>CM040837.1:30674774-31274774 GCA_022828995.1 Vimba vimba | reverse complement strand
GGTAGAGAGAGACAGAGAGCAGAGGGTATAAGAGGCAAAGAAAAGAGGCAAAGAGAGAGAGACCCAAGAAAGAGAGGCAGAGAATAATACAGACAGAGCAAATGTTACAATCTTCTTTTATCCCTTCCTTTACCATGTGACTGTAACCCAAATGTGAGACAACTTCCCCATCATACTAAAGGTGTGACAATCAGTTGTTCACATATTTTGATACAGGCCTTGATCAGTATCATCACCTCTGTGCCTTTAGGAATTACAAACGGTCCTTGGGGAAGAAAGAGAGGGGTTGAAAGTAACAGCAAATGTCTTTGTTCATTTTCATCCTTAAATAAATCTATTATTATAAGGTGAAATTATTGTGTCAGGTGGCGTGTGTCACACAAGAGGTGTGTCAAAAACCTGTGGATCCCGCCGCTTCCAGTGTGGGCAAGGCCACGAGAAGTGCATGTAGAGCGCCTTTAAAGGGGATAAATGACGGCCCCATGGTGTGTCCCACGCATGGAAGGTCTCAAAAAGTAGGCCTATATGAATTTAAAAAAGGCACACTAAAAAAAAAAGCCATGACTTATTTGTTTTACACTGTAGCGCCATCTGTAGGCGAAACAGCAGAATACAAAACAGACTGTAAAAAAGGACTGATTGACCACTTTCTTTGTTGGAGAAAAGTTGAGAGTGAAGAAAAGTGATCAGGGTGGAAATAATAAACCTGTTATAATCATTTTACAATAAAGCCATTATTTTAACATAATTAGCTCACATGAACTAACACAGCAATATTTATTTGTTATTGCATTTATTAATGTTAGTCTAGTTAATAAACATACAAATGTTCATTTCTGAACGGGCAGGTGCTCATGAGCTGAGAAGTTAAATTGTTAGAGAGAATTCAGTCACAATAATTTGTTGTGGAGATTATCCCTCTTCTCCAGCATTACAGGTGGAGATGCGAGATATGCCAATCCATTTAAAGTAATAGTTCACCCAAAAATGAAAATTCTGTCATCAAATTGTTCCAAACCTGTATATATTTCTTTGTTCTGTTGAACACAAAAGAAGATATTTTGAAAAATGTTGGTAACCAGACAGTTGTAGGGCACCATTGACTTCCATTGTGTGGAAAAAAGCTATGGAGTAAGAAACTATGAAAAGGAATGAAACATGCTTTTTGTAATCATTCTTTTAATAAGTGATTACAGAAAATATTTCATACAAAAAGAAACATGTGAATATCTAGTTAATATCCTGCTGCTCATCCTCATCATCGCTCACACACACTCTTCCTCGTGTGTGAATGAGCATGGCCGCACTGAACTCTGGGCCGGTTCTGCTCGGGTCTCCTCTATAGAGAGAGGAACATCCAGAGACTGATCCATTTCTACAAAAGATGAACATCAACTTAAACACACTCTATTATTTCAGTGCAGATCTTCATTCAGAAACAAATGACACTAAACTCATGTTTTGAGCGCGAGTGTGTTAATAAATGAATAATATGTTGTTTAAAGAATAATCATACCCTCAGAGGAACAAACACAAGTCCTCATCATCTTCCAGAGAGCAGACAGACAGCAGGACACTGATGGACAAACACTCCACACTGAAGAGCCTGGAGAGGGACAGATATTCAGTAACAGATAAACTATTACTGTAGTAGGTTATTATAGCGCCATCTGCAGGATAATTATTGCAATGATATATTTATATCACTCTCTCACATGGAACTGTCACTGTAAGTTTAAGACGACTGCAGTCTGTCACTGCCATAGACAGTAAAAGTCACTCCCACTTTAAGACACTGCCACTTCCGAGTTAAATACTAACAGCATTTATTCATCTTTGTTAAAGGTGCATTAAGCAACTTTTCATGTTAAAAATACCTGTTTTTCTAACCCATACATGCTTAAACAATTGCCTGATGGGCTGAATGAGCCCTTCTCTGATCACTGCGATTGCCTCTATAATCCTGTACAGTAAAATAAATAAGAGGGATTCGGGCCGAATCTGAGGCTGGGCGTGACATCATGCGCGTTCAGTTGCAGTGTTGCAGTTTCATTTCTCGCCGAGGGGGGCATAGTTCTGCAAAAACTCAGAGACTTGCTCTTTGCACCTTTAAGGTTATTTAATAAAAAAAAAAATACAATTGTTAATTTCTGATTTAGGCTTAGTTTAAACATAAATGTATGTTATCAGTTGAATTTATGGAAAATTGTTGTAATAATTAAAAATTATGCGAGTAGCGTTGGTTCATCAAAACAGTTACAAAATTCCACCAAACAACAGCAAATCTCCTTCCACTCAGCTCTGATTATTATAAACAACAACATAACAATGATAACACCTTATGGTTTTCCCCCAACAACTTTCTTGTATCTGTTTTTCAATTCAAACGCAGGCTTTATGATTATGGTATGGGCAGATAATATAAAACAATAGGTTTGTTCACGTTCACGTTTTAATATTTCAGTTGTAGGTCGAAATAGTTGTGTTTTGCACAAAAACATTAAACTTCGCTATTCACGTTTTTTTTAACAATAATGTATTGAAAATGTTGCTATACATTATACAAATGTTGTGATTAGTTACCTGTAATGGAGTTCGACATGCTCGTCTCTTCTGTCTCTGTCTCAGACTGAAATCAAGAGTGGCTTCAGTTAGAGACTGATCTGCGATCAGATCCAGTGTGGAGCGAGGAATTAACCCGCTCGCATTCATGGGATTAAAACCCACTCACTCACATACACGGGTGGGAGGGGTGACACTCACTCACACACACAGCACAGGGATATGGCAAGCCGTTTTAACTTTTATTCATTTCCAGGATATGAAACCTTGATATCAACAATTCAGTTTTCACTAGTTAAAATTATAATTCTTGATATCAGGAAAAATGTTTCTACTAGTAACAATGGCAATTTTTGATATCAGGAACTACATTTTAACTAGTAAAAATGTTCATTATTGATATCAACAATTGAATTTTAACTAGTAAAAACTATAATTCTTGATATTAACAATTTAATTTCAACTAGTAAAAACTATAATTCTTGATATTAACAATTTATATCCTGGGAATGGCAATAGGCAAGCCGTTTTGACTTTTAATCATTCGCAGGATACGAATTCTTGATATCAACAACTACATTATCACTAGTTAAAATGATAGTTATTGATATCAGGAATTAGATTTCTACTAGTAATAATGGCAATTTTTGATATCAGGAATTACATTTCCACTAGTAACAATGCTAATTCTTGATATCAGCATTTACATTTTCACTAGTTAAAATGATAATTCTTGATATCAACAATTGAATTTCAACTAGTAAAAACTATAATTCTTGATATCAAGAATTGTATTTTCACTAGTGAAATGTCACCATAGGCTGCCATTCAAAATCAATTGTTGATATCAAGAATTGATTTCTTACTAGTTAAAATTCCAGTTTCATATATCAGAAATACAATTCTTACTAGTAAAAACCTTTATTTTTGATATCAAGAATTCAATTGTCACTAGTTGAAATGTCTATTCTTGATATCAACAATTTAATTGCTACTAGTAACAATGTTCATTTTTGATATCAAGAATTCCATTTTCACTAGTGACAATGTTAATTTCTGATATCATGAATGTGATTGTTACTAGTAAGAAAGCCATTTTAGAGATCTGAAATTATATTGATATCAGAAATACATTTTCAGATATCAAAAATGAAAATTTTTACTAGTAGCAATTTAATTGTTGATATCAATAATATATATTTCAACTAGTGACAATTGAATTATTGATATCAGTAATTGCCATTTTTACTAGTAACAATGTAATTATTGATATCAAAAATTATATTTCTACTAGTAAGAAATCAATTCTTGATATCAACAATTGATTTTTAATGGCAGCCTATGGTGACATTTCACTAGTGAAAATATAATTACAGATATCAAGAATTCAATTGTTGATATCAAGAATTACATTTTTGATATCAAGAATTAAATTGTTGATATCAAGAATTCAATTGTTGATATCAAAAATTAAATTGTTGATATCAACAATTACATTTTTGATATCAAAAAATGTAATTGTTGATATCAAAAATGTAATTCTTGATATCAACAATTCATATCCCGGAAATGAATAAAAGTTAAAACGGCTTGCCATACAGGGAGGGGAATCCAACCCTCTTCTCCTTGTCATTTCACGGTCTCAGACACTGCCTAAATAAAAGCTGCTGTGTGACGGGTGTATAAGTTTTTATAAGCTACTCAACAGTAAAAGCCATCCTTTAAGGAGACAAACGTGGATTCAGGCAATAAGACGTGAAGCATTAGCTGGAAGAATGGGTACATTTTTATCAAATAGTTCATATTAAGTAGGCTAGTAAATATCAAAGTGGACGAATAGCAAATTGGCCCAAGCTACAGCTTGCTAACACACATGGCTAATATTAGCTTTCTAATAGCTAACTTGTCCCATCCTTTGAGAAATCAACTGCTTCCCTCTAACTTCCATAACGCTGAGACTAGTGCTTTGATTATTACACTAGTTAAAGGAATAGTTCACCCAAAAATTAATATTATCCCATGATTTACTCACCCTTAAGTCATCCTAGGTGTATTTGACATTCTTCTTTCAGACGAATACAATCTGAGTTATATTAAAAAATGTCATGGCTCTTCTAAGCTTGATAATGGCAGTGAATGGCTGTTTCTGTTTTGAAGTTCATTAAAGCTGACTACAATCATTACACACAGACTTCTGTATTAAAGCAAGGAAGGTAATTTTATTTTAGATATTTAGAATAGGCACAAAGAAGCAAATTACAAACAAAAGGACAAATACAATAGAAAAAACATACAAATTAAATAAAAGTTTTTCAGGCACAATAGCATAGGTTTATGTAACATGTAGTAAGAAAGAATACTTAAAATAGGCCCTACCGAAATTGAAAAAAATGTTCAGTGTTCAAAAACACTATATAGTCTTCACTGTGCGGATTAAATATAAATTGATTTATATTAAAAATAAAAAAAGTGATTGAATCAAAAGCAGTGTTTTTTTAATTAACGTAACAATGAAACATATTGCACAGTTTAAGAGGCTGCTCCACGGATCTGATTTACTCCCATTTGTTTTTCACTCGTGTAGGACATACATTTAATGACATAAGTGTGTGTGTAGCTGTGAAAGAGAACTGAATTTGTGATCACATCTGTGCTCATACTTCAGCTGTACTTTCAGCAGGAGCACCACACTGAAATAACAACAGCATCTGATAGTTTGGCAGTTCATTGGCATCAAAGACTACATTCACACTCAATCCTAATCAGATTATTTGTTATTAGAATCTGATCTAAATGATTGACTTTTTATTTTCTGGAATACCTGAGGGGTTTTCAACACAGATGTTGTCTTACATCTAGCCATGGTGCTGGACAAACACATTTGGGCCCGGTTTCACAGACAGGGCTTAGATTAAACCAGGATTAGCCCTTAGTTCATTAGGACTGATTTAAGTAGCTTTTATAAATGTGTCTTACTAAAAAAACATTACTGGTGTGCATCTCGAGACAAAACAATGACACTGACATGTTTTTAGAAATGTCAGAGTGAGTTGCTTTCAGGTAAAACAGCTCAAGCATGTACTAGCTTAAGCCTTGTCTGTGAAACCGGGAGCTAATGTTTAAAGGTGCAGTACGTAAAAAAGAAAAAAATTGTAGTTCACATTTAGCTAAAGGCTAAAGTGATTGTAATGTTATTTCATGTTTTAAGGCACTCAGGTCTCCGTGAGAAGAGATTCAGTGTTTTCTTCACAACCGTTCATGGCGACGGACACACAGTCACTGCAACTGGATCCCAATTCTTTCCTTTAAAACACGGGATCTGTAAAGAAAACAGCAGAAAACTGGGCTTAGTGAAAAACACAAATACAAGACGACAAAACCAAAAATAAAACAAAATGTTGCCAAAGTCAAAGCTTAATTTATACATTTAAAGCACATTTTTTGACATTATTTGAAATATTCAAAAATTTAAACAGGTTTTTAAATAATTCTGTCTGATCCACTGGCTTCACAAGTAAATCTACTTGATTTTCAATTAAAGATCAACTTTTTTACTTTCACTCACGCCGTATACGTCGCGAACAGTAAATGAATGGTGACCAGTAAAAGGCCTGTTTTTGGTGACAATAGCTCCGTTTACAGGGACAGCTTTTGTTTCAGTCAGAATTAATTTAATCCAAACGTAGCGTTTACACTGATGCTAAATAAAGTGATCAGAACTCATTTTTTGACATGTACACACACTGCAGGAATATACAGTTTCCCGCTGTTGGTGCATATACTAACCATTTTCCTAATATTTGCCTCTTTTCCTTGTTTTAAAGAGCAGACTTAATCTGTATTTATTTCAGGTCCTGATTAGGAGACGAGCACATGAACCGTTGTGTCGAGCTGCTTATGTTTATCACGCAGTAAAAGCGCCTCTTCCCGCTCCTAACACAAAGCATATGTGGATGAGAGTCTGAAACAAGCACTGGTGGGACGTCATCCTGCTCCACTTCACAAATGACGAGTAGGAGAATTTTACGATGACGGGACACTCATTTATTACACTATATTTAACAACAACAGCTTGTTCATTACATACTCCTCTGCTTCATGACCTTTACGTATTCACTTTAAGGTACTACTTCTAACGTTTAAGGCATTAAATGGTCTTGCACCTCCATATCTGTCTGATCTACTGTACTCTTACCGCTCGGTCCCTTAGATCAGCTGAACTTGGTTTATTGTCCATCCCTCGTTTCCGGTTGGCTACTGTAGGTGGAAGGTCATTTAGTGTTAATGCTCCTAAATTCTGGAATTCACTACTCCTTACACTTCGTAATATCTCATCTGTGGCTACATTCAAGACCCAGCTAAAAACATATCTATTTAACATGTACTTTGGATAATGTGACTATGACTATATGTGTCCTAATGTGATTGTAATGTGTGTGCGGGTGTGTAAATGTATTGTAATGTACAAATGTAAAGCGACCTTGAGCTACGGAAAGGCGCAGTATAAATAAAATTTCTTCATTACGCCGTTTCTACGTCATTGCACACGTGCAGTCCTTTCCAGTTTCGGGTTTCCATCCTCTCAATCGGATTAGAAAAGGTTTAAAACACCCCTTACAATCCAAAATAAATTAATATTATTGAATTGAAATATTATTTGGCCAACTGATGTGGTTACTAGGGATGTGGCGGTGAGGATATTTTCCCACCGGTTAATCGACGTGTGACAACACCGGTATCACCCGCGGGGGTTTTTTTTAAATCGCTAATTTAAAAGCAAAACTAAAATGCGCACGGCCGCACGCGTCCACAGAACATTGAGTGGCTCAAACTCTTTGACCCCGTTTAAATTGAAGAGGTGGACATTTACGAAGTACATTTACTTGAGTACACTTTGAGTATTTTTTAAATACTCTTTTAAAGCATTTTTTTTGGAAACTTTTTACTTTAACTTCATCACTACATTTGAAAGACAAATATCGTACTTTGTATTTCTGTCAAGGTCCTTGAGTAGAAAGTAGTAATGTCAGTCAGGGGATGCAGGGCTCCAGACTAACTTTTTTTACTAGGAGCGCTGGAGCCCCTGACTGAAAATTTTAGGAGCGCAAGCAGAAAATTTAGGGGCACACCTTAAATCAGCTAGGAATGCAATTATTAAAATTTCCCCCAAAATAACTGTAATACCGACAAATTATTTAATAATAAATAGACTTAACGTACATATATTACAGTGTGCAGTTTTATTTTAAGTTCACAGGTACCAGACTAACATCTGAGAGCAGCGGCACCGCAGACACTGAGTTCTACAGAAACATATCTGGTAGCACTGGGGCTGACAATAAAGCACTAAGCTTAATTTAGGGTGTAGATGAAATTAACTTTAATTATCATTCATAATGTCTTAATATTAATTAAAAAGCTAAACGAGTGAAAAAATGTATATTAGGGAGTGAAAATAGTCAATAAGCATCCTACTGTTTACATTTTTTTTTTTTTTTTAAATAAGTGGTTAAATAAGAGTTTTCCTACATCTTACAATTTTTAGTTTAAGTACAATCTTTGAAGGATGAACAAAAAATATGTGTTGGTAATCACATTAAAAATAACATTTATATATGATATTATTTGTGCTGGAAAAAGATGTGTAGTACTTGTACTGTAAGCGTTTCACTATTTCTGTCACAATACCAGTTATATGGTTAGAGTTACTACTACATTAGCCTAAATCCATGGTGAATGTTGCTGATTTGTGGACTGAAAGCCTTCTGTAAGAGTTTATCCTGGTTTCCACATCAGCGCTGTTTGATCTGATATCTATGGATTATAACAGAGAACTCTGCGTCGAATCGGATGTTTCTCACTGGATCTCGCAGCGATAATGTTATTAATTCTGAGGCGAATTCAATGGATTTCTTCACTATATCTCCTAGAAACAGTCATCGAGATCGGCCCCCGACTGGCAAGTTCGGGGCGCTGCGCTGTTATTTGTCCGAACTAATAAACGGTCCGTGAAGCATAAAGGAGTAGAGCATTTTCGTTCCGCTTTCATTTTGTTTGGATTCACTGCTCGGCAACATTGTGGTCGCGCCAGCATGACCTAAATAAATATTTGGTCGCACCGGCAGGAAAAATGGTCGCAAAATGCGACCAATTGGTCGCAGTCTGGAGCCCTGGGATGATTTTTTTTTCATCTCTAAAACGTGATTGGTGTTTTGCAGGTGACAGACAGCCTATCAGTGATCACTCTTGTAAGGTCACGTGTCGTGAAGTTCAGAGATTTCCCATCATTCTCTTTGAACACTAATCAACTGGTGGCAAAATGGACGAAGACAGATCCTCGGCACAGTGTGTGCATCCATGGCAGACAGCTCTTTCTGTTCAGCTGTGTGTTAAAGCTGCAGGGCTGAGCAAATATGGGCAGAACTCTTTACTGCCCTAGTACTTCAAAATCCTTTTAAAGGTATACATGTGAATTAAACGTGGCACAATGGCCTTCATCATCACAGTATGCTAATGCCTATATAGCACAAGGGGATTTCATCAATATGCTGATGGAGGACTGCTGGGACAGGATGGTTCTGTCGGGAGAGACAGAGTCGTTTGCACCTCACACACACGTCTGTACCATTTGCTTCACAGAACATGTGCTTTCAACTACATACTGTATATTTACTGGTGTTTTCTAATATGTAACTATGCCATGTTTGGTCTCATCTGACAGCTTATAAACTGAAATGAATGGTGATGAACTTAAGAGATATTAAAGTATCCTAATGTACAATCTAGGTACTGTTGGTTAAACATGCATTGAGGAGAAGATGTTAATGTTCTTCTCCCCCTCTTGATCTCCACACATTTGCCTCATCTTTTGGTTTCCTGTCGGTTGGGTTTGGTGTCGGTATTCCACTCATGTTCAATGCTTTGCTCAGTGTATAAGAAGGAAAGGTAACTTGATCTAGGAGAAAGGCTTTAACTCTGCCACTCCCACACACAGGTGTGCATTATTTGTTACAACTAAGTTTTTTATACAGTATGTTGTTCCACTCTACTGTCTGTATATTTAAACATGTAACTTAATAAATAACTTTGCCTGCTTTAAAGGCTTTGAGAATCTTTCCTTTTATCACTGATCATGTTTGAAAGCCAAAGTGATTATAACTTTAGTTATCTAAACGTTCAGGTTAAATCCTACGTTTTCCAAGACCTTTACCTTTAAAGAATAAGAGGTTGAAGAATAACAACAACTTTAATGGAGTCTGATTAATTATATCAGAGTCAGATAAATATGGCTGTATTTTTATGTCAATTAAGTCGTTTAATTTCTACAATTTCTGGTTTTATAACATTCTGAAAGCTCTTAACTCCACAGATAGTAACTGGTAGGTGTATTCACTAGGTTGCTTCAGAGGAATAAGATACTGTAAGTATTACATACAACAATAATAAAACAATGCATTGACATTTACTTTTTACTTTTGATACTTAAGTACTGTTTAAAACGAGTAGGGCCTACTTCTGTTCTTTTACTTTAAGGACAATTCCGGTATTTAGCATTTTGAGTCTCTTTTCTGGTTTGTTTTGGATGAACTAGAGCGATGGACAGAAATGTTGACGATGGGTCCTGTCTCGACTTCTTGACTCGTTTAGAGTCGCCTTTGCCCGCTTCAGAGTGGCTGTCTACGGGCATGCACGAACATGTCCTTAAAACAACCCTTAACGTTCGTTTTCAAAACTGTGCAACTCACCGAGTGGTTAATGGTGTTCGTTGATGTTCCAAAACAAGTAGCGTAGCGAAATACAGTTTTACAAAAGCATTATGTGGTCAAATGTGTATATAAGGAATAAAGATGCATATCGATTGTCGGCTGGGTATTTCAGCTCAAAACAGTGGATGAAACCTTACATAGAGACAGAACGCATTTAGGCCACGTCCACCATCTTAAAACTAAAAACAAAACAATATCTAAAAGCTGCTGTGTGACAGGGTGTACAGCAAACAAGCTAAAAAAAAACAGCACTAGGTTTTTATAAGCTACTGAACCGTAGAAACCAGCCTTAAGGGGACAAAAGTGGATACAGGTAATAAGAAGTGGCTAAATTGGGATTCTGACACTCATTATAAACTCAAAATACACTACATGTGCAGTAAACATTTTGTCAACTGGTAAGTCAAATATCCAAATGTCAGTTTTATATAGTATATTTCTGTAAGCTAAGCTATCCTGTCACCGATTACATTCCTCTCCAGTGGCTGTAAAGCCTGTTTTATACTTCTGCGTTGGACCTACGCTGAAGCCTCTACGCTGTAGGCAACGCGTTGGTTTTCATTTATACTTCTGCGTTGTTGTCCGCGTTGACGCACAATTACACTTGCAGAGGGAGCATGTGAAACCCGAGGGAGGGGTTCTAGCAGACCAATCACATCGCTTGTGTCCGCGTAGAGTTGACGCGTTGTTACATTTTTGGAGAGGTGCACGTCAGGGTACGCCGAAGGGTACGCGCGCTACACACAGCCTACGCCGTAGCTACGGCATTAGTTTGACGCAGAAGTATAAAACAGGCTTAAGTTCGTTCTCAGAGCAGTGATTCCCACACATAGACTAATTCGTGGCGGTGCGCCACAGAATCAACACCGACCGCCACATATTGCGTTTCGTTATAAAAAAAGTTTTACGCTATTTAAAACACACAGCGTATTCATTCAGCTGCATTTCCTTTCCCTGCTCTCCCTCCGTCTCTCTGTCACTCACGCGTCTCTCTCACAAGCGATTTTTTGTCTTGCCAAAGCTATTTGATCAGTGAGTGATGTAGATGAGAACGAGCAGAGAGAGAGGCCCGCGTGCCGAGTGCGCGCGTCTTCAAACTGTCTTGCTCTCTCTCGCGCATATTAATCAAAATCAATTGAGAATTGACACAATGGTAAAAGATCGAAAGACCGAAGTTTCACGTGGAGCATTCGGGTATTTTTTTTCCTGAATTACTGCTGCATTGCCTTATCTTCTCTGAAAAGCGTTCCGCCCATTCAGCTAACATGAAAAACACTTTCAATAAACAAAACAAGACCTATCCATTGATGAAATGTTTTCTGTGTTGACAAATCTTGTGCGATGTCCTAACTGCCGGGATAATCACACAACGCGTACAATGCTGCTAATGACACGTCCGATTCGCAAACTAATGACTCCTTTGAACCGATTCAACCAAAACAATCTTTTAGTTTAGACTGTTTGCGGTAAATGCAGTTGGGTTGCCGAGGTCAAAACTCTAAATAAGCTATGAATCAAATAAACTTTTATATAAATAATGTTATGTCACTTTTTTACTCTTACACTGAATGTTTGGATTTTGTGAAGGTGTGAATCATTTTTGATTAATATTTAATATAATAAAGTCCCCACCCCCACCCCCGCCAGCCACAAATTGATTTATAATCTGTGGGAAACACTGGCAGGTTACACTCTATCAATTGCCTGCATCCCAACTGGACTTTGTGTACTTAAACGCTTGTTTTTTGGGGTCGACAGCTTATAAAAATTAGTTCTGGGTTTTTTTAGCTTGTTTGCTGCACACCCGTCACACAGCAGCTTTTAGACATTGTTTTGATTTTTGTTGTAAGTCAGAAATGACACGGAGGAAGCTTCACGTAATACAAAGTCAGTGGAGGCGGTTAGGTTGTTTTCCCCCGGTGGAAGAGGTTTTAGGATGACGACGAGTGTCGCTTTGTCTCTTTATGCTTCTACAATCCAAACCATAGGAATCACTTTATAATAACTTTAATATCAACATCTTATCAGCTTAACACATCATTAGAACCACAGTGCTGCTCCCATCCATCACTAAAAGCTTAAATTTAAGTAATACTTGCCATCCCGTGTTTCCATAAGCAAATGCACAAGATAATGATGATGCAGATGAAGATGACGACTGGAATTAAAGCATAAAGCCAGTGTAGGTCAGAGGAGCTGAGAGGTGTTGGGCTGGAGGAGGAGTGTGGAGGAGATGTAGTGGAGGAAACTGGAGCTTCTGGAAGAGACAACAGGAACAGAATTAATTAAGAGGAATATACACTCAAATCAAATTACCTTTACCTTAAAAAATTAATGATCAATCCTACTTTAGCAACTGTTAACATCTGTCAAACTATCAGACAAGTCTGTGCCACAGAGTTCAGAGAAAGAGCAAAAGCTCTTAAAGTCCTAAAGTTGTCCAGTTAGGACATGTCATTTTTGTAATAAAGACATTTTAATTAAGGAGTGCCTCGGTTATCAGAGAATTCTTTCTCTACACTGCCTCTTAGATGTTCTACCTTGGACCGAAGAGCACCCAAATTATTTACGCCATTCATCTTGAATCTAAAGAGCAAAAGCTTGTCTGATAACTTGGCAGATAACAGTTGCTAAAGAGTCTGTGGTGTGTTTGCACAGCTTTAAACATTTTTTTTAAGAAATAATGTAAGCAAGTCCCCCCCCCCCATCTTTTCTAAATCGTTAAATAAATCATGAGGAGTTAATGCTAATCTAATGATGTGACATCTGATTCTTTACATCACCTAAATCATATCACTTATAATCGTTTTCAACTGAGGTTGAAGGTTTTAAGTGATGTTGTTGGGTGATTTGTAAAAAACAAAAAAACATTTAGACTAGATAAAATGCTTTGCAATGTTGCAATTCATTCCAGCTAGAGTAGGTAAAAACTCCAAGAGCACAATCATGACCCTTTGTAGGGGTAAAACCTTTGAACAAAAAGATGAATAAATATAAGATAAGATGGCAAATAAGAGCAGTATTTTATTGTGTGTTTATACACGTGCATTACCGGTAATCAGAGTGAGAGATCTTGAGGCAGGAGTGATGCGCGCTCATATGGACAAAAAGAGCGAATAAAATATAAGATAAGATGGAGCAGTATTTTACTGTCTGTTAGCCAACATGCATCAATCAGTGTCTGGTAGATTTAAACAGTGAGAGATCTTGAGGCAGGAGCGACGCTAAGTTGTGGCTGGCGCGACGCTGATAGGTGATAGGCATCCATTATAGACAAAAAGAGCAAATAAAATATAAGATAAGATGACAAATAGATAAATAAGAACAGGATTGCATTGTCTGTTTGCACATGTGCATAAATCGGAGTGTCTCTGGTACATGTAAACAGTGAGAGATCTTAAGGCAGGCGAGACGCTTGGAGCTGACACGCGCGCTCCATTATGAACAAAAAGAGCGAAATGCAAGATAAGATGGCAAATAAGAGCAGGATTGGGTAACACTTTAGAATACTGTTCCTTCATTAATGAATAATTACACAGGAAAAAATAAGTAACGTATTATTAACATTCTAGTAACTACTATTAACTAACAAGAAACTCTGATTAACAAATTAGTAAGTAATAGTACTCAGATGAATGTAGTAGTTCATTATTAGCTAATCAATAAGTACTATTTTTTTCATACCTCCCAGAGAACTACTATCTACAGGTTCATAATTAACATGAATAATGCATAATATATTATACAAGGTAATGGTAACCCACTAGTAATGACTCAAGTATTACTACATAATTTTAAAGGAACTACTAATTATTTGGATCAGTATTCTAAAGTGAAAAACATGATAACAACCTAATATTGACTGAAGTCATTGTAAGCTTTTGAGATTTTTGTAAGATTTTGAATAGCAATTCCTTCCAATGGATTTGGTAACACTTTAGTCATTACTAGTGTGTTCCCATGATCTTCACTTTAGAATACTGATCCAAATAATTAGTAGTTCCTTTAGAAAGATGTAGTAACACTTGATTCATTACTAATGGGCTACCATTACCTTATATTAAACATTGTGCATTATAAATATTTATTAACTTATATATAGTATATAGTAGTTCTAATAGTCTTCAGTGAGGTATGAAAAATAGTAGTTATTGATTAGCTAATAGTGAACTACCACATCCGACTGAGCACTATTACTTACTAATTCGTTAATCAGAGTTTCTTGTTAGTTAATAGTAGTTACTAGTGTTACTAATGCATTACTCATTTGTTCCTGTGTAGTTATTCATTAATGAAGGAACAGTATTCCAAAGTGTTACCCAGGATTGCAATGTCTGTTTGTACATGTGTATCAGATTTACTGGCAGATTTTAAAAAGTGAGAGATCTTGAGGCTGGCGCGAGGCGTAGGTGTCAAGACTCGCGCTCCGGATTAAAACGGCGGAAAAGTAAAGTAAGGTGGCAAATGGGTAAGCTAAATAAAATAAGTAGTAAACGCGGGATGCATGTCTAACTGTCTATTTGATCATATGTATCAGTCGGAGTGCCTGGTAGTAGCTGTAAGACAGGTGAAAAGCGTTTAGTTATTGGTGAATATTGGCCTATTGTGCGTTACTTTCTTGCCCGCTAGCTACAGGGGATACGCGCTGCATTTTGTTTAAAAAACACCTTATATATTGAGTAAGGTCCCGAGTCAGGCGCATTTAACGGTGACGGGTCGAGTGGCAGCTCCCCCTGCCACGCAGAGATTTTACCCCCTATAGTTAAACATATTATAGTAATATACTCACTGTTGACAACAAGCGTGGCAGTCACCTCACACACTTTCTCTCCAGTGTAGGCTTCTGCTTTATAGAGTCCTGAACTGGAGATGTCCACATTCTGAATGATTACAGACAAACATCCTTTTCCAACTATCAGTGAAACTCCAGGTTCTGGAGGATCATCATAGACCCAAGGCTTCTGCGCAAAAAGAACAGCATCCTTCTTGTCTTCTTGAAAAATAATCTTCACTTCATCTGCTTTCTCCACTTCTTCGATGTTGAAGAATATTGTAACATTCTGTCCATCGATCGCCTCGAACTTCGACCCAGCAACAACCAGAACTGCAAATCATAACCACTGTGTTAGAATAATGAGGAATAATCTGACAGTACTTTTTTCATCAACCCATTAAATAAACAGTCTGCATACCCGATAAAAGTACCAAAAGCAACGTGAAAATAGTATACATCTTCAGAAAAGCACCAGGATATATGAAAACAAAAAAGACTCAATCTGCTCAGCTAACGTTAGCTACTAAGCTAGGCGAGTTAGCTTAACTTGACCGGTAACATTTAATCGTTTAAATTTCTTCTCTTTACGAAATTTGCAGCATAATGTGATACTGCCCTACACATGTAATTTGTGGAATTCCACTGAATAAGATAAATCCTTATTTAAAGTTCAGTTTTATGTTATGAAGAAACAGCGCCTCACGCAATGGCAGCACGCAAGCGTATTTGTTTAGGATCTGTCAGGTTGTGAATCTGCGCACGCGCGCTTGCGGCCCTGCCCTGCGCACACTCCTTCCGGTAGTGATAGGAGAAACGAAGCTTTGAAAGAATTGAACCAATTGATTCGCAAAATGATTCATTGTTTCGAAAATCCGCACAATGGGGACTCCCCCCGGTCAACAGTGGTAAAGCACCTTGAATTTGGTCTCGAGGCCGGCGGTATCAATAAATTAAAAAAAACGCACACAAATCTTTTAAGTATTATAAAATGAATATGAGTTTTGAGAATCTGGAGATTTATAATAATACTTATAATAATAATTACCGCATACTACTTGTGTTGCTATATTGAGCTGACTGATCAACGAAGTGAAACTCACTATATTAATGGCTGCTTTTCTGAAATGGCTAACAAAGGCGAGCCCGATCTTTTAAGCCTGTTAAGATTTTTACATTTTTAAGAATAAGATTTTTAAAGAAGCCAAATTTCAACCATACCGTATATTATAGTCTGCGTCAACGTGTACATATTCACACTTAGATTTTTAAAGGTCATATTTTTATTATCGAAATATCTACTGCGTTTGTTATGTAAAACAGATTATTAGGTGGTAAAATAATTTACTTACTCGTGACATTGTAGGTTTCCGAAGAGAAAACGCTTACAAAACATTTTAGCCTAATGGCTACCTTCGACAGTAAAGCGTAGTTTCTCGATCAGGTTCTTGGCTTTTTCGGCTCAGTCACTGTTACCCTTGTTACAACCCCCACACACACCCAATATGCAGCGCAAATTCCTTCCTGCAGCCAATGGAATATGTCTGTTACCTCAAACTGCCTAAAGGGGCGGGTCTAGAGAAGGTTGCATCAGCTCTTTCAGTCCGTTGTTGAAAGGAAAAGAAACACGACAGTTGAGTCAGTGATGGCGACAGCAATGGCGGCTGGTCACAGCGAAGTTGTTAGACTGGCAGTTCTTTTGAAGTATTTTTTATGTTCTTAAACTTAATCAAACATGTCATGTTCACTATATGGTTTCATTAAGACAGGAGACCTGCAGGTGACCGGTGATTGTCTTAAATCCACTGCAAACAAGTTAAATGTATTTATTCTTATGCATCCCATGCACTATATGAATTAATACATTCAAATCTAAAACAAAACATCTGTTTATACAGACACACATTATATATATGAGAAAGAGAATTGCACTGATTTATAACAATGGATTTATACATTTATAACAAACTGCATGTCAAGCATTTTGTCTGTTCTTTCTGCCATGTTGTTCTTGTAGTCTCCTCTATGGTTTGCAGTACTGCATGAGGAGGATCCAGTTGCTCAGAGAAAGCATGTATGTTTTTTTTTAGATTGCAGAAGCAATCTAAATATAACTAAACATTGGGTGCTAAACCACACTTTGGTATATCTGCACTTTTTCACAAAGACCAACACTGCTAAGTTAAATGTTTATAAAAGGTTTATTTTAAAAAAAAAAAGGCTTGAAAAATCCACAGAGCTGAGGTTACAGCGTCAGTGCAGGAAGTCTTCATGATCCACTGAATCCCCTTTGTGTTTCTTGTGTTGAAAGCAAGATAAAGGAGACAAAAACTGGAAAAATGTATTATAGTAGGCTAACGTATATCAGGGCTCGAATTTCGGCGCGGGTATTGCGCATCATTTGATTAAATCCCGCAGGTCTCCCGTTTATAATGCGGGAAATTACCGCAAACATTGATTTACTTTAGCTTGTAGATTGTATGAGTAAAAGAACGAATGAATCCACACAGATTACAGACTCTCTCTCTAAATGTGTTGCACAAGGCAGGCGTCAATAGTAGCTACACGCTCGCGTTTTCGGGATCATTTGCACAAACGGGCCAGCATTGCATCGTAACTAAAGTTTATCATTAGGACGTATTTTTAAGTCTTACCAGTTTAAACATTCAAGCGATTTTAAACTATTCAGTACGGTGTTATTTTACACATGATTACTTTATGCAGTTTCTGTATTTCT
This sequence comes from Vimba vimba, assembly GCA_022828995.1. NCBI lineage: Eukaryota > Metazoa > Chordata > Actinopteri > Cypriniformes > Leuciscidae > Vimba > Vimba vimba. The sequence goes on along the minus strand of CM040837.1, from coordinate 31,256,938 downwards.
GTATTAGCCTACTAATACATATAATATATATATATATATATATATATATATATATATATATATATATATATATATATATAGGCTATATAATATATATAATATAGTGTTAGACCCAAAAACTTTTCTCTGTATTTGTATCTTTATTCTATGGTATGTATTTGTAGTTTTCTTTTTTTTTTTTTTGATTCAAAGATTGAAATCAAGCTGCCTTATGTAAACTCTTAACAACAAAATGACCCCATTGAAATCACCCCCCCCCCCCCCCCTTAAAAATAACCCATTTATTCTTTATTGCACATTTATTTATAAGAAATTAAAAAGGATATTATCATATCACACGCCTCTGTTATATTTAACCCGTTTTTGAAGCCGTTTCTCTGTTTACACAAGGATGATTAATAGAACGAGTTTAACCATTACCAGGCTGTTTGTGGTTTGTTAAATACTTTATCCAATAACATATGCTTTATAAATAAAAATATTATAAATATAAATATTTTTTTATAAATAAGCTTTATAAAGCATAATCTATTATCTGATAACATCCTCAAAATTTACTAATTTAGAGAGCAATAATAAACTAAGCATTCTTTAATACACAAGTTTATTAGATTCAGATGTTGATAATATATAAACGTGTTCTTTAAACGTCTTATCTTACCTTTTAAAAGTGCGTCATAAACGGCCAGGGCCGCGCTCCCCCAAAAGCATCGTAAAGCCTATTTGATCGTAGAATAATTGCCATCAATAGTCTCTACGGTTAATTTAGCTTTCGATGCTTTTGGGAAACACAGCCCTTTTCTGGTGCAACTCTAAACAATTCGAAACAGCGAAATAGTCTCCGGAGAAGTGGTAAAAAGGCTGATCGCTCCGCGGCCGGTAAACATCTTTGCACTATCATTGTTTGTTCTCTGAGTCTGAGGTGAGGTGTCTGCTGCTGCATGTCATTATGTGTGCTCGCTCGGAGGCTCCACCTTCTTTGAAATGGACATTTCCTCTGGCTCATTTTTCTGTTCAGTCTGTCGAGTAGGGATGGGATAAAAACTAAGCTTCGAATCAGTTTCAGTCAGTTTCGATTCATTTTCGCCACACGCTGTGACTGACCCCTGCTGGTTAGATTGTAATGCAACAAACACTTAGGCCAAACATGCATAAAAACACCTTTTACAAACATAAAGCAAATGTTTTATTGAAAGTAAAATCGATAAAATGCAATTAATCTAATAAGATGGAAGATCAAGTGTCTGTTTAACCTATGTGTTATAAGCGATTTGATTAATAGGGTCGGGAACAGACCACACAATCGCACATATGTCTAGAGACATAGCCTACTCCAAAGAAGTTTTAAAGTGAAGTTAACGCATCTTAACGCAGGAGAGATATTTTGAGATAGCGGATTTTTTTACGATATATTGACATTTATTGTGCGATTTGGTTAGTTTAGTATTTAGACTAGATTTAAGTCTACATAGGCTATTAGATTAGATAGGCTACAACAGTGACATATAGGATAGATATAATTACATTAATATACAGGCAGATAGAGAGACGGATAGATAGATTAATATAGATTAATAGATAGGCTAGAAAAATAGATTAATATTCAAATGTGGGTATCAAATTGTGGCTTGATTTCTTTTATTAATATATATATATATATATATATAAACACACACACATACATACATACATATATATACATACACACACACACACACACATATATACCCCAACAGTCAAACTTTGAACTCAAAACACTCTTGTATAAACACTTTGTAAATAAACTGCATGTTAAAAATATCTGTAACCTGGAACTTTTCTTTTCTCAATGTAAAATTGAATACAATTGAATTCACAAATAAACAAACTAAATTCACAGTTAATTAACCATATTTGTGATTACACGTTAACATGATGTGTCAATTTCTGTATAGGCCTACTGGAACTGTTGTATTTTCTCAATGAAAAATAAAATAAAAAAATAATTCACAAATAAAAGAAAAAGAAAATCACATACTCAAAAGCTCATTATCTGACAGGTGTTTCGGCCAGAAAGCAGGATCATTAAAACTGTGTGTCATTAGTCATTCAAACCTTTATCTGAACCTCTCACCGTCGGTCGCGCATATCCGCCATGTTTTGTATTTTTTAAACACTTTTTACTCGTGTTTGTAGTTCCCAAAGCGCAATGGGTTGTGGGCAATATTAAGTGAGCATGGATCCACACTTCGAAAATCTACCAGAAGTATTAGACCATCTGTGGACGTCTGGCATCACCATAGGCTATGCTTTGGGACACACTTATTCTTACTTAGACTAATCTCACATAGGATTTAGGATGAATAGTGTGGACATTGAGACGCAAGGTCAGAGACAGTTCACCCAAACCAAGCAGCCAAAGCTTATTACGTCAGAGACCTGTAGGAGAGGGGAGGGGTTCATTTCGTTAAAAACGAATCAGCCAATAGAAAGGGAATGTTTCGTTGTGGGTTGGGAGCAAGCGTGCCGCACAAGCCCTGAAAAGTGAAGCCAAAACGTCTCGATCGCCCCCCGGTGACTGATCCTAGTATAGGTCATAAACCCCGCCTCCCTGTGTTATTCAACGGGATGTGAGACCAACTTTTTAATTACACTTCAAATATCTTTTTTCCGAAGGTGGTTTCTGTCATTTACTGTAGTTTTTATCACGCTGATGTAAATTCAAGTGTTTGTTTTTAAAATAAGTTTGTTTTTAGTTATTTGATGCTATAAAAACGGTGGTGTGACGTCATGATTGACAGCTGTGATTGACAGGTTCTCTGAGCAAAGTAGTCACTGAAGCACCAACAGACTTTTTTCGGGATCTTTTGAGGACTGAGGAGATTGGAGCTTTAAATTTAATATTTAATATTGGAGCTCTAAATTTCTATAATTAATTATTTCACTCCGAGAGTGAGGGCGGGGCCTTGATTTCGCGGCTTTACTTCCTGCTCACTACTGTGCAGGTCTGGTCCCGAAATCGCTACTGCGCAGACTCAAGTCCCAAGATGCCAGCGCCATATCAGGACACTGGCGGCTGTTCTCACCAATGGAAGAGAGTGAAGGGTATTTTTTTAGTCTATGGTTGAGAGTCGGACTCCCATATAAAACCAAACGGGGATTCAACTTCGAGTTCGAGCTGACTTGGGTATTTCCAGGGGGGCAGGATTTCATAAAATATTGAAGCTTTCCCGGGCGCCGCCATTGATTAGCGGACCATCACCTGCTGTTAGCATTCCATTGACTCCCATTCATTTTGGCGTCACTTTGACAGCGAATAACTTTACATCTGAGCCGTTTAAAGACACCATTTGTCCATTATTTATTTCTAAAGAAACACGACAATGTATAAAATGCTCCATTACCTTGTAGCTTATGTTATGGCCCCGTAGAAGCAATTTTTGTAAAAATAGTCTAACGATTGCGTCATAACCACACAACTCTCTGTCGCACAGTAGAGAATTACCGTATGGACAGGAGGAGAAGCTCGCAGGCAATCGGGGGGACATGGAGGCAAAACGACAAAGTAATTAATCAGAACACCTACTAAAAGTTTCTCCTGCTCCTAGCTCATGGACAGCTCCTACTCACGCTCTCCGTCTCTGCAAGTTTCGGAAGGAAATGATTCCGATTTCTTTGGCACAGCTACTAGAAGACAGACGGGTTGCTCACGTCACATCTACGTCGTCAAGCTCAGTTTGAGTCTGCGCAGTACGCCTAGCCATCAGGAAGTGAGTGCTTTTAATTGACTTCACTTTTATTTTCTCCGTTGAAACCAATGGGGTCGGTGTGTCCAGTTTATACTGTCTATGGGTATTTCTTGTGCAGAAGATGAAAACCATTGTCGCTGTCAATTGGCACTTTTTTCAGGTAGGTAAACTCTAGGGTGACCGGGAACTTTGTCCTGCATTTCAATTATGTATTATTTAAGTTTTAATAGCGATAGATTATATAGGGCTACACTATGTAAAAATAGCAGTAGCCTATTTCTTTTCAATAGGGTAAGTGTAAATAGTAGTTAGATGCTATACATATAAATAGTGGCAGATACTATTTGCACCTCAGTGTTGTACATGAAATGCAATAATAACATAGATAGAGTGTAAATGATTATTAAAATTAATAAATGAATGCCGCCTTCATTAGGATCCTAACTGATAAACAGAGAAAACGGTAAACAGGCTTACAGAGAAATGCCCTTAAAAAGCATAAAAATATCCCTGAAATAACTGTTTGTGGTAAATTAAGCTGGTCTTTAGGCTAACGTACAAACGACTGACTCCACAGCATTTCAAAAATGAATTGGTTGATTATCCACAGTAGCTTCAGGTCTTTAGGACCTGATTTGGACCTTTAGGACCTGATTTTACTGATTATCACAGTAAAAACAGTTGCGCAGCTTAATATTTTTAAGGGAAAACATGATTAATTTGTTTCAGAATTTTTTGAAAATTCAAAAGAACCACATTTATTTAGAAATGAAAACATTTTATGACATTTTATAACATTCTAAATGTCTTTAGAGTTGTATTCATTCTGTTGGAGCTACATTAGTTTGCTTTCAGTAGTGGTAATTTTGTTAATTGATTTGTTTACCATTATAATTTTGCTCACATTAGTAATATATATTTTGGTAATATTCTTTTGTTGTTTGTTTAGTTAATTGTTTTATTTATATGTTTAGTCTTTATTTTTTGGTTAGTTTACTAACTACAATGTTTGATTTAGACACCTGAGGGCAGTAGTGGGCACAGGTAAAGGTGAATATAGGTAGGAAGTAGGAGGTGATTTGCAGCACCTGGGTGATGGGCATATGGTTTTTTACCAGCGCGAGAGATGCTGTATTGTTTTGCTCAGTTGGAAAAATAAATCAGCCACAACTTTGAATCAGCCTGGAATTGGACTCATTTCTTGCCTGCGTGCATCACCTGCCCAGGGTGCTATAAAGGTTGTCGTTTGAAGTTTGATTTAAGGTTAATTTTTTTTTTGACAAATGGCCACTACACATTCATTTTATTCATGTGACAGTGTCATGTGTTTTGCAGGGTTTGGGCACTGATGAGGAGAGTCTTAGAGATGGTGTGTTCTCGCAATAAAGATGAGCTGATGGAAATCAAGAAGGTTGACAGAGAAAGTGAGTGCCCTTAAAAAGCATAAAAACAAAAGCTCACATACACTGGCATTCATATCCCCTTTTCTCATGCAGTGTTTAAGAAGGATTTGGAGAAAGATGTTTCTGGAGACACATCTGGTGATGTCGCTAAGCTGCTCCTGGCCCTTGCAGGTAACATAGATTAACCGATAATTTCTCAAAGTTTAACAGTTATTTGTGGTAATTATGATCAAATTCCACTTTATTTCCCAATATATAACTGGTAATTCCTTTACCGCCAACATAGCCTGCAAAGTGCAGATCCTGTATTGCTGTGCTCTTACTGTATTCGTTCATGTCCACAGGCCAAGAGAGATGAGCCAAGTAACGTGGTGGACTATGAGAAGATTGACAATGATGCAAGAGTGAGTAGGTAATATTCTTTTATAATAGATTTTAATAGACATCTTTTAACTATTATGATAAACCATTGTACATTCAGATAACCACTGGAATAACCAAAAAGTACTTTTTGTAATCCTGTCCCCATTATGTTGATTTTTAGGCTCTTTATGAAGCTGGAGTGGAGCGAAAAGGAACTGATGTGACCACCTGGATTACAATCTTCTCTGAGAGGAGTGTACCACACTTGCAGAAAGGTGACACATGAACAGAGATGTATTTAAAGTCAACTGTTATGATCATCCTTTGTGCAACAATCTAATGAAAGCCTCTTTTTCTTAGTGTTTAAAACTACATTAAGGAGAGCATTTGAAAGGAGGTGAAAGGAGATCTGGAAAAATACAATTACAGACATGTCAAACATCATGTGACTATATGAAACAAGGATAGAAAAAAAAAAAAAAAGTCACAATGGTAAGACAATACATAAAACAACAGAAACATGTTCGGCAGGTGTTTCACAACAATGATTGCCTAGCTGTTGTCCCTGGTCCAAGAGATTATCTTAGATGAGAAAGAGTTCCAAGCTTGTACAGTCACTGGTCGCGCCTTATTAAATTGCGCAGTTGTATGTTCAAGGTTGACAATGTTGACAAGGCTATGGATCCAGAATGATTTCATACACATATCCGGAAAGAACCAGTTTTTCAAATTTGTTTTCTTTGCAGAGGTAAACCCTGCAAATACCATTTTTAACTGAATTTGCTTTAGATTTATATCAGAATTATCATTAAGGAGACAGAAACCAGGACTGGGAACATAAAAAATACATGCAACCAGAACTTAGAGATAACTGGACACTCCCAAAACATGTGTAAAAACGTTCCAGGTGAAGCAGTGTTACATATATGATAGTTGTGAGTAGGTTGTAATTTCATCTGGAATCTCTTATAAGGTGTGATGTAGGCTCTATGTATGGGTTTGAAGTGAATTAGTTGGTGAGCTAGGTTCTTAGAAGTCATACTTAGATTGCACCATATTCTCTCCCAATCTAGGTTTATATTTAAACTTCCCAACTCCCTGTTCCATATGGATTCAAATGGTAAAGCCTTAGCACTATGCTGGATCAGTGTACTATATATTAAAGAGACAGAAGATCTGCCTAGTAATGATGCAATCCATTGTAACATGGGATGTGAGTGGAGAGGAGAATTCCAGGGAACTCCATACGTTTTTAAGGCTGATCTTAGCTGAAAGTAGACAAAATAAGAGGACGCAGGAAGCGAAAAGCGTGTTCTTAAATCTTAAATGGAGCAAAGACCTTGAGTATTGTATATATCACCTAATGTATTCACCCCAAGGGATGACCAAGATGGTTGATTGAATGGTTTGCTGCCACATAATAAACTCTGGTTATGCCATAGTGGCGTGTTCTGACAGAATTTAGGAGGGCCGCCCATCCACCGTTCTGCTTTCTTCCACACTTGAATAGAGTTAGCAATGATGGGCCCAAAATTATTTTTTTATTGTTTTGTTTGCTACCCTGGAGAATAGTATGTCTTGCAGCTTATGTGGAAATATCTTAGCAGATTCAATCAATCGCCATGCAGTGGTAGACTGTGGGTCCACCCATGTGCTGAGTGCTCTGATCTGAAATGACCAATAATAAAGTTCAACGTTCGGTACTGCCAGACCACCCAGCAGTTTGGGTCGTTGCAGTGTATTCAGACGAACCCTGGGCCGTCTACCATCCCAAATAAAACTGGAAATCATGGAGTGAATGTCTTTAAAGCAATTTGGAGGGGGGCAGAGTGGTAACATAAAGAAGAGGAAATTGAGACAGGGCAATATGTTCATTTTGACTGTATTAATTCTACCTTGAAGAGACGTTTATAGATTCCTCCATCTATGAATGTCTGATTTTATTTTGCTTAGCATAGTGTTGAAGTTGTCTCTGTTCATTTTATGTATGTTTTTATAGATCGTAATGCCCAGATAGGTAAAAGAGCTTTTGGACTGAATATAGGCGGGGATGGGAACATTTGTGTGTATATTATTTAGAGGCATAAGTGCAGATTTTGTCCGATTAATTTTGTAGCCTGACAGGCTGCTAAAATGATCAAATTCCTTAATAATTGGGTGAATAGAGGTGTCAAAGTTATCTAAGAACAAAATTATATTATCCGCATACAGAGAAATAATATGATTATGATGACCAATTTCCATAGGGGAAGCCGTAGATTGCCTAATGGCTTGTGCTAGGTTCCAGAGAGAGACAAAATAAAAGTGGCGAGAGCGGACACCCCTGTCTTGTACCATGCTGCAGGGTAAAAGGAGAAGAGATTATGTCACTAGTTAGAACACTTGCTAAAGGTGAGTGGTATAGCGCCTTGATCATTGCTATAAAATTATGCCTGAAACCAAAACGTTGCAAAACTGCCCACATATATTCCCACTCTAACCTATCGAAGGCTTTCTCTGCGTCGAGTGAAAATACAGCACAAGGATTTGGGTGTGTCTCTGCAACCTCTATAATGTGTAGCAGCCTTCTCATGTTATCAGATGCATAGCGTCCCTTGATAAATCCTGTTTGATCCTCATTCATTGATTAGAGATTGAATAACTTTTTCCAGGCGCAGAGCGAGTACTTTGGCATATATCTTAAGATCGCTTGTAAGTAAAGATATTGGTCTAAAACTAGAGCACTCAAAAGGATCTTTTCCCTTTTTCAAGAGTAAGGTGATGAGTGCTGTTTTTTTGTCTCTATGGAAAGTCCCACTTTTGATTGCAAAATTAAATGAATCCAACATGAGTGTGCCCACCATGTCCCATAGTTCTAGATAAAGCTCTGGAGGGAGGCCATCCAAGCCAGGCGATTTTCCTTTATTGAGACATTTTGCAGCTCTGTGTAGTTCATCCAGCTCTAATGCAGCTTCCAGATCATCTTGGTCAGTTTGCTTGAGGCAGGGTAGCTCTAGTTTGTAAAGAAAATGTTTACTGGTAGCATCATCATAAGAAATCTCTTATTTCTGATCTCTGAAGTTTTCATAAAATGTTAAGAATGCATTATTAATGGCATGCGGATTACTAGTAATTTTGCCCTTGTGGTGGTTACAAAAGTAGATAAGTAATTGTAAATAAATAAGTAGATAAATAGTAGTAAATAAATATATGATATGTAAGATGTGACAACAAGAGAATGTATTTCTTAAATGTTTTTAGTAGTTATTTCTTTGACGATTAATGTTCCCTGCTCAATCGTTCGATTATTTGATTGCTTTTCCTTTGGGAGGTGTTCGCCTGCTTGAGGAGGGGGCTGCTCAAACAATACAGACTCTGATGATTGAAGCAGCAGCAGCTCCGTGACCTGTATTAATATATACATTGCCCTCCACAATTATTGGCACCCCTGGTAAATATGATCAAAACTGGCTGTAAAAAATAAATCTGCATCGTTTATCCTTTTGATCTTTCATTCAAAAAATTTGCAAAATTCTAACCTTTCATTTAAGTAAAAGAATTGAAAGTGGGGGGAAATCACATTATGAAATAAATGTTTTTCTCCAAAACACGTTGGCCACAATTATTGGCACCCTTTTATTAAATACTTTTTGCAATCTCCTTTTGACAAGATAACAGCTCTGAGTCTTCTCCTATAATGCCTGATGAGTTTGGAGAACAACTGACAAGAGATCAGAGACCATTCCTCCATGCAGAATCTCTCCAGATCCTTCAGATTCACAGATCCATGTTGGTGCTTCTTCTCTTCAGTTCAGTCCACTCATCAGGTCAGGGGACTGAGACGGTCATGGCAGAAGCTTCATTTTGTGCTCCGCAACAAATTTTTGTGTTGATTTTGATGTTTGTTTTGGATCGTTGTCCTGATGGAAGATCCAACCACGGCATATTATAAGATTTCTAGCAGAAGGCGTCAGGTTTTGATTTTTTATCTGTTGATATTTGATAGAATCCACGAAGCCTGAATAAGAAGTCCAGGACCTCCAGCAGAAAATTATGCCCACAACATTAAAGATCCAATGGTATATTAAATTGTACACATGGGGTACTTTTTATCCTTGTGTTCACCAAATCTAGTGTGTTTGCTGCCAAAAAGCTATTTTTTTAGTCTCATCTGACCACAGAAGCCTGTGTCGTTTGAAGATCCAGTCGTGTCTGACAATTAAATTTGCTGGAGTTTGTTTCTGGAGGAGAGAGGAGGATTTTTCTTGAAACCCTTCCAAACAACATGTGGGGATGTAGGGTTTTTTTTAGGGGTTTTTTTAGGCTTTCTGACCCCAAGACTCAACTAATCTCTGCAATTCTTCATCTGTGATCCTTGGAGAGTCTTTGGCCACTCAAACTTTCATCCTCGCTGTGCATTAAGACAGTATAGACACACGTCCTCTTCCTGGCAGATTCGTAACATCTTTAGTTGATTGGAACTTCTTAATTATTGCCCTGATGGTCAAAATGGGGATTTTCAATTCTTTAGCTATTGTCTTACAGCCACTTTCTATTTTGTGATGGTCAACAATCTTTTGCTACGCATCAGAACTATATTCTTTGGTTTTACTCATTATGATGGATGATTAAGGGGATTTGGCCTTTGTGTTTCCTCATATTTAAACTCCTGTGAAACACAAAGTCATAGCTGGACAGTTTCATGTTCCTAGTCACCCTGGTGTACTAAAAAAGGTAAATATTAATGGGAATATACTTCAGAGATATTTTACTCGTAAAAAATTCTAGGGGTGCCAATAATTGTGGCCAACGTGTTTTGGAGAAAAACATTTATTTCATAATGTGATTTCCCCCCACTTTCAATTCTTTTACTTCAATGAAAGGTTAGAATTTTGCTAATTTTTTGAATGAAAGATCAAAAGGATAAACGATGCAGATTTATTTTTTACAGCCAGTTTTGATCATATTTACCAGGGGTGCCAATAATTGAGGAGGGCAATGTATATCTCCCCTCATCAGTTATGAAGTACATAAAAGCAATGAGAGTATGTTTTTTGCCATGTAAGAGTTTAAGAAATGTTAACTACATTGTTTAAAGTGTCTAAGTTTACTGTTATGACGGACATGTAAAAGTTCGCTTCAAGTCACGTCTGTGTGCTGCGTCATGCGTGCTAGTTATACATTTCATGCTAGTGATGGAGACCATGTGGTCTCAGGCACAATATTAGAGTAAGTCCACAAATAAGATGAGTTTTGGTGAAATAATGCAATGAGTAAGTTGTAAGTGCCAAATGACTTTGAAAATGAGTGTCTGTACTAAAAATGTATCAGAAAGAATAATTCTGGCAAACATGAACACATTTTTAGGATTTATTCACGTGTAAAATGTTATATATGTTATCAGTGAATATTTCATAGTACCTATGCTTAAAGGGGATAGTTCGCCCAAAAATGATATTTAAGCCATGATTTACTCACCCTAAAGCCGTTCGAGATGCATACGTCAATCTTTTTTCAGACGAACACATTTTCAGTTATTTTAGAAAATGTCTTAGATCTTTCAGTGGTTATAATGTGATGCAATGGGGTCCAGCTGATTCAAGTCGGAAAATGTACATGCATCCTTCTCAAAAATAATCCATCCGGCTCCAGGGGGATAAACGAAGGCCTTCTGAGGGTAATCCGTGCGGTTTTGTCGTAAAAATATACATATTTAAAACTTTATAAACTAAAATAACTGGCTTCCGGTGGCGGTCGGTGCGCGTTCACAGAGATGAATGCGTCGTGACACAGAACGAACGTGACAGCGGAGCCAGAGAGCAGAGCAAAACAAAACTCAACGTTCGTTCTACGTCACGACGCTTCCTACGCTACGTCATACGTCATAAGCCAGCATTCATCTCTGTGAACGCGCACCGACCGCCACCGGAAGCCAGTTATTTTAGTTTATAAAGTTTTAAATATGTATATTTTTACGACAAGACAGCACGGATTACCCTCAGAAGGCCTTTGTTTATCCCCCTGGAGACGGATGGATTATTTTTGAGAAGGATGCATGTACATTTTCCGACTTGAATCAGCTGGACCCCATTGCATCACATTATAACCACTGAAAGATCTAAGACATTTTCTCAAATAACTGAAAATGTGTTTGTCTGAAAAAAGATTGACGTATGCATCTCAAACGGCTTTAGGGTGAGTAAATCATGGCTTAAATATCATTTTTGGGCGAACTATCCCTTTAATCTGTGGACACAGTAGTAAAGGAGAAATACTGTATATGTATATGTAATTCTGTATATTGTGATAAGCCTACTCTTGAAGTTATGTCATTGATTGACATAAGAGTGATTGAACTGTTTTACATTGTATAAGAAAACAATACAGACTCTGATGATTGAAGCAGCAGCAGCTCCGTGTCCTGTATTAATATATATACATATATCTCCCCTCATCAGGCGGTGAGGGTACTACACCCTCACGCCCGTTTCACACATACTCCGTGTGCAGTGCGTGTGCAGTGCGTATGCGGTGCAGGAGCAGCACGCGCTGAAGTGCTTTCACATAAGCTGCGTTTGCAGTGCATAACTGATCCGGCTGTACCACAAACAAATTGTATTTCAAATCCAGAAGTTATCAGCAAATTTTATTTAAAAAAAATGTTTTTTTGTCAGCATTGCGATTCTCTTTGTACACATATACTCTTTAATAGACGTATTCACGTTTAAACACAATTTAAACAAACTTAATTGCATTACTTCTATATAATTATATATTAAGTTGCTCAAGCAAGTGGCAAAATATTTAACCATGTACTTATATTAAAATCGCATAGACTACAATTTAAATTAAAACTTAAAATTGACAAAAACAGCAGACTCATATAGGCAACTCTTTCTTTTGCATAATTTAAATCTTTATACAATAAATCTTGCATGTCACAAAGAACTTGTTTTTCCACCTCCACGAATGAGACAAGTGTTGTTCATTATGTTGCGTTGTTCAAATATGTATTTTCCCTTGATTTACCCTGGTCTTAACGCCTCAGCAGTGCGATTCTCTTTGTACACATACACTCTAACGTATGCACATTTAAACACAATTTAAACAACGTAGGCCTATTATTCAATGCATTACTTCTACTTATATTAAGTTCCTCAAGCAAGTGGTCAAATATTTAACCATGTAGCCTACTTAGGCTATATAAAAAACAGCCGACTCTCATGCCTTTTCTTTTGCATTTAAATTAAAACAATAAATCTTGCATGTCACAAATAATTTGTTTTTCCACCTCCATGAGTGTCGTTCATTATGTCGCCTTGTTGAGGTAAATTGTAGTTTTCCTTGCTTTACCCCGGTCTTAAAGTGAAAATAGTATTTAATTAAATACATTTATGTTAAGATTACTACATTTTATTTAATTAATCGCATTTATGGTGAAATTACTAAATTTTTAGGTCAATCTGTGTTCATTTTGACCATGAAACATGCGCTGTCACTTTAATTCAGCGTTTGCAGCACAGCAAAAATAGACTCGGTGCGGAAACTATCTCTGCACTGCTGTATACGCACCGCAACTGGAACGGATCGACGGACTGCAACCGCGTGCAGTGTGAAAGCTCTAACCTGTTAACATGGGTACGGAAAAAAATACGCACCACATACGCACTGCAAACGGAGTATGTGTGAAACGGGCGTCAGGTGTATTTATTGCTGGAAAGTGAGCTTTTGTTTCACATTCCTTAAGCATAAGAGCCAGTAGATGACTAGGCCTCTCTGCTTCAAAATAGTACTTTTGTCTTGTTCTATGCCAGATAAATTCCGCCTTTGATACGGCCGATGTATTATATTCATCTTTTAAAAGATGCCAGCAGTTTGGACTGATCATCTGAAAAGCTATGTTTTTGTAGATTTTCTAATGATTCTATTTTGTTTTCAAGATTTGTGATCTGGGAAGCTTTTCTTTGAGCTAAAGTTGAGGAAAATGAAATACAGAAACCATGAATAAAACACTTTGTGGCCTCCCATAAAATTTGTGGATTAGAGCAACCCTTTGTGTTAATATCTAAAAAATATTTTAGTTGTACTTTGAGTAAACTAAGAAATCCAGAGTTAGTTAGTAAAGATGTTTAAATGCCACCTGGGGGCCTTTGTCTTTATGTTGGGCAGATCGATGTTGTATAAAAGTGCAGAGTGATCAGATAGAAGAATTGGTAAAATAGTAATAGACGTATGTCCTGCAATAAGGGTTGGGCTAAGAAAAATATAATCTATCCGGGAAAATGTTTTATGTCTATTGGAGAAAAATGTGTAATCTCTAGCAGTAGTATTCTGTATACGCCAAATATCCACAAGATTTAAATCTTTGAGAAGCGACTTCAATAAAGTAGATGAAGGATTGGCTATGGCATCTGAATTATATTTATCAAGAGACGGATTAAGGACTGCATTGAAATCACCTCCCACCACTAAAGAACAGTCATTTTGCTCTAACAATGTGTTTCCAATGTAAGAAAAAAAAAAATCTGTCAGTCTCATTTGGGCAGTATATGGATGTGAAAGATAATTTATGATTGAATATACAAACACGGGCAAAAGCAAGTCTTCCATTCTCATAATTTCCAGTAATATTTACATTGCATGATATTTTCCGGTTAAGAAGTATGCATACTCCCTTGGTCTTATTTAGGGCACAGGATGATGCAATTAATCTGTAATGTTTATTTTGAAATCGTGCCACATCGCATTGTTTTAGGTGTGTTTCTTGGATCAGGGCGATGTCTACCTTTTTACGATATATATACTCAAGAACACGAGTGCGTTTAATAGCAGAGTTTAGGCCATTCACAGTGATAATATATTCAATGACTGCATCGACATATACCGCTAAGATCTGTCGTAAAATATGAACGTGCTAGTATAAAATATAACAGAAGCGTGTAAAAATCCTGCCCATTACCGTTCAGATATCCCAAAGCTGATGTTCTATCAAATAGTAGGACTATGTCTGTAAAGGGGAGGGGATGGGAAAAACTATATACAAAAACAAACACAGACCGCACAGGCAAAAAAAACGTAGGTCTGTAAGAACATAAACATTGTCTGATATGTGACCAATCCACCCTAACGCATGGCAAAAGAATCAGATAAACCTACACAATCTTACAGTTTTTCTGAATTGCTAAAACACTAAATCCCATTCTCTGAACCAAATTCTCAATAGCCTAAACCAAGTTGTCAATTAAATCACTCTTTCTGTAAAACATTAAACAAGTTCAGGCAGTTAAAACACTGTTTGCAAATCTCATGCACCCTTTTTGCAAAACTCTAAACACATTCTCGCTCACTAAAACACATTTCACACTGTGATGCACGTGTGTTTCAAAACTCTAAACACAGACAGGCAAAAGTTAAACACAACTACAACACTCTTGTCATCATTTACACACAACGACTCAAAATTGTTCACACTTATTTCTAATGATGTGACCAAACCAACTGTACATAATACAAGTCCGTTTAGAGTGCCAAAATTGACTCAAAATGTTGCACTGAATGTTGATACTTATATGGATTGAAAAGATATAAGAGAGAGAGGAGGAAGAGTGCGTGTAAGAGGTGGTGAACAAGGAGGAAGAGGATGAGGATGAGGATGATGAAGAGCATGTGTGGAGAACACTGTCAAGGCTGGATCTGGCTTTAGGGTTTTTCTCTTTGCCTCCAGAGATGACAGTGTGTCTGTGATGTGGACAAACTCCTCCACCAGAACATGAAGACGCGATGCTGAAGCAGAATACATGTAAAATCTCTCTCACTGACCTTGATTTTGCAGTTGCACAACTCTTTTGAGTGACTGTAACATGCTTTTTATTTAGAGTTTTTTACTGTAACCTTTATGGCTTTTGCAGTTGGGTCACTGTATTTTTACAGTATGCAAGTGCTGAATATCCAGACATTCAATACTATACAATATTCAGGACAATACTATACTTGCAGCGCATACAGTAATTTATTCACCTTACTAATGTTAGTAGTCATTACTATACTTTTTTACGTAATTGCAAATTTTGTTTACTTTGTTACAGTATACTTTTTTTCTTTAACTGCATGCTTTGGATTCTGTGTTCTCCATTTTTTGATGTAGTGTCTAATGAATGATCTGTAGTGTTTATAATATTGACTCGTTGTGTGTATGATCTGAGAGCATTGTTTGATTTTGAGAACAGATAAAATGGTTTTGAGGCAATTGTTTGATTTTGCCAGAAGAGCCAGAGGTTCTCTGAATGTGGTTTGAAAATTTGGTTTTGTGTTTAAGGTTTTGAGAAAGTGAGTGATAGTTTCAAGAAATGTGTTTTAGCAATTCAGAAAAACTGTAACACAACAAATTAATACATTCGTCAGCTCTCGAACTGGGTTAGCAAGGCAAATTTAGGGTAGCCTACTTGTTTTAGATCGTACCTTGTAGTGAGGACCCTGAGATTGACCATTGCTACATAACTTGTTAGGTGATCAAAGATCGTTCTTCCATGTCCACAAAATTTCCTTCTCTGGCGTGAGGATCCCTATGGTTGTCTTCTTCGGTCGGGTTTGAGGCTGTGTCAGTAGCACCACCATCTCGCCGTACCGGTGTAAAGGTGGACCTCCGTGGAAGAGAGTTAATAAAATCTTCGGCGGCCTGAGGGGAGTCAAACATCTTCCTTTCGCCTTTATAACCTACTGCAGTTTAATTCTCGCAGGATAGATGAGGAATGGCTCCAGGCCCATGTCTTTAGCCTTCTTCATGGCAGAACTGAAGCTCTTTCTCTTTGCTGTTGTCACTGGACTGTAGTCAGGGAAGAAGAGGATAGTGCCGGCTGTTGGCGCCGAAGCATGAGTGGGAGTGCGCAGGTGAGCGGATGCGCACGCGCCATTGGCAGCGTACTTCACTGGATAAACTTGACGTGCCCCATTTAGGATAGCCGATCTGTCTTGCCAATGGAGTAATCTGAAGATGAGGGTGCGCGGCTTGTTGGAATTAGCCTCTCCTCCATCATACACACGATGTGCCCGTTCAATGTCAATGTCTCGGCCCACCAATGAGGGAATCCACTTGGGAAGATTATCTTTCAGGTAGGCGATTGCATCCGAACCCTCCACTACTTCTGGCAAGCCAACCAGCCTTATATTATTTCTTCGTCCCCTGTCCTCCAGGTCTGTCAACTTTGTGATGAGCTGGTCTAGCTGTGTCTTTAGTTCGATAACCGATCGCCTGTCCTCTTGCGCAGCCGTCTGAACAGCTTCCACTCGGTCTTGAGTACGTTTAGTAGATTTGGCTACCTTTTCAAGTTCACTGCTGATTTCGGTTCGCAAGTCACGTAGTGCTGGGACCAGAATAGAGTCCACAGCTTCCCTGACAGCGGAGGCTACAGCCACGTCTAGACCACGTTGTTGTTCTTTGAGGGCTAGCTTTATGCCATTAGCAATAGCTGCATTGAGTTCTTCCTTAGATATGGTCACGTGATCTCCTTTTAAATTCACAATTGAGGTTGTGTTTACCCCTACGACGCTAGCCTAGCCTACTGTATGAATGAATGAATGAATGAATGAATAAACGATCTAAAAAAAATTATTAAACTCGACAGAGGAAATGTGGGAATTGGGTTAAACTGAAACAAGGAATGTGGTGTATAATTGTGTGAAATGTATGATGAAAATTGGCTAGCAATTTTGCCAAGCAAATACCAAGAAATAGGTTGCAGAAGTTTGTCTTTCGACTACACTTGCAAAATCTGCGATGGGACCGAGCTCGAATAGCTTCAGCGTCAGTGACTTTTTATAGTACAAAATCGCTGTCAATCAAAAGGAGTTGCAGCCTTTTGACAGAGCCTCCAATCATCACGCAGAAGCCCGGAGTCCAGGCCAGCCCACTCCTCATTCACCCCGAGAGAAGCTGAGCGTCCGTGAGTGGGACATAATCGCAGCATTTATCCAATGACCGTCTAGCAGCACTGAAAAAAACTGTTCAAAACTGCCCAATTGAAGTCAATAGACGCTGGGCTTCAACAGGGAAATGCACTGATGCTACGGGAATGTATGAAAAGGAAATCGAGTAAGCCGACCTGCTATGTAACTGATTCTGAACGAACTCATCCTCGAGATGAATGTGTTTTAACACACTTTTAGTTAATAAAATGTTAACACAATAGTACATATTTGACCATTAATTTTTTTGACATTATTGGGGAAGCTGAGCTTCCCTTGTAGTCTTAAAGAAATCCCCACTGCTCTTTATCATGTCTTATTATCCATAATCACAAGCTGTTTGGTGAGGAACATTTTGTGGAAAGACCTGTGTAAATGCATTAGTGGCAAGAAGCCAGAGGAGAAATGAAGAGAGTCCCCTACCAAAGTCAGAGAACCTGTACCCTTTTCCTACGACTGATCTCTGTCTTTCTACAGTTGAGTGCTTGGAGAACAAACATCAAGCATAGCGTTAGTTCTGGCAGGTCACGTTAGTCAAGCTCGCATCAGCTGACTCTCAGCTGATCCACATCTACCAATAGGAATATGACGCCTATCACTGTATATACAACTCCTTCAGTATTATCAGCAGCTATCGCGTTTCTCAGGAGCTAAATACCCTCCTCCATCCCCAGCTCCTCCTCTTGCCCAGATAGGATTTGGCATTCTGATTCCCCTTGAATCAGAATAAATTCTCGAATTATGTTGTACTTTAAAATCTTGAATTAAATATATTTGCAAACATTCATGTTGGTTCTGTTCTGTTTACCCCAAGGGGGGTTATTGCTGTTTTCCCTGCTCTTATCCATGCTAGGCTGCATGGATGCGCAGGGAGTTCTCGCCCAGAACGGAACCATACCGCCAATCCAAACTGTATGCTAATTGTCAATCATATTTGACGGTAGTGGTCCTGACAGAAATCTGTATTTTGCCAGCAGACTCAATGACCCCATGAAGGTTAGTATCTAATTTTGACCACGAGTCATTTGATATGTAAGGAGATGACATTGGCTGAATTTGAGTTATGTGGGTATGCAGTTTCTTCTATCGATTTTGATGTTTGCAGAGTAAAAGTGTGAAAGGGAAGGCAGTAACACGCATCATCGTCTCCCACTGTGAAGTCGATCTAATGAAGATGCGCACAGAGTTTAAGAGGAACTTTTGAAAATCTATGCACCAGACAATTTCAGTAAGTATCCAAATGTATACATCTTTCTTATTAGGGGCCAAGCATCAAAGGTGCGTAGTAGGCACCTATTGTATCCATTGGCGTTCTTATTATTAGAGACCAAGCACTGAATGTGTGTAGGCACCAATTAAAATCGTTGGCGTTCTTCTTATTCTTCCGCTCTGGAAGTCTATGGCAGCCCATAGAACCACTTGCGGGAAAGTTATGAAATTTGGCACTCTGATAGAGGACAGTCTGATCTGTCACCATAGCAAATTTGGAGTCTCTAACTCAATCCCTCTAGCAATCCCTCTTTTTCATCTAATTCCTTGGCTCAAGCCGATTCGATTGCACCATATGACGTCATTTTCCGTCATGAAAATTTGTCCGCCATTTTGAATTTTCCGAAGAACATACTTTTTCGAACTCGTCCTAGAAGGTTTCTCCGATTTTCATGAAAATTGAACCAGATCATCTTCAGACCATGGCGACAAAAAAATATGGAATTCAAGTTGATTCATAAAACCGTTCTCGAATACCATGCAAACGAATTTTACAAAGCGCTTGCGAAAACAGGCTTAAGGCTGTATCTCTGCAACACTTTATTGTATTCAGACCAAACTTGGAACATTTCATCACAAGCATGACCTGAGGCGACATGCTGCGTTTCGGCGCAGCGCCACCTACTGGTCCGGAGATACAAAATTTTTGCCATTTTTGCTTATAACTCCTGAACTCCAAAAATCATAAAAGTGGTCTTGTTAGATTTGGGGCATCATGTGAGTTGACTGATATCCAATTTTCCCATATCGACCATTTTGATTTTTGTACTAAAATAATGTATTTTATGAACGCATGAACGTATCGTTACAAAACTTGGTATGGGTAATCAGTACGATGCTCTGAAAGAGCCTGAGAAGTTTTGAGCCAGGGCCACCTAGTGGTAAAATTACATTTTCAAATGCTTATAACTCTGGGTGTGGTTGCCTTGAAGGTACTCAAAGTTTCGTGGCAGCACCACCTTGTGGTAAAAAAGTTATAACAAAATTTCCAAATTACCATAGTCAGCCAAACTTTTACGAACTTCTCCTAGACCGTTTGTCCGATTTTCACCAAAATCGAATCGTATCATCTCCAGACTGTGCCAACAAATTGATATGGATTTCGTTTCGATAGACAAAACCGTTGTATACCACTGCAGCAAAGTTGAGGCATGATGCCAAAATGTCTATTCAGGCTTTATCTCTGCAATGCCTTGACATTTTGACACCAAACTTTGTATGTGTCATTGTCACCTCACTCTGACCACACCAGATACATTTTTTAATTGCATCACCAATTGGTCAAAAAAATTATAAACCATTAAATCATCTTATTAGTGACTGTATATATAATTATTCAGCCATTTTGCCTAAAATCATCTTAAAATGTATTTAATTGCTGCTTGCTGCAGTTGATCTGACACTCCCAGCCATGTTGGCATTGCAAAATTTGCAAATTGATTCAAGTTTTGGTATCTGAAGGTTAGAGTAATGGGCATGATGAAAAATTGGCGCATGCTGAAAGGTAGGTCATGCAGAAAGGTCTTTTTCATTTGGTTGTTCAAGCGGTCTGTCAGTGTGTAAGGTAGGGTTAGGGGTCACATTTCACATTTTGGCACGTCTCCTTTCGGCACGCCCATCACTCTGACCTGTGACGCCTGCTGGTCAAAACAATGAAAATGCATCGGACATGCTATAAAAAATGATCTGTGGGGTATTTTGAGGTGAAACTTCCCGAAGTTTGCAGTCTACAAAGAACACACCTTTGAAGGTGCCAAGAAAGTCGGAACGAGTGTACACAGTCTACTGAGAATTGTTCTTGTTGCCTCGCAACTATGACAGCTGCCGTTAATGAGTGACAGTAACGTTTGTACTGGACTTTTTTGAAAGTTAGGCCTATATGAAACTGTCTGAAAACAAAACAGGGTTCACAAACTGTCTAAATATCTTTATCATGGTCCATTTCTGTGTATAATAAAGAGTATAAACTACATATAATCGCATCTTAGTAAGATATAAGCCAACATTTGAACAATTTTAAAGGTTTGTTTTTATTTTTACATTTATATCATGATATCTGAGTAAATTGAAACCCAATAGTTACGTTTAAAGGTGTAATAAGGCAATTTCTCGCAAAAATCATTCTGTCTCAAATAATGTTATGGACATGGGATTGAGGTGGACATGTACTGTTTGACTTGATGCACATTTTATATTCTATACAAACATGAATTTTGTAAATATACAGGTTATCTTTGTAACACAAGTTTCAAATATGTGTTTTCATAAGAACTGTGCCATTACATTGTGTCTCTCTCTGAGACATCAGCCCCAATTAAGCTTCAACTATAGAGCAGCATGTCCTCAAATATGCTTCGCTCCTCAACAAGTAGTGTGGAATAACAAATTTAAGAATCTATTTCAAATATGCTTCCGTACATAACATCACGGTAAATAATATTGTATTTAGCTTTTAAGGTTAAGATGATGATATCACACGAATGATTCGGCTCAGCAAAGTTGCAATTCCTGTTTTCTCTTGAAAACTCTTAATGGCTCTTGGAGCTTGTGTTTTAGCAAGAGAGTCCTGCCAGTCCTGTACTCGAGTCTCAGCATTTGAATAGAAATGCTGAGTGGATTAGGATTGGCAACACTCTCAGTCTAGAACAGGTTCCTAAACCTGTCTCATCACAAAGTTTTGGTTCCTGCCCCTGAATGTATATAAACTGTAAGAGAACGTTTCCTTAGTCAGACTTTGGTGACTGCAGCTACCGCTCGTGTTCTCAATAAAGAATGCTTGCTGCTGAAGAAACAACCAAGTCTCCTGGTCTTCGATTCTGAGTTTCCAACAGTAGCCTTTGAGAAAGGTTATGCTTACTCTTCAGTATGTCAACCAGACTGTTGATGGTTCATTCATTACAAATATTAAGAATATTGTTCAAATGTTCCCTAACATCAAAAGATGTTGAATGTTTACAATTCTATGAAACATCCTTATCATTTCAGATGCATTACATAGATCAATATTCTCTAATGCTTTCTAGAAATATACATGCTTAAAATAATAAAAAATAAAAATCTAAATAATATATTAACTGTATTTAAATATCGTGGTAGAAATTCCCCTACGCACCTAATCGATGTTTACACATTTATCCTCCAGCGCATCTCCTAACCCCCGATGTCTCTTCCCCTGTGAACACTATAATCTCTTGTGAATAAGACCTCTAGTGCTCCACCAACCCTCATCAGTAACCAGACAGACTCCAGACAATGCCTTTGAATATGCTTTAATCACGGCTGGGAGGATCTCACACATTTCAGAGAGAATCCCCCCAGCAAAAAGAGTACAAGAGTTTAGATAGGAAAGGTACATGACAAATCATCATCATCATCACACCATTTTTCTCTAATATGATTGGTTCAACATATGTGCAGTTTCAGCAACCCCCTGTAACAGACATCTGTTACTGTCAAAGCAAATTTAGATCTACCTAAAACATAAGGTCGTTAGTTTATTGATTACTCAATATGTCATGGGGCGATTATATTTCAATAACTCTCTAGCCGTGTCCATAATTTTTCCTATTTGGCCCAAGTGCTGGGGACATTTCGTTTTCAAAAGAATATAAAAAAAATCCTGCAAGAAAAAGAAATGTTAGTAATGATTAATTCAAAAATTCATCCAAATGTATTCATAAAACCTTGTCAAAGTATCTTGTAGACTAGAAGTTAAACTAAAGTATTTTTAATCTGATGTCTGAACAATAGAATTGACAACCACTGGATATAAATTAAAGAAATACATTTGAGCAAATAATTATGTAAAATTCAGGTGTTAATCAATGTGGAAAATCTTAGAAAGAAGGAAAGGATGCTGGTGATTTTAGATTGATGTGAGTGTCAGCGATAAAAGAGGAGCACGGCTGCTTCAGTTATCTCTTTGGAAGCGCTCCATCCCGCATTAGAGCCATAGCCATCCCAGTCGAATGACGCAAAGTCCCCACACTGCCTTGGGGCCGCCTCAGGAAAGTGTCCACCTCCGCCAATACAGAACTGCAACAATATGAGGACATTACTAACAACAAGACACGCCTAGGCACTTCTGACAATGACATTGGTGCAGTTGATTTATTTTCATTGTAAATGTATTACTATCAATTTTACAATCCAGAATATTATTTTTCCTCACATGTTCAGTGTGGCAGGCGGTTGGTTTGACACCTGAACAAAGAGCCATGGCTGCCTTTTCAGTATTGAAGACTCTGAATGAGATGAATCCAGGCAGAGAAATTGCTGGGGAAATGCACAGAATATATCAGTGATGATAATCATATATCAGTGATGATATGTCCATGAACACATGACATGACTTTCATTCATTAAAGTGACTGGATCTCAACAATGATGATCACTTAATAATACAAAGATTTATGATACTGATACTGTCAACTGATGAAGCCACTGTCATTAAAGATTTTTGGAAAATATTGGCTCACGGGGTGTTGCTGAAAATAATCATTTGTTTTTAAGTGACTTGCCTACTTAAATAAAGGATAAATAAAAAAAGAGTCATACTTCTTGAATGGGGACCATAGAGATTTTTGTTGTAATCCGCATTTCCATTATCATACACTATTGGAATAACAGGTCCATTATCAGTCATGCACGTCCCTATTCCAAACCTCACAGGGAATTTCTGGAAAGAAAAACAGTGTTATTGTAATTTCACACAAAAAAAAAAAAATTCTGTGAATGTTTCAAACCCTTTAGATAAAAGTGTATCTGACCTTGAATAAATAATAAAGGTTTCCCCCGTGGAGAGTTAAGAAGTGATTCTCAGTGTGGTATCGCAGGATGGAGGACGCGCTCCAGGATTCCACCTCCATATTATTAGGAACGTGCCACACGGACACATCTTGTGCTGGAATGTCAAAGTATCCAGGATTCTGGGACAGAAAGAAGACTATCGTTTCAGATTCTCCAAAAACATCCTTTGATCATTGTGTCATTTCTGTTCCTTCTATTTAACTATTGCTGTAAAACCATAAGTGTAATAAGAATACCTTATAATCATCACTTGTAGAGGCATCTACATTTCCAAATGTGACTGTGTTTGCCCATGTCCCCTCACCATCAGGCCGGTTCGGATCACTGCCCTGCTGACTAGACCAGCGATCACCAACGGTACACTTTCCGTACATGTTGTTTTCATGAACACTGGCAACCAGCGTCCAGCCTCCGCCCGCAGTGGTCATATCACAGAAGGTCTGGTAAAGCACCCCTCTGGAGGAGTTCAGATAGTACAGGCCGTCTGCGTGAACAGAGCATTCCTGAGTCACTTCAGTTCTTGCTTAAGATCAAACATTAACATAAAATGAGCGTACCTTCATTAACCTGATACTTTTTCTGAAGCTCTTTGCAGCTTCGAGCAGCATATGCTCTCTCAAGATTGATATCAGCGGCTTTAATTTGTGATGCTTCTTGTTGATCCACTGCAATGTAAGACAAAGATGTAGTGGAATATATTGTAATAATAAATTAGATTTTCAACATTTTAAGATAAATTCATTTCAATTAAAAAATTGTTACTTACAAATGAATACACTTGCAGTCTCACAGAGCCACACATTCAGTGAGAGACTGAAAATGATCCCGAAAAACCTTTTTGTAAGAAACATAGTCTGCAAACAAAAGAAGAAATGTTTTCCACAATTACACTCAACACCGCAAAGCTGAAATTCTTATGTTACTGGTTCCATGTTTCTGTGAAAGACTGTAGAAGAAGCTTACTAAAATCATTAGGCTACTGATATTAAGACATTTAATTTGTATGGCAAAAGAATTCTTACGTTTGTTTCTTGTCTGGTGTTTCTCTCCTCAGATTTGACGAGCACTGTCAAGGCTTTTGGATTCTGGGTGAGTCAGATAATAAAGCTCAGGCAGACTTTCTTAGCATATTTATACTTTCTCAGGAGTGGAATGAAGGATACCTGAGTCTAAGTTGAATTAGGTAAATAAGGGAAACCTGAGCCTAAGCGGAACACATGGATGTAAAAGGAAAAAAAGTTTTTCTGCTTTGGCTAAGAAAATAACATTTGAATAAGTAAACACCTAAATTAGGTAAGATATTGATATTGATCTTTCATCAGGCTGTTATTGAATTGACATTTTTACTAAATTAAAACTATGGATTAAAACAAATATCCTAAACACATGTTTAAACAACAGTATGAGAACAACCCCTATAAAAGTCACATATATACTCCCCAATATTTAATAGAAGTAACATTTATAATAAATAGGCAAATCACCACATTTCTACAATATTGGTAACTGCAAGGTATCTTAAATTAATATAAGTTATAGATTACTTGCAATATATATGAAAAAGGTGTATTTTTGGTTTGATGTTTGTCTGCTTTTTCTTCCTTCTCAGTTTCACATTCCGTGAGAGGACTCTCGGCTCAATTCCCCCCATAAACTCTTATCATAATTCAATCAAAAACTACACCTATGTTGAATTTTAGGTGTTAATTTAATCAAATATTATTTTGTTAGCCAAAGCAGATTAGATAAGACATTAATAATGATCTTTCAATATTAAAAAAGTGTTTTGTCCTCGAATGTGAAACTGAGAAGGAAGAACAAGCTAGCAGGCAAACATCATGTCCTTGTCTGTTGCTGTGTACACGTTGCGAGCCATGATCCCCAACTGATGCGTACATTAGGGTGCCACTCAATGTAATGGAATTTTTTTTTTTAATGTTAAAGGTCTCACCCCCTCATTCTGTTCATTTTATGATGCATAATAGCAGTGCCAAATTTCATTGAGATATATTATTATTTACTGGTAGCTCAACGAGCTCAAATGTTGCATATGTAGTACATTTAGCCTATCGCAAAAAAATGCCATTTTATTTCAATTTTGTTCACCAAAGTAAATTAATCCTTGAGGGTGAGTATTGTTATTGTTATCATTTAACTGTGGTGTTCATGTTCAAATTCTTTTATGATTTTAGAATTTAGATATTCTTTGGAATGAAAAACATGTCATCTGTCGTCTCTCATCAATCACCAATTATAATAATATTGTTGTGTTACACTGTTCGGCTATTTATCACTTTAGCTCATTAAGTACAGTTAACTTTGTGCATCATCTTATTCATTGAGAAGAGAACTGAAGGTGATTATTGCATTGTTTATTTAATTTATTTGCTTTATTGTGCACAATTGACTGAGTGATATTAGGGCTTCTTGCCATTATTGCCAATTTGTAATCTAATCTTTTCCATACTTTTACAAATAGTTGAGGTCAATGACATGGACTATATATTACTAGATGAATGGTGGCGATATACAACACGGCTACAACTTTTTGTTATCGAAATAGTTTGACCGTATTGAGTTCATGTGTTTTGACACAACAGCCAGCAACACAGGACTTCATGCTGGTGCCTGTGTACTTTTGGAAGAAAAGCTTGGAAGGGATCTCATCAGCTTAGCATGCAGGCATCACATCATGGAGCTAATAGTGGCAAAGGTTTTTGATACACTGATGGGACCATCTAGTGGACCAAACATCAAGTTGTTCCAGAGATTTGGTGAATGTTGGGGTTCAATTGACCGGTCTAGAAAGTGGACTGTATGTAGACTCCATCACGTTGGCTCTCAATCCAGTTCGGGATGACTTCATTCCCTTCATTCGGCAGCAACTAACAGGGTTTCAGCCCAGAGACGATTATCATGAGCTTCTGCAGTGATCGCTTCTATATCTCGGAGCAGAGTGCAGTGCGAACGTACACATTCAGGCACCTGGAGCTTTTCATCGAGCTCGGTGGATGGCAAAGCTGATATACAGTCTGAAGATTTTCCTGTTTCGATCCCAATTCCGATTGACTGCACGCGAACTGTCATCTCTTGGCCTCTTCAACACTTTCGTACTGAAGGGCTATTTGAAGGCCTGGTTTACATATGCATGTGCTTCGTCTGCTCCACAAAATGATCTGCAGCTACTCCGTGAGTTGGAGAGCTACAAGGAAACTCACAAAGCTGTTGCTAAAGCTGCAATAAAGTCATTCTCTGGACATCTATGGTACTTAAGTGAAATCCTGGTCGGTTTAGCGTTCTTCGACTCTGCAGTGTCAGCTGAGCTGAAGTCAGCCATGGTTACAGCGCTCGACAACAAGACAACAGATCATCCTCCACGCATTGCGTTCAACAGCACACTACCTCAGAAGCAGCTGTCTGACTTGGTATCGCAACACACAGGCAGCTTTTCACATCATTGAATATTCCACAACATTTCCTAACCAATAGTCCAGATAGTGACAAAGTGAGAAGCTTGAAAGTTGTCAACGATGCAGCCGAGCAAGGAGTGGCCATGATTCAGGCATTCAATGGAGTCCTTATGAATCAAGAGGAACAGAAGCAGTTTCTATTGCATGTCGTGGAGAAACACCGCCATGACTTTGCAAATCCTAACAAGTCCACCTTTACAGCGGTTAGGGAAGCGGTTGCTGCCGCAACATCCACATCTGCAGGCATTAATTGCTGACATTTTGGTCACTATTTGACATCATTTGTGTTAAACTGATTGTACTGAACTGTTGATTATTAACTGCTGAAGTAACTGTTTAGTCTACTTTTTGAGGATTTTTGCAATATTCTGATTTGTGATGTCAAAGTTAATATTACATGATAGTATCGGAAAATGTTAGCCTGGCAAACCAGACCTACATCAAGTTGTTAGGTCTGGCAACTCTCCATAGACACGGCTCAATCCGAGGGGAGGGATAAACGGCTGTCTTTCAAATTCCCTCTGCACGCAATAGGACAGCGCTTCAACCAAGCAGAGCGTTTTCCCAACAGCGGAGCTAACGTTAGTTGATAGATTCAACTTTTGAATCTGGCCCGCAAAACTACGAACACATCTTCCTTTTTTAAGAATGACTTAAGTGCCGTTCTTTGCTCTTTTCTCAAAGAAAAACTTAACTCCAAGTCCTCCAGAGTCGCGGCCAAAGCCGATTGGAAAGACTGTTCTCCAGCAGAAGAAGCCATTCTTTGTTTTCAAGTAGCAGGGAACCGTCGCAACTCTGTCGTCATCATGTTAAGCCCGCCCCACCTACTCTATACACGATGTGATTGGCCTGACCCAATTTAGGTTTTTACAGCATGAAAGTCAAAAGAAAGTTGCTAGACTACCCTGGCTGCAAAATACATTTGGCTGCCGCTAGGGTGCGTCTAGATTTCTAGGCTAGGAAAATGTTGCATATTGTAAAACTTTGTCCGCGTTGAGCTACCAGTAATAATCATTAGAATACATTCAAATTTTGTCAACTTTTTTCTTTTCACATTACTAACACATTTGGGGGGTGAGAGGATGAAAAGTAGAAAAACAAAATTTGAGTGGCACCCTAGCGTACATGGTGGCATAATTTCAAAAGTGTGACATACAGATTGGTCGGACTAACCGGAGTTCGAACCAAAGTTCAAACAACAATAAATTTGAATTTTAGGTGTTAACTTATTCAAATATTATTTTGTTAGCCAAAGCAAATTAGATAAGACATTGATATTGATCTTTCAATATTGAAAAAGTGTTTTGTCCTTGAATGTGAAACTGAGAAGGAAGAACAAGCTAGCAGGCAAACATCTTGTCCTTGTCTGTTGCTGTGTACACGTTGCGAGCCATGATCCCCAACTGATGCGTACATTAGGGTGCCACTCAATGTAATGGAATTTTTTTTTTTTTTAATGTTAAAGGTCTCACCCCCTCATTCTGTTCATTTTATGATGCATAATAGCAGTGCCAAATTTCATTGAGATATATTATTATTTACTGGTAGCTCAACGAGCTCAAATGTTGCATATGTAGTACATTTAGCCTATCGCAAAAAAAATGCCATTTTATTATAATTTTGTTCACCAAAGTAAATTAATCCTTGAGGGTGAGTATTGTTATTTTTATCATTTAACTGTGGTGTTCATGTTCAAATTCTTTTATGATTTTAGAATTTAGATATTCTTTGGAATGAAAAACATGTCATCTGTCGTCTCTCATCAATCACCAATTATAATAATATTGTTGTGTTAGACTGTTCGGCTATTTATCACTTTAGCTCATTAAGTACAGTTAACTTTGTGCATCATCTTATTCATTAAGAAGAGAACTGAAGGTGATTATTGCATTGTTTATTTAATTTATTTGCTATATTGTACACAATTGACTGAGTGATATTAGGGCTTCTTGCCATTATTGCCAATTTGTAATCTAATCTTTTCCATACTTTTACAAATAGTTGAGGTCAATGACATGGACTATATATTACTAGATGAATGGTGGCGATATACAACACGGCTACAACTTTTTGTCATCGAAATAGTTTGACCGTATTGAGTTCATGTGTTTTGACACAACAGCCAGCAACACAGGACTTCATGCTGGTGCCTGTGTACTTTTGGAAGAAAAGCTTGGAAGGGATCTCATCAGCTTAGCATGCAGGCATCACATCATGGAGCTAATAGTGGCAAAGGTTTTTGATACACAGATGGGACTATCTAGTGGACCAAACATCAAGTTGTTCCAGAGATTTGGTGAATGTTGGGGTTCAATTGACCGGTCTAGAAAGTGGACTGGATGTAGACTCCATCACGTTGGCTCTCAATCCAGTTCGGGATGACTTCATTCCCTTCATTCGGCAGCAACTAACAGGGTTTCAGCCCAGAGACGATTATCATGAGCTTCTGCAGTGATCGCTTCTATATCTCGGAGCAGAGTGCAGTGCGAACGTACACATTCAGGCACCTGGAGCTTTTCATCGAGCTCGGTGGATGGCAAAGCTGATATACAGTCTGAAGATTTTCCTGTTTCGATCCCAATTCCGATTGACTGCACGCGAACTGTCATCTCTTGGCCTCTTCAACACTTTCGTACTGAAGGTCTATTTGAAGGCCTGGTTTACATATGCATGTGCTTCGTCTGCTCCACAAAATGATCTGCAGCTACTCCGTGAGTTGGAGAGCTACAAGGAAACTCACAAAGCTGTTGCTAAAGCTGCAATAAAGTCATTCTCTGGACATCTATGGTACTTAAGTGAAATCCTGGTCGGTTTAGCGTTCTTCGACTCTGCAGTGTCAGCTGAGCTGAAGTCAGCCATGGTTACAGCGCTCGACAACAAGACAACAGATCATCCTCCACGCATTGCGTTCAACAGCACACTACCTCAGAAGCAGCTGTCTGACTTGGTATCGCAACACACAGGCAGCTTTTCACAGCATTGAATATTCCACAACATTTCCTAACCAATAGTCCAGATAGTGACAAAGTGAGAAGCTTGAAAGTTGTCAACGATGCAGCCAAGCAAGGAGTGGCCATGATTCAGGCATTCAATGGAGTCCTTATGAATCAAGAGGAACAGAAGCAGTTTCTATTGCATGTCGTGGAGAAACACCGCCATGACTTTGCAAATCCTAACAAGTCCACCTTTACAGCGGTTAGGGAAGCGGTTGCTGCCGCAACATCCACATCTGCAGACATTAATTGCTGACATTTTGGTCACTATTTGACATCATTTGTGTTAAACTGATTGTACTGAACTGTTGATTATTAACTGCTGAAGTAACTGTTTAGTCTACTTTTTGAGGATTTTTGCAATATTCTGATTTGTGATGTCAAAGTTAATATTACATGATAGTATCGGAAAATGTTAGCCTGGCAAACCAGACCTACATCAAGTTGTTAGGTCTGGCAACTCTCCATAGACACGGCTCAATCCGAGGGGCGGGATAAACGGCTGTCTTTCAAATTCCTTCTGCACGCAATAGGACAGCGCTTCAACCAAGCAGAGCGTTTTCCCAACAGCGTTGACAGATTAGTTACAGATTAGTAACTAACATTAGTTGACAGATTCAGCTTTTGAATCTGGCTGGCAAAACTACGAACACATCTTCCTTTTTTAAGAATGACTTAAGTGCCGTTCTTTGCTCTTTTCTCAAAGAAAAACTTAACTCCAAGTCCTCCAGAGTTGCGGCCAAAGCCGATTCGAAAGACTGTTCTCCAGCAGCAGAAGCCATTCTTTGTTTTCAAGTAGCAGGGAACCGTCGCAACTCTGTCGTCATCATGTTAAGCCCGCCCCACCTACTCTATACACGATGTGATTGGCCTGACCCAATTTAGGTTTTTACAGCACGAAAGTCAAAAGAAAGTTGCTAGACTACCTTGGCTGCAAAATACATTTGGCTGCCGCTAGGGTGCGTGTTGTGTCCTGTTCATAACTGTTAGTGTACACGGAGGGCGCTAGTGTGCGCAGTGAGAGAAGTTGGGTGGGATCTGCATGTTGTTGTTGAAGTGAAGAAGAATAAAGCTGGAAGTAGTGTACGGTAATACATGTCTCTCGGCTCGTACTTAATACACTTACAGAAACACTACATTTTTGGCGACGAGGATGGCTATTAACGTGCCTTTACCTACACCGTTCATGCCTTGCCCAGGCGAACCTGCTATTCCCTTCCCTACATGGCTGAAAATGTTCGAGAACTATATGTTAGTAATCGATGCCGACGGGGAGAAGTGGCCCGAGGCAAGAAAGCTTACTGTTCTTCTCCATGCACTTGGCACCGAGGGACAAAGATTGTATTATGCACTACCAGATACAGGTACTACATATGCTACTGCTGTGAATGGACTTAGAAATCACTTCGTGCCTAAAGTAAACGTGATTGCGTAACGTCACAAATTTCGCCAGAGGGCACAGCGACCAGATGAGTCGATAAATCAATATCTAGCTTCATTGCGAGAATTGGCTGCACTGTGTGAGTTTGGTGATATGGAGGAACAAATGCTTCGAGATCAAATGATAGAGCGTGTTGCCAATACACGCATACGAGACAGACTGTTGTTAGAAGCCGATCTGACCCTAGCTAAAGCTACTTCGCTGGCTCGGCAGATCGAGGAGGGGCTACGAAATGCGGGCGTTCTCTCCGACAGTGCTACGAATGCCGCTACCCCGACGGCTGCCGCTGCGTCAGTGAGGGCCATACATAAACAGCAAAAGAAGGCCCGCCAAAAAGAACAAAAGACATCTGCGTCATCAGTGACACATACAACTAATCGCCGCTCATGTTACCGTTGTGGATCCACCAGCCATCTAGCAAATAAACCTACATGCCCTGCTGCTAAAGTGATGTGCAATACATGTGGAAAAGTAGGACATTTTTCCAAAATGTGTCGATCTGGACAAAAGGAGGTGCGTGAAATATTGATTAATGAACTGACTGTGCTTTATATGACTGATACGGTGCAAGATAAAATTCTCTGTACTGTGCAAGTGAATGCAAATGGTCATTGTCATGACATTGAACTAATAGTAGACACTGGTTCATCTGTCTCTATTATTCCAGAGAGCATTTATCAGACTTTTTTTCCTACATGTGAACTTTCTGAGCCTACAGTGAACTTGTTCACATATTCAAGAGAGAAAATATCCGTTAAAGGATGTATGAATGCCACAGTTAGTCATGATGGACATTCTACTACAGGCTCATTCATTGTAGTAAAGTCAGGCATTATTAGGGCTTGATCTAGTTGTAGCATTGCACATGCGTATTGAGGGCACAAAAGTTGTGACAGCTGACAGCTCAGATTGTCCTAATGCACAGAGGGCACCTAATGTACCAAGCACAATACTACAGAGTGCACCTGATATCCAAGTACAGGAGATTGGCTGTGCAAAGGGATTTGTGCACAAAATTCAACTCAAACCAGAGGCTGTGCCAATACAACAAAAACTCAGAAGACTTCCCTTCTCAGTGAGGCAGGCCGTGAGTGATGAGCTTAAAGACCTACAGGAAAAGGGAGTCATAGAACGCATTGACGCATCTCCATGGGTCTCTCCAATAGTGGTGACTCGGAAAAAAGATGGAGGGAAACTCCGCATGTGTGTTGACCTCAGGGAACCTAACAAAGCCATTGTCAGTGACTGTCACCCGTTACCACACATGGACGAGTTATTCTCTGAACTGAGAGGAGCCACAGTCTTTTCTACCATTGACCTGGCCTCTGCTTACCATCAAATGTTACTGCATCCAGACAGCCGTGATATGACTGCATTTATCACACACGATGGACTTTTCCGTTTCTGCCGGGTCCCGTTTGGTCTCGCCTCAGCTCCATCAGCCTTTCAGAAGATGATGACGACCATACTAGCAGGCATACCAGGAGTACAGGCATATCTGGATGATGTGATTTGCTACGGAACCACACAACAGCAACATAATGACAACCTACGGAGGGTGCTGCATGCCTTGAACGAGGCAGGACTTAAGCTAAACATGCAGAAGTGCAAACTCAACCAGACGTCGTTGCGGTTCCTAGGCCACACCATATCCAAAGAAGGGCTTCACCCAGATCAAGATCAGATCAAAGCTGTGGCCAATGCACCTGCTCCACATGACGCATCCTCCCTGCGATCCTTTTTGGGTCTGGCATCATGGTACAGTAAATTTATTCCCGATTTTTCGACTGTTGTTGAACTGTTACGTCAATTACTTAGGGAGTCTACAGAACGGCAGTTCAACTGGACTGTGGAGGCTGAGCATAGTTTTACGAACATTAAGAGATTGATTGTTAGTAGCCCTGCCCTAGCATTATACGACCCTAAACTGCCCATATATGTAACTACAGATGCCTCGGATTATGGCCTAGGGGGTGTACTTAGCCAAATTCAGTCAGATAACACAGAGAGAGTCGTGGCGTTTGCATCCAGAACACTTTCTCCGGCGGAAAGGAAATATTCCACTGTGGAACGAGAAGCACTGGCATGCGTTTGGGCAGTAGAAAGGTGGAGGACATATCTGTGGGGACATCACTTTGTGTTACGCACAGATCATCAAGCACTTACTACTCTGCTCACATCTAGGGGTACTGGCCGGGCTGGACTACGAATTGCGAGGTGGTCTGCAAGACTACTTTGCTTTACATATGATGTTACTTACCGCCCTGGGAAGCTGAATGTGACGGCTGACTGCCTGTCCAGGCTTCCACTGCCTACCACAGGAGAAGCGGAAGTGGAACCGGACATAGTAGCAACCGTTTTCATGGAGTCTTTACATGCCATATCCTTGTCAGAGTTCACCGCTGCATGCGACACGTGTCCTGAATTGACTCAATTGCGACAGCAAATAGAGAAAGGCTGGCCAAAATGCAGAAAGAATGTAACAAACGAGCTGGTTTCATACTTCAATGTACGAAACGAACTGGCGGTAGACAAAGTACTCGTCATGAGAGGTACTGACCGTTTGATCGTGCCTACATCACTGCGATCCAAAGTGGTAGATCTGGCACATGAGGGGCACCAGGGAGTGGTGCGCACTAAACAGAGGCTGCGAGAACTATATTGGTGGCCACAAATGGACAAATGTGTACAGAGTAAGATAGCTTCATGTGTGTCATGCCAATACAATGACAAAACAGTGAAGATTGCACCTGCACCACTTACACCCGTCGAACTGCCAGATGGACCGTGGGAGAAGGTGGCCATTGACATAACCGGTCCTTTCGAACGTGCAACATGGGACTGTCGTTATGCCATCACTCTCACAGACTATTACAGCAAATGGCCAGAAGTAGCATTCGCCTCTACGGTCACAACAGAGGTGATTACCCGTTTTTTAGCTACAGTGTTCAGTCGTGAAGGAAATCCGACTTACCTGGTCTCTGACAATGGATGTCAATTTACTTCCCATGAATTTGCAAATTTCCTGAGAGAGAGGGAGATAAAGCATCTGCGCTCCAGCGTTTATTATCCGAGAGCCAACGGAGCGATTGAGAGATTTAACAGAGTATTAAAAGAGTGTCTCCAGTCGGCAGAAAGAGCTCACAAGCCATGGAAACAAGCAGTGACGGTGTTTTTACAGATTTACCGTGCTACACCGCATGCTACTACAGGAGCTACTCCATTTGAGCTGTTGAGAAATAGGAAGATGCGCACAAAACTGAACATCATTCCTGTCTCACACAAAATCACATCACACGAGCAAGTAAAAAAAACTGTGAAAACAAAGCAACAAAATAGTAAGGAGTATACGGACAGAAAGCGAGGAGCTAAAGTCCCCACCTTCCAAGTGAACGACACGGTGCGAGTCCGGAGACCGGAACATGTCTACAAAGGTTCATCCAAATACACAGAACCTCTGACAGTTGTAAGGAAGGTTGGACAGAGTACTTATCTTCTAAGTGATGGTCGGAAATGGAATGCCTCAAAGCTGGCGCGTTTCTCAAAGGAGGCTCTAGCTGGCAGCAGTGAGAACAATGAGACTACACTAGATGGTCTCACTGTAACTGAGAACGTGCAGGTTGGGCCAGAACCAGGCCCTAGGCGCACAACCAGAGTCCGAAACCCACCTCAGTGGTTAAAAGACTTTGAGAGCTAAATACCAACTCGTGGACTGTACAAATTGAAAAAAAAAAAAAAAAAAAAAAAACCATACTGTTTTGCTATGTGAGAAAATGTCACACTGTTCCGTTATGTGAGAAAATGTCATTTTTCTTCAAGGTCTGAGTTTTATAATAGTTAAGAAAAGAAAAATCTAATTTCATGCTACATTTAGTTTAACAGGTACTATTCTTTACAGTGGTTAAAGGGTTACTTTGCAGCGGTTGCGGGTACCATGTTTAAGTGAGTAATTCCTTTAAGAAAAGGGGAAATGTTGTGTCCTGTTCATAACTGTTAGTGTACACGGAGGGCGCTAGTGTGCGCAGTGAGAGAAGTTGGGCGGGATCTGCATGTTGTTGTTGAAGTGAAGAAGAATAAAGCTGGAAGTAGTGTACGGTAATACATGTCTCTCGGCTCGTACTTAATACACTTACAGAAACACTACAGTGTTTGGTCGGGCTAACCGGAGTTCGAACCAAAGTTCAAACAACAATAAATTTGAATTTTAGGTGTTAACTTATTCAAATATTATTTTGTTAGCCAAAGCAAATTAGATAAGACATTGATATTGATCTTTCAATATTGAAAAAGTGTTTTGTCCTTGAATGTGAAACTGAGAAGGAAGAACAAGCTAGCAGGCAAACATCTTGTCCTTGTCTGTTGCTGTGTACACGTTGCGAGCCATGATCCCCAACTGATGCGTACATTAGGGTGCCACTCAATGTAATGGAATTTTTTTTTTTTTTTATGTTAAAGGTCTCACCCCCTCATTCTGTTCATTTTATGATGCATAATAGCAGTGCCAAATTTCATTGAGATATATTATTATTTACTGGTAGCTCAACGAGCTCAAATGTTGCATATGTAGTACATTTAGCCTATCGCAAAAAAAAAAATGCCATTTTATTTCAATTTTGTTCACCAAAGTAAATTAATCCTTGAGGGTGAGTATTGTTATTGTTATCATTTAACTGTGGTGTTCATGTTCAAATTCTTTTATGATTTTAGAATTTAGATATTCTTTGGAATGAAAAACATGTCATCTGTCGTCTCTCATCAATCACCAATTATAATAATATTGTTGTGTTAGACTGTTCGGCTATTTATCACTTTAGCTCATTAAGTACAGTTAACTTTGTGCATCATCTTATGCATTGAGAAGAGAACTGAAGGTGATTATTGCATTGTTTATTTAATTTATTTGCTATATTGTGCACAATTGACTGAGTGATATTAGGGCTTCTTGCCATTATTACCAATTTGTAATCTAATCTTTTCCATACTTTTACAAATAGTTGAGGTCAATGACATGGACTATATATTACTAGATGAATGGTGGCGATATACAACACGGCTACAACTTTTTGTTATCGAAATAGTTTGACCGTATTGAGTTCATGTGTTTTGACACAACAGCCAGCAACACAGGACTTCATGCTGGTGCCTGTGTACTTTTGGAAGAAAAGCTTGGAAGGGATCTCATCAGCTTAGCATGCAGGCATCACATCATGGAGCTAATAGTGGCAAAGGTTTTTGATACACTGATGGGACCATCTAGTGGACCAAACATCAAGTTGTTCCAGAGATTTGGTGAATGTTGGGGTTCAATTGACCGGTCTAGAAAGTGGACTGGATGTAGACTCCATCACGTTGGCTCTCAATCCAGTTCGGGATGACTTCATTCCCTTCATTCGGCAGCAACTAACAGGGTTTCAGCCCAGAGACGATTATCATGAGCTTCTGCAGTGATCGCTTCTATATCTCGGAGCAGAGTGCAGTGCGAACGTACACATTCAGGCACCTGGAGCTTTTCATCGAGCTCGGTGGATGGCAAAGCTGATATACAGTCTGAAGATTTTCCTGTTTCGATCCCAATTCCGATTGACTGCACGCGAACTGTCATCTCTTGGCCTCTTCAACACTTTCGTACTGAAGGGCTATTTGAAGGCCTGGTTTACATATGCATGTGCTTTGTCTGCTCCACAAAATGATCTGCAGCTACTCCGTGAGTTGGAGAGCTACAAGGAAACTCACAAAGCTGTTGCTAAAGCTGCAATAAAGTCATTCTCTGGACATCTATGGTACTTAAGTGAAATCCTGGTCGGTTTAGCGTTCTTCGACTCTGCAGTGTCAGCTGAGCTGAAGTCAGCCATGGTTACAGCGCTCGACAACAAGACAACAGATCATCCTCCACGCATTGCGTTCAACAGCACACTACCTCAGAAGCAGCTGTCTGACTTGGTATCGCAACACACAGGCAGCTTTTCACAGCATTGAATATTCCACAACATTTCCTAACCAATAGTCCAGATAGTGACAAAGTGAGAAGCTTGAAAGTTGTCAACGATGCAGCCGAGCAAGGAGTGGCCATGATTCAGGCATTCAATGGAGTCCTTATGAATCAAGAGGAACAGAAGCAGTTTCTATTGCATGTCGTGGAGAAACACCGCCATGACTTTGCAAATCCTAACAAGTCCACCTTTACAGCGGTTAGGGAAGCGGTTGCTGCCGCAGCATCCACATCTGCAGACATTAATTGCTGACATTTTGGTCACTATTTGACATCATTTGTGTTAAACTGATTGTACTGAACTGTTGATTATTAACTGCTGAAGTAACTGTTTAGTCTACTTTTTGAGGATTTTTGCAATATTCTGATTTGTGATGTCAAAGTTAATATTACATGATAGTATCGGAAAATGTTAGCCTGGCAAACCAGACCTACATCAAGTTGTTAGGTCTGGCAACTCTCCATAGACACGGCTCAATCCGAGGGGAGGGATAAACGGCTGTCTTTCAAATTCCCTCTGCACGCAATAGGACAGCGCTTCAACCAAGCAGAGCGTTTTCCCAACAGCGGAGCTAACGTTAGTTGATAGATTCAACTTTTGAATCTGGCCCGCAAAACTACGAACACATCTTCCTTTTTTAAGAATGACTTAAGTGCCGTTCTTTGCTCTTTTCTCAAAGAAAAACTTAACTCCAACTCCTCCAGAGTCGCGGCCAAAGCCGATTGGAAAGACTGTTCTCCAGCAGAAGAAGCCATTCTTTGTTTTCAAGTAGCAGGGAACCGTCGCAACTCTGTCGTCATCATGTTAAGCCCGCCCCACCTACTCTATACACGATGTGATTGGCCTGACCCAATTTAGGTTTTTACAGCATGAAAGTCAAAAGAAAGTTGCTAGACTACCCTGGCTGCAAAATACATTTGGCTGCCGCTAGGGTGCGTCTAGATTTCTAGGCTAGTAAAATGTTGCATATTGTAAAACTTTGTCCGCGTTGAGCTACCAGTAATAATCATTAGAATACATTCAAATTTTGTCAACTTTTTTCTTTTCACATTACTAACACATTTGGGGGGTGAGAGGATGAAAAGTAGAAAAACAAAATTTGAGTGGCACCTTAGCGTACATGGTGGCATAATTTCAAAAGTGTGACATACAGATTGGTCGGACTAACCGGAGTTCGAACCAAAGTTCAAACAACAATAAATTTGAATTTTAGGTGTTAACTTATTCAAATATTATTTTGTTAGCCAAAGCAAATTAGATAAGACATTGATATTGATCTTTCAATATTGAAAAAGTGTTTTGTCCTTGAATGTGAAACTGAGAAGGAAGAACAAGCTAGCAGGCAAACATCTTGTCCTTGTCTGTTGCTGTGTACACGTTGCGAGCCATGATCCCCAACTGATGCGTACATTAGGGTGCCACTCAATGTAATGGATTTTTTTTTTTTTTTTAATGTTAAAGGTCTCACCCCCTCATTCTGTTCATTTTATGATGCATAATAGCAGTGCCAAATTTCATTGAGATATATTATTATTTACTGGTAGCTCAACGAGCTCAAATGTTGCATATGTAGTACATTTAGCCTATCGCAAAAAAAATGCCATTTTATTATAATTTTGTTCACCAAAGTAAATTAATCCTTGAGGGTGAGTATTGTTATTTTTATCATTTAAC
This sequence comes from Vimba vimba, assembly GCA_022828995.1. NCBI lineage: Eukaryota > Metazoa > Chordata > Actinopteri > Cypriniformes > Leuciscidae > Vimba > Vimba vimba. Next base: position 31,217,858 of record CM040837.1, on the reverse strand, counting down.
TGTGGTGTTCATGTTCAAATTCTTTTATGATTTTAGAATTTAGATATTCTTTGGAATGAAAAACATGTCATCTGTCGTCTCTCATCAATCACCAATTATAATAATATTGTTGTGTTAGACTGTTCGGCTATTTATCACTTTAGCTCATTAAGTACAGTTAACTTTGTGCATCATCTTATTCATTAAGAAGAGAACTGAAGGTGATTATTGCATTGTTTATTTAATTTATTTGCTATATTGTGCACAATTGACTGAGTGATATTAGGGCTTCTTGCCATTATTGCCAATTTGTAATCTAATCTTTTCCATACTTTTACAAATAGTTGAGGTCAATGACATGGACTATATATTACTAGATGAATGGTGGTGATATACAACACGGCTACAACTTTTTGTCATCGAAATAGTTTGACCGTATTGAGTTCATGTGTTTTGACACAACAGCCAGCAACACAGGACTTCATGCTGGTGCCTGTGTACTTTTGGAAGAAAAGCTTGGAAGGGATCTCATCAGCTTAGCATGCAGGCATCACATCATGGAGCTAATAGTGGCAAAGGTTTTTGATACACTGATGGGACCATCTAGTGGACCAAACATCAAGTTGTTCCAGAGATTTGGTGAATGTTGGGGTTCAATTGACCGGTCTAGAAAGTGGACTGTATGTAGACTCCATCACGTTGGCTCTCAATCCAGTTCGGGATGACTTCATTCCCTTCATTCGGCAGCAACTAACAGGGTTTCAGCCCAGAGACGATTATCATGAGCTTCTGCAGTGATCGCTTCTATATCTCGGAGCAGAGTGCAGTGCGAACGTACACATTCAGGCACCTGGAGCTTTTCATCGAGCTCGGTGGATGGCAAAGCTGATATACAGTCTGAAGATTTTCCTGTTTCGATCCCAATTCCGATTGACTGCACGCGAACTGTCATCTCTTGGCCTCTTCAACATTTTCGTACTGAAGGGCTATTTGAAGGCCTGGTTTACATATGCATGTGCTTCGTCTGCTCCACAAAATGATCTGCAGCTACTCCGTGAGTTGGAGAGCTACAAGGAAACTCACAAAGCTGTTGCTAAAGCTGCAATAAAGTCATTCTCTGGACATCTATGGTACTTAAGTGAAATCCTGGTCGGTTTAGCGTTCTTCGACTCTGCAGTGTCAGCTGAGCTGAAGTCAGCCATGGTTACAGCGCTCGACAACAAGACAACAGATCATCCTCCACGCATTGCGTTCAACAGCACACTACCTCAGAAGCAGCTGTCTGACTTGGTATCGCAACACACAGGCAGCTTTTCACATCATTGAATATTCCACAACATTTCCTAACCAATAGTCCAGATAGTGACAAAGTGAGAAGCTTGAAAGTTGTCAACGATGCAGCCGAGCAAGGAGTGGCCATGATTCAGGCATTCAATGGAGTCCTTATGAATCAAGAGGAACAGAAGCAGTTTCTATTGCATGTCGTGGAGAAACACCGCCATGACTTTGCAAATCCTAACAAGTCCACCTTTACAGCGGTTAGGGAAGCGGTTGCTGCCGCAACATCCACATCTGCAGACATTAATTGCTGACATTTTGGTCACTATTTGACATCATTTGTGTTAAACTGATTGTACTGAACTGTTGATTATTAACTGCTGAAGTAACTGTTTAGTCTACTTTTTGAGGATTTTTGCAATATTCTGATTTGTGATGTCAAAGTTAATATTACATGATAGTATCGTAAAATGTTGCATATTGTAAAACTTTGTCCGCGTTGAGCTACCAGTAATAATCAATAGAATACATTCAAATTTTGTCAACTTTTTTCTTTTCACATTACTTAAACATTTGGGGGATGAGAGGATGAAAAATAGAAAAAAAAAATTGAGTGGCACCCTAGCGTACATGGTGGCATGATTTCAAAAATGTGACATACAGATTGGTCGGACTATTAGGACTAACCGGTTTTAATTTAGTACAAATGTTAATTCAATAACAGCCTGATGAAAGATCAATATCATTGTCTTACCTAATTTAGGTGTTAACTTATGCAAATGTTATTTTCTTAGCCAAAGCAGGAAAAACTTCCCTTTCCAGCATCCACATGTTCCACTTTAGGCTCAGGTTTCCCTTATTTACCTAATTCATCTTAGACTCAGGTAACCTACCTTTAATTCCACTCCTGAGAAAGTATAAATATGCTAAGAAAGTATGCCTGAGCTTTATTATCTGACTCACCCAGAATCCAAAAGCCTTGACAGTGCTCGTCAAATCTGAGGAGAGAAACACCAGACAAGAAACAAACGTAAGAATTCTTTTGCCATACAAATTAAATGTCTTAATATCAGTAGCCTAATGGTTTTAGTAAGCTTCTTCTACAGTCTTTCACAGAAACATGGAACCAGTAACATAAGAATTTCAGCTTTGTGGAGTTGAGTGTAATTGTGGAAAACTTTTCTTCTTTTGTTTGCAGGCTATGTTTCTTACAAAAAAGTTTTTCGGGATCATTTTCAGTCTCTCACTGAATGTGTGGCTCTGTGAGACTGCAAGTGTATTCATTTGTAAGTAAGAATTTTTTGATTGAAATGAATTTATCTTAAAATGTTGAAAATCAAATTTTTATTACAATATATTCCACTAAATCTTTGTCTTACATTGCAGTGGATCAACAAGAAGCATCACAAATTAATACCGCTGATATCAATCTTGAGAGAGCATATGCTGCTCGAAGCTGCAAAGAACTTCAGAAAAAGTATCAGGTTAATGAAGGTACGCTCATTTTATGTTAATGTTTGATCTTAAGCAAGAACTGCACTGAAGTGACTCAGGAATGCTCTGTTCACGCAGACGGCCTGTACTATCTGAACTCCTCCAGAGGGGTGCTTTACCAGACCTTCTGTGATATGACCACTGCGGGCGGAGGCTGGACGCTGGTTGCCAGTGTTCATGAAAACAACATGTACGGAAAGTGTACCGTTGGTGATCGCTGGTCTAGTCAGCAGGGCAGTGAACCGAACCGGCCTGATGGTGAGGGGACATGGGCAAACACAGTCACATTTGGAAGTGCAGAGGCCTCTACAAGTGATGATTATAAGGTATTCTTATTACATTTATGGTTTTACAGCAATAGTTAAATAGAAGGAACAGAAATGACACAATGATCAAAGGATGTTTTTGGAGAATCTGAAACGATAGTCTCCTTTCTGTCCCAGAATCCTGGATACTTTGACATTCCAGCACAAGATGTGTCCGTGTGGCACGTTCCTAATAATATGGAGGTGGAATCCTGGAGCGCGTCCTCCATCCTGCGATACCACACTGAGAATCACTTCTTAACTCTCCACGGAGGAAACCTTTACACTTTATTCAAGGTCAGATAAACTTCAACACCATTTTTGGGTTTGAAACATTCACAGAAATACAATTTTTGTGAAATTACAATAACACTGGGGTTTTTTTTCTCAGAAATTCCCTGTGAGGTTTGGAATAGGGACATGCATGACTGATAATGGACCTGTTATTCCAATCGTGTATGATAATGGAAATGCGGATTACAACAGAAATCTCTATGGTCCCAATGCAAGAAGTATGACTCTTTTTTTATTAATCCTTTATTTACGCAGGCAAATCTTTTAAAACAAATGATTATTTACAGCAACAGCCCGTGAGCCAATATTTTCCAAATATTTTTAATGACAGTGGCTTCATCAGTTGACAGTATCAGTGTCATAAATCTGTGTATTATTAAGTGATCATCATTGTTGAGATCCAGTCACTTTAATGAATGAAAGTCATGTCATGTGTTCATGGACATATCATCACTGATATATGATTATCATCACTGATATATTCTGTGCATTTCCCCAGCAAATTTTCTGCCTGGATTCATCTCATTCAGAGTCTTCAATTATGAAAAGGCAGCCATGGCTCTTTGTTCAGGTGTCAAACCAACCGCCTGCAACACTGAACATGTGAGGAAAAATAATATTCTGGATTGTAAAATTGATAGTAATACATTTACAATGAAAATAAATCAACTGCACCAATGTCATTGTCAGAAGTGCCTAGGCATGTCTTGTTAGTAATGTCCTCATATTGTTGCAGTTCTGTATTGGCGGAGGTGGACACTTTCCTGAGGGAGCCCCAAGGCAGTGTGGGGACTTTACGTCATTCGACTGGGATGGCTATGGCACTAATGCGGGATGGAGCGCTTCCAAAGAGATGACTGAAGCAGCCGTGCTCCTCTTTTATCGCTGACACTCCCATCAATCTAAAATCACCAGCATCCTTTCCTTCTTTCTAAGATTTTCCACATTGATTAACACCTAAATTTTACATAATTATTTGCTTAAATGTATTTCTTTATGATATATATCCAGTGGTTGTCAATTATACTGTTCAGACATCAGATTAAAAATGTACTTTAGTCTAACTTCTAGTTTACAAGATACTTTGACAAGGTTTTATGAATACATTTGGAATAATTAATAATTAATCATTACTAACATTTATTTTTCTACATATTATTTTGAAAATGAAATGTCCCCAGCACTTGGGCCAAATAGAAAAAATTATGGACATGGCTAGACAGTTATTGAAATATAATCGCCCCATGACATATTGAGTAATCAACAAACTAACAACCTTTTTGATCTTAATTTGCTTTGACAGTAACAAATGTCTGTTACAGTGGGTTGCTGAAACTGCACATATGTTGAACCACTCATATTAGAGAATAATGGTGTGATGATGATGATGAGTAATGTCATGTTACCTTTACTATGTGCCTTTCCTATCTAAACTCTTGTACTCTTTTTGCTGGGGGGATTCTCTCTGAAATGTGTGAGATCCTCCCAGCCGTGATTAAAGCATATTCAAGGCATTGTCTGGAGTCTGTCTGGTTACTGATGCACAGCGGGTTAGTGGAGCACTAGAGGTCTTATTCACAAGTGATGATAGTGTTCACAGGCTCGCTACCAGCCGAGTGGAGTCATCTGAGTCGGAAAGATCCGCACAAAAGTCCCAATTATAATTCTGACGGATTTTACTGGTTACAGTCATTAGGTTGGTTGAAGCTAAAAATAAAACACAGTTAAAACCATTATTTTATAGCTTTAATTTTAATTATTCTAAATTAGAATCTTTATTGATTTATATTACCTTTATATTATTCATTTAAACTGTGCATAATAATAATTGATAAACTGAAATTGTACATGTGTGATCAATTAAGGGTATAATAATTATATAAATAATATCTAAATCATACAAAATTATTATTATGAATAAGTATTACTAAAAGCCAGACGATTTTGTCTTTAAAAATCATTTGCTAGTAGTGACCTTTAATTTGTAGTAGAAACAGGTGGAGTGACTTTATCGCATCAGACATGTGTCACTTTGTTCCTGTTGTACCAACTAGGCGTATTTCCCAGTGACTTGACCAGTGTCCTCTCAATGGCCAGCAGAGTTAAATATAATTGTATAAATGTAATAATATAATTGTAAGGCCCGATATATTGGTCCAACGCCGGTTCGCCAATACACGGGGAAGGTTATCACGTGTTCTGTCCTCACTCATGCAAAGTATTGGTTGGTTAAATTTGCAATACATTAATCATGTATTCACTCGTTAATTCATCTGACTCCATAAATGAAAGGTTTTAATAACATCTGTGCCTCACTAAAAGTGAGTGAATGTTTGACTATTCCTTTTTAACCATTAAATGAACAATGTCAAAATCAGAATAATCACATGTAACAATTTAATATTTCAGATATCAGAGATCAATTCCACAATCAATTCAAATATATAGAACATGGTTATACATTGGTTATACCAAATAATATTACCCAGCTTGTATCTGAAAAAGAGAGAGAGAGAGAGAGAGAGAGAGAGAGAGAGAGAGAGAGAGAGAGAGAGAGAGAGAGAGACCACCTATTCCATTCCTGTCCAGCAAAGAAGAGGCCCGAGAGAGCCAGAACACCTTCCTTTATTCTCTCTTGACCAGGTGACATGGGGGATGGGGGAAACCACCCTCAAATGGCTTCTATTCAATGAAGGGGGGGTTGCCTTATTTGGCCTTATCTCTAAACCAGTTTTCTCTAAACTTCTCTAAACCTTATTACCTTTTATTTTATCTATCTTGATATGAGATATCTGTACCACTCACTTTGAGACATTTCAAATGACACCAAAAACATAACAGTCAATGATAAACATTCACATTAAACTATACATTTTCTTGGGTGATTTACATGTGGTCTCAGCATGTGAGAGGGGGAGTGAGGAAGAGGGGGAGAGATGTGTTCTGAGGTGTGACTTTGCCTCACAAATGGTGAGTTCAAATGGTAATTTCCAGAGAGATCCTTTGTCCTCTCAGGGTCTGGGTGCTCCCCAACCAGACTGTACGGCATTTCCTATTTATCAATTCTTACATAATAAAGGTATAAATAATAATATAATAAAGTACAATAATACTACTACTAATAATATATATTTTTTAATTATTTTAATACCAGCCTGATGAAACACTGATTGACAGAACACAGGTGATACGGATAATTAACTAGACACAGGTGATACAAATGAACTAATAAAGACAGACAGGACTCAACAGAAACCCAACACTGACAATTCCACTCCTGAGAAAGTATAAATATGCTAATAAAGTATTCCTGAGCTTTATTATCTGACTCACCCAGAATCCAAAAGCCTTGACAGTGCTCGTCAAATCTGAGGAGAGAAACACAAGACAAGAAACAAACGTAAGAATTCTTTTGCCATTCAAATCAAATGTCAAAATATCAGTAGCCTAATGATTTTAGTAAGCTTCTTTTACAGTCTTTCACAGAAACATGGAACCAGTAACATAAGAATTTCAGCTTTGTGGAGTTGAGTGTAATTGTGGAAAACTTTTCTCCTTTTGTTTGCAGACTATGTTTCTTACAAAAAGGTTTTTTGGGATCCTTTTCAGTCTCTCACTGAATGTATGGCTCTGTGAGACTGCAAGTGTAATCCTTTGTAAGTAATCATTTTTTGATTGAAATGAATTTCTTAATGTTGAAAATTAAATTACAATATATTCCACTAAATCTTTGTCTTACATTGCAGCGAATCAGCAAGCATATGCTGCTCGAAGCTGCAAAGAACTTCAGAAAAAGTATCAGGTTAATGAAGGTACGCTCATTTTATGTTAATGTTTGATCTTAAGCAAGAACTGCACTGAAGTGACTCAGGAATGCTCTGTTCACGCAGACGGCCTGTACTATCTGAACTCCTCCAGAGGGGTGCTTTACCAGACCTTCTGTGATATGACCACTGTGGGCGGAGGCTGGACGCTGGTTGCCAGTGTTCATGAAAACAACATGTACGGAAAGTGTACCGTTGGTGATCGCTGGTCTAGTCAGCAGGGCAGTGAACCGAAGCGGCCTGATGGTGAGGGGACATGGGCAAACACAGTCACATTTGGAAGTGCAGAGGCCTCTACAAGTGATGATTATAAGGTATTCTTATTACATTTATGGTTTTACAGCAATAGTTAAATAGAAGGAACAGAAATGACACAATGATCAAAGGATGTTTTTGGAGAATCTGAAACGATAGTCTCCTTTCTGTCCCAGAATCCTGGATACTTTGACGTTCCAGCACAAGATGTGTCCGTGTGGCACGTTCCTAATAATATGGAGGTGGAATCCTGGAGCGCGTCCTCCATCCTGCGATACCACACTGAGAATCACTTCTTAACTCTCCACGGAGGAAACCTTTATTATTTATTCAAGGTCAGATAAACTCTTATCTAAAGATTTTGAAACATGCACAAAAATATTTTTTTGTGAAATTACAATAACTTTTTTTTTTTCTTCCAGAGATTCCCTGTGAGGTTTGGAATAGGGACGTGCATCACTGATAATGGACCTGTTATTCCAATAGTGTATGATAATGGAAATGCGGATTACAACAAAAATCTCTATGGTCCCCATGCAAGAAGTATGACTTTTTTTTTCTTTTTTTTTTTTATCATCATTGTTGAGATCCAGTCACTTTAATGAATGAAAGTCATGTCATGTGTTCATAGACATAGCATCATTGATATATGATTATCATCACTGATATATTCTGTGCATTTCCCCAGCAAATTTTCTGCCTGGATTCATCTCATTCAGAGTCTTCAATTATGAAAAGGCAGCCATGGCTCTTTGTTCAGGTGTCAAACCAACCGCCTGCAACACTGAACATGTGAGGAAAAATAATATTCTGGATTGTAAAATTTGATAGTAATACATTTACAATGAAAATAAATCAACTGCACCAATGTCATTGTCAGAAGTGCCTAGGCATGTCTTGTTGTTAGTAATGTCCTCATATTGTTGCAGTTCTGTATTGGCGGAGGTGGACACTTTCCTGAGGCGGCCCCTAGGCAGTGTGGGGACTTTCCGGGATTCGACTGGGATGGCTATGGCACTAATGCGGGATGGAGCGCTTCCAAAGAGATAACTGAAGCAGCCGTGCTTCTCTTTTATCGCTGACACTCACATCAATCTAAAACTGCACATGTGGAACCAGTCATATTAGAGAAAAATGGTGGTATGATATGTCATGTTACCTTTCCTATCTAAACTCTTGTACTCTTTTTGCTGGGGGGATTCTCTCTGAAATGTGTGATCCTCCCAGCCGTGATTAAAGCATATTCAAGGCATTGTCTGGAGTCTGTCTGGTTACTGATGCACAGCGGGTTAGTGGAGCATTATTCATCATTATCATAGTGGTCTTATTCACAAGTGATGATAGTGTTCACAGGGGACGAGACATCGAGGGTTAGATGCGCTGGAGAATAAATGTGTAAACATCGATTAGGTGACAAGCACACAACGAGGCTTAATGTCGAGCCCTGACACTTTGATACTTTCTTATCCAACGTTAGTATTCCAGCCAATCCTACTGCTAAAATTGGCAGTACTGTTTGAATCACCTAGTATGCCCACCCTCCCCAGTTGGTTCATGGTCTCATGAACCAACCCATTTGTCATTCGCATACTTCACATCATTGAATATATTTTCTACTTTTCCTGAAAACATTTGCACCAATCAAATTATTAGCTCTATATCAATACTAAGCCCTAGTTTGATTTAGTCAAATAAAATCATCAAAATCGTCACAAAACTAATTATTCTGCTAAACTTAAACCATTAGTTGGTCCACATTTTGTCTTGCCAGTCGTCCCTTTTGGTCTGACCTGTGAAATCAACAACCTGAAACATAATCACTTAATAGCACTCAGAGTCCTTTCCCCCCCTGAAAAACACTCAACCCACTTTGCTCATGTTGACAAAATATTTCTACATTTGGAACCAAATCAGATCTGTTTGACACAATCCATCCTGACATTCTGCAAAAGGAAAGTTTTAAGTTATGCATTGCGCAGGTTTGCACCTTTCTGACACAATAATAACCCAGGCCAGGATAGTTAGCCAAATTCATCCATAGCCATTATTTCACTGGGCACACTCTGCCCTGTATCAAAAGTCTGCATGCTCTGTAAAGAAAAACAAATGTCAAGGTTATTGTCAGATAGTAAAGTACACGTAGTTTCTTTTGTCTGCTGTGCTGCCAAATCTGCTCTGGCGTTCCCTTTTGAAACAGTCCTTGTTATTAGCACACTTACACACAGCAATTTTGTTAGGGAGAAAAATGGCTTTTTGCAGGGTTTTTTCCCAAATGAACCCTGTGTCCTCCCAACATTTATTGTCCCACCTGTGCGATTGCATTCAGCAAATGTGAACCCCTTGGTATGGCAATTGTTATCATCCCCCTTTTCATGCATGATCCAACTTGTGCATTAATTTAACATAATGGTGTTTGGGTAAACAAAGTTTTCAACACTAACCCAAACATTGTCCTTCAGTCAAATTTCCCCCAGACATCTTTCTCTGCCTCTGAAACAAAATATTACATTCTTCACTCCAAGCCACAATCTCATCTTCTTATCCAAGTATTTGAAGGGCAGCGGCCCTCAGTCTCACCGCGTATCCTGCTTTCCAGGCTTGTTGTTTGGTCTCGCAACTCAGTCATCTACAAACATTTTCCAATGTCAAAGTCATCAATGGTTTCTATCAGGTCAGGTTGTGGTGTACAGACTTGGTCAATGTCTGTCAAACAACTTGATGACCAATCACCTTAAAGCTTGCCCTGTGTTCTGTATGGTCTTTTCATCAGATTTTTGGCTTCTTTAAAATTTGTCATTTGCCTTAACCCATCTGTAATGATAAAACTCATTCCAGAGGTTAATGACACAATATACAGACTATGGAGACAGAATAGCTCCCCTAAACTAACACATACCAAACATGAATTAACACTCATAAAACATACAATGCTGTCACCATCCAACACACACACACACACGCATACCTGACTATGAACCGCTCATATTCTCATATTCATATCTTTGGTGTTTACTCTAAACATATTTAAATTTTAAATAAGATTTTAAACTTCACATTTTCTAATTTTACATGGTCTCTTAAAGTGATGTCACGCGTTTTTTAGGCCAAAACATTTTTTGTCACATACAGCAAACATCTCCTCACTATCCGCTAGCTGCCTGTCCCCTGAACACACTGTAAAAAAACGCGGTCTCTCTAGACACCACAGGCTCCACAAACGGCAACAAAAACAAACTGGGCTCACCTGCACCACGAAACACAACAAACAGTGTTTCAGCCAATAACCGACAAGAAGTATTTGAGGGTGGGGTTTGGGGGGTTAGTGCGCGTACACATGAAGGGGGTGTGGAGGAGAGAGAAGCATGAAGAGGGAAGTTTGAATTATGGCCGACACACGACCAAAGAGACGACGTTCCGATGAACAAATTGCAAAGAAGAGGGATAAGGGACAAGGATAAGGAACGCGCAAAGTAATGTTAGGCCTACCGAATTTACATAATAAAAACCTTGGAAAGGTGGGAGAACTCCGCCGGCAGAAGGGCTTCCAATCCGACATTCAGTTGCTCTGTTTTTGCAGAACAGGTAAATCCATTTTTCTTTTTAAACTGACGTTCATATTCGCCAAACCAACACAATGATGTAATTAGCTAGAACTATGCCATCAGCGTTAACTTTGGTGAATACAACATATAGGCTATGTTTCTAGCATTTAGCGATCAATCTCTATTGTAAATGATCAAGCAAATTCACAGTAGGGCGACAATTTGTGTGAATGATTGTTTTCACCCACTGTTTGTTATGAATTTGAATGTTCATTTATAGGCTGTTGACAACTTTGACTAAATTTGTTTACGACGCCGCAGTTGTTTATGCTGACTAGGAAACACGAAGCTAACGTTATCTTGCTATTATTGCGTCCTTGTATGGGAGCTATAGTTATAACCTCAGGTGGCAAACGATTTTAAGATAATGTTTCTCTTTTTCTGCATTCTGTTCTGCAATATATAAAATCATTTATCTAACTTGGTGACATTACACATTGAATGAAATATCAGTAAAACTTAACTTTGTTTGTAGTGACTACTTTGACTTTCCTTTATGCCGGAAGGGATGAGGAGGAGGGAGGGTCTAGCTAGCCTCCGTTTTGTTTGACAACAATTCGAATGTCAACAAGAAGTTACGACTCCCGGCATCGCTTAGAGCAGTGGTTCCCAAACCTGTCCTGAAGGGTTTATTTCTAAGATCAAATGAATAATGAACAGAAATGCTTTGAAACTGGTTAAAGGTGCTCTAAGGCTTAGAGCACCTTTAACCAGTTTCAAAGCATTTCTGTTCATTATTCATTTGATCTTAGAAAAGTCAGCTGGGTTGTTTTGGTTCATTGCTTCAGCTTGCTTTAGCAGGCCGATAACAGAAAAGCCGCTTTCCGACCAAGTAGTTATAGGAACTTAGTTCTAGGAACTGTCCACTTCTAAACAGTTCTAAGAACTACTCTCCCCCAAACTCGGTTTTGCTGTTTGCGTTCGCACTGGCCAAGTGGCAATAGGAACTGGTAGGAGGGGTAAGGGAGTGACGCAAGCACGGTGACTTTTATTTTGACGGCGCGACGGACCTTTATTTTGGCGGCGCTGAGCTCGCATTCTCTGTGTTCATTAGTTAGCGATCTGTCTAACAGTACTGTTTAACATGTTATTAGATAGAACTGTTATAGAAAGTAGACAGTATATGAAAAAAAGGTTATTAGCCTATGCCATGTGGTTGATGTCCAGTGTTGCTAGCTGGGCAGATAAACATAATCATGTTTGGCTTGGTCCCCTCAAAGTTGTGTTGGATTTTCTCTTCAACATAAAGGTTTAGAGACCCATCTATCACTGTTTTCCATGTTTGTATAGTTAGTTTATGGAGTAAATATATAGGCTATAATCTGTGTGTTTACATTCTAGCTGTTTTAAAAATGGCGGGTGCTGGTGTTCCGCGTGCGTTCGGTCAATCAGCGTACACTAACGTCACGGGTAGTTCCTATAGTGCTGGTTTAGACCCTACTCTGAAGTAGGACCTAAATTAGTTCCTCCAAATGGAGCTCCTAGAACTAAAATCGTTCCTAGTTCCTGCGGTGCGAACACGCCGACATCCGGGTACTTTAGCCAATAGTTATAGGAACTGTGAAAAGGTTCCTCCGGACGGAAAGCGGCTAAAGACAGATGGTATACAGTACCATCCCTTCCTCCACTCAAGCAGTCTCTCTCACTATAAACAAATAATCTTTTCAACAGCCTCCTAAGACTGTAACTTAGACAAAATGTAATAATAAATTAATTTCAATAACCTTTGACCATTAACCTTTATCCAGACTTTTCTTGAATCTACAAAAGTTGTCTTCATCTTTAGCCACCAACATGTCTAACGACCTTCAGGAGTTAAAACTATCTTATAGACATATTAGTTCAAAATCAACACTTCTATAAGAAAAAAAATTCTTGCCCATGAGGCAGCCAACATCATTGTCCTGACATAAATAAAGTTTTGTTACTGTCTCCACAACAAATAATTACATTCACCTCATGGTCTCAGCTGACTCTTGAAAGCCCATTCCCATCAGCTCTTTATCTATAATCTCCAACAGGGTGTTGTCCCCTGGCATAGATGCAGACACTTAGAACAAGCCATGCAATGAATGCGGTTTCTGGTGAGTGGTATAGGGGGAACTCACATTTTCTGGGTCAGACTGCCATAACTTCTCACAGCTCATCTCCCCTCTCAGTGATCTGCTGATGCTGGTGGCCTCAGTCATCCGCTCCACTCTCATACCCATCTCACATAACACCTCCCATCAGGAGATGCCCAGTGTCGGCGTGACCCCCTGCCTTAGGTTGCCCTCGCTTGGCCAAAGAGGATCTTACCCGTCGTTGAGGTATCACCTCGTGCACACTGGTAACCGCTCTTCCCCATAACAGAATCTGTGACCGTTTTCTTCAACAGACTCAGTTGTTTTCTGGAGCTTAGGGAAGGTACATTCAAGAGTCACCAGAGCCATTCGGACTGCCTAATAGTGTTAACACAGGGAGACAGGTTAATAACAGCAGTATTTAATCACTTTAAATCCATTAAACATCTTCAAATCAGCAAAATCGCAATACTGAGATTATACTCCGTGAATTTAGTTATCACAACGTCCATTCAGTGTACTGTTAGATCTGTAGCCGGAGCCGTCGGCCCTGTTTCATGGTGGAGGCTAAGATCAGACAAAGAAGTTACTAGCTCTGAATTAAACTAGTCAAAAACGTCACTTCTATCGTTTAAGACTTCTTTAAAGTCATTCAGTTTTACTTTTAAAACATTTACAAATTTCCCTTTAAATGTATGAAATCTGAACTGCCTGTATCATGATTTCTTTTAACATCTCCATGTCTATGGTTTTCAACTAAAACACTGTGCCTTACTTTAAATAGCTTACTATCACTTATGACACAGGCTCAGATAACAGCTCTTAGCTGACATTGAATGAGAGAGACTCTGAGGCATTCAGGACTAGTACACTGCACTCTCGTCAACTTTTATCATAGTTTCATTTTACTTTCTTTTGAGTCTAGCCCAGCTTAATACATTTGCCAGAATTGACATGTGTTTTCAAACAACCACATTTTATATTTGTCTTTTGCCCACATCAGGGAATTTAGACATTACAAATTTCCACTCAGATCGTGTCTCTGTCGCACTGGCCGTTTCAGCCACAGCACACACCAGATTCAGATAAGCAAACTGAGCAAATACTGCTTCTGTTTATTTGATCAATTCACTTAATATTAAAATATTATTATAGATCTTTCCTTCAAAAGGATTCTTTTGACCTTGTTTTTATTTTTTTATCTTTTATTCTTTAGACAAACACTTTGATATCGTCATTTAAACACTGATCTACTTTCTAAACATTTTCTTATTAATTTCACATTTCTTTTAAGTCAGAGCTTCAGAGCACAGCTGCTTACAGCGTTTGCTCTCTTCTGTCTCACTGTTTGTTTCAGGACTCCTCATAACGTATAAAATTTGTAGTATATGTCATCAATTTCATTAAAACTGGTTTGTTTGTTCTGGTCTGCATGTTCTGGTCTGCAGATTCAACTTAATGTTATCATTTTTTTTTCAGTCCCACTTATCTCTGCTGTTTCACAAAACCCCAAAATATTATATTAGGGGAGCGCGGGGCACAACGTAACACGGGGTTAGTTGTAACACACTTGTTTTATACTTCCGCACATGCTTGGATGACGAAACTTTGTGTATTTACTAGTTGCCATATCAACACTATATAGAAAAATAAATTCCGCCAAAATTATTTTTTTGTTGGAAGATATCCATAGACATTTATTAAACGATAGCAAAAGTAAATTTCTTACTTAAGTTCATTTTTCATTTAAAATAAGACAAATCTGATATTATTTTAATCTCCAAGATGTTATTTAACAGTTGAGATAGTTCTTTAATGCTTCGCTAACTAGCAGAAGACACTAGCAGGGTTTAAATCCCAGTTGTGCAGGCGGGGGCATGTTGTAACACTGCGTTACAATGTGCCCCTATTAGAAATATGCTATTATATTATATACTTTTATTAATTTTATTGGGAAAACGTGAGAAAAAGGTGAATAAAGACTAAGAGTCAATGTTCAGAAATGACTAATTATTTATTTGTTTTGAACTATGTTGTCTAGCTGTGTGTTCATGTGTTCGTAGTCAAAACTCAAAAATGAGTTTATATTTAATTATTAAAAATTGCCATTATTTTATATGAAAACGTTTTTTAATTGTATTTTATTTAGAAATTATTTTAGTTTGTTTTGTATATTTTTTTTTATTAGATCAGATAACATTTTAAGCTGTCATATGTTATGTTACAATGTAAACCCACCTATGGGGCATGTTGTCACATTTCACTTCCATTCTTTCAGGGTATATCAAGAAAAAAGTATATATTCACATGCATTTTACCCTTAATTTTTTCATTTGACAGAAAACTGGTGTATAAAAATTATCGAGCTTACTGTGAGACGACCCCATACTGGCTGATTATACTTTCCCTGGATTTTTATTCGACACGCGTCTTACTAATCTGTCAGACGTCTGAGACAGATCCGATTTTTTTTAACCCAAAATCGGCCAGGTCTGCACTTTCCAGTGCCCTGTAATTACGGCTTACTCAAAATCTTTTCGTGAGCACTTTCCAGCACTCGATTGATTCCGGTTCACCCAATTAATCAGGTGTGGCTCTTCCGTCCACTTTTACGAGCTAGTTACCGGCTCCCCCTCGGTAACTTTCAATGCCCGCACCACAGAAATAGTCTCAGTCACCATGGTTCACTCACAGTCATACCAAAATTACACCACCACACAAAACACATTTGACTGTCTCTTACCAGAGATGCTTCTGTTGCCACCGGGTTCTTTCTGGTTCCAGTGGAGTTCCTCCCGGCCCTGATAGCAGTTTGCTCTTCTCTCTCAATTCTGCGAGGTAAGACTAAAGCAGAACTGCCATGGAATCCCAACTTCTGACACCAATTGTTGTGGCAAAAACAATAATTAAACAATCATCATCACTGCATAAGAGACACCAAGAATCAAATTGTATTTTAAAAGATATTTATTCTCTTGCAAGAGGCTTAGTCACAAGATCACAGCAGCTACCCCGTGACGTGAGCAAGACCTGACACCCAGCCCAGGAAATTCCCTTCTTATACTCCTTCTTCAAGGTCTTTTCTCTGTAGTTTTCCACTCACCCAGCATGGCCACATCCAGCTGATTTAGAATAGAACCCCCCTTTGGATAAACTATCTTCCATACATGAGTTAAACGTTCTTAACCATTTGTCTTACTGTATGTGTCTTGCTTACTCCAGGTGCACAAACATTCCAGAAGAGAAACAATGCTTAAAACAATGTCTAAGAAAGTTAATGAAAAAAAAGTAAAATATGAATTTTTCTACAACAGCTGAATTTACTGTTAGCCCTCCCTGAGCATCAGAAATTCATGAAAATAAACATATTGGGAAGCCTAGTTGCCACCCTTCATTCTGCTCTTCTTTGCTCTTCTGCTCAACCGTTTACACACAAAATCTTTACTTGTCACTCAATTTCTGAAATCGGACACTCAAACACCATAAGCACACACCAAATCTGCAAAACCATACACTAATTCTTGGCCTGTTTTCAATTTCATAAAATACTTTTTGCAAAACACAACACACAATTCTCCATGTAACACAAAAATCTAACAGGAAGTATTTCTTTTTTTAAACACAACCTATCAAAATGCCTTTATCACACGTGATATGTGATCGGTAACACTTTACAATTGTTAGATAAAACATTTTGTAGACAAACTTTAAGTTGTCTTGAAAAAGCCTAACCAGAAAGTTTGAAGTAGTTTTAAAAGCTTGAGGTTTGAGCCTACACAAAAAAACGATTTGAAATATGTAAACAATATAGTACAATATACAATATTATAGGCTATGTGTAGTTGCAGTATAAAGTACAGAATATCTTTTTCTTTCTTTCTTTCTTTCTTTCTTTCTTTCTTTCTTTCTTTCTTTCTTTCTTTCTTTCTTTCTTTCTTTCTTTCTTTCTTTCTTTCTTTCTTTCTGTTTTATTGCTTTACACATAAATAGTATATTAAGCCAATTAAGCAAAAACCTGTCAACAAAGGTCTGCATAAAAATAATAATAATAATTTAAAAAAAAACGGTATAAGGCTTGGCATTCTGTCCCCCTCACTTTTGAAATAATGGCTAATGATGGTCTTTGAGATATGGGTATTTTGCGTTTGTTTATTATGTTGGGTTATGTTGCCTATACTTCTTGTGCTGCCTATCTTGACCAGGACTCCCTGTAGAAGAGATATTGTATCTCAACAGGACCTTCCTGGTTAAAAAAATTAAATAAAATAACAATAGACTTTTCAGTTTACACGTTTACGTGGGCCTACTTAAACAAATGTGAACTTAAGCTAACACTTAACATAATACAAACTGAAGAACTAAGTTGCTAGTACATTTCTACAGTAATATCATATTGAAATGTATTGGTTTTACTTTTCAGGATGAGATTCACTGGCAGGACAGGGCCCAGGATTCACTACACACACAAAAACCTTGACAAAAGCACACTCATTGATCTCCATCTAGTGGTGCAATGCTGTAAAATACAGAAGGAGTCACTGAATTAATCCTTCCTTTTAGTGAATGGATTCAACATATTTGAATAACTGGAACAATTCATGGGAAGAAGTGTCAAATGAGAATTGAATATTACTTAGCGAATAGAGTTAAGACTAAATTGCTGATCAGTTTATTCAGGTATTTTAATTTTACCTTCTTGGCAGATGATAGCAAGGCCTGGGAAACTCATGGAAATTAATAAAAACCTAAAAAGTCATTTCTAAAGTAAAAAAATGCAATTGTATAGTTCTAAAATATCAGCTTCAATGTATTAGTTCTAAACAACAACCAAAAGTGAAAATTAATTTTT
This sequence comes from Vimba vimba, assembly GCA_022828995.1. Taxonomy (NCBI): domain Eukaryota; kingdom Metazoa; phylum Chordata; class Actinopteri; order Cypriniformes; family Leuciscidae; genus Vimba; species Vimba vimba. The sequence goes on along the minus strand of CM040837.1, from coordinate 31,199,915 downwards.
CAAATGTGAAGGAACCACACTGTGTTTTACCTTTATACACTAAACCCTAATAAGTTTTAAAGTCACCAAACTCCAAGATTAAGTAGAACTTAAAACTTTTATTTTGTAATACTACACAAACAAACATGTTCATGTGAAATGTTGTCTTGTGCAATTTGATTCCATGAACACCATATTAACTCAAATATTTTTGTCTTTTCATTATTCGTTATTCCATTCGAAATAAGTATTTTAATCACCATTAATGAGCACATTTTTTTATGTTTAAACAAACAAACAAAATATTAACAATTTCTTTCTTTCTTCATTCTCACAAAGAATTGGGAAGAGGAAGAGCATGGATATGGCTGAACTGAGGTAATAAAGCAATATAATGGTTTATTTTAGTATGATATAGGTTTTGGTTAAATGCCATGTTGTTAAATGAAATGCGTCACGTTCATGATGAGGAGCTGATTGTGGAAGACATGGAAACAGCATTTGAGTGGGAAATATGAGTGAAATGTGCAAAACAATGCTTGGAAATTACAGAATTGAAACAGATCTGGCTCTACTCAGGAAGTTTTTTAATCACCTTTTCTGTCTGGCCTTTACAATATGTTGTAAATGAATTGCGACCTGAAAGCTGAAGAAAAACCTGTTCTTTGCATGGCATTGTGGTTTGGAAGATCATTACCAAATATGATGTTCACTCCTGTCATAACATTATTACACAACATTATTCACATCGGGTAGTTGGGCTGTTTTGGCCAAATAATTCATTTTATTTTCTCTTCTTTTATAAAGACTGCAAGTGCACATATCCTAACCTAAATCATGATGTACTGATCTGATTGAAGATCTGCTGTAGAAGCTTTTGTTCATTAAACCTGCGATCTCAACAATATGGTAAAATCTGTATAACTGTACTTCTTAAAACAATTAAAAAAACAGATTATTAACATCAATACCAACTTAAAAGTTCAAATACAAATTCAATCTGTATTACTTCAAGTCTGATTTTTTTTACCACATATATAAACAAATTTGTATTGCATCAATAAATGCGGTCATATTAAACTGTACACTAAATAAATGAATGTGTATTATTTAACATTTATGATAATTACTTAAGCAGTGAAGTTTAACCAGACAGAAAACACCAGTCAACGCTGTGGAAAAGGGTTACAAAAAGATACATTTATTCTGGAAATAAAGCGATAGACATCAAATCTCCTTTCATACAGTATCATCTGATCAACACACAGCATAAATGACCACAGCATATTCACTGATCACTTCATATTGCACACAAAACCAGAAAGCACTTGGGAAGATCTCTAGCTACAGTCTCTCTAAACCCCAGGCACTGGGGTTTAAAAAGACACAGTTCTTCAATGTAAGGAAAGTTGTGCTGAAGAAAAAGCTGCATCTGACAGTTCAGGTTCATCGGCTACATTCATTTGAGCTTGAGGACTGCATCCGACTGAAATATGATCGAAATAAGGGAGATCATGGCACAAACATTTCAGTCGTCTGTACCAATAACAGTCAAATTTCACAGTTCTCTTACAGGGTATATGCAGGAATCATAGAGATGAATTTACTACCTTTTACTACCTTTTTTACCACCTCCACAATATTTTTTACTACCAACACGACATCAAGCAGCAGCCCTTTTTTGGGGGGTGTGGGGTGGGAGGGGTATGCAAAGCACCACTTACTACTTACTATAAGGTATAAGTGTGATAAGGTAACACCCATCATACATATTAGGTACACTAATGTTTAATTGTGATCATTAAGTATTGTCATTGTCAATTATGTTTTTTTTTTTGTAGTGTCGAGTTGAGTTTCAGTTGTCCTTATCTTAACCCTAGCCCTTGAGTTATCCTAACCATAGCCCTTAGCCCTAATAAGGTGAATAATAACCTTGGCACTTTGTCATTGCTATCAACTCCGACTCACTCAGGGCTCGACATTAAGCCTTTTCATGTGCTTGTCCTTTGGAAAAGTAAATCTGTCATTCACTTGTCCGAGTAAAAAAGTTGCTTGTCCGGAATTTTTTTGGTGTGTGTGCTGTAAATATCATTTATTCTGAAGAAATATCCTCATCTGTGTTCAATCAGCTCTGATATATTTAAATCTGCATATTGTCATATCTGCACATGTGCAGATATGACACCCCACCCCATCATTCTCTCATTTTAGTGATTCCCTAGTTATTTTTTTTATTTTTATTTTTTGTTATTGACGTTTAATCAGGCTACTTGTCCGGTCGGGCAAGTAAAATTCTCTTTTACTTGTCCCTTCAAAAAAATCCACTTGTCCCGGACAAGCGGACAAGCGTTAGTGTCGAGCCCGTCAGGTCCTGTTGTTAGCACCGTATATATTTTTAAATTATGCTAGATGAAGTTAAAATATGGAGACACAAATATTAAGCAAAAAAATGTAAACTCATATATTGAGGTGGTGATGAAAAATTTACTACCAAGTCAAATTGCGTTTGTTACCTTTTACTACCTTTCAAGGGCCTTCATTTTGGTAGATTCTTTTTACTACTTTTTACTACCGCGCGGACACCCTGTCTTAACCAATTTTGGTACCATTGCAAAAACACTTTTGACAATAAATTAGTTAATTTAAATACTATAGATGACTATAAATAAATGATTAAAACTTTAGTATGTAGCCTTCAGATACGGTTCAGTTAATAAACACTGCCATAAACTAAAGACAAGTTTAATAAAATGAAAATCAAAGTAACACGTTACAGGTAACAGAAGCAGCAGAAGGTCTAAAGCACTTACACTGCAACACTTAATGCACAGATCGATTTAAACATCTGGGTTTTTAGTCCCGTTCATCGATATGATTATCACTATGTCAAGCCTACAATTCAATTTGGTTGTCAGTCACTACAGAAAATTAGCAGTGTGTATCAGCATAAAAAAATTAACTTTAAATTATGAATGGGTTATATACAGAAAGCAAGCAAAGAGCACAGCCTTTATAATCAATAAAGCTCATGTCACTTCAGTTCAGCTGCAGACTGAGGGAAAACTGTTATAATCCAATCTCTTATTTACATAGTGTTTGTTGGTTAACTTATAACAAGCGTGCAGAGCTCATGATTAACAGCCAATTCTGAATAACTTAAATACTTATCATTGGCAATTGCATTCACACACTGAACAAACAGGCATGATTCGCTACAACGCTGCAAAAACACAAAAAATATGTAAGTGTTTGAAAGCAGTCGTCTATCAGAGGGTGCCAGACTGATCTTTTTCAAATTAAACCAGATTTGTTAAAATAATATTTCATGCGATTCTTTTTGTTTGTTTTGCAGGTCGCACCTACTAAACATGATTGGATATGCACAGAAATTTGATTTGGACTGACAGTTGAACGAGGTTAAGGTGTTTTAAGACGCAAGAAGAGCTTCAGCATTTTCTCCACAGCCGTTCATGGCGACGGCTACACAACCACTGCAATCCTTTTTCCAATTGTTGTTTTTTGTGGAGACACTGGATCTGGGAAAGAAAATAACAGAAAACTGTCCTTAGTGAGGCACAACATGGCAGTTGTTAAATATCCTTTATGGAAAAAGTCATGTGATGCAACAAAAGACAACAGAGAAGTGAAGATCTTCATACTTGGAGACAGCAGGAGTTTCTGTGGCTTCTTCAACATCCGCTGTGTTACTCTTCTGCAAGTCAACACAAAAACACAATGTAAACCAAATAAAAAGGTGCCGTTTACACAGTTGAAAACAATGGAGAAAACCATGCAGGAACATCTGCCATTCTGCACTGTAGATCCACTGTCTAAACTTGTTAAATCAGCTAAATCAGAAACATGTATGTTAGTCAAGTCACCTTTATTTTTATAATGCCTTATACAATAGAAATTGTTTCAAAGCATCTTCACAATAATTAACAGGAGGGCTGGTTCACAGGACGCATGGTCTAGAGATGCGTTTTTTAAAAAGTTTAACTTATTTAACTTGAGCGCCGTGTTTTTACTTTTAGTTTTCAGAATTAATTATGCAAATACATCAAAAATGTAAGACCCTATACCAGAGACACTACTGAAAGAATCATAGATCCTCTTCTTAATATTATTAATTCATCATTGTCATTAGGATACGTATCGAAAACTTACAAGCTGGCTATTATTAAGCCTCTTATTAAAAGAAAAATAGAGAGGCTTAGAAAGCTCTACGTTTCACATTCATGTGACCAAAATTTCAATAGTCAGACTCAGTACCAATTTCAGTCAAATTTCAATAGTGAGCCTACGTTCTGACGTACAACCCAGAAGTGCTGCGCTGTTACACTACGTGAACTCATTCAGAGAAACAGAAGAAAATGAAGAGTTGAATAAAGGTTTTTTTGCCCACAAAAAGTATTCTCGTCGCTTGATAAACTTATGGTTGAGCCACTGTAGTCACTGTATTTGAAGGATACAGTTTTAATGCATTATTTATTTGTAATTAATAGTCTTGGACTATTTTAACGATGTCTTTACTAACTTTTCTGGGATGGCAGATATCAATTAACTAGAAGCCTATGGAGGAGTGAGCCAGCTCTCAGATTTCATCAAAAATATCTTAATTTGTGTTGTGAAGATGAACTAAAGTCTTATGGGGTTGGAACAACATGGGTGAGTAATTACTGACAGAATTGACATTTTTGGGTGAACTAAAATGAAGCTCAGATACACTTTTTCCACCGTGACGGTTCTGTTGCGGGTTCCCGGCCTGTGTCCATTCTCAAACCATATAGTTTGCCGATAGATAGTGCTGTGCGGATCATAATCCGTGGGTCGGGCGGGCCAAAAAAAAAAAAAAAAAAGTTACATTCCAATTAATCGAGGGTGGATGACAGATAAATCATTATAATTTGTTGTTTAATAAAGACAGAACTCTCATCACGGTAAAACGCAATGAACGTGCATCAATCTTTTACTTTCGTTTTTTAACAACGTAATTCTCTTCAGGGAAAACCAATCAAGGAAAACAGATCAGGGCTCGAAAATAACGATTGTCCGGGACACGTGTTTTTTTTTTTTTTGAAGGGACAAGTGAAAGAGAATTTCACTTGCCCAACAGGACAAACGGCCTGATTAAAACGTCAATATAAAAAAATAAAAATAACTAGGGAATCACAGAAAACGTGAGGATGATTCTAATTTAATTTAATTTAATTTAATTTAATTTAATTTAATTTAATTTAATTTAATTTAATTTAATTTAATTTAATTTAAGGCCTATTCTAAATGTCGACAAAAAAACTTACGAAATGACTTCATTTTTTCCTCTCGTGATAAGTCAGTCCAAAAATCATGGCAACGCACGTTGATAGGTTTATGTATATCCCAGCCATGGCACTAGCCATTATTATTAATCAAAGGAGACGTATGTGTGTTTTCCAATCATTAATGGTAAGGAACGATCCTTATTATACTTGTGAGCGGCACATATGAGGTGTTTCTGGGTGTTTCTCCGTCATATCTGCTTCGAGGTCTTGATTGTGGCATTTCTTTGAGGTTTAGAATCCAGTATTTCTGTAATTCTTTTGTCTTTTATGAATTTAATAAAGAACTCTGTCTCGTATTCTGTCCAAACACACCCCGTCATCTACGTCAGGTGACCTGTAAATGCGCAAAAACTGTTTCCATTGCAGTTTTGCGAAATATTTATTTTTCTAATTGCCTGAAAAACCCCCTCATGCGAGCGCAAAAACTTTTTTGCGATAAATGGGAGTTTTTGCGAAATTTACATGTTTCCATTGGGCGTATTTTCAATTCGCAATTTCAGTTTGTGCAATTTGAAGGGTAATGGAAATGCGGCTAGTGTCGCTATAGAGTAAGTGTCCCTATAGAGTTGTTAGTGTTGCTATAGAGTCAGGGTCGCTATAGAGTTGTTAGTGTCGCTATAGAGTTGTTAGTGTCACTATAGAGTTGTTAGTGTCGCTATAGAGTTGTTAGTGTCACTATAGAGTTGTTAGTGTCGCTATAGAGTCAGGGTTGTCAGTGTCGCTATAGAGTTGTTAGTGTCGCTATAGAGTTGTTAGTGTCGCTATAGAGTCAGTGTCGCTATAGAGTTGTTAGTGTCGCTATAGAGTTGTTAGTGTCGCTATAGAGTTGTTAGTGTCGCTATAGAGTCAGTGTCGCTATAGAGTTAGGGTTGTCAGTGTCGCTATAGAGTTAATGTGGTTGAATGTGGTTTACAGGCTTCACAGAAAGAGATTGATGTGTTTGTGAAACAAACAGTGTTGCTGATTAAAGAAGAGTGGATTGATTAAAGCGGAGGAAATAACGGATCAAAATTAAATAGAAATAGCACATTAAAGTTAAACGTTACAACTGCATGTTGTAACCACAAAAGGTGAATTCAGTCAGTTTTTTGGTCAAATTGATTTTTTTGAAGACAATCAATCAAAATGAACATATACTCCACTATTAAAAAATTCTGTACAGAACAGAGACTGACTCAAACTCTTTTTAGACATTGTTTAAACTGTTATGAAGATCTGTTACGATGTCTAAACTGTTCTGGGTTCAGCTGCTACTTTTAGTGTTCAAATGTTTGAATTACACATAGATGAAAAATGTATGAGATCTAAAATTAGGAGCGAAACGCCACTCATTTTTAAGATTTTGGTGAATACAGACTCATATTATTAGAACCGCAGTAATGCTCATATCCATTAATAAAATAATAAATGTAAGTAATACTTGCCAAAAACTCCCGAGACGACAATAACCAGAGGAATTAAAGCATAAAGCCAGTGTAGATCAGAGGAGCTGAGAGGAGCTGGGCTGGAGGAAACTGGACCTTCTGTAAGAGACAGCAGGAACAAGAAAAGATAATAATCAGTGACTCAACTCTTAATCCAAGAACCACAAATGCCTCACCATCTGCCAAATTATCAGACAAGCATTTGATCTTTCTATTAAGTCTATGAAGGATCTGTATATTTTGCACAGTATTCAACAAATTATTCAAGAAATTATGCAAGTAATAGTTTTCTTCTATTCCAAATAAATAATTAAATAAATCATGGAGTTAATGCTGTGGATCAAACGATGCATCACATCTGATTATTTACATCATGCATAGATGTCATCACTCATAACTTCATTTCTTTAAAGGGGTCATCGGATGCCCATTTTCCACAAGTTGGTGTGATTCTTTAGGGAGTTCATGTAAAGTTTGTAATATACTTTGGTTAAAATTCCCAATGGTTGTGTAAAACACCCTTTTACCTCTTGTTCACAGTGCATGTCTCTTTAAATGATAATGAGCAACTCTCACCCCACCCCTCTCTACCAAGGGGCGTGTTGAATGGCTGAGGGCAGAAATATGCTAATATGGAACAATCCGTCAGCACTCGTGGGCGGAGCATGAGCATTATGACATCATAGTACTCAAAACATCCAAATGGCTTGATTGAGAGTGTTTAGACTTTTTGAGGATTAAAAAAAGAGGAGTGAATGGATTTTTTTCATTGCATGGTGGTTGTGTCCACACACTGCAAAGACACATTTATATGCAAACACCATATAAAAGTGAATTTTGCATCCGATGACCCCTTTAAATTAGCCTGGTTAAAACCAGACCATTCTCAGTAGTAACTGAGTTATGGTCTGGCAAAGCTTCATTAATAACTCATTTCCAAAGGGGCGTCGTCACTCAAATGCCTCTGGGCGCAATTAGATAGACCTAAAACCAATCAGAGTGATCCTCATCGTGTAAAGCCCGCCTCAACATTTCTGATTGGTGCCTCTTTGCCAGACTACTTGCAGAGCAAATCTAAATTTGCGGAAGTATGTCTGGGTTTTCCCAGGCTAACGTTTCCTTTAAATGAAAACAGCAGATAAAATGCTTAGAAATGTGATTCTAGCTCAAGTAGGAATAACATCAACTTAATTTTTACAACTTTATGAACACAATCATGATCATTTATGTTATTTTTTATTCATAATCCTGACTCTGGGACATTACATTGCTTATTATAGTAATATACTCACTGTTGACCACAAGTGTAGCAGTCACCTCACACACTTTCTCTCCAGTGTAGGCTTCTGCTTTATAGAGTCCTGATCTGGAGATGTCCACATTCTGAATGATTAGAGATAAACGTCCTTTTCCAACTATCAGTGAAACTCCGGGTTCTGGAGGATCATCATAGACCCAAGGCTTCTGCGCAATAAGAACAGCATATTCCTTCTTGTCTTCTTTAAAAATAATCCTCACTTCATCTGCTTTCTCCACTTCATCGATGTCGAAGGATATTGTAACATTCTGTCCATCGATCGCCTCGAACTTCGACCCAGCAACAACCAGAGCTGCAAATCAGAACCAGTGCATTAGAATAATGAGGAATAAACTGACAGTAGATTTTTTCAGTTAACAACAAAAATCTGCCGATTAAATAAATAGTCTACCTATATGAAAAAAGTACCAAATTGATAGTGACAATGGTTTTCATCGTTAGCAAAATCCCGGAAAATTAGCTTTGAAATAAATAATGAATTGAGTCATTATTAATGAATCAGAATTGAGTCTGTTTTGACGCGTAAGGGGGCTCCGCATCCGTCATGCTAGTTAAAGGATTAGTTCACTTTCAAAAAAATTTTTGCTGATAATTTACTCGCCCCGATGTCATCCAAGATATCCATGTCTTTCTTTCTTCAGTCGAAAAGAAATTAAGGTTTTTGAGGAAAACATTCCAGGATTTTTCTACACAGAATGGACTTCAATTGCAACCAACTATACCAATGTTCAAAGAAGGTTCAAATGTCCGTCTCAATGCAGCTTAAAAGTCTCGACACGATCCCAGTCGAGAAATAAGAGTCTTATCTAGCGAAACGATCGGTCATTTTCAAAAAAAAATAAAAAATTTATACATACACTTTTTAACCACAAATGTCTGTCTTGTACCATCTCTGAGATGCGGCACGCATTATGTCATCACGTTGGAAAGGTCACGAACAAAATAAAAATAGTAATAATAATAATAATTATAAATTAAAACAAAGATGTCGGACGATTTTGAAGTTGGAGGAGAAAATTGGATTAAATTTTTCACCCTTCCCTACCTTTATGAACTGGAGTACACAGACAAATAACTTAAGATAGATGACGACGCGTGACCTTTCCAACGTGATGACGCAATGCATAGCACATCTCAGAGATGATACACAACAAGCATTTGTGGAAAAAGTATATATAAATATATATATATTTTTAGAAAAAGACCGATCGTTTCGCTAGATAAGACCCTTATTTCTCGACTGGGATCGTGTCGAGACTTTGAAGCTGCATTGAGACGGACATTTGAACCTTTTTTGAACATTGGTTCAATCCTAAGCAGCGCTAACAGGTCAACAGGGAACCGCTATTTTTTCTTCTTCTCATGAGATTTGCAGCAGTGTTGCTGTCCTACACTGATCATTTGTCGAATTCCATTAATTGAGTTAAATCTATGTAATGTCCAGTTCGATGAAGAAATAGCGGCTCGTTTAAAGGTCCCATATTGTCAAAACTGAAATTTCCTGTCTTTTTTCATGATTACAGAGGTCTAGGGGCTATGAAACTACCATATAAGTTTCAAAACAGTCAATCCACAGACAAATGCATGGTGCCAACTCTCACGCATTCACCACACACTCTCACGCCACACATCCATTTTCTCACGCACAGAAAATCGCGAAGCAAAGAGGATACGGAGACCGACAGACTAGACAGAGCAGGTTACTTATGATATATATATAAAAAAATCTCAGCTCAGATTCCATGAATTTTATTACAAAATTCAAACAATAAATACCGTTTTGCCGCCTGTAAATATGACGTGACAGATCCCTAGCGGCACGTGAACCGATCATCTAGCTAATAGTAAATAAACACGAATAAATAATGTTGAAAGAAACAGTACAACTTACCGAAATGTATATTCCTCATACATAATATCGATCAATCAGTGTTTTTCAACCGCGGAAAGGGGTCAATAAAACAGCTGGAGAACAATTGTCACACAACATTTACCTCAGGATAGCCATTAATTACCATAATATAGGCTATAGCACGTTAGTTGGCTAGAAAAAGATCTATAGAGAGTATTTTGCTAAATATGTGTACTATATTACATATTTATTATATTTTTGCTTATATCATTAAATAAAGTTGTTATTATTCTTGGTTTTTAATAAAGACTCAGAGTTCTCATTTTTCAGTCAAACGCACAGAACAAAAAGTGCGTCCTCCTCCTTTACTGCGTGTTCAGTCAAACATATACAGCTCTTCTTCAGTGCTCAGCTTCGTGAACTTTTCTTCACTCAGTCCTTTAGTGAATATGTCAGCAACCATATCTTCAGTGTTGCAGTATTTCAAGTCTATGACTCCACTTGCAATTTGCTCTTGAATGAAGTGGTACTTGATGTCAATGTGTTTGGCACGTCCATGAAATTAAGGGGGTTCTTTGCCATGCAGATAGCGGACTGATTATCTTCAAACATCAACATCGGTCCTGTTTGATTCACCTTTAGACCTGTCATCAGTTGTCGCATCCAAACCGCTTCTTGAGCTGCGCTTGCCAACGCCATGTACTCAGCTTCAGCAGTGGAAAGAGCTACGCATGTCTGCTTCTTGCTTCTCCAACTCACAGCTGCTCCGCTGATTTGAAACATGTATCCTGAAACAGATTTGCGCTCATCTTGGTCTCCAGCCCAATCTGCATCTGAAAATCCTATACATTCCTTTGGCTTGTCCTTGCTATACAGCAAACCTAGATTCAGAGTGCCATTCAGGTATCTCATGATTCGTTTGACAGCCATCCAATGATGCTTTGTGGGTTTAGCACAGAATCTTGCAACATTGTTTACAGCATAAGCAATGTCTGGTCTTGTTCTTGTTGACAAATAAAGCAGACTACCAACAGCAGACTGAAATTGTGTCGGATCCAGCCCTTCTTTGTCATCAGAAAGTTTGACGAGGTTCGAGTTCATGTCTACTGGTGTGCTTACTGGCTTAGAATTTTCCATTCCGAATTTCTCCAACACATTTTTGATATATGTTGTCTGACCAATCCAGATTTCTCCAGCTTCTGGTTTTTGGACAATTTTCACACCAAGAAAATGAGTTAGCTCACCCATGTCCTTTATCTCAAATTGTTTTGAAAGCATTTTCTTCACCTCCATCATCCGTTTATCATTGCGTCCAGCCAGAAGAAACAGCAATCGTCAGCAGGTTTATTAGACTGTTGCCTCTTTAAGACCAAATGCAGATCTAATCATTATTATGCATCATATTTTCTCAAAACTATTTACGCCCATTTAAGACAAACTATTTAAGTGAATAAACGGTTTACGTGAATCTCCAAGACGGCCATTTTGACATATTTGTGTGTATATTTGATCGTTTAGATGCGCACACGAAGCCCAAAATATGCGTTGCTTGTCTCGTTGCGGTGTGTTTCGGAGCGCGCGCCGCATTTGGAACAGCGCCTATTGCGTCAATTTTGGTACTTTTAATAGCCTTTTATTATCAAACGCATCCCGCAGTTTAGCAACAGTATAGACTACATTTTACAACAATCACCGATCGTGCAGATTCTGACGTTACGTTTGGGTTTTAAGGAGAAATGACAGCGCACCGCTGTGAAGGGAAGGAAGTTGCGCTGGAGAGAATGTGGCTTTAGTTTTTAATGGTTATACCTCAAATATCTTCTTTTTTATAATCATTGGAAGCCAAAATCTAAATCTAAAATAAAATTAGTTTAATATCAAGATCTAAAGTGTAACCGTTTGAATGTTCTGTCCTCATCGTCACTCATTAAGCAGGGCTGTTGTGTTGTGCGCGCCGTGGCTCCGCGTGAAAGATCGCTCTCTTTCTCACACATCTCTCTCTTTAGCAAAAATGCATCACAGACAAATGGTTCAGTATTATTATATATAGAAGTGGCTGGCGAGATTAAATTAGCAAGATAATAATTTCTTAATAGCAATAATAAATAGCACATGTACTTTCTTAATTTCTCCATTACCGACAGCAGAACCGATAACGTCCGAGCTTATCGATCCAGCGATCTTTCAAAATTCAGCACCGGGGCCCGTTTAATACCGGGTTTCGGTACCCATCCCTATCCGTGTGTAAGACTTTCAGTTGTCTTCCAGTAGATTTTTCTGTCATAGCCTTCCATTCTAGGAACTTCTGAAAAACGTAATCTTTCCGCTTCAGAACATACACCCATACATAGTGAGTATTCTCATCAATGAATGTCAGAAAATATTCAGCTCCACTCAAGGATTTTGCTCTTTTGCGATCACTGCTTTTGAACATGCTGCAATGATGCTTTCCTTCAGCACATGAATCACAAAAGTCTATGTCTTTTGACACATCAAAGTCAAAGCCATCAACTAGACACTCATTACACAGCTTCTTCAGATTTTGTACACCTAGATGACCACGTTATGGTCATCTAGGTGTACAAAATCTGAAGAAGCTGTGTAATGAGTGTCTAGTTGATGGCTTTGACTTTGATGCCCGGTGCCAGGTTTGTTCCTTAGTATCTTTATGCAAATTCACATTTTCTGTTATGCAAGTGATCACTTTCTCTACATTTCACATAATAGAGACTGGCATTTTTTGTTGCAGTAGCAATCAGTTTTTGATTAACATCCGTGATGCAGCATCTATTCTGTGAACTTGACTTTTTTTTCAGACTGAGTTACCTTGGACACACTCAGTAAGTTGTATGACAATTGTGGTACATACAAAACATCATTCAGCTTGCATTCTTTTGTCTTACCATCAGACAATGTCATCTTCAGCCGCACAACTCCACGTCCTGTTGCTTCAACAGAGTAACCATCTCCAAGTGTTACTTCTTGTGAGGATTCCAGACTTTTAAACTCAACAAACTGTTTCTTGTCATTGCACATGTGACAGGTTGCTCCTGAATCTACAATCCAGCTATCCATTCTTTCATCAGAACTTGATGATAGTGCATGACTCACCATTAGTCCAACACTCTCACTATCTGAATCACTGTCTTGTTTTTTCACTTGTGCCTTGTTTGCTTTGTGTTTATAACCCACCTTCATACTCTCTTTGTTGAAGTCTGTGCTTGCAAAATATTTGTTGAACTCTCTGCAGTCACGCTTGATATGTCCATACCTTCCACAGTAGTAACACTTTGGGACTTTTCTACGGTGGCCGAGAAGGGTCACAACACAAACAAATGCCACAACAACTACATATTCAGAAAACACCTCCAAATTCAGAAAACACATGCAAACGCCACAACAACTACATATTCAGAAAACAACTTCGTCGATTTCACATCACGTACGCTGCAAATATTCACAGCACGAGCAAATAGGGAAACTAACTGCAAACTGCAAAGACACAACGGAAATGTTTCCAGGGGGGCCATAATCAGTGACGGCTACAAGAGGTAAGTTTTTCCAGAGCCCGTCTACGGCCTTATTAGACATTCTCTGGTGTTTCTCTTTGACAGACTTGTCGATGTGCTCTGATACCGAAGTGGTTTGCAGCACAAAACGGACAGAACATTTCAATCTGAAAAATAAATAAATAGTTCAGATATCAGGACAACAATGTACAAACGCCGGTAATGCATCTATTTAGTGACCAGAAGCGAGCTAGCCAGCTAGTTTCCAGCTAACAACGTTGGCAGAACATTTAACAATTATCTGCGTGGACTAATACGTTATGGGGACAATAACTTAATATGTTGAAAACACACAAAACCACTTCGGTATCAGAGCACATCGACTAGTCTGTCATAATAAAAGAGAAACACTTACCTCTTGTAGCCGTCACTGATTATGGCCCCCCTGGAAACATTTCCGTTGTGTCTTTGCAGTTCGTTTCCCTATTTGCTCGTGCTGTGAATATTTGCAGCGTACATGATGTGAAATCGACGAAGTTGTTTTCTGAATATGTATTTGTTGTGGCATTTGTTTGTGTTGTGACCCTTCTCGGCCACCGTACTTTTCCTCTCACAAACTGTTTTCCAGTCAGAGCTTTAACATTGTTGCTGGTGTTTTCAACATCGCGTTCTCTCAGTTTACGTTCTTCATGCAGCAATCGTTCCGTGACAACCTCCATTTTAGGTACATCCACACTTGCTTCAAGTGCAGTGACTAACACGTTGAATGAGTCGGGTAAACTGGCTAGCAGGTGCACGACACAATCTTTCTCGTCGATATGATCTCCTAGCCTGGGTTTCCCCATGCTGCCTTGCGCGCAGCGCGATTTTATTCACGCTGCTAGGCAGCCTGGACACCATGGACCAGATTTTCCCCTCAAAAAGGGAACCAATCACAGAACGGGGAGGGAGCAGCAAGACGATGACGACGTCTATGCGACACACCGAAGCAGTTTGTTTATATCTATGGATCCAACATGGCATCAGACGCTAAGTTACCTTTCGATGCAGCCTTAGATAGTGTTCTAAGTAGTTTAGAACGCAAGTTTATTTCGTCTTCTTCCTCGTCGAATTTCTGTCGCTCTACGTACGTCATCTGGTATAATTGAAACGATTGGCTATGAGCTACGTACAGGCGCATTTGATAGATATTCGTAGCGCCCAATAAACGGCTCTGGGCATTCGTAAACTACGCCTTAAATACGAGAAAATGAACATGTGGTTCCCAGACCACGTCTCAATGAGAAAGAGGTCTGACTTTAGCCAGGCTAATGATCTCCCACAATTGACAATGCATCAAACGTTTCAGTCAACACCTTAATGTGCTCTTGAACTGAGTCTCCGTCTTTCAATTTTAACGAGTACAGTTTACGCCTCAGTGCTAGCTTATTCGCCCAAGTTTTCTTCTGAAACTGATTCAACGATTTTTTCCACACGATAGTAGGATCTTCCGGCTCTCCAATCAAATAGAGCAAAGACGGTTCTATTGACAGTACAATGGTAGCCAGCGCACGATCACTTTTAGCCATATAAATTGCTAACTTACTTGGATCAGATCGTGGAGCAGTCTCTGTACCATTTACCAATTATAATAAAAACGCATTATATTTAATTTGAGTTATTTTTAACCTTAAATAATTCTACCAGCTGATAGGGCTCTCTGTATGTTTACAGCATAGGTGATTTTTTTTTTCTTGAGAAAAATGAACACCTATCTTGTGTACCTAATATTTATCCAAATGAGTCAATATTAAATCAAATCACAAGAATTTAATTGAAATCTTGAAATTTGTTTCAAGCAATAATATAAAATAAAATAAACATAGCTTACCAGAAATTGTACAATATAAACATTGTAACATGTTGTCACTAAACCTAATAAAATTCAGTTTAGTTACTAAAATCAAACTATGAATTGGAAGAATATCTCCAGAGTGAGAGACACAAAGCAGAGACAGATCCTGAGCAAGTATAGGCTGAGTGAAGTGAACACAGTCTAGCCATTGAGACTGGCAGACACAGAGCAAAGGGTGTGTGTTCACTGTAGGACAGGAGAGATCGAAACAGAAACGCACTTCCTCCTTCACTCACTGTCACAAATACAGTTCAATCAGAGACCTCTACTCACTAACTTAATACAGCCATAGCTGAAGTAGATCAGATAAAGATCCTACTGGGAGAGGGACAGACAGCAGCACTGTGGCTGCCAGATAAATGAGTGTGTGCCACAGCCTGAGAGACAGCTGGGGTCCGTTCTTCGTACGTCGCTAACTCACTTAGCTGGATTTGATTGTTGGCGATTTGGTTTAAAAAACAGTTTTAGGTTTTTTTTTGTGGCATTTCCAAGCCACTTAAGACCCAATGTTGTAAAGCAGTTTTTTTTTTTTTTAGGCTATCATATTGTTTATGAAGATCATACAATCATGACCATGCCGATTACAGATATGTCACTCAGGCTTCACTAACGTGATTGGTAGACTGCAAGGCCTCAGTGAAGGGGTTTATGTGAACAGAAAGGGGGTTCACAATGTAAATGTGCAGCCCAGTTACTATTGGGATTCTTAATATTCCAGATTAATAATATTATATCAAATAAAAAAAGGCAGTTGACTAAAATCTTCCATATCACAAATGTGAAAGCAAAATGGGCAGGATCTGTGCATGACTTAATAATTTTTTAGAGATTCACATTTATGCACATTATTGGAAAGTGGTAAGAAAAGTTCCACAATTAAATATCAAGCTCACTGTACTACATACACTTATGCTGATCCTAACAGAACTGCATTTGTTCATAGGTGATTATGACATGTTCCTGCCTGCAGACAGGTGTTTTATGACCCCATTCCCTGACCCAAACCAGTTACAATGCAGCTCTAGCCAGGACAAGGGCACACAATGAAATTAACTTTGGCTAACTAAAGGGAAGATTTCAGTGTCTGAAAAGTCTGAGGGTTGCACACCTGACAGGGCCCGTGACATTGTTGCATGTGCCATATTACACAACATTGCCAAAAAACAAACACTTTTCATTAAATGTTTGATAAAAGACAAATATACTTAGTTCCTTGAGGTCTATTTCAATTGTTCTTTGTAAAGAAAAGCCAGTGGTCAAGTGCCTGCAACAAGAGATATTAGACACATGCCTCATGCAACAAATTAAAAGGAAAAGTTGGCTATACACTGCCCACCTGTAGGCCTATGTCTCCTCTGGCTGTGCACACTCTTCTGTAGGCCTTTCTGTAGATGTGGAATCCTGCAACTTATATTGCAGCCATAAAGCATACAAGTATAAATGAAGTAAAGTTATTTATGCACTTGCAGGTAGGCTAGTTCCTCCATATGACAGTTATCTGAGAGGGTTTATTCACTGTCCAGTGCAATGGGAACAAATGGACATTACAGAGTCTTATACTTTCTTTCCTTTGGAAAGTTAGAAAATGTCCACTTACTGCACATATTTCAGCCACTATACTTTCTTGGGAACAGATACAAGTGTTGGTGTATTATGTAAAAGTGCACAAAAGAGGAAAACACAATGTCATTACAATGAACTACACTCGGGAAAAATGTGATCAATAACTCATGGCAAAATATTTTTACATTAACATAAGTTTATCAGTTTTCACTTTCACAAGTCAAAGCAATTCATCATTACTCAAGATTTAACAGTTGAAATGACTATACAGCCTTAATTTAATGCAGCAAAAATTATTTTACAGTGTAAGACTAAGATCTTTTCTTTTTTTCTCAGCCTTTTTCTTGGTTGCTTTTATAAACAGACAACCATTTATTTAACAGTGCCTTTTATAAAAGAGACTATAATATAACTATTATAAATTATAAAAATATAAAAATTACCATAATGTAGAATATTTTTGTACTTCACTTTTATTTGCTCCCATGTTCTAGTGTGGTGACTCTGACATTACAATGAACAAAGTAATTATGCAATTATTAAAATACAAAAATATAGGTGATATTAAGTAATAAAAACATCTATGGCCACTTCTAACGGATTTAAATTGTCTGCTACTTTTTGCCAGCCCTCTCTCCTGGCTTTTGCAGACTTTGAGGTGTTCCCTGGCGTTTTGATTAAACATTAAAATTCCGAATAAACTTCGACTATTAGTTCTTGCTCTGCTGAGGAGAAACACTGAGCGCGCTCTTTGGCCACGCTGAGCAGCCAATAGCAGCGTTGCTGATCAATGTTTCTACTATCGATACATATCCCCTTTTAAACCAGCGCATGAACGCGCAATTATCTCAAATAACTCAATCCAGCTATACTAATCATAAACAACAGGTGAGTCCGAAGAACCCAATTAGCCGGATCATGCTTAGCAGGATGATATCATCTTGGATGTGTCATTTGATCTCGGATGTAATAAGCAACGTACGAAGAACGAACCCCTGGAGAAAACAAAACAGTCAATAAACTGTCTCGATGAAGAATTAGATCTGGTCACCCGTAGAGATGGAAGACAGTGCTTAGTAGGTATCTCAGCCAGGATAAGAGGACCGCAGAGGTACTCACGCAGCAGATGCAGGACACAGAGAATACTTAGACGCAGGCTGTACCGGACAGACAAGACAAGGTGAGTTCTTCCAAAAATCTTATTGACATGAAGGGAGCAGCAGTCGTAACGAATGACATGAAACAATAATCCGACAAATAACTGCTTGAACCAACACTAGATAAAGGGTGAACACTTAGGAGAAAGTGGGAACAGGTGTCATCGCAAAGCAGCGTGAGCGCTGATTGTGATGACTAACAGGTGTGGGTAGACAGAGAGGCCTGCGAAACAGAGAAAGAGAGAGAGAGTGTGTGGATCTCAGATGAACGTACGAAGAGGTGCATGTGTGTGTGTGTGCGTAAAATAGTGAGAAAGAGAGAAGATAACCTGACTCATGACACTGAGTTTCGGTTCATTTATGAGACGAGCTCCAGTTCAGGCACCGGCGCCTCCGTGTCCTGATTATCTATTGTCTGATATATTTACTTCTTATTTATTAAATCCAGGTAATTGGTTGATGAAACATTGATTAAAATTAAGATACAATTCATACAAAACGTAATTCACTTTAAAGATTTCAGTTTAATTTTGCGTATCGTTACAGCCCTATTAACCAACATTATATTTTTAGTTTTTTTTTTTGTATATATATATCAATACTTTTAGCATTATTTATTAGGCTACAGTTGTGAATCTGTATGTTCTTTGTATAGTTGGTTTTGTCAACATGATTGGGAATTAACTTTTGTTATACAATATTTTCTTTGTTGATTAAATTTATTTTGCTTTATTGGTTATAATATATAATATAATAAAAGTTGTAATATATTTTATATTGCTATATTGGTTTATTTTTTTGTATTAATACATTTATTTTTTGTGAGATATGAGTTCTTTTCTTTTTTGAGTACACTTTTGTTTTTTGGACACCTTTGCTTGAAGGAAAAGTTGGGTATTTACATAATGTTGAATTAATAAATCAATCCATAACTTTTTATGTATTAAGTTAAGTAAAATTGTTACAACACAGGGGGGACAGACACACGGATGAGGTAAGATGAGTGTTTATTTACAACCAGCAGAGGTAAAGACAGTGCAGATGAAGGTGAGTGGATCTTGAATAGTCCCGATGTGGTTGACAGGTATGACTCAGTATGTTTCTCTTTTCCAGATGGGGAACCGAAGGAGATTACCGGAACCAGGGATGACACAGGTGAACACAGGAGAACACTGAAGACGAAGACCCACGAGGAAGACTGGAAGACTGGGAGAGGAGACCACGGAACAGGTAAGTAGTAGAGGAGTCCTGGAGGTAAGCATAAGTTTAGTGTCTTGATGCAAACGATACCGGACAGTGAGTGATGGTGAGAGCGGGGTTTAAATGCAGTGAGTGACTGATGAGCTGATGACGTGCAGGTGTGTGTGATTAGTATTCAGGAGAGGAAGTGCGCCGTGATTGAGTGAGGGTGGAGTCTGGCGTGATTGTAACATTACCCCCCCCTCCACGGCCCGCTCCTGAGGGCCGAGGACCCCGACGTCGTGGTGGTCGGCCTCTTCCCCGGGGTGCGGGTCTTTCCGGATGAGTGGCATGGAATTGCTCGAGCAGGTTGGGATCAAGTATATCATTTCTGGGTACCCATGAACGTTCCTCGGGACCGTAGCCCTCCCAGTCCACGAGGTATTCTAGAAGACCACCACGACGCCGGGAGTCCAAGATGTCCTGAACCTGGTAGGTAGCTCCGTCTTCTAGGATGAGTGGAGGGGGAGGCTCCTCCGCTACGCCAGACTCTGAGGGAACAGAAACAGAGGGATAGTGAGGTTTCAACAGGGAGACATGGAAGGTAGGATGAATTCTGTATTGGGGTGGTAACTGTAGCTGAAAAGTGACAGGGTTGATCTGCTTCATGATGGTAAAGGGGCCAATGAACCTGGGACTCAGCTTTCGGCAAGGCAGACGTAACCTGATGTCCCTGGTGGACAGCCAAACCTTCTGACCTGGTTGATACGAGGGAGTGTTAGAGCGGTGAAGGTCGGCTGTCATTCTGCGTCTGCGCAATGCGCGTTGCAGGTGGTGGTGCGCTGAGTCCCAAACCCTCTCGCTCTCTCGGAACCAGTAGTCAACTGCAGGAACATCAGATGGCTCTCCAGTCCAGGGGAACAATGGAGGTTGGTAGCTGAGCACGCACTGGAATGGAGTGAGTCCAGTGGTAGGTTGGCGTAACGAGTTCTGTGCGTACTCGGCCCAACCCAGGAACTGGTTCCAAGAGTCCTGGTGGCCATGACAGAAGGTACGGAGGAAACGTCCGATCTCTTGAATCTTCCGTTCTGTCTGCCCGTTCGACTGCGGATGGTAACCAGAGGAGAGGCTAACGGTCACACCTAGGAGTGAGAAGAACGCTTTCCATACCCTGGAAATGAACTGCGGTCCTCTGTCGGATACGATGTCTTCTGGAATTCCATAGACTCGGAAGATGTGGTTAAACATCAGTTCGGCAGTCTGTATGGCCGTGGGGAGTCCTTTCAGGGGAAGTAGACGACATGACTTGGAGAATCTGTCAATGATTACTAGGATGCAGGTACAGTTATCAGAAGCAGGTAAGTCTGTTATGAAATCAACTCCTAGGTGTGACCAGGGTCTGTTGGGAACGGGCAGAGGCAGTAGTTTGCCAGATGGTAGATGGCGAGGACTCTTCGAGATGGCGCACTCCTTGCAACCTCTCACGTACCTTCTGACGTCCGCTGCCATGTTTGGCCACCAGAAGCGTTCTTTTAGCAGCGAGAGGGTCTCATTGACCCCTGGGTGGCCAGTGCCCAGTGACGTGTGGGAAGTATGGATGAGGGGAATGCGCCGAGTTCGGGAGATGTAGGTCAATCCTGGTGGGCAACCCGGCGGAGCGTTGGTGGAGACATTGGAGGAGGGCAAGGTTTCCTCAGACCAAGTGATGGGACTTACAAACAGACTTTCGGGTAGGATGGTTTCAGACTCTTCCGTAGTTTCTTCCGGACTATGAAGACGGGATAAGGCGTCAGCCTTGACATTCTTGGAACCAGGGACGTAGGAGATAGTAAAGTTAAATCGGGTGAAGAACAGTGCCCATCTTGCCTGTCGTGGATTAAGCCTCCTGGCGTCTCTGAGATACTGTAGATTCTTGTGATCCGTTAACACCACGAATGGATGTTGTGCGCCCTCCAACCAATGTCTCCACTCCTCAAGAGCCAGCTTGACGGCTAACAGCTCCCTGTTGCCGATGTCGTAATTGACTTCCGCCGGGTTGAGTTTGCGGGAGAAGAAGGCGCATGGATGAAGTCTACTTGGAGTCCCCTGCTGCTGCGATAAAATCGCTCCCACTCCTGTGGTTGAAGCGTCGACTTCCACGACGAAGGGCTTCTCTGGATCTGGATGAATCAAAAGAGGAGCAGAAGAGAAGGCTTTCTTGAGGGTCTCAAAGGCGTGGGTGGCAGTAGGTGTCCAGGACAGAGACTTGGGCTTGTTGCGTAGGAGGTGAGTAAGAGGACTGGAGATGGTACTGTAGTTCTGGATGAAACGGCGGTAGAAATTGGAGAATCCGAGGAATCGTTGAAGTTCTTTAATGGTAGTAGGTATGGGCCAGCCGCGAATGGCATCCACCTTCCCCTCGTCCATCCGGATGCCACTGCTATCGATGTTGTACCCAAGGAACTGCACTGAGGGTTGATGGAAGGAACACTTCTCGGCTTTCAGGAACAGCTGGAAATCCCTCAGGCGTTTCAGGACCTCCGCAACGTGGTGGCGATGTTCTGCCATGCTCCGGGAGTAAATCAGGATGTCATCAATATAGACCAGAACTGACTTGTGGAGGAACTCCCGGAGCACTTCATGGATGAAATCCTGGAATACGGAGGGGGCGTTGGCCAATCCATAAGGCATGACGAGATACTCATAGTGTCCAGTAGGAGTCACAAAGGCGGTCTTCCATTCGTCCCCCTCACGTATCCGAATGAGGTTGTATGCGCTGCGGAGGTCCAACTTGGAGAAAACAGTGGCACCTCGGAGATGTTCCAGTGCAGCTGGGACGAGAGGAAGGGGGTAGCGGAACTTGACAGTGATACGGTTGAGTGCACGGTAATCAATACAGGGCCGCAAGCCTCCGTCCTTCTTTGCCACAAAAAAGAAACTGGACGCAGCAGGGGACGTAGACGGACGGATGTAACCTTGTTCCAGTGCTTCCTTGATGTATTCCTCCATGGCCTTCTCCTCCGGCAGTGACAGCGGGTAAATCTTACCTTTGGGCACTGGCTCACCCTGAAGCAGATCGATGGCACAGTCCCATGGCCGATGTGGAGGTAGCTTGGAGGCTCGCTGGGGACAGAAGACATCACTGAAGTGGGCATAACATGGGGGTATATCCACGGAGCGTTTCTCCACTGGGCTTTCGATGGAAGTGGAGCAAAGTGGTAGTCTTTTGGAACGTTGAATCGGAAGTGCAGGAAAACAGCTCGGGAAACAGCATTGGCCCCACTTCAGGATCTCTCCTGTCCTCCAGGAGATGATGGGGTTGTGCAGCTCTAACCATGGACGCCCCAGAATCACATCAGCAGTGGATTCCTCCAGAACCAGTAAATGTAGATGTTCCACATGTAAAGCTCCCACTTGAAGTTGTACGGGTCCAGCACTTAGACTCACCCGTCTCCGACTGAGTGGTTTTCCAGTTATCGAGTTGATCTGGTAGATGGATTTCGTGGCAGTGAACTTGAGCTTGAGTTGACGGCAGAGGGCGCCGGAGATGAAATTGCCTGCAGAGCCTGAGTCGAGTAAAGCGCGGACTGGAAGGACAAAATCAGCAGTAATTAGTTCAACTAGAGTTGTGAGTGGCGTCATTTTCTCGATGGATGGAACTATTGCACTCACCAAAGGACGAGGAGGACGAATAGGACACTTGGTGATGTAATGTTCAGCGGAGCCACAATATAGACATAGATGAAGTGTCATGCGTCTCTGACGTTCTGTACGGGATAGCCGGGCATTATCCAACTGCATAGGCTCGTGGACTGGTTCTGGAGGGCTGATGGATTCAGGACGGCGGAGGAAATGGAGAGCGAATGACTGGTCTGGGTGCTCTTCGAGACACGACTGCATACGAGTGGCGAAGCGTGTGGAGAGTTGGATGAAGCGTTCGAGCCCGATGGAATCCTCGTATGCAGCGAGATGCAACCGCACTCGAGGGTTTAACCCTTGACGATAAGTGGTGATCAGGGCTTGTTCGTTCCATCCACTTGCAGCAGCTAAAGTACGGAATTGTAAGGCATAATCACTCACGGACATAGTATTCTGCTTCAACTGATACAGTTGTTCACTAACCGATGAATCCCAGGTGGGCGTTCCGAAAACTTCTCTGAAGTGAGTGAAGAAACTGGAAATTGTCTGTACAATGTCACTTTTCTGTGACCAGAGAGATTCAGCCCAACGGAGCGCCTTACCATGCATTTGTGAAATTACAAACGCCACCTTGGAGCTGTCGGTCGGATATAAATGCGGTTGCATCTCCCAGACCAGTGAACATTGCAAGATGAATCCGTTGCAATCCTCCGCCGATCCTGTGAAGGGCGCTGGTCGGGCCATGGGACTGGCGATTACCGGTGGTGAAGAAGTGCTCGTGTTTGCGGAAGTGGCACCATGCGATGGTGTGGGTAGAATCGGGGGAAGTGCCTGACGAAGATCATCTGCGATGTCATCAAATGGATCTGTAGTGCTCATGCTGGCGTGTGCTGTTGTTGGTCCGGTATTCTGTTACAACACAGGGGGGACAGACACACGGATGAGGTAAGATGAGTGTTTATTTACAACCAGCAGAGGTAAAGACAGTGCAGATGAAGGTGAGTGGATCTTGAATAGTCCCGATGTGGTTGACAGGTATGACTCAGTATGTTTCTCTTTTCCAGATGGGGAACCGAAGGAGATTACCGGAACCAGGGATGACACAGGTGAACACAGGAGAACACTGAAGACGAAGACCCACGAGGAAGACTGGAAGACTGGGAGAGGAGACCACGGAACAGGTAAGTAGTAGAGGAGTCCTGGAGGTAAGCATAAGTTTAGTGTCTTGATGCAAACGATACCGGACAGTGAGTGATGGTGAGAGCGGGGTTTAAATGCAGTGAGTGACTGATGAGCTGATGACGTGCAGGTGTGTGTGATTAGTATTCAGGAGAGGAAGTGCGCCGTGATTGAGTGAGGGTGGAGTCTGGCGTGATTGTAACAAAAATCAGTTCCTAAGAATTAACTTATCTCTATATTTCTTGTCCACTGACGTTTCAATGTTTTTAACGGGTCGACTACGCTTCACAATGGAATCACAAAAGGCCGATGTAGAACACATGCAGTGTGTGAGAAACACTTCAAGGTAATTTACATCCAAAGCACAACCTGGAAACCTCGTTTTAGTGATTTCGGGTGAATGTGTTATAACCAAGACGACATCCAGAAAGTAAGACGTGATATTTACGTTTTAAGAACGTCGCATTAACAACGTTAAAAAAAAAGTTTATGGAACATTTTTACAACATTTACGCAACGTGTTGTCGTGGAAATTACTTTCACAACTTTAAATAATAATTGGAAGACAGCTGGAAATTTCAAAAGTTATAAAGATCTTTATTTCTTGCAAGAAATTGGCTGTTCACACATCAGTCAGTCTGATATGAGAAGGCGCTGACTTCTCCTTTTTGCCCAGCTTATATACCCTTAACACATCCTGGTCTGTCTCAAAAGATCGCCTTGGTTTACCTTAAAAGGCAACACGTCTTGTTCGAGATCTCTTTCTAACATAAATCCTATCTAGACAGAACAATATCACGTCTGCAAAAGTTTCCTGTTATTAGCTGCAGCTTTTTCACACATTTTGCTTATCTCTATTTCTATCAAAGCTGTGCACATACTTTTCACACTTGAAGTACACAATAGGTCACTTGAAGTACACATAGTCTCTTTGCTACCCAGAACATTTTGTCCCTGCAAGCTTATCTTAACTTATACATTTCTAAAACTTGGTTACATATCTTTAATAATGTACTTTAGCTTATATGATTATATTTCTTTAAATGCTTATGAGTAAAAATAAATGTTCAACGTTAACACAAGTTGCACACACCTAAAAGTAAAAGAATACATCTAAATGTAAAATTTCCATTACAGTGGTAAAAAAACGTATTTATAACGTAAAAAACCCCGACATCTCTCGTATTAAATACGACGGATAAAAAACGTCATCACAACCTTTTTATGACGTGAAAAAAACGTTTTTAAAACGTTTTTGTGTTTGCTGGGACTGTCCCTATAAGTTTCTCAGAATAAAATAGTAGGCTACATCTAATAGTAACTATTTAAACAAAGAAAGATTCAGTGCGTCGGCGTCCTTATGTTGGCTAAGAATTGTTCTTGTCGCCTCGCAACTATGTCAGCTGCTGTTAATGAGTGACAGTAACGTTTGTACTGGACTTTTTTGAAAGTTAGGCCTATGTTAAACTGTCTGAAAACAAAACAGGGTTCACAAACTGTCTAAATATCTTTACCATCTTTAACTTTTGAATCTGGCCGGCAAAACCACTGTCACGATTCATGTCTGTGTTCCCCTGTCTCATCCTATGTTTAGCAGTTCCCCGTTATGTTGATTAGTCTCCCCAGGTGTTTTTCATTAGCCACAACCCCTTGTTATCTTCTTAGCTTGTCTGTCTGTGTATTTAAGCCCTGTGTCTTGTTTCAGTCTTTGTGAGTTCTTGACGTTGTATGTTGGCTGTTCTTGTTCCCGAGTCTCTGTCTGAGTTTGTTATCTTTTGAGTGTCTTTAATAAAACCTACTGCACTTGGATTCTGCTTCTGCATCTGCTTCAGCCGTCTATGTTACAACTACGAACACATCTTCCTTTTTTAAGAATGACTTAAGTGCCGTTCTTTGCTCTTTTCTCAAAGAAAAGCTTAACTCCAAGTCTTCCAGAGTCGGGGCCAAAGCCGATTCGAAAGACTGTTCGCCAGCAGCAGCAGCCATTCTTTGTTTTCAAGTAGCAGGAAACCGTCGCAACTCTGTCGTCATTATGTTAAGCCCGCCGCCCCCTACTCTATACACGATGTGATTGGCCTGACCCAATTTAGGTTTTAACAGCACGAAAGTCAAAGGAGAGTTGCTAGACTACCCTGGCTGCAAAATAAATTTTGCTGCCGCTAGGGTGCGTCTAGATTTCTAGGCTACAATAGTTACGTTTAAAGGTGTAATAAGGCAATTTCTCGCAAAAATCATCATTCTGTCTCAAATAATGTTAGAGGTGGACATGTACTGTTTGACTTGATGCACATTTTATATTGTATACAAACATGAATTTTGTAAATATGCAGGTTATCTTTGTAACACAAGTTTCAAATATGTGCTTTCATAAGAACTGTGCCATTACAATGTGTCTCTCTCTGAGACATCAGCCCCAATTAAGCTTCAACTATAGAGCAGCATGTCCTCAAATATGCTTCGCTCCTCAACAAGTAGCCTTTGAGAAAGGATATGCTTACTCTACAGTATGTCAACCAGACTGGTTCATTCATTACAAATATTAAGAATATTGCTCAAATGTTCCCTAACATCAAAAGATGTTGAATGTTTACAATTATATGAAACATCCTTATCATTTCAGATGCATTACATAGATCAATATTCTCCAATGCTTTGTAGAAATATACATGCTTAAAATATTAAAAAATAAAAATCTAAATAAGGTTAATATATTACATTTATTTAATTATCATGGTAGAAATTCCCCTATGCACCTGACTTGAGTTTGGGGCATCACCTAATCGACCCCATACGTCGGCTAATCGACCCCATACGTCACTTAATCGATGTTTACACATTTATCCTCCAGCGCATCTCCTTATCCCCGACGTCTCGTCCCCTATGAACACTATCATCACTTGTGAAGAAGACCTCTAGTGCTCCACTAACCCTCATCAGTAACCAGACAGACTCCAGACAATGCCTTTGAATATGCTTTAATCACGGCTGGGAGGATCTCACACATTTCAGAGAGAATCCCCCCAGCAAAAAGAGTACAAGAATTTATAGGAAAGGTACATAGTAAATGTAACATGACATATTACTCATCATCATCACACCATTATTCTCTAATATGATTGGTTCAACATGTGTGCAATTTCAGCAACCCCCTGTTACAGACATCTGTTACTGTCAAAGCAAATTTAGATCTACCTAAATCATAAGGTAGTTAGTTTGTTGATTACTCAATATATCATGGGGCGATTATATTTCAATAACTGTCTAGCCGTGTCCTTTTTTTTACTATTTGGCCCAAGTGCTGGGGACATTTCGTTTTCAAAAGAATATAACATAAATCCTGCAAGAAAAAGAAATGTTAGTAATGATTAATTAAAATGTTAATCCACAATATAAATGTATTCATAAAACCTTGTCAAAGTATCTTGTAGACTAGAAGTTAAATTAAAGTACATTTTTAATCTGATGTCAGAACAGTATAATTGACAACCACTGGATATATATCGTAAAGAAATACATTTGAGCAAATAATTATGTAAAACTCAGGTGTTAATCAATGTGGAAAATCTTAGAAAGAAGGAAAGGATGCTGGTGATTTTAGATTGATGGGAGTGTCAGCGATAAAAGAGAAGCACGGCTGCTTCAGTTATCTCTTTGGAAGCGCTCCATCCCGCATTAGTGCCATAGCCTTCCCAGTCGAATCCCGCAAAGTCCCCACACTGCCTTGGGGCCGCCTCAGGAAAGTGTCCACCTCCGCCAATACAGAACTGCTACGATATGAGGACATTACTAACAAGACACGCATAGGCACTTCTGACAATGACATTTGTGCAGTTGAGTTATTTTCATTGTAATTTACCATCAATCTTACAAATGCTGTCCATAGACAGTAATTTATAAATAATCCAGAATATTATAATATTATTATAATATATTATTTTTCCTCACATGTTCAGTGTTGCAGGCGGTTGGTTTGACACCTGAACAAAGAGCCATGGCTGCCCTTTCATTATTGAAGACTCTGAATGAGATGAATCCAGGCAGAAAATTTGCTGGGGAAATGCACAGAATATATCAGTGATGATAATCATATATCAGTGATGATAATCATATATCAGTGATGATATGTCCATGAACACATGACATGGCTTTCATTCATTAAAGTGACTGGATCTCAACAATCATGATCACTTAATAATACACAGATTTATGATACTGATACTGTCAACTGATGAAGCCACTGCATAAAAAATATTTGAAAGATATTGGCTCACGGGCTGTTGCTGAAAATAATAATTTGTTTTTAAAAGATTTGCCTGCTTAAATAAAGGATAAATTAAAAAAAGAGTCATACTTCTTGCACTGGGACCATAGAGATTTTTGTTGTAATCTGCATTTCCATTATCATACACGATTGGAATAACAGGTCCATTATCAGTGATGCACGTCCCTATTCCAAACCTCACAGGGAATTTCTGAGGGAAAAAAAGAAAAAGAAAAAAACAGTGGTATTGTAATTTCACAAAAATTGTATTTCTGTGAATGTTTCAAACCCAAACATGGTGTTGAAGTTTATGTGACCTTGAATAAATTGTAAAGGTTTCCCCCGTGGAGAGTTAAGAAGTGATTCTCAGTGTGGTATCGCAGGATGGAGGACGCGCTCCAGGATTCCACCTCCATATTATTAGGAACGTGCCACACGGACACATCTTGTGCTGGAATGTCAAAGTAGCCGGGATTCTGGGACAGAAAGGAGACTTTTGTTTCAGATTCTCCAAAAACATCCTTTGATCATTGTGTCCTTTCTGTTCCTTCTATTTAACTATTGCTGTAAAACCATAAATGTAATAAGAATACCTTATAATCATCACTTGTAGAGGCCTCTGCACTTCCAAATGTGACTGTGTTTGCCCATGTCCCCTCACCATCAGGCCGGTTCGGATCACTGCCCTGCTGACTAGACCAGCGATCACCAACGGTACACTTTCCGTACATGTTGTTCTCATGAACACTGGCAACCAGCGTCCAGCCTCCGCCCGCAGTGGTCATATCACAGAAGGTCTGGTAAAGCACCCCTCTGGAGGAGTTCAGATAGTACAGGCCGTCTGCGTGAACAGAGCATTCCTGAGTCACTTCAGTGCAGTTCTTGCTTAAGATCAAACATTAACATAAAATGAGCGTACCTTCATTAACCTGATACTTTTTCTGAAGTTCTTTGCAGCTTCGAGCAGCATATGCTCTCTCAAGATTGATATCAGCGGTTTTAATACGTGATGCTTCTTGTTGATCCACTGCAATGTAAGACAAAGATGTAGTGGAATATATTGTAATAAAAATGTTCAACATTTTAAGATAAATTCATTTAAATCAAAAAAAAAATTACTCACAAAGGATTACACTTGCAGTCTCACAGAGCCACACATTCAGTGAGAGACTGAAAATGAACTCACTGAAAACCTATGCAATGTTAAGTGTGTACAAAAAGTAAATATACATGTTTGGTATCATTTAAAGTGTCTCAGTGTGCCTGCTAAAATGGTCTCATTCTCCCAGCCATGATGAAAAGCTAAAGGAAGTTATAAAATATGAGAAATGTGGTGTTCCCCTAAAGGTGTGCCCTCCCCCAGATCCTCCATTCAAACTACCTCCTGTATGTAAATCAGTATTCCCTTCCACAGGTATCAAGAACCAATTCAATCACAAATTCTGATCTCACAGTTGTGAACCCCTCAAATGGGAACCAAAATCTAATTATAAAGACAAACACCACCATTTGGTAAGCATACTGAATTATCTGGGTTTATAAGGAAAATGGGCAAAAGGTTCGAAGAGTCAGTAGGTCGACTTCCCACACGATTGCTAAGTGTAGTTTTTTGTTGTCAGGTAAATATTTCTATAATTCCTCGATTTCCGAACTGTTGCTGTTATATTTGATTGACCGATGATTTTATTGGATTTTTTAATTATTGTTCTATTACTTGGTCAATAAATTGTAAACTTTTGATTTTATTCTGACTGACTCTGAAATTGTTTTCCCAAGTAGATTAAACGGATTTGTATGTGACCGCAAGTTTTGTGTCAGATTAGTGATGACTAATATTTAGCATCAATTCAAGTGTACTTGGTTTGCAAAGACAAGGAGTGAATTTGCGTTTAGGACAGCAAATGCTGCTTGACCAACCTAAATTTGGGTGTGTCTTGTCAAGAAACAAAGGGATCCAGAGACGAAAGCAGGTACTTTTAATGAGAAAAATAGGCAACGCCATACAGGCTGAATAACAGAAAAAATCTCTTCACATAAGGTAACCAAGGAGAACTTCGCTGCTTTCTCAAAGTAACAGGTATAGAAGATATCAGCCATAGATCCGGACGGCTCTCGAGCAGCGTGGACTGGAAAACAGATGAGACGTGGAACCCTCTGCTACTCTCAACAGAGGTAACTGGATACAGCACAGAAGTGGTAAAACACTGAAGCAGATAACTGTGGCTCAGTAGGTGGACAGGACAGGACAGGACAGGACAGGACAGGACAGGACAGGACAGGACAGGACAGGACAGGGAGAAACTTCTGAGAAGTAATTGTTGCAGTCTTCGACACGCATCAAGGTCAAACAATAATCCGACAACACAGACACAAAAGAGAGAGCTAGATATAGCGAAGACAAAATGGAAAGATAGAGAACAGGTGTGATGATGAGAAGTGGATGAGAGTCAGCTGATGGTAATGAGAGGAGAAGATAATGGGTGTGTGCGTAAGTGTGTAAGAAAAGAGAAGGTAGGGCGTAAAATAACCAGCAGAGGGAGACAAAGAAAAGAAAAAGAGAAAGCAAGAACCAGGATCATGACAGTATCTTACCTCTGTTTAAATTGAATTACTTTAGATAAGTGTACGTGGGAAACCACGGCATGGCCAATCCAAAGCTATTATGAGAGTAGTAAAGCTGGTCAGCTTATATCTGTAATAGTGGCCATACCTCTACTGAAGTAAACGTTAAGTTAAATTCAAGTGTATGCAATTCCATGGGGGCTATACCAAAGTATCTTTGAATGTGAATGTTGTAAGAATTGATAAATTAGGAAATTCCAGACAGTCTGTTTTGGGGGTGGCCAGGCCCTGAGAGGACAAAAGGACCTCTCTGGAGATTACCATTTGAACTGGCCCTCGTGCCCCATCGAGACGGAAGTCTCACCTCTGAGTCATCCTAATCTACATCTCCTTCTCTCTCCCTTCACCCCCCCCCCCCCCCCTCTCTCATGCTCAGATGATCACCTGGTTTCACCCAAGAAAATGTATAGTTTAATGTTGAATGATTATCACAGAGTATTTTCATGTTTGGTATCGTTGAAAATGTCACAGTGCGACTGGTACAATACTCTCAACTCAGAACAAGTAAAACACAAGGTAATAAGGTTTTTGAAGGTTTATGGATAACTAGCATACAAGGAGGGGTTGGTCTCTCAAGCAAATGGTCACACACCCCCAAGAGGTACTACAGTGTACCTCTGAATGCAAATTTACTATTATTAGCACATGTTTACATGTGAAAGAGGTCTGTCTATTTAATGGAGTACAGCAGGGAGATCGGGGCCTTTTTCTGTACATCAGATCGGTCCGTGAGGTTGAGAGTGAAAGCTCTCAGCCTCATGTATTGCTTAATGTTGGGTATGCATCTCTTTTCTTTATTCCAGAGAATTTGATGTTTTGTATCGATTATCTTTGAATTGATTATGAAATTGGCATGATACATTTACCTGACATAATAAATTGTTACATTTGATTATTCTAACTGATCTTGACATTGTTCATTCAATGGTTAAAAGAAATAGTCAAACATTCGCTCACTTTTAGTGAGGCACAGATATTATTCATTTATGGAGTCAGATGAATTAACGAGAGAATGCATAACTAAATGTATTGTAAATTTAACCAACCAATACTTTGCACAAGTAAGGACAGAACACGTGATAACCTTCCCTGTGTATTGGCGGACCGGCATATTGGACCAATTTCACGGGCCTTACAATGTATATTAAGCGTGAATGTGAATAGTGCTTCTCAGTTTCACATTCTGTACAAGGGCTCTCAGTTCAAACCAAAGTACAAACCAAAAATACACCTTTGTTGAATTTTAGGTGTTAACTAAAAACTTCCCTTTCCCGCATCAACGTGTTCCGCTTAGGCTCAGGTTTCCCTTACTTACCTAATTCAACTTAGACTCAGGTAACCTATCTTTAATTCCACTCCTGAGAAAGTTTAAATATGCTAAGAAAGTATTCCTGAGCTTTATTATCTGACTCACCCAGAATCCAAAAGCCTTGATAGTGCTCGTCAAATCTGAGGAGAGAAACACAAGACAAGAAACAAACGTAAGAATTATTTTGCCATGCAAATGAAATGTCAAAATATCAGTAGCCTAATGATTTTAGTAAGCGGTCTTTTACAGAAACATGTAACCAGTAACATAAGAATTTCAGCTTTGTGGTGTTGAGTGTAATTGTGGAAAACTTTTCTTCTTTTGTTTGCAGACTATGTTTCTTACAAAAAAGTTTTTCAGGATTATTTTCAGTCTCTCACTGAATGTATGGCTCTGTGAGACTGCAAGTGTAATCCTTTGTGAGTAAGAATTTTTTGATTAAAATGAATTTATCTTAAAATGTTGATTTTTTTTTTTTTTACAATATATTCCATTACATCTTTGTCTTACATTGCAGTGGATCAACAAGAAGCATCACAAATTAATACCGCTGATATCAATCTTGAGAGAGCATATGCTGCTCGAAGCTGCAAAGAACTTCAGAAAAAGTATCAGGTTAATGAAGGTACGCTCATTTTATGTTAATGTTTGATCTTAAGCAAGAACTGAAGTGACTCAGGAATGCTCTGTTCACGCAGACGGCCTGTACTATCTGAACTCCTCCAGAGGGGTGCTTTACCAGACCTTCTGTGATATGACCACTGCGGGCGGAGGCTGGACGCTGGTTGCTGAAATTGCACAAATGTTGAACCAATCATATTAGAGAAAAATGGTGTGATGATGATGTGTAAAATGTCATGTTACCTTTACCATATACACCTATCCTATAAACTCTTGAACTCTTTTTGCTGGGGGGATTCTCTCTGAAATGTGTGAGATCCTCCCAGCCGTGATTAAAGCATATTCAAAGGCATTGTCTGGAGTCTGTCTGGTTACTGATGAGGGTTAGTGGAGCACTAGAGGTCTTATTCACAAGTGATGATAGTGTTCACAGGGGACGAGACATCGGGGGTTAGGAGATGCGCTGGAGAATAAATGAGTAAACATCGATTAGGTGACAAGCACATGACAAAGCTTAATGTCGAGCCCTGACACTTTGATACTTCCTTATCCAATGTTAGTTTTACAGCCTTCATCTTCAGTTGTATTGGCTGATAGTTCAGAATTTACTGTTAGCCCTCTCTGAGCATCAGAAATTCATGAAAATAAACGTATGTCCCTCATAACCAGTATAACTTTTTTTCACATATACAATGGGAAGCCTAGTTGCCACCCTTCATTCTGCTCTTTTTTGATCTTCTGCTCAACTGTTTTCACAAAAAGGGCCCTATCTTGCACCCAGCGCAATTGACTTTGTACACCGACGCATGTATCATTCGTATTTTGCACTTTGATTCTCTCATCTTAACACAGACTTAGCAGTTATCATTTTTGCAAATCATACATTATTACGATAGATAGATAGATAGATAGATAGATAGATAGATAGATAGATGTGTGTTGTGGCAAAAATTCATTAAACAATCATCAACTGCGTAAGAGACACTCTGAAATTCAAATGATCATTAAAAAGTATTTTATTCTTGCAAGAAGGCCCAGTTGCCACACAGAAGTCACCAGTACAGTCTGTGAAACAAGTGCGATGACGAGAGGGAGGGCAGAGGAGCCTTTATACTTCTTTCAAGGCCTTCTGCTTACAGGCCCTTATAAGTTTCTCTGCTAGTGATCTTATCCTGCTGAGTTTACTCTTACAAACTCACAAGTTCTAAATTGGATGGCCTCTGACTCTAGGGGTCAGAGGTCCCTTTTCAATCTGCCTCCTCCTGACGTCTCACCTGTTTCCCAGTGTTTAAAAACACACACACATTAGTCATATGTTGGCAGACCACATACAGTCCAGCAAAGAGTAATTTCAATGTCTTACTGAAAGTAAATGAAAATCAATACTGTAAATCAATGAAAATCAAAATTTTCCATAACAAGGCCAAATACAATCAATTAACCCAATAAGGCAATCAGGTCTACAGGATTGGGGAAACCAACATAATGAGCAACAAAGCAAGTGAAAATAACAAAGAACCAATAAAGAAAAATAAATCTCCCTCATAGTAGGCTATCTGGAGAGGAAAATAAGAAAAGTATCATGTATTGAACATAAACAAAGAAATAAGTACAAAGCAAAACCAAAATAAGGGCATAGAAACCATATCATAAAAAACACTTAAACTCTATGTCCTCGTTCAGACCTGGATAACGAAGTGCATCCAGCTGATGGATCTAAAATGACTCGCGCTGGTTGAATCTATGGATCTTATCACCACCTCTATCCAAAGGTCTCACATGCTCCAAGACCTCTATTTTTAGTAGGGAATCATTCTTGTTGTGCATAAAAAGTGTTGGGCCATCTGATAGTCGGGACTACTAAAACGAATAGCATACTTATGCTCCGCCAAACGATCACGTAGACGCCTTTTAGTGCGACCTACATAAAACACATTCTTACATTGGCAAGATAATCGGTAAATAATAAATGTGGTGTTACAGTTTATAAAGTCTTTTATCTTGAATGTTCTATTAGATTTAAAATCCACAAAAGTTTTCGAGGGAATGACATTACTACAATAGGATTCATACAACGGTATAACCCAATAGGTCTCTTAAGCCAACTTTCCTTCTTCTCAGGGGAAATATAACTATGTACCAACTTATCTCGAAGAGTCTGGGCCCTTCTGTAAGAAAACAAAGGCAGTTGAGGAAAGACCTGTTGGAGGACAGGGTCAGAATTAATAATGGCCCAGTTATCCTGAATTATCCGTTTTATCTGTCTAGCCTCCAAACTATATTGTGTGACAAAAAAGGGGCGGGATTGGGTATCTGTCTTACGTCCCTTCTTAATCAAGGTATCAGAACGATACAAGGAGTGAGCTCTGGAACGTGCATTATCGACGATATCTGGTTTGTAGGCTCTTTTAATAAAACGTTCTGACATAATATCTGCCTGTTTTTTTCAAGTCGACATTATCGTCACATATGCGGCGTAACCGCTGGAATTGGCCGAAAGGTACATTATCAATGAGACATGAAGGATAAAAAGAGTCAGCCCTAAGGATGGTGTTTCTGGAGGGTCTTTTTTCTGAAAATCGTGGTGTGTAACTTCCCTTCTGGATCAATAGAGATGGTTAGGTCTAAAAAATCAATACTGGTTTTGGAGTATTCTAAAGATAATTTAATATTCCTATTTATGGATTATGGATTTAAGGTATTGGTGAAACTCCAGAACCTGAGTGTCAGTACCCTTAAAAATAAATAATAAATCATCAATGTAGCGACCATACCATGTTATACAATGATAAAAAGGATTAACCGAGTTAAGGACATGAAACTTCTCCCATAACCCTAAATACAGACAAGCATAATTGGGTGAGAAACAACAACCAATTGGAACACCAATCTTCTGTTTGTACAGCTTGTCAATAAACACAAAGACATTGTTGTGAATAATAAACTCAGTGAGTTGTACAATGAAATTAAAAGGAAGGCGGGGTGTCATTTCTATCAGAAATAAAGTGTTTCAAGACGTGTAGACGCTCCTCATGGTCAATGTTGGTATATAAAGACTCAACATCCATGCTAATTAAATATTGGGACCCAACATTACCTAGATTAGACAAACTGTTTAAGACATCCACAGTATCCTCAATGAAAGAAGGAAGAGTCCTAACAAAAGGCTTAATAAAAAAATCAACAAACTTGGATGCTGGTTCAGTAAGTGTACCATTACCAGAGATAATGGGTCGACCAGAGGGGTTATCAAAAGGAGGTTTGTGTACTTTAGGACTCCAGACAGACTCCAGACAATGCCTTGAATATGCTTTAATCACGGCTGGGAGGATCTCACACATTTCAGAGAGAATCCCCCCAGCAAAAAGAGTACAAGAGTTTATAGGATAGGTGTACATGGTAATGGTAACATGACATTACTCATCATCATCACACCATTTTTCTCTAATATGATTGGTTCAGCATATCTGCAATTTCAGCAACCCCCTGTAACAGACATCTGTTACTGTCAAAGCAAATTTAGATCTACCTAAAACATAAGGTTGTTAGTTTGTTGATTACTCAATATGTCATGGGGCGATTATATTTCAATATAGCCGTGTCCATAATTTTTACTATTTGGCTCAAGTGCTGGGGACATTTCGTTTTCAAAAGAATATAAAAAAAATCCTGCAAGAAAAAGAAATGTTAGTAATGATTAATTAAAAAAATAATCCAAATGTATTCATAAAACCTTGTCAAAGTATCTTGTAAACTAGAAGTTAAACTAAAGTACATTTTTAATCTGATGTCTGAACAATATAATTGACAACCACTGGATATATATTGTAAAGAAATACATTGGAGCAAATAATTATGTAAAATTCAGGTGTTAATCAATGTGGAAAATCTTAGAAAGAAGGAAAGGATGCTGGCGATTTTAGACTCATGGGAGTGTCAGCGA
This sequence comes from Vimba vimba, assembly GCA_022828995.1. Taxonomy (NCBI): domain Eukaryota; kingdom Metazoa; phylum Chordata; class Actinopteri; order Cypriniformes; family Leuciscidae; genus Vimba; species Vimba vimba. The sequence continues at coordinate 31,163,163 of CM040837.1, read as the reverse complement.
TAAAAGAGGAGCACGGCTGCTTCAGTTATCTCTTTGGAAGCGCTCCATCCCGCATTAGAGCCATAGCCATCCCAGTCGAATCCCGCAAAGTCCCCACACTGCCTTGGGGCCGACTCAGGAAAGTGTCCACCTCCGCCAATACAGAACTGCAACAATATGAGGACATTACTAACAAGACACGCATAGGCACTTCTGACAATGACATTGGTGCAGTTGAGTTATTTTCATTGTAAATGTATTACTATCAATTTTACAATCCAGAATATTATTTTTCCTCACATGTTCAGTGTTACAGCCGGTTGGTTTGACACCTGAACAAAGAGCCATGGCTGCCCTTTCATTATTGAAGACTCTGAATGAGATGAATCCAGGCAGAAAATTTGCTGGGGAAATGCACAGAATATATCAGTGATGATAATCATATATCAGTGATGATATGTCCATGAACACATGACATGGCTTTCATTCATTAAAGTGACTGGATCTCAACAATGATGATCACTTAATAATACACAGATTTATGACACTGATACTGTCAACTGATGAAGCCACTGTATTAAAATATTTGGAAAATATTGGCTCACGGGCTGTTGCTGAAAATAATCATTTGTTTTTAAGTGACTTGCCTGCTTAAAGGTGGGGTACGTAATTATCTTTTTTGGCCATTTTTTCAAAATCACTTGAAATCCTATTCCTAACCCCCTTACAGCCACTGAGTTAGAAGCACTGAAATAAAAATTAAGCAATTTAATCATCTGTGGAACAGGCAGGACTCGAAAAACTCCAGCCAATCATTTCCAAGACCACCTAGAATCATTGGACAGTAAGTGCGTCAATCAAACGGTCGTACCATACCCCCCTCCCTCCATCCATGTCCATGTTCTTTGAATGGGTGGAGTCAAAGGAAAGAAGGTAGGACCATTTGAGTTGTGTATTTTCAAAAATCTGCCGGCCGTTTTGCAAATCACATACCCCACCTTTAAATAAAGAATTTTTAAAAAAAGTCATACTTCTTAAATTGGGACCATAGAGATTTTTGTTGTAATCCGCATTTCCATTATCATACACTATTGGAATAACAGGTCCATTATCAGTGATGCACGTCCCTATTCCAAACCTCACAGGGAATTTCTGGAAAAAAACAGTGTTACAAAATTTTATTTCTGTGAATGTTTCAAACCCAAAAATGGTGTTGAAGTTTATGTGACCTTGAATAAATAATAAAGGTTTCCCCCGTGGAGAGTTAAGAAGTGATTCTCAGTGTGGTATCGCAGGATGGAGGACGCGCTCCAGGATTCCACCTCCATATTATTAGGAACGTGCCACACGGACACATCTTGTGCTGGAATGTCAAAGTAGCCAGGATTCTGGGACAGAAAGGACACTATCGTTTCAGATTCTACAAAAACATCCTTTGATCATTGTGTCATTTCTGTTCCTTCTATTTAACATTTACATTTAATAAGAATACCTTATAATCATCACTTGTAGAGGCATCTACATTTCCAAACGTGACTGTGTTTGCCCATGTCCCCTCACCATCAGGCCGGTTCGGTTCACTGCCCTGCTGACTAGACCAGCGATCACCAACGGTACACTTTCCGTACATGTTGTTTTCATGAACACTGGCAACCAGCGTCCAGCCTCCGCCCGCAGTGGTCATATCACAGAAGGTCTGGTAAAGCACCCCTCTGGAGGAGTTCAGATAGTACAGGCCGTCTGCGTGAACAGAGCATTCCTGAGTCACTTCAGTTCTTGCTTAAGATCAAACATTAACATAAAATGAGCGTACCTTCATTAACCTGATACTTTTTCTGAAGTTCTTTGCAGCTTCGAGCAGCATATGCTCTCTCAAGATTGATATCAGCGGTTTTAATTTGTGATGCTTCTTGCTGATCCACTGCAATGTAAGACAAAGATGTAGTGGAATATATTGTAATAAAAAATTAGATTTTCAACATTTTAAAGGGATACTTCACTTTAAAATGAAAATTCTGTCATCATTTACTCACCCTCAAGTTGTTTCAAACCTGTATGAATTTCTTTCTTCTGCTGAACAGAAAGATAGATATTTTGAAGAATGTCAGTAACCAAACAGTTAACTGGAACCATTGACTTCCATAGTACTTTTTTTTTCCTACTATGGAAGTCAATGGTTCCAGTTAACTGTTTGGTTACTGACATTCTTCAAAATATCTATCTTTCTGTGCAGCAGAAGAAAGAAATTCATACAGGTTTGAAACAACTTGAGGGTGAGTAAATGATGACAGAATTTTCATTTTAAAGTGAAGTATCCCTTTAAGATAAATTCATTTCATTCAAAAAATTCTTACTTACAAATGAATACACTTGCAGTCTCACAGAGCCACACATTCAGTGAGAGACTGAAAATGATCCCGAAAAACTTTTTTGTAAGAAACATAGTCTGCAAACAAAAGGAGAAAAGTTTTCCACAATTACACTCAACACCACAAAGCTGAAATTCTTATGTTACTGGTTCCATGTTTCTGTGAAAGAAGCTTACTAAAATCATTAGGCTACTGATATTTTGAAATTTCATTTGCATGGCAAAAGAATTCTTACGTTTGTTTCTTGTCTGGTGTTTCTCTCCTCAGATTTGACGAGCACTGTCAAGGCTTTTGGATTCTGGGTGAGTCAGATAATAAAGCTCAGGAATACTTTCTTAGCATATTTATACTTAACTTAGACTCAGGTGGAATGAAGGTTACCTGAGTCTAAGTTGAATTAGGTAAATAAGGGAAACCTGAGCCTAAGTGGAACATGTGGATGCTGGAAAGGGAAGTTTTTCTGCTTTGGCTAAGAAAATAACATTTGAATAAGTTAACACCTAAATTAGGTAAGACATTGATATTGATCTTTCATCAGGAAGTTACTGAATTGACATTTTTACTAAATTAAGACTATGGATTAAAACAAATATCCTAAACACATGTTTAAACTACAGTATGAGAGAACAACTCCTATAAAAGTCACATATATACTCCCCAATATTTAATAGAAGTAACATTTATAAATAAATAGGCAAATCACCATATTTCTACAATGCTGGAAACTGCAAGGTATCTTAAATTAATATAAGTTATAGATTACTTGCAATATATATGAAAGAGGTTTCACATTCCCGAGCTCAAACCAAAGTTCAAACAAAAACTACACCATTGTTGAATTTTATGTGTTCATTTATTCAAATATTATTTTGTTAGCCAAAGCAGATTAGACTAGATAAGACATTAATACTGATCTTTCAATATTGAAAAAATGTTTTGTCCTCGAATGTGAAACTGAGAAGGAAGAACAAGCTAGCAGACAAACGTCTGGTCCTCATCTGTTGCTGTGTACACGTTGCGAGCCATTCCCAACTGATGCGTACATTAGTGCCACTCAAAGTAATGGACTTTTTATTTTATTTTTATTTTTTATTTTAAAGGTCTCACCCCCTCATTCTGTTCCTTGTATGATGCATAGTAGCAGTGCCAAGTTTCATTGAGATAGGCCTATATTATTATTTACTGGTAGCTCAATGAGCTCAAATGTTGCATATGTACATTTATCGCAAAAAAATGCCATTTTATTTCAATTTTGTTCACCAAAGTAAATGAATCCTTGAGGGTGAGTATTGTTATTTTTATCATTTAACTGTGGTGTTCATGTTCAAATTCTTTTGATTTTAGAATTTGGATATTCTTTGGAATGAAAAACATGTCATCTGTCGTCTCTCATCAATCACCAATTATAATAATATTGTTGTGTTAGACTGTTCGGCTCACTTTAGCTCATTAGTCAATACAGTTAACTTTGTGCATCATCTTATTCATTGAGAAGAGAACTGAAGGTGATTATTGCATTGTTTATTTAATTTATTTGCTATATTGGGCACAATTGACTGAGTGATATTAGGACTTCTTGCCATTATTGCCAATTTGTAATCTAATCTTTTCCATAGTTTTACAAATAGTTGAGGTCAATGACATGGATTATATACTAGATGAATGGTGGCGATATACAACGCGGCTACAACTTTTTGTTATCGAAATAGTTTGACCGTATTAAGTTCACGTGTTTTGACACAACAGCCAGCAACACAGGACTTCATGCTGGCGCCTGTGTACTTTTGGAAGAAAAGCTTGGAAGGGATCTCATCAGCTTAGCATGCAGGCATCACATCATGGAGCTAATAGTGGCAAAGGTTTCTGATACACTGATGGGACCATCTAGTGGACCAAACATCAAGTTGTTCCAGAGATTTGGTGAATGTTGGGGTTCAATTGACCGGTCTAGCTACGAAAGTGGACTGGATGTAGACTCCATCGCGTTGGCTCTCAATCCAGTTCGGGATGAGCTCATTCCCTTCATTCGGCAGCAACTAACAGGGTTTCAGCCCAGAGACGATTATCATGAGCTTCTGCAGTGATCGCTTCTAAATCTCTGAGCAGAGTGCAGTGCGAACGTACACATTCAGGCACCTGGAGCTTTTCATCGAGCTCGGTGGATGTCAAAGCTGATATACAGTCTGAAGATTTTCCTGTTTCAATCCCAATTCCAATGGACTGCACGTGAACTGTCATCTCTTCACACTTTCGTACTGAAGGTCTGTTCGAAGGCCTGGTTTGCATGTGCTTCGTCTGCTCCACAAAATGATCTGCAGCTACTCCGTGAGTTGGAAAGCTACAAGGAAACTCACAAAGCTGTTGCTAAAGCTGCAATAAAGTCATTCTCTGGACATCTATGGTACTTAAGTGAAATCCTGGTCGGTTTAGCGTTCTTCGGCTCTGCAGTGTCAGCTGAGCTGAAGTCAGCCATGGTTACAGCGCTCGACAACAAGACAACAGATCATCCTCGACGCATTGCATTCAACAGCACACTACCTCAGAAGCAGCTGTCTGACTTGGTATCGCAACACACCAGGCAGCTTTTCACAGCATTGAATATTCCACAACATTTCCTAACCAACAATCCAGATACTGACAACGACTACAGTAGGCGCATTTCCATTATACTTGTGAGCAGCACATATGAGGTGTTTCTGGGTGTTTCTCCCTCATATCTGCTTCAAGCTCTTGATTGTGGAATTTATTTGAGGTTTAGAATCCATTACTCCTGTAATTCTTTCGTCTTTTATAAATTTAATAAAGAACTCTGTCTCATATTCTGTCCAAACACAACCCATCATCTACGTCAGACGACCTGTAAATGCACAAAAACTGTTTCCATTGCAGTTTTGCGAAATATTTCTTTTTCAAATTGCCTGAAAAAGCACCTCATGCGAGCGTAAAAACGTTTTTGCGATAAATGGGAGTTTTTGCGAAATTGACGTGTTTCCATTGGGCGTATTTTCAATTCGCAATTTCAATTTGCGCAATTTGAAGGGTAATGGAAACACGGCTATTGATGGCCAACGGAAAGTGAGAAGCTTAAAAGTTGTCAACGATGCAGCCGAGCAAGGAGTGGCCATGATTCAGGCATTCAATGGAGTCCTTATGAATCAAGAGGAACAGAAGCAGTTTCTATTGCAAGTCGTGGAGAAACACCGCCATGACTTTGCAAATCCTAATAAGTCCACCTTTACAGCGGTTAGGGAAGCGGTTGCTGCCGCAACATCCACATCTGCAGACATTAATTGCTGACATTTTGCTGTTGATTATTAACTGCTGAAGTAACTGTTTTGTCTACTTTTTGAGTATTTTTGCTATAATCTGATTTGTGATGTCAAAGTTAATATTACATGATAGTATCGGAAATCGTTGCATATTGTAAAACTTTGTCCGCGTTGAGCTACCAGTAATAATCATTAGAATACATTGAAATTTTGTCAACTTTTTTTCTTTTCACATTACTAACACATTTGGGGGGTGAGAGGAAGAAAAATAGAAAACAAAATTTCAGTGGCACCCTAGCGTACATGGTGGCATAATTTCAAAAGTGTGACATACAGATTGGTTGGACTAACTGGAGTTCGAACCAAAGTTCAAACAACAATAAAATTTTAATTTTAGATCCTATCTTATTAAAATATTATTTTGTTAGCCAAAGCAAATTATATAAGACATTGATATTGATCTGTCAATATTGAAAAAGTGTTTTGTCCTCGAATGTGAAACTGAGAACCCCCTGCAAATACACCTTTGTCATATATAACGGTAACTTATATTAATTTAAGCTACCTTGCAGTTACCAACATTGTAGAAATATGGTGATTTGCCTATTTATTTACTCATACTCATACAGTTCTCATACTTTAGGATATTTGTGTTAATACATCGTTTTAATTTAGTAAACATGTTAATTCAATAACAGCCTGATGAAAGATCAATATCAATGTCTTACCTAATTAAGATGTTAACTTATTCAAATGTTATTTTCTTAGCCAAAGCAGAAAAACTTCCCTTTCCCGCATCCACGTGTTCCACTTAGGCTCAGGTTTCCCTTATTTACCCAATTCAACTAAGCCTCAGGTAACCTATCCTTCATTCCACTCCTGAGAAAGTATAAATATGCTAAGAAAATATGCCTGAGCTTTATTATCTGATCTTGCAAGATTACAAGATCTTGAGAGAATGTTGCGATGTTTGGTAGCCAAGAATCCTTCGTCCTGGAGCCAACAACTTTCTATGGTGGAGTACGCCCATAACTCGTTACCAGTGTCATCCACGGGCCTCTCTCCGTTTAAGTGTAGTTTAGGTTACCAGCCACCAATTTTTCCGAGTCTGGAATCCGAAGTCGCGGTCCCCTCCGCTCACGCTTTCGTCCAGAGGTGCCGCCGCACTTGGACTAGAGCCTGTGAGACTTTACTCCAAGCGGGGGGGCGCATGAAGGCCAAGGCCGATCGCCACCGGTCAAGGCCTCCCGTATACGTTGTGGGTCAAAAGGTGTGGCTTTCTACCGTTCCGTTTCTAACAAGTTAGCTCCCAAATTTATCGGCCCATTCCCTGTCACCAAGATTATTAGTCCGGTGACAGTCCGACTCAAACTTCCTCCAGTGTACAGGAGAATTCACCCCGCCTTTCACGTATCAAAGATCAAGCCCGTGTTTTATTCTCGTATTAATCCACCCGCCCTGGTTCCCCCCCCGCCGCGACTCGTAGATGGGGAACTTACTTATTCGGTACGTCATATTCTGGACTCGAGACAGAGGGGACGCGGATTTCAGTACTTGGTGGACTGGGAAGGTTACGGTCCGGAGGAGAGAAGTTGGGTACCTGCTAGAGAGATTCTGGATCACTCCCTTATCGATGATTACAATCGACAGGTAAGGTTGTCTGGGAACGCTATGAGGCGTTCCTAGGGGAGGGGGTACTGTCACGGTTCATGAATCAGCTGTCTCATTTCTGATGTGTGTGTGTGTGTGTGTGTCTGTGTGTGGGTGTGGATACTCATTGTGTTGATTAGTGTCGCCAGCTGTGATCAATCCCTGTTCCCTTTATATGTGCAGTAATTCCCATCTCATGTTGTCAGATCGTTGCGGTTTCCCCGGTGTCGTGTCCTGTTCCCGTGTGGCTCTCTGTTTCCCTGCTGTGGATTATTTGTCGTGTGGATTCGTGGTTATTCGTCACCTCATCTGGATGTTCCACTGGTTCCTGGTTTCCCGAACACGACGATCACTTCACCACCACCGGATGCCATCAAAGTCCCTGTGCCACAATCATCATCTGAGTGTTTGTTTTCCCCGATCTGTGTTGTGTGTTTCTGACCACCTTAATAAACGCCTTTTACTTGCAATAGGTGGGTTTCAGTCACGTGATTATGATGACGCGCGAAGGTGGGGCGATTTCAGATGGAGGGCAGGAAGTAAACATGGAGAATATGTCTATGGAGGAAACCGTTGCGGAGTGTCCGTATTGTACCTTTCACTAGTTCACACTTACAAATAAGTCAGATAGAATAAATGCGTATTTGGCGTGCTGTCCGAGGAGAGGGCTCCGGGCTCGGTATTCGGCCCGAACCCAGAGTACTCCCCCCGTATTCCTGGCTGTAAAAGATTGAGCCAAGAGTGAGGAGTCGGGGTGGTGGAGGGATGCTGGAAAACTGTCAAGGAATATTAGGTGAGTTGACAGAGTGGATATATATATACTTCTTGTCATGCTGATTAGGGTAGACATAATTGTTTGATGACGAGTAGATTGGATTGATTATTTGAACGTGCTCCTCCCGAACTTTGTTTATAAAACATAATTTATCTGAATTTTTTGACAGTCCGTTTACACGTTCTTTCAACTGTGACCCATATCCGATTCATGTGTTTACACTTGCCATACTTTCTGAAACATCGTGCATGCTTAAAGGGTTAAATTCTCTTGCACAGATGGACGAACGTGAAATATGCTTGATCCTAGCTCTGCGATGTATGCGAAGTTCGCCAAACATCACCATGATTATGAGGCGAAGAAGGACGAAAAGTGCCATCATTGCACATATGCTTCAGTTATTGTGTGTGAGAGAGATCTCAGGACTGGTGGGAGGATATTGTGTTTAAAATATTGGCTTTAACCGCGGAGACGTGGTCTAATGCCTCAGAAAATCCGATCCGCCTGACAGTCGCATTGGCACATATCCGATTTATTTCCACATATGAATGAGGCCTGAAACCGATCTCGAAATATCCGAATGCATGCGTTTTTTTGCCTGTTTACACTGTCATAGAACACATCGGATCTGTGTCACATATGAGCAAAAAATCGGAATTGGGTCACATTTCACTGACAGTGTAAACGAGACCTAAGTAAATGAGCATTTAACGACAACCTAATGCTATGTAAACACAGAGACAAAAAACACATTGGCTAGCTAACATACCTCTGACGAAGTGGTCGCTGCAGACACGGGCATTAACAGACTCTGCTCCTCCCGACCGCAGACGTAACTTACATAAAAAATCCACTTTTTACGGCGTTGTTCTGTGAGCTTTTTACATTTCTCACCTTTATGAGTGACAATCTTCGGTACTCTATAAAAACCCTTTCCCTTTTCTCGATTAGAACGATTGGAGCAGCCGTAAACTACACAAAACATTGGCATTTTTCAGACGGCAGATCCTCAGCTATTTCACTTCCTGCCCTCCATCTGAATTTCGCGCTCTAGCGATGCAGCAGCGTGACGTCACGTGAAACCAACCTATTGTATCGTTCTGATTTCCTCACAGCTACCAGTAATAATCATTAGAATACATTCGCATTACTAACACATTTGTGGGGTGAGAGGATGAAAAATAGAAAAAAAAATTTGAGTGGCACCCTAGCATACTGTCACGGTAAGGTGTTGGAAGAAGACAAGGGGAACAGGCAAGAATTCCAATATAAACTCTTTTAATAAATATTGCTTATTAATTGAAATTGCGAATTGAAAATACGCCCAATGGAAACATGTCAATTTTGCAAAAACTCCCATTTATCGCAAAAAATTGTTTACGCTCGCATGAGGTGCTTTTTCAGGCAATTCGAAAAAGAAATATTTCGCAAAACTGCAATGGAAACAGTTTTTGCGCATTTACAGGTCGTCTGACGTAGATGATGGGTTGTGTTTGGACAGAATATGAGACAGAGTTCTTTATTAAATTCATATAAGACGAAAGAATTACAGGAGTAATGGATTCTAAACCTCAAATAAATTCCACAGTCAAGAGCTTGACGCAGAAATGAGGGAGAAACACCCAGAAACACCTCATATGTGCCGCTCACAAGTATAATAAGGGTCGTTCCTTACCATTAATGCTTGGAAAACACACATACATCTCCTTTGATTAATAATAATGGCCAGTGCGGTGACTGGGATATAGTACAGAAACCTACCAACGTCCGTTGCCATGGTTTTTGGACTGATTTTACTTTTCGCGAGAGGAAAAAATGAAGTTTTAATCGCATAAGATTGGTCAATGGAAACGCTGTCATTTCGCAATAGTTTTTTGTCGACATTTTAAAAAAATCGCAAAAGTTTTGCGCAAATCTGTAATGGAAATGCGCCTACTGTAGTCGTTGTCAGTATCTGGACTGTTGGTTAGGAAATGTTGTGGAATATTCAATGCTGTGAAAAGCTGCCTGTGTGTTGCGATACCAAGTCAGACAGCTGCTTCTGAGGTAGTGTGCTGTTGAACGCAATGCGTCGAGGATGATCTGTTGTCTTGTTGTCGAGCGCTGTAACCATGGCTGACTTCAGCTCAGCTGACACTGCAGAGTCGAAGAACGCTAAACCGACCAGGATTTCACTTAAGTACCATAGATGTCCAGAGAATGACTTTATTGCAGCTTTAGCAACAGCTTTGTGAGTTTCCTTGTAGCTTTCCAACTCACGGAGTAGCTGCAGATCATTTTGTGGAGCAGACGAAGCACATGCAAACCAGGCCTTCGAACAGACCTTCAGTACGAAAGTGTGAAGAGATGACAGTTCACGTGCAGTCCATTGGAATTGGGATTGAAACAGGAAAATCTTCAGACTGTATATCAGCTTTGACATCCACCGAGCTCGATGAAAAGCTCCAGGTGCCTGAATGTGTACGTTCGCACTGCACTCTGCTCCGAGATATAGAAGCGATCACTGCAACAGACGAGGACAAGATGTTTGTCTGCTAGCTTGTTCTTCCTTCTCAGTTTCACATTTGAGGACAAAACACTTTTTCAATATTGAAAGATCAATATCAATGTCTTATCTAATCAGCTTTGGCTAACAAAATAATATTTAAATAAGTTAACACCTAAAACTGCAAAAGCACACGATAATCGTCTCTGGGCTGAAACCCTGTTAGTTGCTGCCGAATGAAGGGAATGAGCTCATCCCGAACTGGATTGAGAGCCAACGCGATGGAGTCTACATCCAGTCCACTTTCGTAGCTAGACCGGTCAATTGAACCCCAACATTCACCAAATCTCTGGAACAACTTGTGTATCAAAAACCTTTGCCACTATTAGCTCCATGATGTGATGCCTGCATGCTAAGCTGATGAGATCCCTTCCAAGCTTTTCTTCCAAAAGTACACAGGCGCCAGCATGAAGTCCTGTGTTGCTGGCTGTTGTGTCAAAACACGTGAACTTAATACGGTCAAACTATTTCGATAACAAAAAGTTGTAGCCGCATTGTATATCGCCACCATTCATCTAGTATATAATCCATGTCATTGACCTCAACTATTTGTAAAACTATGGAAAAGATTAGATTACAAATTGGCAATAATGGCAAGAAGCCCTAATATCACTCAGTCAATTGTGCCCAATATAGCAAATAAATTAAAGGTGGGGTATGTGATTCTCTTTTTTGTCCATTTTTTCAAAATCACTTGAAATCCTATTCCTAACCCACTTACAGCCACTGAGTTAGAAGCACTGAAATGAAAATTAAGCAATTTAATCATCTGTGGAACGGGCAGGACTCGAAAAACTCCAGCCAATCATTTCCAAGACCACCTAGAATAATTGGACAGTAAGTTCGTCAATCAAATGGTCGTACCCCCTCCCCCCATCCATCCATTGCGTCGAATGGGTGGAGTCAGGGCCAGCGTTGGAGGAAAGAAGGTAGGACCATTTGAGTTGTGTATTTTCAAAATCTGCCAGTCGTTTTGCAAATCCCATACCCTACCTTTAAACAAACAATGCAATAATCACCTTCAGTTCTCTTCTCAATGAATAAGATGATGTACAAAGTTAACTGTATTGACTAATGAGCTAAAGTGAGCCGCACAGTCTAACACAACAATATTATTATAATTGGTGATTGATGAGAGACGACAGATGACATGTTTTTCATTCCAAAGATTATCTAAATTCTAAAATCATAAAAGAATTTGAACATGAACACCACAGTTAAATGATAAAAATAACAATACTCACTCTCAAGGATTAATTTACTTTGGTGAACAAAATTGAAATAAAATGGCATTTTTTTGCGATAAATGTACATATGCAACATTTGAGCTCATTGAGCTACCAGTAAATAATAATATAGGCCTATCTCAGTGAAACTTGGCACTGCTACTATGCATCATACAAGGAACAGAATGAGGGGGTGAGACCTTTAACATTAAAAAAAAAAAATTCCATTACATTGAGTGGCACTAATGTATGCATCAGGTTGGGAATGGCTCGCAGCGTGTACACAGCAACAGATGAGGACCAGACATTTGTCTGCTAGCTTGTTCTTCCTTCTCAGTTTAACGTTCTGTACGAGGACAAAACACTTTTTTAATATTGAAAGATCAATATTAATGTCTTATCTAATCTGCTTTGGCTAACAAAATAATATTTGAATAAATGAACACCTAAAATTCAACATAGGTGTAGTTTTTGTTTGAACTTTGATAAGAGTTTATATGGGGGGAATTGAGCCGAGAGTCGTCTCATGGAATGTGAAACTGAGAAGGAAGAAAAAGCAGACAAACATCAAACCAAAAATACACCTTTTTTATATATATTGCAAGTAATCTATAACTTATATTAATTTAAGATACCTAGCAGTTACCAACATTGTAGAAATATGGTGATTTGCCTATTTATTATAAATGTTACTTCTATTAAATATTGGGGAGTATATATGTGACTTTTATAGGAGTTGTTCTCTCATACTGTAGTTTAAACATGTGTTTAGGATATTTGTTTTAATCCATAGTTTTAATTTAGTAAAAATGTCAATTCAATAACATCCTGATGAAAGATCAATATCAATGTCTTACCTAATTTAGGTGTTTACTTATTCAAATGTTATTTTCTTAGCGGTGCGCATGCGTCGCGACTGAGTGCGTTGTTGTGTTTCGAGCAGTGAGGAACTTTTCTAGATCGCTCACACCTAAGGCGGTTATTGTAAATGAAATGGTCACAGATAATAGTTTCGATGTACTTTGCCTTACTGAAACCTGGCTTAAACCTAATGATTATTTCGGTCTTAATGAGTCTACTCCTCCAGGATACTGTTATAAGCACGAGCCCCGTCTGATTGGTCGTGGCGGCGGTGTTGCGACAATCTATAGAGATATTCTTAATGTTACTCAGAAAACAGGTCACAGGTTTAATTCGTTTGAAGTAATTGTGCTAAATGTTACTCTCTTAGATGTAAGAAAGAAATCCCTATTATCTCTAGCCTTGGCTACCGTATATAGACCTCCAGGGCCCTATGCTGATTTCCTAAAAGAGTTTGCAGATTTTCTCTCAGATCTATTGGTCAATGTTGATAAAGCATTAATTGTCGGAGATTTTAACATACACGTAGATAACACAAATGATGCGTTAGGGGCTGCGTTTACAGTTTTATTAAACTCATTTGGGGTCAAGCAAAACGTCACTGGTCCCACTCATCGTCTTAATCATACGCTGGATTTAATTATATCATATGGAACCAATCCAACCGATATAGATATTATACCACAAAGTGATGAAGTCACTGATCATTACATGGTCACTTGCATACTACGTACTGCTGAAATTTGTCACGTTGCGCCGCGTTATCGACCAGGCAGAACAATCCTTCCAACTACTATAGATAGATTCTCAAATAGCTTACCTGATCTAACTCAGCTGATTAGTGAACCCAAACAAACAGATGAACTAGAGGAAATGACTAGCACTATGAGCACCATTTTCTCTAGTACATTAAACATGGTTGCACCAATTAGATTAAGAAAGGTTAGAGAGAAAACTAAAGCACCATGGTATAACAATACTACGCATGTTATCAAGAGAGAAACTCGTAATTTAGAGCGTAAATGGAAACAAACTAATTTAGAGGTCTTTAGAATCGCGTGGAAAGACAGTATGTCACGTTATAAAAAGGCACTAAAAGCAGCCAGGGCTGAGCATCTCCGCAAACTAATAGAAAACAACCAAAATAATCCAAGGTTTTTATTTAACTCCGTGGCTCGACTAACAAATAAACAGACGTCACCTGAACAAAATATTCCGTTACAGTTTAGTAGTAATGATTTCATGAATTTCTTCACTGAGAAAATAGAAAGCATCAGAACCACAATTGTAAATGTACAATCCTTAATGGTGTCTTATGATTCAGCCTCAATTATCGCTCCTCAAGAAAAACTACAGCACTTTACAACTATAGGACAGGAAGAGCTAAATAAACTTATCATTGCATCTAAACCAACAACATGTTTATTAGATCCTATACCAACTAAACTACTGAAGGAAGTGTTACCTGTAGTGGAAGAGCCTCTCCTCAATATTATTAACTCGTCTTTATCTTTAGGTCATGTTCCAAGAATATTCAAGCTGGCAGTTATAAAACCTCTTATTAAGAAACCACAATTAGATCATAATAATCTAGCAAATTACAGACCCATTTCAAATCTACCTTTTATGTCTAAAATACTAGAAAAAGTTGTGTCCACTCAATTGTGCTCTTTCTTGCAAGAAAATGACATCTATGAAAAGTTTCAGTCAGGATTCAGGCCGCATCATAGCACTGAAACTGCGCTCGTTAAAATTACAAATGATTTACTCTTAGCTTCTGACCAAGGCTGCATCTCAATACTAGTTTTACTTGATCTTAGTGCTGCGTTCGATACTATAGATCACACAATACTATTAGATCGACTACAAAACTACACTGGTGTTCATGGACAAGCATTAAGCTGGTTTAGATCGTACTTATCAGACCGTTACTATTTTGTCTGTTTAAATGGGGAAAAATCGAAGATAACTCCAGTAAACTATGGAGTGCCGCAAGGATCTGTGTTAGGCCCTCTGCTATTCTCAATATATATGTTGCCGCTTGGAAATATTATAAGAAAACATGGAATTAATTTCCACTGTTATGCTGATGACACTCAATTATATATTTCATCACGACCAGATGAAAACAATAAATTATCTAAATTGACAGAGTGTGTTAATGATATAAAATACTGGATGACGTGTAATTTTCTGCTATTAAATTCAGATAAAACGGAGGTATTACTTATTGGTCAAAAAAACTGCCCACAAAACCTCTTACAATACAACTTTACTTTAGAAGGATGTCCTGTTACTTTATCCACTACAGTAAAAGACCTGGGTGTTATATTAGACCGCAACTTGTCTTTCGAAAATCATATTTCATATGTTACAAGAACAGCCTTTTTCCACCTTAGAAACATTGCTAAGCTACGTAACATGCTATCTGTTTCTGATGCAGAAAAGTTAGTTCATGCATTCATGACCTCGAGACTAGATTACTGTAATGCTTTATTAGCTGGTTGTCCTGCTTCCTCAATAAACAAGCTACAGTTAGTCCAAAATGCAGCTGCTAGAGTTCTTACTAGATCGAGGAAATATGATCATATAACACCTATTCTATCATCTCTACATTGGCTACCTATAAAGTTCCGTATCAATTACAAAGTATTACTAATGACCTATAAAGCCCTAAATGGCTTAGCTCCTGGGTATTTAACGGAACTTCTATCACCCTATAATCCATCGCGCTCTTTAAGATCACAAAATTCGAGGCTACTGGTCATTCCTAGGATATCTAAGTCCACTAAAGGAGGGAGGGCGTTTTCACATTTAGCTCCTAAACTGTGGAATGGCCTTCCTGAAATTGTTCGAGGCTCAGACTCGCTGTCCCAGTTTAAAACTAGATTGAAGACGCATTTCTTTAACCAAGCATTCACATAATATTTACCTTTTATACTACAGGTGAATCAGAATGAATGCATTATTGTTATGAACAGCAGCTACGCTAATTATTTTCCTTCTGCTTTTCTTTTGTTATCTCGGGACGCTAGTCCCGAGGTAAATACAGATTGTCAGCTCCAGTTTGTATCCAGCCTCCAATGGAAACTACAGATGCCCCAACACCCGTGCAGAGACGACTCGAAGCCTGTGAAGAGACGACTCGACGCTGGCGATATGTTTATGCCCTAAATTATTGCATGTTTAACTAACTGTATTTTTCTATGTACATTTCTATGTCTTTTTCTATGTACAATTATGCCCTAAATTAATGCATGTTTAACTAACTATTTTTTTTTTTTTTTTTATATGTACATTTCTGAAATGCACTTTCTGTAAAGCTGCTTTGAAACAATATGTATTGTGAAAAGCGCTATACAAATAAATTTGAATTGAATTGAATTGAATTAGCCAAAGCAGAAAAACTTCCCTTTCCAGCATCCACATGTTCCACTTAGGCTCAGGTTTCCCTTATTTACCCAATTCAACTAAGCCTCAGGTAACCTTCATTTCACCTGAGTCTAAGTTAAGTATAAATATGCTAAGAAAGTATTCCTGAGCTTTATTATCTGACTCACCCAGAATCCAAAAGCCTTGACAGTGCTCGTCAAATCTGAGGAGAGAAACACAAGACAAGAAACAAACGTAAGAATTCTTTATTCTTTCCCTACTATACTGTGTGACAAAAAAGGGGCGGGATTGGGTATCTGTCTTATTACGTCCCTTCTTAATCAAGGTATCAGAACGATACAAGGACTGAGCTCTGGAACGTGCATTAGCGACGATATCTGGTTTGTAGGCTCTTTTAATAAAACGTTCTGACATAATATCTGCCTGTTTTTCAAAGTCGACATTATTGTCACATGCGGCTGTAGCGACAATGCCTGACATGCGGTCACATGCTGTTCCAATTAGTAATTCCTTGTTTCCAAACACATGCTTCGTTGTCTTTTTAGACAACGGGTCTGTCCAAGACGTCGCTAAGTCTGCTTGGACATGTCAAAATTGCAATCTGTGTTCCCCAGAGGGACATTTTAGTCACAAAGGAACCCTGTTCTGGAGAATCCCTTGTAAAACCCCCCATTTCAGCATGGACTCCCTGTGACTTTACAGCCTCCTGAAGACACACACACACACACACACACACTCGTGGACTTTCAACCAGAAACCCACCACAAGATGCAACTGAAGCACATTTCCATATATGGACTTCCACATAGTAAAATTTCATTTTACCATTCATTACAAATTTATAATAGAGGTGTGACTTGCTAAGAGTAAAATCTTTAATTCTAAATGTTCACTGAAAGAAGTTCCTCAATAGTGTCTTGTGGTAACCCTACCTCAGACCATAAAACTTTACGTTCGTAAGACATTCCAGAACACACACTCTGGACTTTGAAACAGATATTCCCCCCCACATAACAAGCCACTGAAGGTGGATATGTATTCCTATGTTTCTCAAAGTGTCGTCGTTTGCCATAACGGAAACACTGACCATTTTTATTGTGTGTTTTATCAAGCTTTATTTGTGTGTAATGATGCATATGAACGTAATGTTATGTGTGTCCAATATCTACCTGTAATTCTTGGTATCTGTCTGACCGTCCTGTTTTAATTCAACCAGTCCCGCACATAGTATTATCGTAAGATGTATTATTCTGTATGTATAATCTTAAGAGGAAATATTAATTATTTCGCTCAGAAGACATATGATACAAGGGGGCGTGTTGTTCTTCACACAAAGAAGACGTCTTCCCGCTACAGATCAGAAGTTTTGATTCGCTCTGTCACAAACAAGGCGTAAACAGATTGTCTGTTAAAAGGAAGAGACCCCCACTTCTCGCTCTCTTCCTTCTTCGACCCCGCTGATTCCACTTCCTCTCTTCTCCGGTCGCTCTCATCCCGGACCTCATCCACGTGTAGCGCAGCTCCATGGCAACCAGCTGAACAGGCCTCGCCGTGGCCTCTGGGACACAAACCCCCGCGGCCCGCGCCATGTAAAAGCCTGCTGCCTTAGAAACCAAGATTTCTGGCCTCTTCCGCACAGAAGACGAACTTTCTCGGTAATGTTACATCCAGTGAGCCTTTAAACTTCGCGCCACCTGAAGAAGCAACAGAAACAGGATCGACACCACCCTCTTGTCCTGCCTCAGCCTCGCGCCGAACAGAGAACAAACGTGCAAGTGACGGTAACCTTATCTGATAAAACTGCTTTCCAGGTTGTCTCGTGAATTTAGGTTTTCTGTATGTAATTATTATTTTCCCCTTCTCTGCCTTTCTTTCTTTCTTTCTTTCTTTCTTTCTTTCATTTCATGTTATCCTGATCACGTATTTTCTTGTTTGGTTAAATGTGTGTTTGTTTTATTGTTTTGTATTTTTACGTACGTTTGTATTTGTAGCTCATATAATCTTTAGTTTTACAATTATTAAAATCCATATATCCTTTTAACTGTCTCTGTATTTGAAAGCCCACTTTTATAAAGTCAATGAGACGAAAGATCTTGCTACACGCTCGATAGACTACAGTGAGTAGTTTTAATTAATAAACTCAGAAGGTTTGATGTCCGTGGCCAGGAGATCAAACTTACTTGGAGTTTGTAAAGAGATACCCCTTCTTAACTGTGATAATCTCACCTTTATTCGCTGGACGAATAACGATTAGATCAGTTACAGAACGAGTTAATCTCTATAATTGATAAAATAAATGTACATGCGACTTATGAATTATGACCATGAGTCATAATTATTAATATTTCCAAAATTCCCTATATTCTTGAGCTAATTCAAATTTACCCAAAGTCGTATTCGTTACACGGCGTAACCACTGGAATTGGCCGAAAGGTACATTATCAATGAGATATGAAGGATGAAAAGAGTCAGCCCTAAGGATGGTGTTTCTGGAGGGTCTTTTTTCTGAAAATCGTGGTGTGTAACTTCCCTTCTGGATCAATAGAGATGGTTAGGTCTAAAAAATCAATGCTGGTTTTGGAGTATTCTAAAGATAATTTAATATTCCTATTTATGGAATTAAGGTATTGGTGAAACTCCAGAACCTGAGTGTCAGTACCCTTAAAAATAAATAATAAATCATCAATGTAGCGACCATACCATGTTATACAATGATAAAAAGGATTAACAGAGTTAAGGACATGCAACTTCTCCCATAACCCCAAATACAGACAAGCATAATTGGGTGAGAAACAACAACCCATTGGAACACAAATCTTCTGTTTGTACAGCTTGTCAATAAACACAAAGACATTGTTGTGAATAATAAACTCAGTGAGTTGTACAATGAGAAGGAGGTCTGGTGTCATTTCTATCAGAAATAAAGTGTTTCAAGACGTGTAGACGCTCCTCATGGTCAATGTTGGTATATAAAGACTCAACATCCATGCTAATTAAATATTGGGACCCAACATTACCTAGATTAGACAAACTGTTTAAGACATCCACAGTATCCTCAATGAAAGAAGGAAGAGTCCTAACAAAAGGCTTAATAAAAAAAATCAACAAACTTGGATGCTGGTTCAGTAAGTGTACCATTACCAGAGATAATGGGTCGACCAGAGGGGTTATCAAAAGGAGGTTTGTGTACTTTAGGACTCCAGACAGACTCCAGACAATGCCTTGAATATGCTTTAATCACGGCTGGGAGGATCTCACGCATTTCAGAGAGAATCCCCCCAGCAAAAAGAGTACAAGAGTTTATAGGATAGGTGTACATGGTAATGGTAACATGACATTACTCATCATCATCACACCATTTTTCTCAAATATGATTGGTTTAACATATGTGCAATTTCAGAAACCCCCATAACAGACATCTGTTATTGTCAAAGCAAATTTAGATCTACCTAAAACATAAGGTTGTTAGTTTGTTGATTACTCAATATATTATATCATGGGGCGATTATATTTCAATAACTGTCTAGCCGTGTCCATAATTTTTACTATTTGGCCCAAGTGTTGGGGACATTTCGTTTTCAAAAGAATATAAAAAAATCCTGCAAGAAAAAGAAATGTTAGTAATGATTCATTAAAAAAAAGATTCCAAATGTATTCATAAAACCTTGTCAAAGTATCTTGTATACTAGAAGTTAAACTAAAGTACATTTTTAATCTGATGTCTGAACAGTATAATTGACAACCACATATAATATATGAAACATAGTCTGCAAACAAAAGAAGAAAAGTTTTCCACAATTACACTCAACACCACAAAGCTGAAATTGTTGTTACTGGTTCCATGTTTCTGTGAAAGAAGCTTACTAAAAGCATTAGGCTACTGATATTTTGAAATTTCATTTGCATGGCAAAATAATTCTTACGTTTGTTTCTTGTCTGGTGTTTCTCTCCTCAGATTTGACGAGCACTGTCAAGGCTTTTGGATTCTGGGTGAGTCAGATAATAAAGCTCAGGCAGACTTGTTAATCAGCTTGTTCTTCCTTCTCAGTTTCACATTCGAGGACAAAACACTTTTTCAGTATTGACAGATCAATATCAATGTCTAAATTAAATTAACACCTAAAATTCAACATAGGTGTAGTTTTTGTTTGAACTTTGATAAGAGTTTATATGGGGGGAATTGAGCCAAGAGTTGTCTCATGGAATGTGAAACTGAGAAGGAAGAAAAAGCAGACAAACGTTAAACCAAAAATACACCTTTTTCATATATATTGCAAGTAATCTATAACTTATATTAATTTAACCTACCTTGCAGTTTCCAGCATTGTAGAAATACGGTGATTTGCCTATTTATTTATAAATGTTACTTCTATTAAATATTGGGGAGTATATATGTGACTTTTATAGGGGTTGTTCTCATACTGTTGTTTAAACATGTGTTTAGGATATTTGTTTTAATCCATAGTTTTAATTTAGTAAAAATGTAAATTCAATAAACATCCTGATGAAAGATCAGTATCAATGTCTTACCTAATTTAGGTGTTAACTTATTCAAATGTTATTTTCTTAGCCAAAGCAGAAAAACTTTCCTTTTACATCCACGTGTTCCACTTAGGCTCAGGTTTCCCTTATTTTCCTAATTCAACTTAGACTCAGGTATCCTTCATTCCACTCCTGATAAAGTATAAATATGCTAAGAAAGTATTCCTGAGCTTTATTATCTGACTCACCCAGAATCCAAAAGCCTTGATAGTGCTCGTCAAATCTGAGAAGAGAAACACCAGACAAGAAACAAACGTAAGAATTCTTTTGCCATACAAATGAAATTTCAAAATATCAGTAGCCTAATGATTTTAGTAAGCTTCTTTCACAGAAACATGGAACCAGTAACATAAGAATTTCAGCTATGTGGTGTTGAGTGTAATTGTGGAAAACTTTTCTTCTTTTGTTTGCAGACTATGTTTCTTACAAAAAAGTTTTTCGGGATCCTTTTCAGTCTCTCACTGAATGTGTGGCTCTGTGAGACTGCAAGTGTATTAATTTGTAAGTAAGAATTTTTTGATTGAAATGAATTTATCTTAAAATGTTGAAAATCAAATTTATTATTACAATATATTCCACTAAATCTTTGTCTTACATTGCAGTGGATCAACAAGAAGCATCACAAATTAATACCGCTGATATCAATCTTGAGAGAGCATATACTGCTCGAAGCTGCAAAGAGCTTCAGAAAAAGTATCAGGTTAAAGAAGGTACGCTCATTTTATGTTAATGTTTGATCTTAAGCAAGAAATGCACTGAAGTGACTCAGGAATGCTCTGTTCACGCAGACGGCCTGTACTATCTGAACTCCTCCAGAGGGGTGCTTTACCAGACCTTCTGTGATATGACCACTGCGGGCGGAGGCTGGACGCTGGTTGCCAGTGTTCATGAAAACAACATGTACGGAAAGTGTACCGTTGGTGATCGCTGGTCTAGTCAGCAGGGCAGTGATCCGAACCGGCCTGAGGGTGACGGGACATGGGCAAACACAGTCACATTTGGAAATGTAGATGCCTCTACAAGTGATGATTATAAGGTATTCTTATTACATTTATGGTTTGTTGTGGAAAAATTAATATTTTACTTTTTTCTTATTTATTTATTTAGTCTTTGTGACATTGTGTGGGTTTTCTTTCATGTGTTTCTCTCCTGGAATGTATGTGTGCACCTGGCAGGAACAACAGTAAAACCCAGGGGGGTTAAAAGGGCCACTGTGTTCACAAAAGGCAGAGGGGTTATCTAGCCATAAATAAAGAACTTTTGACCTCATAGTTGTGAGGACAGTAAAGCCCAGGGGGTTTAGAAGGACCACTGTATTTCTAAAAAACAGCTAGATCTGTTAGGGTGATCTCACCTAGGTTTATTAGGGTGAGTAGAAAATTACAGAAGAAGAGACTTTGAAGAAAGGGGTATAAGAAGGCTCTCTGTTTTCTGTGTGATTTAGGTTTTGCTCCTCTCACTGGGTAGCTGAAGTGATTTTGTGACCAAGCCTCTTAAAGAGAATAAAACTTCTTCTCTTTAATACAATTTGCCTCTGAATGTTTCTTATGCCTTGATGCTGTTTGTTAATTATTGTTTTTGCCACAACAGGTTTTAGAGCAATAGTTAAATAGAAGGAACAGAAAGGACACAAGAGTATAATGATCAAAGGATGTTTTTGTAGAATCTGAAACGATAGTCTCTTTTCTGTCCCAGAATCCTGGCTACTTTGACATTCCAGCACAAGATGTGTCCGTGTGGCACGTTCCTAATAATATGGAGGTGGAATCCTGGAGCGCGTCCTCCATCCTGCGATACCACACTGAGAATCACTTCTTAACTCTCCACGGGGGAAACCTTTATTATTTATTCAAGGTCACATAAACTTCAACACCATATTTGGATTTGAAACATTCATAGAAATACAATTTTTGTGAAATTACAATAACAATGTTTTTTTCCCCCAGAAATTCCCTGTGAAGTTTGGAATAGGGACGTGCATGACTGATAATGGACCTGTTATTCCAATCGTGTATGATTATGGAAATGCGGATTACAACAAAAATCTCTATGGTCCCACTGCAAGAAGTATGACTCTTCTTCTTTCTTTTTTTTTAAATATATCCTTTATTTAAGCAGGCAAGACACTTAAAAACAAATTCTTATTTACAGCAACAGCCCGTGAGCCAATATTTTTCAAATATTTTTAATGACAGTGGCAAATTTATTTGTATAGTGCTTTTCACAATTCATATTGTTTCAAAGCAGCTTTACAGAAATGTACATAGAAAAATACAGTTAGTTAATCATGTATTAATTTAGGGCATAAACATATCGCCAGCGTCGAGTCGTCTCTTCACAGCCTTCGAGTCGTCTCTGCACGGGTGTTGGGGCATCTGTAGTTTCCATGGGAGGCTGGATACAAACTGGAGCTGACGATCTGTATTTACCTTAGGGACTAGCGTCCCAAGATAGCAACAGAAAAGCAGATGGGAAATAATTAGCGTAGCTGCTGTTCATAATATTAATGCATTCAATCTGATTCAACTGTAGTATAAAAGGTAAGTATTATGTGAATGCTTGGCTGAAGAGATGTGTCTTTTATCTCGTTTTAAACTGGGACAGCGAGTCTGAGCCTCGAACAATATCAGGAAGGCCATTCCAGAGCTTAGGAGCTAAATGTAAAAACGCCCTCCCTCCTTTAGTGGACTTAGATATCCTAGGAATGACCAGAAGCCTCGAATTTAGTGACCTTAAAGAGCGCAATGGATTGTAGGCAGATAGAAGATCCGTTAAATACACTGGAGCTAAACCATTTAGGGCTTTATAGGTCAGTAGTAATACTTTGTAATTGATACCGAACTTTATAGGTAACCAATGTAGAGATGATAGAATTGGTGTTATATGATCATATTTTCTTGACCTAGTAAGAACTCTAGCAGCTGCATTTTGGACTAACTGTAGTTTGTTTATTGAGGATGCAGGACAACCAGCTAATAAAGCATTACAGTAATCTAGTCTCGAGGTCATGAATGCATGAACTAACTTTTCTGCATCAGAAACAGATAGCATGTTACGTAGCTTAGCAATGTTTCTAAGGTGGAAAAATTCTGTTCTTGTAACATATGAAATATGATTTTCGATCTAGTATAACACCCAGGTCTTTTACTGTAGTGGATAAAGTAACAGGACATCCTTCTAAATTAAAGTTGTATTGTAAGAGGTTTTGTGGGCAGTTTTTTGACCAATAAGTAATACCTCCGTTTTATCTGAATTTAATAGCAGAAAATTACATGTCATCCAGTATTTTATATCTTTAACACACTCTGTCAATTTAGATAATTTATTGTTTTCATCTGATTGTGATGAAATATATAATTGAGTGTCATCAGCATAACAGTGGAAATTAATTCCATGTTTTCTTATATTACCAAGTGGCAGCATATATATTGAGAATAATAGAGGGCCTAACACAGATCCCTGCGGCACTCCATAGTTTACTGACGTTATCTTCGATTTTTCCCCATTTAAACAGACAAAATGGTAGCGGTCTGATAAGTACGATCTAAACCAGCTTAATGCCTGTCCATGAACACCAGTGTAGTTTTGTAGTATATCTAAGAGTATTTTGTGATCTATAGTGTCGAACGCAGCACTAAGATCGAGTAAAACTAGTATTGAGATACAGCCTTGGTCAGAAGCTAGCAGTAAATCATTTGTAATTTTAACGAGCGCAGTTTCAGTGCTATGATGCGGTCTGAATCCTGACTGAAATTTTTCATAGATATCATTTTCTTGCAAGAAAGAGCCCAGTTGAGTGGACACAACTTTTTCTAGTATTTTAGACATAAATGGAAGATTTGAAATGTGTCTGTAATTTGCTAGATTATTATGATCTAATTGTGGTTTCTTAATAAGAGGTTTTATAACTGCCAACTTGAATATTCTTGGAACATGACCTAAAGATAAAGATGAGTTAATAATATTGAGAAGAGGCTCTTCCACTACAGGTAACACTTCTTTCAGTAGTTTAGTGGGTATTGGATCTAATAAACATGTTGTTGGTTTAGTTGCAATGAAAAGTTTATTTAGCTCTTCCTGTCCTATAGTTGTAAAGCGCTGTAGTTTTTCTTGAGGGGTGATAATTGAGGCGGAATCATAAGACACCATTAAAGATTGTACATTTACAATTGTGTTTCTGATGCTTTCTATTTTCTCAGTGAAGAAATTCATAAAATCATTACTACTACACTGTAACGGAATATTTTGCTCAGGTGACGTCTGTTTATTTGTTAGTCTAGTAACGGTGTTAAATAAAAACCTTGGATTATTTTGGTTATTTTCTATTAGTTTGCGGAGGTGCTCAGCCCTGGCTGCTTTTAGGGCCTTTTTATAACGTGACATACTGTCTTTCCACGCGATTCTAAAGACCTCTAAATTAGTTTGTTTCCATTTACGCTCTAAATTACGAGTTTCTCTCTTGATAACATTCGTAGCACTGTTGTACCATGGTGCTTTAGTTTTCTCTCTAACCTTTTTTAATCTAATTGGGGCAACAATGTTTAATGTACTAAAGAAAATGGTGCTCATAGTGCTAGTCATTTCCTCTAGTTCATCTGTTTGTTTGGGTTCACTGAGCAGCTGAGATAGTACAGGTAAGCTATTTGAGAATCTATCTATAGTTGTTGGAAGGATTGTTCTGCCTGGTCGATAACGTGGCGCAACGTGACAAATTTCAGCAGTACGTAGTATGCAAGTGACCATGTAATGGTCAGTGACTTCATCACTTTGCGGTATAATATCTATATCGGTTGGATTGGTTCCATGTGATATAATTAAATCGAGTGTATGATTAAGACGATGAGTGGGACCAGTGACGTTTTGCTTGACCCCAAAGGAGTTTAATAGATCTATAAACACAGCCCCTAATGCATCATTTGTGTTATCTACGTGTATGTTAAAATCTCCAACAATTAATGCGTTATCGACATTGACAAATAGATCTGAGAGAAAGTCTGCAAACTCTTTTAGGAAATCAGCATAGGGCCCTGGAGGTCTATATACAGTAGCCAAGGCTAGAGATAATAGGGATTTCTTTCTTACATCTAAGAGAGTAACATTTAGCACAAGTACTTCAAACGAATTAAACCTGTGACCTGTTTTCTGAGTAACATTAAGAATATCTCTATAGATTGTTGCAACTCCGCCGCCACGACCAATCAGACGGGGCTCATGCTTTTAACAGTATCCAGAAGGAGTAGACTCATTAAGACCGAAATAATCATTTGGTTTAAGCAAGGTTTCAGTAAGGCAAAGTACATCGAAACTATTATCTGTGACCATTTCATTTACAATAACCGCCTTAGGTGTGAGCGATCTAATGTTAAGAAGACCTAGCTTTATAAATTGTTTTTGTTCACTAATATTGAGATTTTCTGGTTTAATCACAATTAGATTTTTCCTAGATCCTACAGTAGATTTAATGTTTGACCTCACTAAACGAGGAATAGACAGTTTCAATATAATGTTCTACATTGGTACTTATATCAATTAAGTTTGGACAGCAAACAGTGTGATTTGGACTTTGACTTACTAGTCATATGGTGTGCAACGCTTTGGAGATGTTGTCCGACAGAAGAGCCGCTCCGATTCTGCTGGGGTGAAGGTCATCAGCACGGAAGAGCCTACGTCGCTCCCAGAACAGATTCCAATTATTTACAAAGAGCAGTCTCTGTTCATTACACCATGACATTAACCATTCATTTAGAGCAAATAGTCTACTGAACCTTTCATGTCCTAGTCGGTACGTGGGAAGCGGTCCAGACACGATGATCGTTGTTTCAGGCAATGTGCTGCGTACCGTCTCGATCAGGCTCCTAAAGTCTTTCTTCAGAACCTCCATCTGCCGCAGCCTGATGTCGTTCGTTCCCACGTGCAACACGACAGCTCCGATGCGCTCGTCACCGTTCAGGATCTCGGGGACCTGCGCAGCGACATCAAGAACACCAGAAAAGCAGTGAGTGCGCACCTTACCTTTACCTGAGGTAGCGTGGACATGCCAGACGATGGAATTGCCGATGATCACAGCGTCGCGTTCTGTCTCGCGTAGAGGGGAGAAGCGGTTCCGGGTGGAGATCTCGAAGGCCGGGAGGGGCGGAGAGGTCCTTGCTCTGGTCCTGGCTCGCGTCTTCCGCTGTGGAATCACCCAGGGTCCATGGTGTTGTGTCGGTGCCGGAGTGAACGAAACCATGGATGATCGCGTCCTGGCTGCTCGGGTCCTGTGCAGAGAAACACACGGAGTAAACGAGGTCAGAGTCAAAAGGTTACTAACCACTGACTTGTGAGCATCGGCACGTGATGTTTCAAGCGCGGATCGCCGATCTCGCAGCTCGGCCTGTCTCTCTAGTAGGTCGCAGATCTGCTTCTCGACGGACTCAAGCTCTAACTGCACCGAATGCAGCTCGAAGGTGTCCTCACCTGCACTCAAAGGTAATGTTAGACACACATCCGTTATATTCGCCATTATAGCAGATGTGCTATAATGGCGAATTATAGCTTTCAGTGATACGGGTGTAAATAAGACGATCGATAGGCGCGACCACGCGTGCAATGCTAGTGGGCTAAGGCTAGTAGCGGAAGTTCGGAAGGTTGGATATAAGTAGCGATATCAAAGCAATCCGATTGTTTTTTAAAGAGAATAGTATTCCAGATATGTTCACACGCTATAAAAATGAAAATGTTTGTTTGTAAAAGAGTGTAAAGAAGAAAATCAAGGTTTCTGAATTAACTTGACGGAGCTCCAAACACAACAACGCACTCAGTCGCGACACATGCGCAAGGTGATGTATAATACTCAATGATATTAAGTGATCATGATTGTTGAGATCCAGTCACTTTAATGAATGAAAGCCATGTCATGTGTTCATGGACATATCATCATTGATGTATGATTATCATCACTGATATATTCTGTGCATTTCCCCAGCACTATTTCTGCCTGGATTCATCTCATTCAGAGTCTTCAATACTGAAAAGGCAGCCATGGCTCTTTGTTCAGGTGTCAAACCAACCACCTGCCACACTGAACATGTGAGTAAAAATAATATTCTGGATTATTTCTATATCACTATCTATGGACAGCATTTGTAAAATTGATAGTAATTTACAATGAAAATAAATCAACTGCACCAATGTCATTTTAAGAAGTGCATATAGGCGTGTAAGCTCGCACTTGATCGGCCCAAAGCCGGCATCCGACCAGCGCGGAAGGTCTTTACGTGTTACTGTTTTTTCTCGAGGCAAAGTATTTTTTGATTAAATGCAATACATTTGAATATGCATTCTCTCGTTATTTCATCTGACTCCATAAATGAAAAGGTTTTAATGATATCTGTGCATCATTAAATGTGAGCGAATGTTTGACTATTCCTTTAAACTCTTTAATAAAAATAATGTCAAAAATGGTTTGAATAATCAAATGTAACAATTTATTATGTCAGGTAAATGTATCATGCCAATTTCATAATCAATTCAAAGATAATTGATACAAAACATCAAATGCTCTGGATTAAAGAGAAGAGATGCAAACCCAACATTAAAATACATGATGCTAAGAGTTTACTCTTAAGTAAGAGTCACTCTTAGCATCATGGGCCAACTTGAGTAATAAGTTTAACCATTATAGAGGGTTTTCACCTACGTCACGATTTGGTCAGTTACCCGGATGCGCGGCCATATTGGAGGTACTCGGATGTAAACAACCGCATGGATTGCACTGTTTATGTACTACTGAACATATTGTTACACTAATTTCTGATGTCTAAACCACGGGAACAACACATGGAAGCTGCGAATTCATATAGAGAAGGACTTAAAGCAGGAAAGAGCTCAACATTTTGACAAACTTAAGGTAATATGAGGTAAAGATCTGAACGAGCTATAGCTTCTCTAACTAGTCCTTACTTCTATTTCGTATCCCGACATTGGCTACGTTCAGATTGTCAGTCCAAAAAAAAGCATATGAAATCCGTTTCAAGCTACATCCATATGTGGTTTAATATCCTATTCAAATCACATATCAGGAAATCCACCAGTCTGAACGCTCTTTCGCGTGGTTTATGTGACTTTCTCACGCCACGTAAAATATAAACATCAGACGTTGTTATAGGGAACATGCTGAAAGTTGCAGCCGAAACAAGGTTGTGTTGTTGCAAGTGCCGGACGAGCAGAAAATTATTATTTTTGAAAAGTATTTTGAAACCGGCGCGGAAAAAGAGTTGTGCATACAGTACCAGCCTCCTACAGTTCTGCAGCTCGAGACGCAGTAGTCCAGCGCGGCGGCAACACATTTCCATATTGTAAAATTTAATATTAGAAAACATTTATATTGCAAATGCAAACCCCTCCATCAACGCAACATCATTGCCGTGTTGTCAAAGAGCTGCGTGGACACACAAATCGGACCTGAACAGTTGCATACAGTGTGGACATAATTTTAGATCATATTCCAATCGGATACAAAGATAATCGGATTGACAGTGTGTATGTATATAGTTAACTATTTTACGTCAAAAATTTAGCCATAGTCAACGCTTCATTTACACATGTGGCTGATGCTGTGCCTCTCTCAACCACAAACGCCATCTTTCATCAGTTTTTTGCACTCTTCTCTTTAACTTTCGGCAGTCTATAGAACTAGAAATGTTTTTATCGGTGCGACCGATGAGTACAGACCAAAACTTGACCATTTTTCAGAAGCAATAATCAGCCAAATTTGCGAGTCCGTTCAGTTCAATGGCACTGTTTACGTTCAGTGCCTCCAAAATGGCCGACTTCCGGATTGATGACGCGTCGTGAAAACCCTCTATATAGACGGAACCTCTTTCACATGGAAACATCTGCTAACAATGGAAATTTGTATTCAGAGGTTACACCTTTTTGGGGTGTGAGACCATTTGCCAGGAGACCACCTTCCTTTGTGTGTCAGTTATCTCTAAACTTATTATCCATTATCATACCTATATCTAAAACCTTATTACCTTGTGTTTTACTTATTTGGAAATGAAACATTTGTACAAGTCGCACTGAGACATTTCAAATGATACCAAACATGTATAATACTCAATGATAATCATTCACATTAAACTATTTTCTTGGGTGAGTTCAGGTGATCTGAGCATGAGAGAGAGGGGGTGAGGGTAGAGAGAATGAAATGTAGATTAGGATGACTCGGAGGTGAGACTTTCGTCTCGATAGTGCACAAGGGGGAGTTCAAATGTTAATTTCCAGAGAGGTCCTTTGTCCTCTCAGGGTCTGGTCGCTCTTAGACCAGACTGCCCGACATTTTCTAATTTCTCAATTCTTACAGGCGTGTCTTGTTGTTAGTAATGTCCTCATATTGTTGCAGTTCTGTATTGGCGGAGGTGGACACTTTCCTGAGGGAGCCCCAAGGCAGTGTGGGGACTTTACGGGATTAGACTGGGATGGCTATGGCACTAATGCGGGAGCTAGCGCTTCCAAAGAGATGACTGAAGCAGCCGTGCTTCTCTTTTATCGCTGACACTCACATCAATCTAAAATCACCAGCATCCTTTCCTTCTTTCTAAGATTTTCCACATTGATTAACACCTGAATTTTACATAATTATTTGCTCAAATGTATTTCTTTACGATATATATCCAGTGGTTGTCAATTATACTGTTCAGACATCAGATTAAAAATGTACTTTAGTCTAACTTCTAGTTTACAAGATACTTTGACAAGGTTTTATGAATACATTTGGAATAATTAATAATTAATCATTACTAACATTTATTTTTCTACATATTATTTTGAAAATGAAATGTCCCCAGCACTTGGGCCAAATAGTAAAAATGATGGACACGGCTAGACAGTTATTGAAATATAATTGCCCCATGACATATTGAGTAATCAATAAACTAAAAACCTTATGTTTTAGGTAGATCTAAATTTGCTTTGACAGTATAGATGTCTGTTACAGGGGGTTGCTGAAACTGCACATATGTTGAACCAATCATATTAGAGAAAAATGGTGTGATGATGATGATGATTTGTCATGTTACCTTTACTATGTGCCTTTCCTATCTAAACTCTTGTACTCTTTTTGCAGGGGGGATTCTCTCTGAAATGTGTGAGATCCTCCCAGCCGTGATTAAAGCATATTCAAAGGCATTGTCTGGAGTCTGTCTGGTTACTGATGCACAGCGGGTTAGTGGAGCACTAGAGGTCTTATTCACAAGTGATGATAGTGTTCACAGGCTCGCTACCAGCCGAGTGGAGTCATCTGAGTCGGGAAGATCCGCACAGCAGTCCCAATTATAATTCTGACGGATTTTACTGGTTACAGTCATTAGGTTGGTTGAAGCTAAAAATAAAACACAGTTAAAACCATTATTTTATAGCTTTAATTTTATTATTCTAAATTAGAATCTTTATTGATTTATATTACCTTTATATTATTCATTTAAACTGTGCATAATAATAATTGATAAACTGAAATTGTACATGTGTGATCAATTAAGGGTATAATAATTATATAAATAATATCTAAATCATACAAAATTATTATTATGAATAAGTATTACTAAAAGCCAGACGATTTTGTCTTTAAAAATCATTTGCTAGTAGTGACCTTTAATTTGTAGTAGAAACAGGTGGAGTGACTTTATCGCATCAGACATGTGTCACTTTGTTCCTGTCGTACCAACTAGGCGTCGTTCCCAGTGACTTGACCAGTGTCCTCTCAATGGCCAGCAGAGTTAAATATAATTGTATAAATGTAATAATATAATTGTAAGGCCCGATATATTGGTCCAACGCCGGTTCGCCAATACACGGGGAAGGTTATCACGTGCTCTGTCCTCACTCATGCAAAGTATTGGTTGGTTAAATTTGCAATACATTAATCATGTATTCACTCGTTAATTCATCTGACTCCATAAATGAAAGGTTTTAATAACATCTGTGCCTCACTAAAAGTGAGTGAATTTTTGACTATTCCTTTTAACCATTAAATGAACAATGTCAAAATCAGTTAGAATTATCACATGTAACAATTTAATATTTCAGATATCAGAGATCAATTCCACAATCAATTCAAATATCTAGAACATGGTTATACATTGGTTACACCAAATAATCTTACCCAGCTTGTACCTGAGAGAGAGAGAGAGAGAGAGAGAGAGAGAGAGAGAGAGAGAGAGAGAGAGAGAGAGAGAGACCACCTATTCCATTCCTGTCCAGCAAAGAAGAGGCCCGAGAGAGCCAGAGCACACCTTCCTTTATTCTCTCTTGACCAGGTGACATGGGGGATGGGGGAAACCACCCTCAAATGGCTTCTATTCAATGAAAGGGGGGTTGCCTTATCTGGCCTTATCTCTAAACCAGTTTTCTCTAAACTTCTCTAAACCTTATTACCTTTTATTTTATCTATCTGGATATGAGATATCTGTACCACTCACTTTGAAACATTTCAAATGACACCAAAAACATAACAGTCAATGATAAACATTCACATTAAACTATACATTTTCTTGGGTGATTTACATGTGGTCTCAGCATGTGAGAGGGGGAGTGAGGAAGAGGGGGAGAGATGTGTTCTGAGGTGTGACTTTGCCTCACAAATGGTGAGTTCAAATGGTAATTTCCAGAGAGATCCTTTGTCCTCTCAGGGTCTGGGTGCTCCCCAACCAGACTGTCCGGCATTTCCTATTTATCAATTCTTACATAATAAAGGTATAAATAATAATATAATAAAGTACAATAATATTACTACTAATAATATATATTTTTTAATTATTTTAATGCCAGCCTGATGAAACGCTGATTGACAGAACACAGGTGATACGGATAATTAACTAGACACAGGTGATACAAATGAACTAATAAAGACAGACAGGACTCAACAGAAACCCAACACTGACAATTCCACTCCTGAGAAAGTATGAATATGCTAAGGAAGAATCCCTGAGCTTTATTATCTGACTCACCCAGAATCCAAAAGCCTTGACAGTGCTCGTCAAATCTGAGGAGAGAAACACCAGACAAGAAACAAACGTAAGAATTCTTTTGCCATACAAATCAAATATCAAAATATCAGTAGCCTAATGGTTTTAGTAAGCTTCTTTCACAGTCTTTTACAGAAACATGGAACCAGTAACGTAAGAATTTCAGCTTTGTGGTGTTGAGTGTAATTGTGGAAAACTTTTCTTCTTTTGTTTGCAGACTATGTTTCTTACAAAAAAGTTTTTCAGGATCCTTTTCAGTCTCTCACTGAATGTATGGCTCTGTGAGACTGCAAGTGTAATCCTTTAAGTAAGAATTTTTTTAATTAAAATGAATTTCTTAAAATGTTGAAAATTAAAAATTCCAGTCTATATTCCACTAAATCTTTGTCTTACATTGCAGTGGATCAGCAAGAAGAATCACATATTAAAACCGCTGATATCAATCTTGAGAGAGCATATACTGCTCGAAGCTGCAAAGAACTTCAGAAAAAGTATCAGGTTAATGATGGTGTTAATGTTTTATGTTAATGTTTGATCTTAAGCAAGAACTGCACTGAAGTGACTCAGGAATGCTCTGTTCACGCAGACGGCCTGTACTATCTGAACTCCTCCAGAGGGGTGCTTTACCAGACCTTCTGTGATATGACCACTGCGGGTGGAGGCTGGACGCTGGTTGCCAGTGTTCATGAAAACAACATGTACGGAAAGTGTACCGTTGGTGATCGCTGGTCTAGTCAGCAGGGCAGTGAACCGAACCGGCCTGATGGTGAGGGGACATGGGCAAACACAGTCACATTTGGAAGTGCAGATGCCTCTACAAGTGATGATTATAAGGTGGTATTAAATGTATGGTTTTATAGGCTATCTGTTTTCTATGTCATACTAAACTGTAATTTATTCAATTGATCAAAGCGTAATTTTCGGCATCATTACTCCAGTTATGATGATAATTAATTTTAATATGCTGATTTACAGCTCAGAAAACATTTCTTATTATTATCAATGTTGAAAACAGTTTCATATTTTTTTGTGGAAACCATGATGCAGAATTATTTGATGAACCAAGTTGAAAGAACAGCATTTATATAAAGTAGATTTTTTTAACAGTGAAAAACCCTTGACTGTCACTTTTGATCAATTTAATGCATCGATCCTTGTTGAATAAAAATATTAATTTCATTAAAAAAAATCTTACTGTCCTCAACATTTTGAACCGTTATATACACTTTTGCTTTGTTTATTGCAAAATAACTCCCGATTGTTTCTCTGTCATCTAAGCAAGGCTTCGTTTCCCAAACGTGCCTGTGAGCTCAGTGAAGCACCAGCATCGAACGCTCTCTGTGATTGATTGGTTTCGTCTTGTATCCAGATGACTAGGAGAAAAAGTTCTATCCTACACAATTATCCGCTAACATTCGCTTATTTTTCCACTTAGAAGCTTATTTTATGCACTGAATTGCGTGCTAAATTAATAAAAATTACTGGTAAAAAAAACCCACACATATGGATCGATATTTTTAAGTGAGGATCGATCCTTTTCGATACCACGTCAGTATCGAAGTATCGATATTTTAGGATCGATCCGCCCACCTCTAGCCGACGGCTCCGGCTACAGATGTAACAGTACACTGAATGGACGTTGTGATAACTAAATTCACTGAGTATAATCTCAGTATTGCGATTTTGCTGATTTGAAGATGTTTAATGGATTTTAAGTGATTAAATACTGCTGTTATTAACCTGTCTCCTTGTGTTAACACTATTAGGCAGTCCGAATGGCTCTGGTGACTCTTGAATGTGCCTTCCCTAAGCTCCAGAAAACAACTGAGTCTGTTGAAGAAAACGGTTTAAGGTTCTGTTACAGGGAAGAGCGGTAACCAGTGTGCACGAGGTGATTACTCAACGACGGTAAGATCATCTTTGGCCAAGCGAGGGCAACCTAAGGCAGGGGGTCACGCCGACACTGGGCATCTCCTGATGAAGGTGTGTTATGTGAGATGGGTATGAGAGTGCAGCGGATGACTGAGGCCACCAGCATCAGCAGATCACTGAGAGGGGAGATGAGCTGTGAGAAGTTATGGCAGTCTGACCCAGAAAATGTGAGTTCCCCCTATACCACTCACCAGAAACCGCATTCATTGCATGGCTTGTTTTTCATTGTGACAAGCGTCTGCATCTATGCCAGGGGACAACACCCTGTTGGAGATTATAGATAAAGAGCTGATGGGAATGGGCTTTCAGGTGAACGTAATTATTTGTTGTGGAGACAGTAACAAAACTTTATTTATGTCAGGACAATGATGTTGGTTGCCTCATGGGCAAGAATTTTTTTCTTATAGAAGTGTTGATTTTGAACTAATATGTCTATAAGATAGTTTTAACTCCTGAAGGTCGTTAGACATGTTGGTGGCTAAAGATGAAGACAGCTTTTGTAGATTCAAGAAAAGTCTGGATAAAGGTTAATGGTCAAAGGTTATTGAAATTAATTTATTATTACATTTTGTCTAAGTTACAGTCTTAGGAGGCTGTTGAAAAGATTATTTGTGTATAGTGAGAGAGACTGCTTGAGTGGAGGAAGGGATGGTACTCTGTCTGTCTTTCTGTTATCGGCCTGCTAAAGCAAGCTGAAGCACAATAATGATAACTAGAAAAAAAAGTTTGTTGAGACAAACTTTAAGTTGGCTTGAGAAAGCCGGACCAGAGAGTTTGAAGAAGTTAGAAGTAGTTTGATGTTTAAAGTAGGTTAAAGTTTGATATAAAAAAATTGAAAAAAAAGAGAGAAAGAAAGATCAGTTAGAAAGAAAGAAAGAAAGAAAGAAAGAAAGAAAGAAAGAAAGATTGATTAGTTAGAAAGAGAGAAAGAAAGAAAGAAAGAAAGAAAGAAGGATTAGTTAGAAAGAAAGAAAGAAAGAAAGAAAGAAAGAAAGAAAGAAAGAAAGAAAGAAAGAAAGAGAAAGAAAGAAAGAAAGATTAGTTAGAAAGATTCGATAGAAAGAATGATAGATTAGTTAGAAATATTAGTTAGAAAGAAAGAAAGAGAGAGAGAGAGAGAGAGAGAGAGAGAGAGAGAGAACAAAAGATTGATTAGTTAGAAAGAGAGAAAGAAAGAAAGAAAGAAAGAAAGAAGGATTAGTTAGAAAGAAAGAAAGAAAGAAAGAAAGAAAGAAAGAAAGAAAGAGAAAGAAAGAAAGAAAGATTAGTTAGAAAGATTCGATAGAAAGAATGATAGATTAGTTAGAAATATTAGTTAGAAAGAAAGAAAGAGAGAGAGAGAGAGAGAGAGAGAGAGAGAGAACAAAAGATTGATTAGTTAGAAAGAAAGAGAGATAGATTAGTTAGAAAGATAGATAGATTAGTTAGAAAGATAGATATATTAGTTTGAAATAAAGAAAAATAGATTAGTTAGTTAGAATGAAAGATAGATAAGTTAGTTAGAAAGATAGATAGATTAGAAAGAAAGAAAGATAGATAGATTAGTAAGAAAGAAAGATAGATAAGTTAGTTAGAAAGATAGATAGATTAGTTAAAAAGAAAGAAAGATAGATAGATTAGTAAGAAAGATAGATAGATAAGTTAGTTTGAAAGATAGATAGATAGATAGATTAGTAAGAAAGAAAGATGGATAAGTTAGTTAGAAAGATAGATAGATTAGTTAAAAAGAAAGAAAGATAGATAAGTTAGTTAGAAAGATAGATTAGTTAAAAAGAAAGAAAGATAGATAAGTTAGTTTGGAAGATAGATAGATTAGTTAGAAAGATAGATAGATAGATAGATAGATCAGTAAGAAAGAAAGAAAGATAGATAGATAGATCAGTAAGAAAGAAAGATAGATAAGTTAGTTAGAAAGATAGATAGATTAGTTAAAAAGAAATAAAGATAGATAGGTTAGTTAGAAAGATAGATTAGTAAGAAAGAAAGAAAGAAAGAAAGAAAGAAAGATACATTAGTTAGAAAGATAGATAGATTAGTTAAAAAGAAAGAAAGAAAGATAGATAAGTTAGAAAGATAGATAGATTAGTTAGAAAGAAAGAAAGAAAGAATGAAAGAAAGAAAGATAAATTGATTAGAAAGATAGATAGATTAGTTAAAAAGAAAGAAAGAAAGAAAGATAGATAGATAGATAGATAGATAGATAGATAGATAGATAGATAGATAGATAGATAGATAGATAGATAGATAGATAGATAAGATAGTTAGAAAGATAGATAGATTAGTAAGAAAGAAAGATAGATCAGTTAGTTAGAAAGATAGATTAGATAAAAAGAAAGAAAGAAAGAAAGATAGATAAGTTAGTTAGAAAGATAGATAGATTAGTTAAAAAGAAAGAAAGGAAGATAGAAAGAAAGGAAGATAGATAAGTTAGTTAGAAAGATAGATAGATTAGTTAAAAAGAAAGAAAGATAAGTTAGTTAGAAAGATAGATTAGTTAAAAAGAAAGAAAGATAGATAGATAAGTTAGTTAGTTAGAAAGATAGATAGATTAGTTAAAAAGAAAGAAAGATAGATAAGTTAGTTAGGAAGATTGATAGATTAGTTAGAAAGAAAGAAAGAAAGATAAGTTAGTTAGAAAGATAGATAGATTAGTTAAAACCAAAGAACGAAAGATAGATAAGTTAGAAAGATAGATAGATTAGTTAGAAAGAAAGAAAGAAAGAAAGAAAGAAAGAAAGAAAGAAAGAAAGAAAGAAAGAAAGAAAGAAAGAAAGAAAGAAAACTTGGTTAGAAAGATAGACAGATCAGTTAAAAAGAAAGAAAGATAGATAAGTTAGTTAGAAAGATATATAGATTAGTAAGAAAGAAATAAAGAAAGATAAGTTAGTTAGAAAGATAGATAGATTAGTTAGAAAGAAAGAAAGAAAGAAAGATAAGTTAGTTTGAAAGATAGATAGATTAGTAAGAAAGAAATAAAGAAAGATAAGTTAGTTAGAAAGATAGATAGATTAGTTGAAATCAAAGAAAGAAAGATAAGTTAGAAAGATAGATAGATTAGTTAGAAAGAAAGATAAGTTGGTTAGAAAGAGAGATAGATCAGTTAGAAAGAAAGATAGATAAGTTAGTTAGAAAGATAGATAGATTAGAAAGAAAGATAGATAGATTAGTTAGAAAGAAAGAAAGAAAGAAAGATGGATAGATAAGTTAGTTAGAAAGCTATATAGATTAGTAAGAAAGAAAGATAGATAGATAAATTAGTAAGAAAGAAAGATATATAGATTAGTAAGAAAGATAGATAGATTAGTTAGAAAGAAAGATAGATAAGTTAGTTTGAAAGATAGATAGATAGATAGATAGATAGATAGATAGATAGATAGATAGATAGATAGATAGATAGATAGATAGATAGATAGATAGATTAGTAAGAAAGAAAGATAGATAAGTTATTTAGAAAGATAGATAGATAGATAGATAGATAGATAGATAGATAGATAGATAGAGTTTGAAGATAGATAGATAGATAGATAGATAGATAGATAGATAGATAGATAGATAGATAGATAGTTTTATAAGTACATTGAATGGTAGTTTAATTGAGCCTAATGCTTCAGAGAGTTTAGATTTGAGTTTTTGGCTTGTACACTAATGGGCCACCGTAGTCTTGGCTCAATTTGAACAGTCTGCAATGTAAGTCAATGGGATTTTTATGGTTTTTAATATTAATTTTTTAGAAAACTGAAAGTCAAATCAGTCTGAAAAGATATAGCAACTCGAGTCAGAACAGTCTGAAGGTCTGACCCGAGTTTGGAGTTTGTAGAGTTAAAGCTTTAGGAGGAGTTAGAGTTGTAAATTTAGGGTCAGAAGAATAATAATAACTAGAATGTACATTTCCTGAAGAAAATGTGAAGTGGTGCTTGCAGTGGCAAAACTCGCCACTGGGCAGATGCTAACACAATTGACATGTTGTGATACCATGATATACCACATTTTAGCATTATTTACCACGATTTACCATGTTTCTAAGATGATGTACTACGATTTACCACATTCC
This sequence comes from Vimba vimba, assembly GCA_022828995.1. Classification (NCBI taxonomy): domain Eukaryota; kingdom Metazoa; phylum Chordata; class Actinopteri; order Cypriniformes; family Leuciscidae; genus Vimba; species Vimba vimba. Next base: position 31,124,566 of record CM040837.1, on the reverse strand, counting down.
AGCATGATTTACTATGATTAACATGTTGTTAGAATGATGCTAGCAGAATTAGAATGTTGTTAGCATGATTAGCATGTTAGTTGGATGATGCTAGCATGATTAGCATGTTGCTAGCATGCTTTTAACAAGATGCTAGCATGATTAGCATGTTGCTAGCATTCTTTTAACAAGATGCTAACATGATTAGCATTTTGCTAACATGTTTTTAGCTCGATGCTAACAGGATTAGCATGTTTTTAGCATTATGCTAGCTTGAATAACATGTTGTTAACATGATGCTAGCTTGATTAGCATGTTGCTAGCATGATGCTAGCTTGATTAGCATGTTGGTAGCATGATGCTTGCATGATTAACATGATGCTAGCTTGATTAGCATTATGTTAACATGATGATAGCTTGATTAGCATGTTGATAGCATGATGCTAACATGATTAGCATTTTGCTAGCATGCTTTTAACAAGATGTTAGCATGATTAGCATTTTGCTAGCATGTTTTTAGCTAGGTGTTAACATGATTAGCATGTTGCTAGCATGATGCTAGCTTGATTAGCATGTTGCTAACATGATGCTAGCATGATTAGCATGTTGGTAGCATGTTTTTAACAAGATGCTGTTGCCAGGTGGTTGCTAGGGTGTTCTGGGTGGTTGCTATGGTGTTGCTAGGCAGTTGCTAGGGTATTCTTGGTGGTTGCTAGGCAGTTGCTAGGGTATTCTTGGTGGTTGCTAGGGTGTTCTGGGTGGTTGCTATGGTGTTGTTAGGCAGTTGCTATGGTATTCTGGGTGGATGCTAGGGCGTTGCTAGGCAGTTGCTAGGGTGTTCTAGGTGGTTGCTAGGTGTTCTGGGTGGTTGCTAGGCAGTTGCTAGGGTGTTCTGGGTGGTTACTAGAGCATTTCTAGACATTGCTAGGTGTTCTGGGTGGTTGCTAGGCAGTTGCTAGGGTGTTCTAGGTGGTTGCTAGGTGTTCTGGGTGGTTGCTAGGCAGTTGCTAGGGTGTTCAGGGTGGTTGCTAGAGTTTTTTGGTGGTTACTAGAGCATTTCTAGACGTTGCTAGGGTGTTCTGGGTGGTTGCTAGGCAGTTGCTAGGGTGTTTTGGGTGGTTGCGAGTGCCTTCAGTACGGCACTCGGCCTCCGGCCTCGTGCCTATGGCCGAATAGGGTGTTCTGGGTGGTTGCTATGGTGTTGCTAGGGTATTCTGGGTGGTTGCTAGGGCGTTGCTAGGCAGTTGCTAGGGTGTTCTGGGTGGTTGCTATGGTGTTGCTAGGCAGTTGCTATGCTATTTTGGGTGGATGCTAGGGCGTTGCTAGGCAGTTGCTAGGGTGTTCTGGGTGGTTGCTAGGCAGTTGCTAGGTGTTCTGGGGGGTTGCTAGACAGTTGCTAGGGTGTTCAGGATGGTTGCTAAGTTATTTATTTTAGTTGCTATGGTGTTACTAGGTGGTTGGTAGTTGTCAAAGATGGTTACTATGGAGTTTTTATAGAGTTTATCTCTAGAGTTAAATCTTTAATAACGAGTGCCTTCAGTACGGCACTCGGCCTGCGGCCTCGTGCCTATGGTCGAATAGGCACAAGCATGGAGCAATATCGCAAGGCCACGAGTGTAATATTGCATTAAAAAATACAAAAAAATGTAAAAAAAATTTTTTTTTGGTTTAGGGTGGTTGCTAGGGAGCTCTTAGTGGTTGCTAGGGTGCTGAAACTGGTTGCTAGGGTGTGGCTATGAAGATTTTAGGCCATTACTTATTGGCTGCTTGATAATATAAATCCTCTGAGGGAGAGAGAGAGGGAGAGACGCAGGGGTGTCAGGCCCTTTGGAGTCTGTATGTGTGAAAACGTCGGTTGGGATTCAAATATTTTTAGAACTCCCAATGTAAAGTCAATGGGGACTTTTTTGGCCGCTTTTTCGTCCGCTGTGCGAACATCGTACACCCGATCGCTTAGAAAAGTCATAGCACACCTCTCCTTAATGAGCCGGTCGATTTGACACCTCACTCAGGGGTCTGTGACAAACGGTGCGGGGTGAGTTACGCGCCAAACTTTTGTCCAGAAGAAAAAAAAGCACCACTAATAATAAGTATGAGCAATAACAATAGTGATGCTTTCAAAAAAGCACCACTAATAAGTATGAGCAATAACAATAGTGATGCTTTTAAAAAAGCACCACTAATAATAAGTATGAGCAATAACAATAGTGATGCTTTCAAAAAAGCACCACTAATAATAAGTTTAAATAGGATTTCAGTAAGTTGGCTTTCTTAAGCCAACTTAATGAACCAAAACAACCCAGCTGACTTTTCTAAGATCAAATGAATAATGAACAGAAATGCTTTGAAACTGGTTAAAGGTGCTCTAAGCGATGTCGGGAGTCGTAACTTCTTGTTGACATTCGAATTGTTGTCAAACAAAACAGAGGCTAGCTAGACCCTCCCTCCTCCTCATCCCGTCTCCTCCCTCCTCCCCTCCCTTCCGGCATAAAGGAAAGTCAAAGTAGTCACTACAAACAAAGCTAAGTTTTACTGATATTTCATTCAATGTGTAATGTCACCAAGTTAGATAAATGATTTTATATATTGCAGAACAGAATGCAGAAAAAGAGAAATATTATCTTAAAATTGTTTCGTAATCCTGAGGTTATAACTATAGCTCCCATTCAAGGACGCAATAATAGCAAGATAACGTTAGCTTCGCGTTTCCCAGTGAGCATAAACAACGCCGCCGTCGTAAACAAGTTTAGTCAAAGTTGTCAACAGCCTATAAATGAACATTCAAATTCATAACAAACAGTGGGTGAAAACAATCATTCACACAAATTGTCGCCCTACTGTGAATTTGCTTGATCATTTACAATAGAGATTGATCACTAGCTACTAGAAACATATATGTTGTATTCACCAAAGCTGAGTGCATAGTTCTAGCTAATTACATCCTTGTGTTGGTTTGGCGAACATGAACGTCAGTTTTAAAAGAAAAAAGGATTTACCTGTTCAGCAAAAATAGAGCAACTGAATGTCGGATTGGAAGCCCTTCTGCCGGCGGAGTTCTCGCCACCTTTAAAAGGTTTTTCCGATGTAAATTCGGTACTTTGCGCATTCCTTATCCTTGTCCCTCTTCTTTGCAATTTGTTCATCGGAACGTCGTCTCTTTGGTCGTGTGTCGGCCATAATTCAAACTTCCCTTTTCATGTTTCTCTCTCCTCCACACCCCCTTCTTGTGTACGCGCACTAACCCCACCCTCAAATACTTCTTGCCAGTTATTGGCTGGAGCACTGTTTGTTGTGTTTCATGGTGCGGGTGAGCCCAGTTTGTTTTTGTTTCTGTTTGTGGAGCCTGTGGTGTCTAGAGAGACCGCGTTTTTTTACAGTGTGTTCAGGGGACAAGCAGCTAGCGGATGGTGAGGAGATGTTTGTTGTATGTGACAAAAAATGTTTTGGCCTAAAAAACGCGTGACATCACTTAGAGCACCTTTAAGAGACCATGTAAAATTAGAAAATGTGAAGTTTAAAATCTTATTTAAAATTTAAATATGTTTAGAGTAAACACCAAAGATATGAATATGAGAATATGAGCGGTTCATAGTCAGGTGTGTGTGTGTGTGTGTGTGTGTGTTGGATGGTGACAGCATTGTATGTTTTATGAGTGTTAATTCATGTTTGGTATGTGTTAGTTTAGGGGAGCTATTCTATCTCCATAGTGTGTATATTGTGTCATTAACCTCTGGAATGACTTTTATCATTACAGATGGGTTAAGGCAAATGACAAATTTTAAAGAAGCCAAAAATATGATGAAAAGACAGAACATGGGGCAAGCTTTAAGGTGATTGGTCATCAAGCTCTGTCTGGTAGATTATAGTGAACAAAGGAGGAGAATGTTGTTTTTACTGACACTGACCAAGTCTGTACACCACGACCTGACCTGATAGAAACAATTGATGACTTTGACATTGGAAAATGTTTGTAGATGACTGAGTTGCGAGACCAAACAACAGGCCTGAAAAGCAGGATACGCGGTGAGACTGAGGGCCGCTGCCCTTCAAATACTTGGATAAGAAGATGAGATTGTGGCTTGGAGTGAAGAATGTAATATTTTGTTTCAGAGGCAGAGAAAGATGTCTGTGGGAAATTTGACTGAAGGACAATGTTTGTGTTAGTGTTGAAAACTTTGTTTACCCAAACACCATTATGTTAAATTGATGCACAAGTTGGATCATGCATCAAAAGGGGGATGATAACAATTGCCATACCAAGGGGTTCACATTTGCTGAATGCAATCGCACAGGTGGGACAATAAATGTTGGGAGGACACGGGGTTCATTTGGGAAAAAGCCCTGCAAGAAGCCATTTTTCCCTAACAAATTTGCTGTCTGTAAGTGTGCTGATAACAAGGACTGTTTCAAAAGGGAACGCCAGAGCAGATTTGGCAGCACAGCAGACAAAAGAAACTACGTGTACTTTACTATCTGACAATAACCTCGACATTTGTTTTTCTTTACAGAGCATGCAGACTTTTGATACAGGGCAGAGTGTGCCCAGTGAAATAATGGCTATGGATGACTTTGGCTAACTATCCTGGCCTGGGTTATTATTGTGTCAGAAAGGTGCAAACCTGCGCAGCGCATAACTTAAAACTTTCCTTTTGCAGAATGTCAGGATGGATTGTGTCAAACAGAACTAATTTGGTTTCAAATGTAGAAATATTGTTTTGTCAACATGAGCAAAGTGGGTTGAGTGTTTTTCAGGGGGGGAAAGGACTTGGAGTGCTATTAAGTGATTATGTTTCAGGTTGTTGATTTCACAGGTCAGACCAAAAGGGACGATTGGCAAGACAAGATGTGGACCAACTAATGGTTTAAGTTTAGCAGAATAATTTGTTTTGTGACAATTTTATTTGACTAAATCAAACTAGGGCTTAGTATTGATATAGATCTAATGATTTGATTGGTGCAAATGTTTTCAGGAAAAGTAGAAAATCTATTCAATGATGTAAAGTATGCGAATGACAAATGGGTTGGTTGGTTCATGAGACCATGAACCAACTGGGGAGGGTGGGCATACTAGGTGATTCAAACCATACTGCCAATTTTAGCAGTAGGATTGGCTGGGATACTAACGTTGGATAAGAAAGTATCAGTGTCAAAGCTCGACATTAAGCCTCGTCGTGTGCTTGTCACCTAATCGATGTTTACACATTTATCCTCCAGCGCATCTCCTGACCCCCGACGTCTCGTCCCCTGTGAACACTATCATCACTTGTGAATAAGACCTCTAGTGCTCCACTAACCCGCTGTGCATCAGTAACCAGACAGACTCCAGACAATGCCTTGAATATGCTTTAATCACGGCTGGGAGGATTAGAGTTCTCAACGGGCCTGAAAATTACAACCCGACCCGACCCGGCCCGTGGCTTTTAAAGCCCGGACCCGATGTAACCCGACACATGAACATGAATTATCTGCCCGAACCCGGCCCGCGGCCCGACGATAATTTTTTTTTCTCTCTCATACACGTATTATCATGACCAGCAGACGGGAATTCAAATCAACCTTTAATGTTCACGCCTTTTAACAATACAAACAACTTTCCAGACCTCTGATTTTCCCACTCCTGTAGTAGCGATGGTGAATTCACCTGCGGCAAGTTTACTTTTCACCAACTCCATCTTCTTCTCTCCAGGCTAAAAGCGTGCACGCAGCGGCATCAGGTCTGCCCCCGCCCGCCCCTCGTCATGATGCATGTTGCACGCAGCAGCAGCCAGACTTTCTTTACGGTGAACAGCAGCGATGATTAATAAATGTTTTTTTGTTTGTTTTGTTTTTTACTGAGCGGAAAAGATTAAGCCCGAGGTCCGACCCGACCCGAGTCATTTGCTTATATTTTCGACCCGAACCCGGCCCGAACCCGCGGGTCCCGTCGGGTTTGTCGGGCCGACCCGACCCGTTGAGAACTCTAGGGAGAATCTCACACATTTCAGAGAGAATCCCCCCAGCAAAAAGAGTACAAAAGTTTAGATAGGAAAGGTAACATGACATATACCACCATTTCTCTAATATGATTGGTTCCACATGTGCAATTTTAGACTCATGGGAGTGTCAGTGATAAAAGAGAAGCACGGCTGCTTCAGTTATCTCTTTGGAAGCACTCCATCCCGCATTAGAGCCATAGCCATCCCAGTGGAATCCCGGAAAGTCCCCACACTGCCTAGGGGCCGCCTCAGGAAAGTGTCCACCTCCGCCAATACAGAACTGCAACAATATGAGGACATTACTAACAAGACATGCCTAGGCACTTCTGACAATGGTGCAGTTGATTTATTTTCATTGTAAATGTATTACTATCAATTTTACAATCCAGAATATTATTTTTCCTCACATGTTCAGTGTTGCAGGTGGTTGGTTTGACACCTGAACAAAGAGCCATGGCTGCCCTTTCAAGTCAAGTCAAGTCAAGTCAAGTTTATTTATATAGCGCTTTTCACAATACAGATTGTATCAAAGCAGCTTCACAGTATTAAATTAAAATAATACATCAATGCTTGTTTCTAGTGGAAAATGTCCACGTTTGGTAATGCTGATCAATAGTATTGTTGATTGATTAATTAAATTAAATATCCCAAATATCCCCAACTGAGCAAGCCAAAGGCAACAGTGGCAAGGAACCGAAAAACTCCATCAGGTGACCTAATGGAGAAAAAAATAAAACTTGGGAGAACCCAGGCTCAGTCGGGGGCCAGTTCTCCTCTGCCGTTTATGAACTAGAGGTTGGATTTAACTGTAAGATTAAAAGTATTATATGAATGCCTGGCTGAAGAGATGCGTCTTTAATCTAGTTTTAAACTGGGAGAGCGAGTCTGAGCAACAAACAGTATCAGGAAGACTATTCCAGAGTTTTGGAGCTAAATGTGAAAATGCTCTCCCTCCTTTGGTGGATCTGGATATCCTAGGTATGACCAAAAGCCTCGAATTTAGTGATCTTAAAGAGCGCAATGGATTATAGGGCGATAGAAGATCCGTTAAATAGACTGGAGCTAAACTGTTTAGGGCTTTATAAGTCAGTAGCAATACCTTGTAATTAATACAGAACTTTATAGGTAACCAATGTAGTGATGATAAAATTGGTGTTATATGATCATATTTTCTTGATCTAGTAAGAACTCTAGAGGCGGCATTTTGGACTAACTGTAGCTTGTTTATTGAGGATGCAGGACAACCGGCTAATAAAGCATTACAGTAATCTAGTCTCGAGGTCATGAATGCATGAACTAACTTTTCTGCATCAGAAACTGATAGCATGTTACGTAGCTTAGCAATGTTCCTAAGGTGGAAAAACGCTGTTCTTGTAACATATGAAATATGATTTTCAAAAGACAGGTTGCAGTCTAGTATAACACCCAGGTCTTTTACTGTAGAGGATAAAGTAACAGGACATCCTACGATGTTAAAGTTGTAGTGTGAGAGGTTTTGTGGGCGGTTTTTTAAACCGATGATTAGTTCCTCTGTCTTGTCTGGATTTAATAAAAGAAAATTGTGCGTCATCCAATCTTTTATATCTTTAACACACTCTGTCAAATTGGATAATTTAGCGTTTTCATCTGGCCGTGATGAAATATAGACTTGAGTGTCATCAGCATAACAATGGAAACTAATTCCATGTTTCCTTATAATATTTCCAAGTGGCAGCATATATATTGAGAATAATAGAGGGCCCAACACAGATCCCTGCGGCACTCCATAGTTCACTGGAGTTATGATCGATTTTTCTCCATTTAAATAGACAAAATGGTAGCGGTCAGATAAGTATGATCTGAACCAACTTAATGCTTGTCCTTGAACACCAGTATAATTTTGTAGTCAATCTAAGAGTATTGTGTGATCTATAGTATCGAACGCAGCACTAAGATCAAGTAAAACTAGTATTGAGATACAGCCTTGGTCAGATGCTAAAAGTAAGTCATTTGTAATTTTAACGAGCGCAGTTTCAGTGCTATGGTGCGGTCTGAATCCAGACTGAAACTTTTCATAGATGTAATTTTCTTGCAAGAAAGAGCCCAGTTGAGCGGACACCACTTTTTCTAGTATTTTAGACATAAAAGGAAGATTTGAAATGGGTCTATAATTTGCTAGATTATGCGGGTCTAATTGTGGTTTCTTAATGAGAGGTTTTATCACTGCCAGTTTAAATGTTCTTGGAACATGACCTAAGGATAAAGATGAGTTAATAATATTGAGGAGAGGCTCTTCCACTATAGGTAACACTTCTTTCAGTAGTTTAGTTGGTATAGGATCTAATAAACATGTTGTTGTTTTAGATGAAAATACTTTCAGTATTGAAGACTCTGAATGAGATGAATCCAGGCAGAAAATTTGCTGGGGAAAAGCACAGAATATATCAGTGATGATAATCATATATTGATGATGATATGTCCATGAACACATGACATGGCTTTCATTCATTAAAGTGACTGGATCTCAACAATGATGATCACTTAATAATACACAGATTTATGATACTGATACGGTCAACTGATAAAGCCACTGTATTAAAATATTTGGAAAATATTGGTTCACGGGTTGTTGCTGAAAATAATTTGTTTTAAAAGATTTGCCTGCTTAAAGGATAAAATAAAAAATATAAGAATAATAAAAAAAAAAAAGTCGTCATACTTCTTGCATTGGGACCATAGAGATTTTTGTTGTAATCCACATTTCCATTATCATACACTATTGGAATAACAGGTCCATTATCAGTGATGCATGTCCCTATTCCAAACCTCACAGGGAATCTCTGGAAAAAAAAAAAAAAAACAGTGTTATTGTAGTTTCACAAAAAAATATTTGTGCACGTTTCAAAATCTTTAGATAACCTTGAATAAATAAAGGTTTCCTCCGTGGAGAGTTAAGAAGTGATTCTCAGTGTGGTATCGCAGGATGGAGGACGCGCTCCAGGATTCCACCTCCATATTATTAGGAACGTGCCACACGGACACATCTTGTGCTGGAATGTCATAGTATCCAGGATTCTGGGACAGAAAGGAGACTATCGTTTCAGATTCTCCAAAAACATCCTTTGATCATTGTGTCATTTCTGTTCCTTCTATTTAAATATTGCTGTAAAACCATACATTTAATACCACCTTATAATCATCACTTGTAGAGGCATCTGCACTTCCAAATGTGACTGTGTTTGCCCATGTCCCCTCACCATCAGGCCGGTTCGGTTCACTGCCCTGCTGACTAGACCAGCGATCACCAACGGTACACTTTCCGTACATGTTGTTTTCATGAACACTGGCAACCAGCGTCCAGCCTCCACCCGCAGTGGTCATATCACAGAAGGTCTGGTAAAGCACCCCTCTGGAGGAGTTCAGATAGTACAGGCCGTCTGCGTGAACAGAGCATTCCTGAGTCACTTCAGTGCAGTTCTTGCTTAAGATCAAACATTAACATAAAACATTAACACCATCATTAACCTGATACTTTTTCTGAAGTTCTTTGCAGCTTCGAGCAGTATATGCTCTCTCAAGATTGATATCAGCGGTTTTAATATGTGATTCTTCTTGCTGATCCACTGCAATGTAAGACAAAGATTTAGTGGAATATAGACTGGAATTTTTAATTTTCAACATTTTAAGAAATTCATTTTAATTAAAAAAATTCTTACTTAAAGGATTACACTTGCAGTCTCACAGAGCCATACATTCAGTGAGAGACTGAAAAGGATCCTGAAAAACTTTTTTGTAAGAAACATAGTCTGCAAACAAAAGAAGAAAAGTTTTCCACAATTACACTCAACACCACAAAGCTGAAATTCTTACGTTACTGGTTCCATGTTTCTGTAAAAGACTGTGAAAGAAGCTTACTAAAACCATTAGGCTACTGATATTTTGATATTTGATTTGTATGGCAAAAGAATTCTTACGTTTGTTTCTTGTCTGGTGTTTCTCTCCTCAGATTTGACGAGCACTGTCAAGGCTTTTGGATTCTGGGTGAGTCAGATAATAAAGCTCAGGGATTCTTCCTTAGCATATTCATACTTTCTCAGGAGTGGAATTGTCAGTGTTGGGTTTCTGTTGAGTCCTGTCTGTCTTTATTAGTTCATTTGTATCACCTGTGTCTAGTTAATTATCCGTATCACCTGTGTTCTGTCAATCAGCGTTTCATCAGGCTGGCATTAAAATAATTAAAAAATATATATTATTAGTAGTAATATTATTGTACTTTATTATATTATTATTTATACCTTTATTATGTAAGAATTGATAAATAGGAAATGCCGGACAGTCTGGTTGGGGAGCACCCAGACCCTGAGAGGACAAAGGATCTCTCTGGAAATTACCATTTGAACTCACCATTTGTGAGGCAAAGTCACACCTCAGAACACATCTCTCCCCCTCTTCCTCACTCCCCCTCTCACATGCTGAGACCACATGTAAATCACCCAAGAAAATGTATAGTTTAATGTGAATGTTTATCATTGACTGTTATGTTTTTGGTGTCATTTGAAATGTTTCAAAGTGAGTGGTACAGATATCTCATATCCAGATAGATAAAATAAAAGGTAATAAGGTTTAGAGAAGTTTAGAGAAAACTGGTTTAGAGATAAGGCCAGATAAGGCAACCCCCCTTTCATTGAATAGAAGCCATTTGAGGGTGGTTTCCCCCATCCCCCATGTCACCTGGTCAAGAGAGAATAAAGGAAGGTGTGCTCTGGCTCTCTCGGGCCTCTTCTTTGCTGGACAGGAATGGAATAGGTGGTCTCTCTCTCTCTCTCTCTCTCTCTCTCTCTCTCTCTCTCTCTCTCTCTCTCTCTCTCAGGTACAAGCTGGGTAAGATTATTTGGTGTAACCAATGTATAACCATGTTCTAGATATTTGAATTGATTGTGGAATTGATCTCTGATATCTGAAATATTAAATTGTTACATGTGATAATTCTAACTGATTTTGACATTGTTCATTTAATGGTTAAAAGGAATAGTCAAAAATTCACTCACTTTTAGTGAGGCACAGATGTTATTAAAACCTTTCATTTATGGAGTCAGATGAATTAACGAGTGAATACATGATTAATGTATTGCAAATTTAACCAACCAATACTTTGCATGAGTGAGGACAGAGCACGTGATAACCTTCCCCGTGTATTGGCGAACCGGCGTTGGACCAATATATCGGGCCTTACAATTATATTATTACATTTATACAATTATATTTAACTCTGCTGGCCATTGAGAGGACACTGGTCAAGTCACTGGGAACGACGCCTAGTTGGTACGACAGGAACAAAGTGACACATGTCTGATGCGATAAAGTCACTCCACCTGTTTCTACTACAAATTAAAGGTCACTACTAGCAAATGATTTTTAAAGACAAAATCGTCTGGCTTTTAGTAATACTTATTCATAATAATAATTTTGTATGATTTAGATATTATTTATATAATTATTATACCCTTAATTGATCACACATGTACAATTTCAGTTTATCAATTATTATTATGCACAGTTTAAATGAATAATATAAAGGTAATATAAATCAATAAAGATTCTAATTTAGAATAATAAAATTAAAGCTATAAAATAATGGTTTTAACTGTGTTTTATTTTTAGCTTCAACCAACCTAATGACTGTAACCAGTAAAATCCGTCAGAATTATAATTGGGACTGCTGTGCGGATCTTCCCGACTCAGATGACTCCACTCGGCTGGTAGCGAGCCTGTGAACACTATCATCACTTGTGAATAAGACCTCTAGTGCTCCACTAACCCGCTGTGCATCAGTAACCAGACAGACTCCAGACAATGCCTTTGAATATGCTTTAATCACGGCTGGGAGGATCTCACACATTTCAGAGAGAATCCCCCCTGCAAAAAGAGTACAAGAGTTTAGATAGGAAAGGCACATAGTAAAGGTAACATGACAAATCATCATCATCATCACACCATTTTTCTCTAATATGATTGGTTCAACATATGTGCAGTTTCAGCAACCCCCTGTAACAGACATCTATACTGTCAAAGCAAATTTAGATCTACCTAAAACATAAGGTTTTTAGTTTATTGATTACTCAATATGTCATGGGGCAATTATATTTCAATAACTGTCTAGCCGTGTCCATCATTTTTACTATTTGGCCCAAGTGCTGGGGACATTTCATTTTCAAAATAATATGTAGAAAAATAAATGTTAGTAATGATTAATTATTAATTATTCCAAATGTATTCATAAAACCTTGTCAAAGTATCTTGTAAACTAGAAGTTAGACTAAAGTACATTTTTAATCTGATGTCTGAACAGTATAATTGACAACCACTGGATATATATCGTAAAGAAATACATTTGAGCAAATAATTATGTAAAATTCAGGTGTTAATCAATGTGGAAAATCTTAGAAAGAAGGAAAGGATGCTGGTGATTTTAGATTGATGTGAGTGTCAGCGATAAAAGAGAAGCACGGCTGCTTCAGTCATCTCTTTGGAAGCGCTAGCTCCCGCATTAGTGCCATAGCCATCCCAGTCTAATCCCGTAAAGTCCCCACACTGCCTTGGGGCTCCCTCAGGAAAGTGTCCACCTCCGCCAATACAGAACTGCAACAATATGAGGACATTACTAACAACAAGACACGCCTGTAAGAATTGAGAAATTAGAAAATGTCGGGCAGTCTGGTCTAAGAGCGACCAGACCCTGAGAGGACAAAGGACCTCTCTGGAAATTAACATTTGAACTCCCCCTTGTGCACTATCGAGACGAAAGTTTCACCTCCGAGTCATCCTAATCTACATTTCATTCTCTCTACCCTCACCCCCTCTCTCTCATGCTCAGATCACCTGAACTCACCCAAGAAAATAGTTTAATGTGAATGATTATCATTGAGTATTATACATGTTTGGTATCATTTGAAATGTCTCAGTGCGACTTGTACAAATGTTTCATTTCCAAATAAGTAAAACACAAGGTAATAAGGTTTTAGATATAGGTATGATAATGGATAATAAGTTTAGAGATAACTGACACACAAAGGAAGGTGGTCTCCTGGCAAATGGTCTCACACCCCAAAAAGGTGTAACCTCTGAATACAAATTTCCATTGTTAGCAGATGTTTCCATGTGAAAGAGGTTCCGTCTATATAGAGGGTTTTCACGACGCGTCATCAATCCGGAAGTCGGCCATTTTGGAGGCACTGAACGTAAACAGTGCCATTGAACTGAACGGACTCGCAAATTTGGCTGATTATTGCTTCTGAAAAATGGTCAAGTTTTGGTCTGTACTCATCGGTCGCACCGATAAAAACATTTCTAGTTCTATAGACTGCCGAAAGTTAAAGAGAAGAGTGCAAAAAACTGATGAAAGATGGCGTTTGTGGTTGAGAGAGGCACAGCATCAGCCACATGTGTAAATGAAGCGTTGACTATGGCTAAATTTTTGACGTAAAATAGTTAACTATATACATACACACTGTCAATCCGATTATCTTTGTATCCGATTGGAATATGATCTAAAATTATGTCCACACTGTATGCAACTGTTCAGGTCCGATTTGTGTGTCCACGCAGCTCTTTGACAACACGGCAATGATGTTGCGTTGATGGAGGGGTTTGCATTTGCAATATAAATGTTTTCTAATATTAAATTTTACAATATGGAAATGTGTTGCCGCCGCGCTGGACTACTGCGTCTCGAGCTGCAGAACTGTAGGAGGCTGGTACTGTATGCACAACTCTTTTTCCGCGCCGGTTTCAAAATACTTTTCAAAAATAATAATTTTCTGCTCGTCCGGCACTTGCAACAACACAACCTTGTTTCGGCTGCAACTTTCAGCATGTTCCCTATAACAACGTCTGATGTTTATATTTTACGTGGCGTGAGAAAGTCACATAAACCACGCGAAAGAGCGTTCAGACTGGTGGATTTCCTGATATGTGATTTGAATAGGATATTAAACCACATATGGATGTAGCTTGAAACGGATTTCATATGCTTTTTTTTGGACTGACAATCTGAACGTAGCCAATGTCGGGATACGAAATAGAAGTAAGGACTAGTTAGAGAAGCTATAGCTCGTTCAGATCTTTACCTCATATTACCTTAAGTTTGTCAAAATGTTGAGCTCTTTCCTGCTTTAAGTCCTTCTCTATATGAATTCGCAGCTTCCATGTGTTGTTCCCGTGGTTTAGACATCAGAAATTAGTGTAACAATGTGTTCAGTAGTACATAAACAGTGCAATCCATGCGGTTGTTTACATCCGAGTACCTCCAATATGGCCGCGCATCCGGGTAACTGACCAAATCGTGACGTAGGTGAAAACCCTCTATAATGGTTAAACTTATTACTCAAGTTGGCCCATGATGCTAAGAGTGACTCTTACTTAAGAGTAAACTCTTAGCATCATGTATTTTAATGTTGGGTTTGCATCTCTTCTCTTTAATCCAGAGCATTTGATGTTTTGTATCAATTATCTTTGAATTGATTATGAAATTGGCATGATACATTTACCTGACATAATAAATTGTTACATTTGATTATTCAAACCATTTTTGACATTATTTTTATTAAAGAGTTTAAAGGAATAGTCAAACATTCGCTCACATTTAATGATGCACAGATATCATTAAAACCTTTTCATTTATGGAGTCAGATGAAATAACGAGAGAATGCATATTCAAATGTATTGCATTTAATCAAAAAATACTTTGCCTCGAGAAAAAACAGTAACACGTAAAGACCTTCTGCGCTGGTCGGATGCCGGCTTTGGGCCGATCAAGTGCGAGCTTACACGCCTATATGCACTTCTTAAAATGACATTGGTGCAGTTGATTTATTTTCATTGTAAATTACTATCAATTTTACAAATGCTGTCCATAGACAGTGATATAGAAATAATCCAGAATATTATTTTTACTCACATGTTCAGTGTGGCAGGTGGTTGGTTTGACACCTGAACAAAGAGCCATGGCTGCCTTTTCAGTATTGAAGACTCTGAATGAGATGAATCCAGGCAGAAATAGTGCTGGGGAAATGCACAGAATATATCAGTGATGATAATCATATATCAATGATGATATGTCCATGAACACATGACATGGCTTTCATTCATTAAAGTGACTGGATCTCAACAATCATGATCACTTAATATCATTGAGTATTATACATCACCTTGCGCATGTGTCGCGACTGAGTGCGTTGTTGTGTTTGGAGCGCCGTCAAGTTAATTCAGAAACCTTGATTTTCTTTTTTACACTCTTTTACAAACAAACATTTTCATTTTTATAGCGTGTGAACATATCTGGAATACTATTCTCTTTAAAAAACAATCGGATTGCTTTGATATCGCTACTTATATCCAACCTTCTGAACTTCCGCTACTAGCCTTAGCCCACTAGCATTGCACGCGTGGTCGCGCCTATCGATCGTCTTATTTACACCCGTATCACTGAAAGCTATAATTCGCCATTATAGCACATCTGCTATAATGGCGAATATAACGGATGTGTGTCTAACATTACCTTTGAGTGCAGGTGAGGACACCTTCGAGCTGCATTCGGTGCAGTTAGAGCTTGAGTCCGTCGAGAAGCAGATCTGCGATCTACTAGAGAGACAGGCCGAGCTGCGAGATCGGCGATCCGCGCTTGAAACATCACGTGCCGATGCTCACAAGTCAGTGGTTAGTAACCTTTTGACTCTGACCTCGTTTACTCCGTGTGTTTCTCTGCACAGGACCCGAGCAGCCAGGACGCGATCATCCATGGTTTCGTTCACTCCGGCACCGACACAACACCATGGACCCTGGGTGATTCCACAGCGGAAGACGCGAGCCAGGACCAGAGCAAGGACCTCTCCGCCCCTCCCGGCCTTCGAGATCTCCACCCGGAACCGCTTCTCCCCTCTACGCGAGACAGAACGCGACGCTGTGATCATCGGCAATTCCATCGTCTGGCATGTCCACGCTACCTCAGGTAAAGGTAAGGTGCGCACTCACTGCTTTTCTGGTGTTCTTGATGTCGCTGCGCAGGTCCCCGAGATCCTGAACGGTGACGAGCGCGTCGGAGCTGTCGTGTTGCACGCGGGAACGAACGACATCAGGCTGCGGCAGATGGAGGTTCTGAAGAAAGACTTTAGGAGCCTGATCGAGACGTTACGCAGCACATTGCCTGAAACAACGATCATCGTGTCTGGACCGAGCCCACGTACCGACTAGGACATGAAAGGTTCAGTAGACTATTTGCTCTAAATGAATGGTTAATGTCATGGTGTAATGAACAGAGACTGCTCTTTGTAAATAATTGGAATCTGTTCTGGGAGCGACCTAGGCTCTTCCGTGCTGATGGCCTTCACCCCAGCAGAATCGGAGCGGCTCTTCTGTCGGACAACATCTCCAAAGCGTTGCACACCATATGACTAGTAAGTCAAAGTCCAAATCACACTGTTTGCTGTCCAAACTTAATTGATATAAGTACCAATGTAGAACATTATATTGAAACTGTCTATTCCTCGTTTAGTGAGGTCAAACATTAAATCTACTGTAGGATCTAGGAAAAATCTAATTGTGATTAAACCAGAAAATCTCAATATTAGTGAACAAAAACAATTTATAAAGCTAGGTCTTCTTAACATTAGATCGCTCACACCTAAGGCGGTTATTGTAAATGAAATGGTCACAGATAATAGTTTCGATGTACTTTGCCTTACTGAAACCTTGCTTAAACCAAATGATTATTTCGGTCTTAATGAGTCTACTCCTTCTGGATACTGTTATAAGCATGAGCCCCGTCTGATTGGTCGTGGCGGCGGAGTTGCAACAATCTATAGAGATATTCTTAATGTTACTCAGAAAACAGGTCACAGGTTTAATTCGTTTGAAGTACTTGTGCTAAATGTTACTCTCTTAGATGTAAGAAAGAAATCCCTATTATCTCTAGCCTTGGCTACTGTATATAGACCTCCAGGGCCCTATGCTGATTTCCTAAAAGAGTTTGCAGACTTTCTCTCAGATCTATTTGTCAATGTCGATAACGCATTAATTGTTGGAGATTTTAACATACACGTAGATAACACAAATGATGCATTAGGGGCTGTGTTTATAGATCTATTAAACTCCTTTGGGGTCAAGCAAAACGTCACTGGTCCCACTCATCGTCTTAATCATACACTCGATTTAATTATATCACATGGAACCAATCCAACCGATATAGATATTATACCGCAAAGTGATGAAGTCACTGACCATTACATGGTCACTTGCATACTACGTACTGCTGAAATTTGTCACGTTGCGCCACGTTATCGACCAGGCAGAACAATCCTTCCAACAACTATAGATAGATTCTCAAATAGCTTACCTGTACTATCTCAGCTGCTCAGTGAACCCAAACAAACAGATGAACTAGAGGAAATGACTAGCACTATGAGCACCATTTTCTCTAGTACATTAAACATTGTTGCACCAATTAGATTAAAAAAGGTTAGAGAGAAAACTAAAGCACCATGGTACAACAGTGCTACGCATGTTATCAAGAGAGAAACTCGTAATTTAGAGCGTAAATGGAAACAAACTAATTTAGAGGTCTTTAGAATTGCGTGGAAAGACAGTATGTCACATTATAAAAAGGCCCTAAAAGCAGCCAGGGCTGAGCATCTCCACAAACTAATAGAAAATAACCAAAATAATCCAAGGTTTTTATTTAACACCGTGGCTAGACTAACAAATAAACAGACGTCACCTGAGCAAAATATTCCGTTACAGTGTAGTAGTAATGATTTTATGAATTTCTTCACTGAGAAAATAGAAAGCATCAGAAAAACAATTGTAAATGTACAATCTTTAATGGTGTCTTATGATTCAGCCTCAATTATCGCCCCTCAAGAAAAACTACAGCGCTTTACAACTATAGGACAGGAAGCGCTAAATAAACTTATCACTTCATCTAAACCAACAACATGTTTATTAGATCCAATACCCACTGTTGGAGCCATTATGTTAATTTGTATTTTTTGTTTGTGACACTAGAGGGCGTATTAGTATTTGAGTATATTTAAGGTGATGATGAGTTACAGGTGCGGAGATTGAAGGTCAAACAAACTTTTTGACCGTGCCGTGTTTGAGAGTCATGTTTTTTGTACAAGACTGCTTATACCAATACAGTTTGTTAGCAATAAGTTGAGTATAATTTTTGTTTGTTTTATTTGTTATTTGCAATGCCAAAATGGACAATACATGGATTTGGCATATCCGAATATTGAGAAGGTTTGGACAATGAATATTTTATACCTCAAGACAAAACACACGTCAGAAACAGACTAAGCAATCTGCGTCCCTACACCCCTAAACTACTGAAAGAAGTGTTACCTGTAGTGGAATATTGGTCTTCTCAATATTATTAACTCGTCTTTATCTTTAGGTCATGTTCCAAGAATATTCAAGTTGGCAGTTATAAAACCTCTTATTAAGAAACCACAATTAGATCATAATAATCTAGCAAATTACAGACCCATTTCAAATCTTCCATTTATGTCTAAAATACTAGAAAAAGTTGTGTCCGCTCAATTGTGCTCTTTCTTGCAAGAAAATGATATCTATGAAAATTTCAGTCTGGATTCAGACCGCATCATAGAACAGAAACTGCGCTCGTTAAAATTACAAATGATTTACTTCTAGCTTCTGACCAAGGCTGTATCTCAATACTAGTTTTACTCGATCTTAGTGCTGCGTTCGACACTATAGATCACAAAATACTCTTAGATAGACTACAAAACTACACTGGTGTTCATGGACAGGCATTAAGCTGGTTTAGATCGTACTTATCAGACCGCTACCATTTTGTCTGTTTAAATGGGGAAAAATCGAAGATAACGTCAGTAAACTATGGAGTGCCGCAAGGATCTGTGTTAGGCCCTCTGCTATTCTCAATATATATGCTGCCACTTGGTAACATTATAAGAAAACATGGAATTAATTTCCACTGTTATGCTGATGACACTCAATTATTAGATGAAAACAATAAATTATCTAAATTGACAGAGTGTGTTAAAGATATAAAATACTGGATGACGTGTAATTTTCTGCTATTAAATTCAGATAAAACGGAGGTATTACTTATTGGTCAAAAAAACTGCCCACAAAACCTCTTACAATACAACTTTAATTTAGAAGGATGTCCTGTTACTTTATCCACTACAGTAAAAGACCTGGGTGTTATACTAGATCGCAACTTGTCTTTCAAAAATCATATTTCATATGTTACAAGAACAGCCTTTTTCCACCTTAGAAACATTGCTAAGCTACGTAACATGCTATCAGTTTCTGATGCAGAAAAGTTAGTTCATGCATTCATGACCTCGAGACTAGATTACTGTAATGCTTTATTAGCTGGTTGTCCTGCATCCTCAATAAACAAGCTACAGTTAGTCCAAAATGCAGCTGCTAGAGTTCTTACTAGGTCAAGAAAATATGATCATATAACACCAATTCTATCATCTCTACATTGGTTACCTATAAAGTTCCGTATCAATTACAAAGTATTACTAATGACCTATAAAGCCCTAAATGGTTTAGCTCCTGGGTATTTAACGGAACTTCTATCGCCCTACAATCCATCGCGCTCTTTAAGGTCACTAAATTCGAGGCTTCTGGTCATTCCTAGGATATCTAAGTCCACTAAAGGAGGGAGGGCGTTTTCACATTTAGCTCCTAAACTCTGGAATGGCCTTCCTGATATTGTTCGAGGCTCAGACTCGCTGTCCCAGTTTAAAACTAGATTAAAGACGCATCTCTTTAGCCAAGCATTCACATAATACTTACCTTTTATACTACAGTTGAATCAGATTGAATGCATTAATATTATGAACAGCAGCTACGCTAATTATTTCCCATCTGCTTTTCTGTTGTTATCTCGGGACGCTAGTCCCGAGGTAAATACAGATCGTCAGCACCAGTTTGTATCCAGCCTCACATGGAAACTACAGATGCCCCAACACCCGTGCAGAGACGACTCGAAGGCTGTGAAGAGACGACTCGACGCTGGCGATATGTTTATGCCCTAAATTAATACATGATTAACTAACTGTATTTTTCTATGTACATTTCTGTAAAGCTGCTTTGAAACAATATGAATTGTGAAAAGCACTATACAAATAAATTTGAATTGAATTGAATTGAACTTAATAATACACAGATTTATGATACTGATACTGTCAAATGATGAAGCCACTGTCATTAAAAATATTTGAAAAATATTGGCTCACGGGCTGTTGCTGTAAATAAGAATTTGTTTTTAAGTGTCTTGCCTGCTTAAATAAAGGATATATTTAAAAAAAAAGAAAAAAGAAGAAGAGTCATACTTCTTGCAGTGGGACCATAGAGATTTTTGTTGTAATCCGCATTTCCATTATCATACACGATTGGAATAACAGGTCCATTATCAGTCATGCACGTCCCTATTCCAAACCTCACAGGAAATTTCTGGGGGAAAAAAACATTGTTATTGTAATTTCACAAAAATTGTATTTCTATGAATGTTTCAAACCCAAATATGGTGTTGAAGTTTATGTGACCTTGAATAAATAATAAAGGTTTCCCCCGTGGAGAGTTAAGAAGTGATTCTCAGTGTGGTATCGCAGGATGGAGGACGCGCTCCAGGATTCCACCTCCATATTATTAGGAACGTGCCACACGGACACATCTTGTGCTGGAATGTCAAAGTAGCCAGGATTCTGGGACAGAAAGGAGACTATCGTTTCAGATTCTCCAAAAACATCCTTTGATCATTATACTCTTGTGTTCTTTCTGTTCCTTCTATTTAACTATTGCTGTAAAACCATAAATGTAATAAGAATACCTTATAATCATCACTTGTAGAGGCATCTACATTTCCAAATGTGACTGTGTTTGACCACATCCCCTCACCATCAGGCCGGTTCGGTTCACTGCCCTGCTGACTAGACCAGCGATCACCAACGGTACACTTTCCGTACATGTTGTTTTCATGAACACTGGCAACCAGCGTCCAGCCTCCGCCCGCAGTGGTCATATCACAGAAGGTCTGGTAAAGCACCCCTCTGGAGGAGTTCAGATAGTACAGGCCGTCTGCGTGAACAGAGCATTCCTGAGTCACTTCAGTGCAGTTCTTGCTTAAGATCAAACATTAACATAAAATGAGCGTACCTTCATTAACCTGATACTTTTTCTGAAGTTCTTTGCAGCTTCGAGCAGCATATGCTCTCTCAAGATTGATATCAGCGGTATTAATATGTGATGCTTCTTCTTGATCCACTGCAATGTAAGACAAAGATGTAGTGGAATATATTGTAATAAAAAATTTGATTTTCAACATTTTAAGATAAATTCATTTCAATCAAAAAATTATTACTCACAAAGGATTACACTTGCAGTCTCACAGAGCCACACATTCAGTGAGAGACTGAAAATGATCCCGAAAAACTTTTTTGTAAGAAACATAGTCTGCAAACAAAAGAAGAAAAGTTTTCCACAATTACACTCAACACCACAAAGCTGAAATTCTTATGTTACTGGTTCCATGTTTCTGTGAAAGACTGTAAAAGAAGCTTACTAAAAGCATTATGCTACTGATATTAAGACATTTCATTTGCATGGCAAAAAAATTCTTACGTTTGTTTCTTGTCTTGTGTTTCTCTCCTCAGATTTGACGAGCACTGTCAAGGCTTTTGGATTCTGGGTGAGTAAGATAATAAAGCTCAGGAATACTTTCTTAGCATATTTATACTTTCTCAGGAGTGGAATGAAGGAGAGGTCACCTGAGTCTAAGATGAATTTGATAAATAAGGGAAACCTGAGCCTAAGCGGAACACGGATGCGGGAAAGGAAAGTTTTTCTGCTTTGGCTAAGAAAATAACATTTGAATAAGTTAACATCTAAATTAGGTAAAATATTGATATTGATCTTTAAACTATGGATTAAAACAAATATCCTTAACACATGTTTAAACAACAGTATGAGAACAAGTAAATAAATAGGCAAATCACCATATTTCTACAATGTTGGAAACTGCAAGGTAGCTTAAATTAATATAAGTTATAGATTACTTGTAATTACCGGTATATATGACGAAGGTGTTTTGTTTTGTTTTTTTTGGTGGTGGTGGTGGTGGTGGTGGGGGGGGGGGGTTGTCCAGTTAGTCCAGTTAGTCCGATTAGTCTGACCAATCTGTATGTCACACTTTTGAAACTATGCCACCATGTACGCTAGGGTGCCACTCAAATTTTTTTTTCTATTTTTCATCCTCTCACCCCCCACATGTGTTAGTAATGTGAAAAGAAAAAAGTTGACAAAATTTTAATGTATTCTAATAATTATTACTGGTAGCTCAACGTGGACAAAGTTCTCTTACGAGAGGTTCTCTCGTATTGCGTAAGTAGCTTACGCTGCGGGAAAGTCTTCTTTCTCGAGATACTGAAGCCAAAAATGATCCTTAATTTTTAATAATCTTGTCAACGCAGTGCGGCAGCATGCAGACCTAGGTCAGGCTGACTAGCGTGCCCATTGGCTGCCCTGCGGCAACTGCAGCAGCCTATCGCTGAGCCTTTGGCGTGACGTCACGTCCAATGAGCGCGCTTGGCACGCTTCATGCGTCACAGCCTGCGAAAAGGGGTGTGGCTTAGCGTATATAAGCGAGGCTCAGAGGCTGCTTCACTGATTTCTGTCTCTTCAGCGACGCTCTCCGCATCGCTGGACTCTGAGAAAGCCGCCGCCGTTGAAACAAGCGACCAGCACGCCGAGGATATCAGCCTGAGGAAGCCGGCCGTCTTCCCCGCCTTCAGCCTTCCCTGCCTGCTCCGCTATCTGGCGAATTATATCCTTTTCTGCTCTGTGTTGTGTGTGTGTTTGTGTGTTCGCCTACCGCGACACACTGCATCTAAAAGAGCGCGAGGCGTTTGTTGCAAAATGTCTCGCAATTCCTGTGGCTCGTCCAGAGCCCCGCTCAGCGACAGGGACCGCCATGTGATCTGCGCTCTCTGCCTGGGTCGTGACCACGCAGCCCTCGCCCTTACTTCGGGCGGCTGCGAACTCTGCGAAGAACTGCCGATGTCGACCCTGCGGGCTCGACTCGCCACGTTCGACGCTTCCGCTGTCTCTCCGTCCATGGATGCAGCAGCTGAGTGCTCGCCGGAGCCCCTCCCGCGAGCCTCGCTTTCTCCTTCTCCCCCTCACCTCCCGACGTGCAGCGGCCGGCTTTCGCCCGCACTGCCGTCGCCTCAGGGGATGAAGCAGTCAGCGCTGCTATCATAAACAGCTGCTTACCCCCCTCTGTCAAGCCGCGCAAACAGCGCCGCTCACAAGGGATGTCAGAAACGGACGGTCTCGGGCTATAGCTTCCTTTACGTTACAAGAAAGCTACCCCTCCCGTCACTGGCTAAAGGAGAGAAGAGTGTTTAGCCCCACCCAGGTCGGACTAACCTCCATTCCTCACATATTTCTCAGTCCCCTCCTAAACTCAGGCGACTGGAAATACATATATTGAAGTAACGAGCCTGTTTTTATACACGCACGCCTGCAAACAAACGCTGACGCAAAAACATGATGACGCTCGCCCCTTCCTGCGCTCTCCCCCTCTGTTCGAGCCGCGCAAACGCGCCGCTCACAAGGGATGTCAGAAGTAGACGGTCACGGGCTGGCTTCCTTTACGTTATAAGAAAGCTACCCCGCGTCTCGGTCGCGCGCGTCACTCACCGGCCACCTCCATTCTCACACATTTCTCAGTCCCCTCCCAAGCTCAGGCGACTAGAAATATCTATATTGCAGTAAACGAGCCTGTTTTAATACACGCACGCCTGCAAACAAACAATGTCACAGCACATGATGACATCTTCCCGCTCTCTCTCCCTTTGTTCGAGCTGCGCAACTGCGCCGTTCTCAAGGGATATCAGAGCGGACGTCACGAGCACCGGCGAAAAGAGGAAGAGAGAGTGTTTTCGTCCCGCCTAGACCGGACTAACCTCCAATTCTCACATATTTCTCAGTCCCCTCTAAGTTCAGGCGGCTGGAAATACTAATACTGCAGTAAACAAGCCTGTTTTTATACACGCGCGCCTGCAAACAAACGCCGAAACGAAACACGACGCTCTGTCATATGCTCGCGCTAACTGAAAGCTTATGTGTTCCCTTGTGGCTCAGTGGCAGAACATTAGGCTTCCGCGCTAGAGACCCGTGTTCGAATCCGGCTCTGGTGGCAGATAAATAATTTTTTCTGCTGGCTTCTCCGAGCTCACGGCCAGCTTCCTTACATACAGAAAGCGAACCCGCATCTCGCACCCTCCCGCTCACAGGATGGTGCTTGAGTATTTATGAGCGTCTAAACATATGAGCCACCAAAGCATTTCGCTCTATCAGTTTCCTATAACGCCGATGGTGTCATAAGTGTAGAAAATGTGCCCACTCCCATGTGCTCACCACTACACACAAACACGGTCCCCATGGTAACGTGCTCAGGGCGCACTCTCATAAAGCGGGACACACGCCGCTCGAGTACTAAGTGTAGTAAATGTGCCCCACAACTCTGTGCTCACACCTACCCGCTGCTCGCTCTGCCACTCAGTTACCTCGGGTTACAGACCTTCTAAATCTCCCAAACACTGGCCGTGTTATAAGTGTAAACTCTGCGCCCGCTCACGAGCACGCGTACTCACTTTCAGACACGATAACCCCCACACCGCTCTCGCGCCAGGGGTGTTCAGCAGCAAAACGCGCTCCATCCATAGGGATCGAGCCATCATATGCTATACAGCCAGTTAGCACTGTTTACCAGCCCCCGTATTCGAGCACCGGCGGCGCGCGTGCCGCTCCATCCTCTCTGATACAGGTTCCCCATCCCGCGCAGCGCGGCGATCTGAACCCAGAGACCATTCGACCCCTAGCTATGCGTGCAAAAGCATGGGAAGCTATTCAGGGCGCGTCAGAATGGGTGCTGAATACTACAAAACACGGCTATTCGCTTCAATTCGCTCGTCGCCCCCCGCTCTTTCTAGCGCGGACGGAGACGAAAGTGAGTTTAGAAGCAGCGCACCTGCTTCAAGCAGAAATAGCGAAGCTGCTGCGAAAAGGGGCTATAGAACAGGTTCATCCTTCTCTGAGCGAGTCGGGCTTTTACAGCCGTTACTTCCTCATACCCAAGAAGGACGGAGCGCTAAGACCTATTTTAGATCTGAGACATTTGAACAAAGCCCTCATGAGACAGCCGTTCAAAATGATCACAACCAGACAAATCCTCGCGCAGATTCGCCCAGGAGACTGGTTTATCTCTCTCGATCTGAAGGACGCGTACTTTCAGATCCAGATAACTCTCCATCACAGGCCATTCTTGAGATTCGCCTTCGACGGTCGAGTATATCAATACACAGTCCTGCCGTTCGGCCTGTCTTTGGCACCCCATACATTTACGAGGTGCATGGACACGGCTCTCGCTCCCTGAGAAGACAGGGAATGCGGATACTGAACTATCTGGACGATTGGCTTGTTCTAGCGCAGTCAGAGACAGAGCTTGTGTCTCACAGAACAGCGCTTCTCAGCCATCTGGAAGGTCTGGGTCTCTCGGTCAACTGGACCAAGAGCTCGTTATCGCCCCGTCAGTCAATTTCCTTTCTTGGAATAGAACTAGACTCGGTGGCTATGACGGCCAGATTGTCGGAGCAGCGCGCGCGCCGCATCCGTCACCTCACCGCATCCTTCCAAGTAGGCAGCCAGGTTCCGCTGAGGACATTCCAGCGTATCCTGGGGCATATGGCCTCAGCTGCAGCGGTGCTCCAGCTGGGCTTATTGCGCATGCGCCCGCTTCAACGCTGGCTGAAAGTGCGCGTGCCCCACCGAGCCTGGGCGGCCGGCGGCTCGCGAGTCAGAGTGAATCAGGGCTGCATTTCAGCCCTGCAGCCCTGGCTGGCAGCCGAATGGTATCACACAGGAGTGACTATGGGAGTGATCTCACACCGGAAAGTTGTCTCGACAGACGCTTCCAACCAAGGTTGGGGAGCGCTCTTCGAAGGCAGACCGGTCTATGGCCGCTGGTCAGACCAGGAGAATCTCCTACACATAAACTATCTAGAGATGCTCGCGGTCGAGAAAGCGCTCAAGCACTTCCTCCCATTCCTCCTAGGTCACCATGTTCTAGTCCGAACGGACAATACATCGGTAGTGGCCTATGTGAATCGCCAGGGCGGTGTCAGATCAAAGACGCTCTGCACCCTGGTGGAACGCCTCCTCGTGTGGGCTCAGCACTCTCTGCGCTCGCTGAGAGCCGCGCATATGCCTGGCCACCTGAACGAGGGTCCCGACAGACTGTCCAGGGACAATGTTCCCCCTGGGGAGTGGTCCCTACACCCCCAAACAGTCCAGTCACTGTGGCGCCGTTTCGGCAAAGCGAAAGTCGACCTTTTTGCGTCAAAAGACAACGCTCACTGCCCAGAGTTCTTTACGAAGAACGTGGACGCGCTGGCCCAGACCTTGCCCAGCGGCCCGCTATATGCTTTTCCCCCAGTCTCTCTGCTGCCTCAGATCATCAAGAGAGTCAGGGAAGCGCGCCACACAGTGCTCCTCATAGCCCCGTACTGGGAGAACCAAGCTTGGTTCCCGGAACTAATACAGCTGGCAGACACAGTCCCCTGGCCGATACCGGCGAGGAGAGACCTTCTCTCCCAAGCCTGCGGCTCGATCTGGCATCCCCATCCAGAGCGCTGGTCTCTGCATGCATGGAGCCTCAACGGTTACTCGTTGATCGGCCAAAAGGGGTTATGAACACGCTCATACAATCTAGAGCCCCCTCTAAGAGGCGGCTCTACACGTCTAAATGGTCTGTGTTTAGCAAATGGTGCACTGCCAAGGGGCTCAATCCACAGGCATGTGGGGTATTGCACGTATTGTGTTTCCTTCAAGAGCTGCTGGACGCCGGCAGGTCCCCCTCCACGCTCAAAGTTTATGTTGCGGCCATCTCAGCTTTCATTGACTCAGAGCTGGGCCGCGCATTAGGAAGGAACGTGTTCGTCACTCGCTTCCTTAGAGGAGCCAGGAGGATGAACCCCCCCCCGACCCCCCTCGGTTCCTATGTGGGATCTTTCACTGGTCTTGGAGGCCCTGAAAACACATCCCTTTGAACCCTTGGAAACTGTGGATATGAAATACCTCACGCTCAAACCCGTTTCTCTGATAGCTCTGTCTTCAGTTAAACGTGTGGGAGACCTTTACGCGTTATCTATTAACGCCGCGTGCCTCGAGTTCGGACCTAACGACTCTAAAGTTATTCTCAAACCGAGGCATGGTTACATTCCCAAAATATTGGGCACTCCCTTCAGAGCGCAGGTCATTTCTCTCTCAGCCCTGCCAACTTCCAGCAGCGAGGCCGATAGTAATCTCCTCTGCCCAGTCAGGGCGCTGAGAAACTACATCACACGCTCCGCCGCTTTCAGGCGCTCGGAGCAGCTTTTTGTTTCGTTTGGAGGGCGCACCAAGGGTCTCGCCTCCTCGAAACACAGCCTGTCCAGATGGATAGTGGATGCTATCGCAGCTGCTTTTGCGTCTAAAGACCTGCAGTGCCCACTGGGCATTCAAGCTCACTCCACCAGAGGCATGGCCTCGTCGTGGGCGTGGTCCAGCGGGATTTCCATTCACAACATTTGTACAGCGGCAGGCTGTGCCTCCCCCTGTACATTTGTTAGATTTTACAACCTGGAAGTTCCCGCCTTGCAGGCGAAAGTTTTATCAGCCTAAGTCTTGCGTAGACCGGCCCACTATCAGTGCGCGGGCTACGTTGGTTGATTTAGCTCTACTGGTTGAGCTGCACTATGCAGGGAATTGTCAGTTCGGACCGGCTGTGCCGCTCTGTGCTCCCTAGTATGTGCTTGTGTACTGCGCTAGCCTTCTATTGGCCGCCCGGCTCCCTGTTATCACGTTCCCCGGGCTCTCCCTGGGACTCATTCAGTGGATGCTGGGCGCGCACGGTGTTGACAAGGGTGTTCCCGCAGCGTAAGCTACTTACGCAATACGAGAGAACCTCTCGTAAGAGAACGTAATCGGTTACTAAACGTAATCTAGAAGAGGGAACGAGTATTGCGTAACCCGCCGTGCTCGCGCCACGAGCTCACTCGCTTCAGCGATAGAAATCAGTGAAGCAGCCTCTGAGTCTCGCTTATATACACTAAGCCACACCCCTTTTCGCGGGCTGTGACGCATGAAGCGCGCCAAGCGCTCTCATTGGACGTGACGTCACGCCAAGGGCTCAGCGATAGGCTGCTGCAGTTGCCGCAGGGCAGCCAATGGGCACGAGAACAGAGGTTATGTTTAGTAACCGATTACGTTTTACAATATGCAACATTTTTCGATAGTAGCCTACTATCATGTAATATTAACTTTGACATCACAAATCAGATTATAGCAAACATCCTCAAAAAGTAGACTAAACTGTTACTTCAGCAGTTAATAATCAACAGTTCAGTACAATCAGTTTAACACAAATGATGTCAAATAGTGACCAAAATGTCAGCAATTAACGTCTGCAGATGTGGATGTTGCGGCAGCAACCGCTTTCATAACCGCTGTAAAGGTGGACTTGTTAGGATTTGCAAAGTCATGGCGGTGTTTCTCCACGAGTTGCAATAGAAACTGCTTCTGTTCCTCTTGATTCGTAAGGACTCCATTGAATGCCTGAATCATGGCCACTCCTCGCTCGGCTGCATCGTTGACAACTTTCAAGCTTCTCACTTTCCGTTGGCCTTCAATGGCTGCGTTTCCATTACCCTTCAAATTGCGCAAATTGAAATTGCGAATTGGAAATACGCTCAATGGAAACACGTAAATTTCGCGAAAACTCCCATTTAGCGCAAAAAATTTTTTACGCTCGCTGACCTCAACTATTTGTAAAATTATGGAAAAGATTAGATTACAAATTGACAATAATGGCAAGAAGCCCTATTATAACTTAGTCAATTGTGCACAATATAGCAAATAAATTAAATAAACAATGCAATAATCACTTTCAGTTCTCTTCTCAGTGAATAAGATGATGCACAAAGTTAACTGAACTACTGACTAATGAGGTAAAGTGAGCCGCACAGTCCAACACAACAATATTATTATAATTGGTGATTGATGAGAGACGACAGATGACATGTTTTTCATTCCAAAGAATATCTAAATTCTAAAATCATAAAAGAATTTGAACATGAACACCACAGTTAAATGATAACAATACTCACCCTCAAGGATTCATTTACTTTGGTGAACAAAATTGAAATAAAATGGCATTTTTTTGCGATAGGCTAAATGTACTACATATGCAACATTTGAGCTCATTGAGCTACCAGTAAATAATAATATATCTCAATGAAACTTGACACTGCTACTATGCATCATAAAAGGAACAGAATGAGACCTTTAACAAAAAAGGGGGTGAGACCTTTAACATAAAAAAAAAATGTCCATTACATTGAGTGGCACCCTAATCAATGTACGCATCAGTTGGGGATGGCTCGCAATGTGTACACAGCAACAGACAAGGACAAGATGTTTGTCTGCTAGCTTGTTCTTCCTTCTCAGTTTCACAGTCGAGGACAAAACACTTTTTCAATATTGAAAGATCAATATCAATGTCTTATATAATCTGCTTTGGCTTTCAAAATAATATTTGAATATGTTAACACCTAAAATTCAACAAAGGTGTAGTTTTTGTTTGAACTTTGGTTCGAGCCGAAATTATGGGGGAATCGAGCCGAAACGAGTCCTCTCACGGAATGTGAAAAAAGTTCAAACCAAAAATACACCTTTTTCATATATATTACAAGTAATCTGTAACTTATATTAATTTAAGATACCTTGCAGTTACCAACATTGTAGAAATATGGTGATTTGCCTATTTATTATAAATGTTACTTCTATTAAATATTGGGGAGTATATATGTGACTTTTATAGGGGTTGTTCTCATACTGTTGTTTAAACATGTGTTTAGGATATTTGTTTTAATCCATAGTTTTAATTTAGTACAAATGTTAATTCAATAACAGCCTGATGAAAGATCAATATCAATATCTTACCTAATTTAGGTGTTAACTTAATCAAGTGTTATTTTCTTAGCCAAAGCAGAAAAACTTTCCTTTCCCGCATCCGTGTTCCACTTAGGCTCAGGTTTCCCTTATTTACCTAATTCATCTTAGACTCAGGTAACCTATCCTCACTCCTGGGAAAGTATAAATATGCTAAGAAAGTATGAGCTTTATTATCTGACTCACCCAGAATCCAAAAGCCTTGACAGTGCTCGTCAAATCTGAGGAGAGAAACACCAGACAAGAAACAAACATAAGAATTCTTTTGCCATGCAAATGAAATGTCTTAATATCAGTAGCCTAATGCTTTTATTAAGCTTCTTTTACAGTCTTTCACAGAAACATGGAACCAGTAACATAAGAATTTCAGCTTTGTGGTGTTGAGTGTAATTGTGGAAAACTTTTCTTCTTTTGTTTGCAGACTATGTTTCTTACAAAAAGGATTTTCGGGATCATTTTCAGTCTCTCACTGAATGTGTGGCTCTGTGAGACTGCAAGTGTAATCCTTTGTGAGTAAGAATTTTTTGATTGAAATTAATTTATCTTAAAATGTTGAAAATCAATTTTTTTATTACAATATATTCCATTACATCTTTGTCTTACATTGCAGTGGATCAAGAAGAAGCATCACATATTAATACCGCTGATATCAATCTTGAGAGAGCATATGTTGCTCGAAGCTGCAAAGAACTTCAGAAAAAGTATCAGGTTAATGAAGGTACGCTCATTTTATGTTAATGTTTGATCTTAAGCAAGAACTAAAGTGACTCAGGAATGCTCTGTTCACGCAGACGGCCTGTACTATCTGAACTCCTCCAGAGGGGTGCTTTACCAGACCTTCTGTGATATGACCACTGCGGGCGGAGGCTGGACGCTGGTTGCCAGTGTTCATGAAATCGGATACTGAACTATCTGGACGATTGGCTTGTTCTAGCGCAGTCAGAGACAGAGCTTGTGTCTCACAGAACAGCGCTTCTCAGCCATCTGGAAGGTCTGGGTCTCTCGGTCAACTGGACCAAGAGCTCGTTATCGCCCCGTCAGTCAATTTCCTTTCTTGGAATAGAACTAGACTCGGTGGCTATGACGGCCAGATTGTCGGAGCAGCGCGCGCGCCGCATCCGTCACCTCACCGCATCCTTCCAAGTAGGCAGCCAGGTTCCGCTGAGGACATTCCAGCGTATCCTGGGGCATATGGCCTCAGCTGCAGCGGTGCTCCAGCTGGGCTTATTGCGCATGCGCCCGCTTCAACGCTGGCTGAAAGTGCGCGTGCCCCACCGAGCCTGGGCGGCCGGCGGCTCGCGAGTCAGAGTGAATCAGGGCTGCATTTCAGCCCTGCAGCCCTGGCTGGCAGCCGAATGGTATCACACAGGAGTGACTATGGGAGTGATCTCACACCGGAAAGTTGTCTCGACAGACGCTTCCAACCAAGGTTGGGGAGCGCTCTTCGAAGGCAGACCGGTCTATGGCCGCTGGTCAGACCAGGAGAATCTCCTACACATAAACTATCTAGAGATGCTCGCGGTCGAGAAAGCGCTCAAGCACTTCCTCCCATTCCTCCTAGGTCACCATGTTCTAGTCCGAACGGACAATACATCGGTAGTGGCCTATGTGAATCGCCAGGGCGGTGTCAGATCAAAGACGCTCTGCACCCTGGTGGAACGCCTCCTCGTGTGGGCTCAGCACTCTCTGCGCTCGCTGAAAGCCGCGCATATGCCTGGCCACCTGAACGAGGGTCCCGACAGACTGTCCAGGGACAATGTTCCCCCTGGGGAGTGGTCCCTACACCCCCAAACAGTCCAGTCACTGTGGCGCCGTTTCGGCAAAGCGAAAGTTGACCTTTTTGCGTCAAAAGACAACGCTCACTGCCCAGAGTTCTTTACGAAGAACGAGGACGCGCTGACCCAGACCTGGCCCAGCGGCCCGCTATATGCTTTTCCCCCAGTCTCTCTGCTGCCTCAGATCATCAAGAGAGTCAGGGAAGCGCGCCACACAGTGCTCCTCATAGCCCCGTACTGGGAGAACCAAGCTTGGTTCCCGGAACTAATACAGCTGGCAGACACAGTCCCCTGGCCGATACCGGCGAGGAGAGACCTTCTCTCCCAAGCCTGCGGCTCGATCTGGCATCCCCATCCAGAGCGCTGGTCTCTGCATGCATGGAGCCTCAACGGTTACTCGTTGATCTGCCAAAAGGGGTTATGAACACGCTCATACAATCTAGAGCCCCCTCTAAGAGGCGGCTCTACACGTCTAAATGGTCTGTGTTTAGCAAATGGTGCACTGCCAAGGGGCTCAATCCACAGGCATGTGGGGTATTGCACGTATTGTGTTTCCTTCAAGAGTTGCTGGACGCCGGCAGGTCCCCCTCCACGCTCAAAGTTTATGTTGCGGCCATCTCAGCTTTCATTGACTCAGAGCTGGGCCGCGCATTAGGAAGGAACGTGTTCGTCACTCGCTTCCTTAGAGGAGCCAGGAGGATGAACCCCCCCCCGACCCCCCTCGGTTCCTATGTGGGATCTTTCACTGGTCTTGGAGGCCCTGAAAACACATCCCTTTGAACCCTTGGAAACTGTGGATATGAAATACCTCACGCTCAAACCCGTTTCTCTGATAGCTCTGTCTTCAGTTAAACGTGTGGGAGACCTTTACGCGTTATCTATTAACGCCGCGTGCCTCGAGTTCGGACCTAACGACTCTAAAGTTATTCTCAAACCGAGGCATGGTTACATTCCCAAAATATTGGGCCCCCCCTTTCCTAGCGCAGGTCATTTCTCTCTCAGCCCTGCCAACTTCCAGCAGCGAGGCCGATAGTAATCTCCTCTGCCCAGTCAGGGCGCTGAGAAACTACATCACACGCTCCGCCGCTTTCAGGCGCTCGGAGCAGCTTTTTGTTTCGTTTGGAGGGCGCACCAAGGGTCTCGCCTCCTCGAAACACAGCCTGTCCAGATGGATAGTGGATGCTATCGCAGCTGCTTTTGCGTCTAAAGACCTGCAGTGCCCACTGGGCATTCAAGCTCACTCCACCAGAGACATGGCCTCATCGTGGGCGTGGTCCAGCGGGATTTCCATTCACAACATTTGTACAGCGGCAGGCTGTGCCTCCCCCTGTACATTTGTTAGATTTTACAACCTGGAAGTTCCCGCCTTGCAGGCGAAAGTTTTATCAGCCTAAGTCTTGCGTAGACCGGCCCACTATCAGTGCGCGGGCTACGTTGGTTGATTTAGCTCTACTGGTTGAGCTGCACTATGCAGGGAATTGTCAGTTCGGACCGGCTGTGCCGCTCTGTGCTCCCTAGTATGTGCTTGTGTACTGCGCTAGCCTTCTATTGGCCGCCCGGCTCCCTGTTATCACGTTCCCCGGGCTCTCCCTGGGACTCATTCAGTGGATGCTGGGCGCGCACGGCGTTGACAAGGGTGTTCCCGCAGCGTAAGCTACTTACGCAATACGAGAGAACCTCTCGTAAGAGAACGTAATCGGTTACTAAACGTAATCTAGAAGAGGGAACGAGTATTGCGTAACCCGCCGTGCTCGCGCCACGAGCTCACTCGCTTCAGCGATAGAAATCAGTGAAGCAGCCTCTGAGTCTCGCTTATATACACTAAGCCACACCCCTTTTCGCGGGCTGTGACGCATGAAGCGCGCCAAGCGCTCTCATTGGACGTGACGTCACGCCAAGGGCTCAGCGATAGGCTGCTGCAGTTGCCGCAGGGCAGCCAATGGGCACGCTAGTCAGCCTGCCTTAGGTCTGCATGCTGCCGCACTGCGTTGACAAGATTATTAAAAATTAAGGATCATTTTTGGCTTCAGTATCTCGAGAAAGAAGACTTTCCCGCAGCGTAAGCTACTTACGCAATACTCGTTCCCTCTTCTAGAGAGAACAGAGGTTATGTTTAGTAACCGATTACGTTTTACAATATGCAACATTTTTCGATAGTAGCCTACTATCATGTAATATTAACTTTGACATCACAAATCAGATTATAGCAAAAATCCTCAAAAAGTAGACTAAACTGTTACTTCAGCAGTTAATAATCAACAGTTCAGTACAATCAGTTTAACACAAATGATGTCAAATAGTGACCAAAATGTCAGCAATTAACGTCTGCAGATGTGGATGTTGCAGCAGCAACCGCTTTCATAACCGCTGTAAAGGTGGACTTGTTAGGATTTGCAAAGTCATGGCGGTGTTTCTCCACGAGTTGCAATAGAAACTGCTTCTGTTCCTCTTGATTCGTAAGGACTCCATTGAATGCCTGAATCATGGCCACTCCTCGCTCGGCTGCATCGTTGACAACTTTCAAGCTTCTCACTTTCCGTTGGCCTTCAATGGCTGCATTTCCATTACCCTTCAAATTGCGCAAATTGAAATTGCGAATTGGAAATACGCTCAATGGAAACACGTAAATTTCGCGAAACCTCCCATTTAGCGCAAAAATTTTTTTACGCTCGCTGACCTCAACTATTTGTAAAATTATGGAAAAGATTAGATTACAAATTGACAATAATGGCAAGAAGCCCTATTATAACTTAGTCAATTGTGCACAATATAGCAAATAAATTAAATAAACAATGCAATAATCACTTTCAGTTCTCTTCTCAGTGAATAAGATGATGCACAAAGTTAACTGAACTACTGACTAATGAGCTAAAGTGAGCCGCACAGTCCAACACAACAATATTATTATAATTGGTGATTGATGAGAGACGACAGATGACATGTTTTTCATTCCAAAGAATATCTAAATTCTAAAATCATAAAAGAATTTGAACATGAACACCACAGTTAAATGATAACAATACTCACCCTCAAGGATTCATTTACTTTGGTGAACAAAATTGAAATAAAATGGCATTTTTTTGCGATAGGCTAAATGTACTACATATGCAACATTTGAGCTCATTGAGCTACCAGTAAATAATAATATATCTCAATGAAACTTGACACTGCTACTATGCATCATAAAAGGAACAGAATGAGACCTTTAACAAAAAAGGGGGTGAGACCTTTAACATAAAAAAAAAATGTCCATTACATTGAGTGGCACCCTAATCAATGTACGCATCAGTTGGGGATGGCTCGCAATGTGTACACAGCAACAGACAAGGACAAGATGTTTGTCTGCTAGCTTGTTCTTCCTTCTCAGTTACACAGTCGAGGACAAAACACTTTTTCAATATTGAAAGATCAATATCAATGTCTTATATAATCTGCTTTGGCTTTCAAAATAATATTTGAATATGTTAACACCTAAAATTCAACAAAGGTGTAGTTTTTGTTTGAACTTTGGTTCGAGCCGAAATTTTGGGGGAATCGAACCGAAACGAGTCCTCTCACGGAATGTGAAAAAAGTTCAAACCAAAAATACACCTTTTTCATATATATTACAAGTAATCTGTAACTTATATTAATTTAAGATACCTTGCAGTTACCAACATTGTAGAAATATGGTGATTTGCCTATTTATTATAAATGTTACTTCTATTAAATATTGGGGAGTATATATGTGACTTTTATAGGGGTTGTTCTCATACTGTTGTTTAAACATGTGTTTAGGATATTTGTTTTAATCCATAGTTTTAATTTAGTACAAATGTTAATTCAATAACAGCCTGATGAAAGATCAATATCAATATCTTACCTAATTTAGGTGTTAACTTAATCAAGTGTTATTTTCTTAGCCAAAGCAGAAAAACTTTCCTTTCCCGCATCCGTGTTCCACTTAGGCTCAGGTTTCCCTTATTTACCTAATTCATCTTAGACTCAGGTAACCTATCCTCACTCCTGAGAAAGTATAAATATGCTAAGAAAGTATGAGCTTTATTATCTGACTCACCCAGAATCCAAAAGCCTTGACAGTGCTCGTCAAATCTGAGGAGAGAAACACCAGACAAGAAACAAACATAAGAATTATTTTGCCATGTGTTACATCCCCAGAGTTCTGGGTTCGTTTTATAGTCATTTTTTCTGGTATTGCTTGTGGTTTGTGTGTTTGTGTTTTTCTACCAGGTAAGATGGCTTCTGTGACTGTTCCTGCAGCTGATTGGTGGCTCAACGGCTGATTGGGACTTGGAACTCCGCCCACTCATCAGTGGCTGCAGCTGGCTGGGCTCTTTAAAAAGCTCAGTTTGGGATCAGTTCTTTCTCTCTGTTCCTGCTTTTGGTTTGGTTTGTACCCTGTGTATGTTTGGTTTTTCTGACATTTTTGTTTGAAACATTTGAGAATAGTTAAATTGTTTTTGTGTGTTAGTAAATCTAACTTGTGTTTCATTTTTTTTTTTTTTTGGAACTTGTAGTAGCAGGACGGAGCACTTGTTGTTTGTGAATTTTTATAATTTGTATTAATTACCTTTTTTTTCTCTATTGTTTATAGGGAGTTGGGGAGTAGATTTAGAGCTACCCCGGGGTATACATACATCACCCATAGGTATACTTCTCTGTCTAGAAACACCAGCTAGACCTGGGCGGACCACCAGCTGTAATTTTGGTTAGGGCGCCTTGATCGTGTGCCAGATAGAGATTGTATTTTTTTTTTTAATTTATTTTATTTTATTTTGGGGATTAGTATAGGTTAGGGGTGGGGTCCCTTTTGTTTATTTCTTTTTTTTGGTTCGTCCAGCCCTCCCCTTTTCCCAGGGAATTATTATTGTTTATTATTGTTTATTATTTACAATATTACCGTGGTTAAATAAAAGCTTTGTTTTTATACGGTATTTGGTGTTTGTGTCCTTTTCTCGTGCCGCGACTCCATACCTCCTTTGCTGGCATCGGTGGGCCTGAGCAGTGGGTTGTCCGGCTCTCCTCCCTTTGGGGGAGCTAGAATGTAACAATTGGGGGCTCGTCCGGGAGTCTTGGCGCCCTGCTGCTCAGACCACCCTGTGCTCGGTGATTGGGGTGTGGTGTTGGGGTGTGAGTAAGGCCTAGTAGTGTTTGCACAGTAGTTGTTGTTCTGTCCTGTAGTTTGTTAGTATTTGTAGTTTGTGGTGTTCGTTGAGTACTGAATAGTGCAGGATTGTACTGGATGAGGTGTGAGCATGGCGGCTACTTCAGATGTGGCAGGCTTTATTGCGGAGCCCTCATTGGGTTCATTGGTTAACCTGCGTAAGGTTGATTTGTTAGCGCTAGCGGACTACTACAATATTACAGTTGAGAGGCAGGCTCGTAAAGCACATTTAGTAATGGTGATCAAAAGCCATTTATTGAGTCTGTCAAGGGCAGGAGTTATGGCTGTGGAGGACGTGGAAACCGAGGATGAGAGGGAGGACGAGGGCGCCGTAGAGAATCTCTCGCCTGCACGGTCGAAGGGCGGTGTGGGAGGTGGGGAAGCTCCGGTGCTTCGTACTCTGCCAAAGTACGACCCGTTGTCTCCTGTGTCCCCCGAGTCTGTAGAGGTCGCTCGGTTGAAGCTGAAAACGGCCCGTCTGGAAGCAGACCTAAAAGATAGGGAAGACAAAAGGAGGTATGAGATAGAAATTAGAAAAATAGAGGCAGACAAGGAAGCTCGAATTCACATTCGGCGAATGGAGCTTGAGGCTGGGGTGTCTTCTCATCCAGTTGGCAAGCCAGGTCATTTTGACGTGGGGAGGAACATTGCGGTGGTTCCCCCATTCCGTGAGTCTGAGGTAGATTCATACTTCTCTGCCTTTGAGCGGGTAGCTACTGCCCTACAGTGGCCAAAAGAGGTCTGGCCTCTACTCCTCCAATGTAAGCTAACTGGGAAGGCCCAGGAGGTTGTGGCCTCTCTCTCTATAGAGGACAGTTTACATTATGATGTGGTTAAAGCTACCGTGCTGCGTGCCTATGAGCTAGTGCCAGAAGCTTATAGACAATGATTTAGAAATTATAAGAAAAGCGGTAGTAGAACATTTGTTGAGTTTGCCAGGGACAAAGAGTCCTTGTTTGACCGCTGGTGTGCAGCCAATAAAACATCTACTTATGAGGCTTTGAGAAATCAGATATTGTTGGAGGATTTTAAGAACAACCTACCTGAAAGAATCGTGTTGCATCTTAGTGAAAAGAAGGTGGCGACGTTGGGTCAGGCAGCGGTCCTGGCAGATGAATATGCCTTAACACATAAAACGGTGTTTACAGCATCCAGTCAGGGCAGGACATCTATTTCACCAGTGGCCGGTGCACGCTCTTCAGACCCTTCTACTGTTCCTAGGAAAGAGGAGAGGGAATGTTTTTATTGCCACCGAAAAGGCCATTTAATCTCAGATTGTTTCTTACTTAAGAACAAGCCTAAGTCACCTCCACCTGTCCGTAAGAGTGTTGGTTTAACTCAGTCTGTTTCTTACCAGGAAGCTAGAAGTGCTAGCGAGGTACTCACAAGGAAACCAGACCTGGTGTATGCTCCGTTTGTGTCTGTAGGGTGTGTTTCATGCACAGGGAAAACTGAAGACCAGAAGGCAATTAAAATCTTACGTGACACTGGAGCGGCTCAGTCAGTTATCCTTACAGATGTGTTGCCATGGTCTGATCAGACATACTGTGGTTCACATATACTTTTGTGTGGTATTGAAGCTAGCCCAATTTCTGTGCCTTTACACTGGGTTCACTTGCATTCTGATTTGGTTTCAGGTCGGTTCCGTGTTGGGGTGGTGCCTACGCTAGCAGTGGAAGGGGTAGCACTATTGCTAGGAAACGACATTGCTGGGGGTAAGGTGTCTCCAGTACTAGAAGTAACAGACAGACCACAATGTAATATCTCTGACATTGTCCTGGTTCAGAAGTATCCTCAAGTGTTCCCTGCATGTGTTTTAACAAGGGCACAGGCTCACATGCAGGGGGATACAGTGAATTTGTCTGATACTATTTTTGAACGGGTTGAAACTATAGATGTAGAGTCTAAACCAGAGGGGTTATCTTATGTGCAGGCTGAGAAAGGGGGATGCGGAGTTGCTCCCCAGTTAGGTGATGTGTTGTCATCCATCACATCAGAGAGGCTGATTGAGTGGCAAAAAGAGGATGTCAGCCTTAATAAATGCTTTGATTCTGTGGTCTCTCTTGAAAACGCAAAAGTAAAGGAGACTGCTTACCTTGTGGACGCTGGTGTTCTAATGCGTAAATGGACTGCGCATAAAACGGTTGAGGACTGGGATACAGTTTGGCAGGTAGTTGTTCCATCACCACTACGACAACAAGTATTGTCACTGGCTCATAACCCTGCATGGTCCGGACATTTAGGGGTAACTAAAACATACAACAGAGTCCTCCGACATTTCTTCTGGCCAGGAATAAAATCGGACATTGTGCAATACTGTAAAACCTGTCATGTATGCCAACTTGCAGGAAAAGTGAACCAACCTGTTCCTCGTGTGCCTCTTCACCCGATTCCTGTGATTGGAGAACCGTTTGAGCGGGTGATTATTGACTGTGTGGGTCCATTACCAAAAACCCGAACAGGTAACCAGTTTCTGCTTACCATTATGTGCAGCGCCACTCGGTACCCGGAGGCTATTCCTCTCCGGACAATTACAGCTAAGACAATTATTAAGAGTCTGATTAAGTTCTTTTCCACCTTTGGTCTTCCCAGAGTGATCCAGACGGATCAAGGAACTAATTTCATGTCCAAACTGTTTTCTTCTGCATTAAAAACATTGTCCATATCGCACCAGGTCTCCAGCCCTTACCACCCAGAGAGTCAAGGGGCTCTTGAACGCTGGCACCAGACGCTCAAGGCCATGCTGAGGAAGTATTGTATGGAAACAGGTGCTGATTGGGATGAGGGGGTGCCCTTTGTTTTGTTTGCTGTAAGGGAAACAGTGCAGGAATCGTTGGGGTTCAGCCCTGCTGACCTTGTGTTCGGACACACACCTAGGGGTCCGTTAAAAGTGTTAAAGGAGCATGTTCTATCTGATGCTCCTAGTAGCACCCCTAAGAATGTGTTACACTTTGTAAGTCAGATGCGGGAGAGGCTGCATGCTGCCTGCATGCTAGCTCAGGAGTCTCTCTCTTCCTCTCAGTCACGTATGAAAAAACAGTATGATAAACAAGCAAAAGACCGTGCGTTTTTGCCCGGGGATCAAGTACTGGTTTTGTTACCAATCCCAGGTTCATCACTGTCTGCCAGTTTTTCTGGACCGTATGTTGTGGAGCGCAAAGTCAGTGATACTAATTACATTATCAAAACACCAGATCGCAGGCGCTCTTCTCGTTTGTGTCATGTCAACATGCTTAAAGCCTATCATGTGCGTAACACTTCCGACAACCCCTCTAGTGTTCCGGTTCAGTCTGCGGGATCCAGCATGGCGTTGGTGGTTCCTGTGCCTACTGTGGACCTAGAGGAGAACAATAATGATGGTTTGGAATTGCGTCACTCATTACAACAGTGTAAACGTCTTAGTAATTCAGAGATGTTACAAAACTTACCTTCATTAATGGAACATTTGGATGACCGTCAAAACGATGATCTTGTGTCTCTAATACATTCTTTTCTTACTGTGTTCCATGATGTACCTAAGAGCACGTCTGTTTTGGCGCACAACGTGGATGTAGGCAATACATCTCCTATTCGCCAACATCCCTATCGGGTAAACACAAAAAAACGTGAGTTAATGAAAGGTGAGGTTGACTACCTGTTAAAACATGACATGGCAAAACGTAGTCACAGTGCTTGGAGCTCCCCGTGTATTTTGGTTCCGAAACCAGACGGCACGTCCCGTTTATGTACAGACTACCGTCAAGTAAATGCAGTAACTGTGCCAGATTCCTATCCGCTGCCTAGGATAGAAGACTGTATTGACCGGATTGGTTCGGCTGTTTTTGTAAGTAAACTCGTCTTGCTTAAAGGTTATTGGCAGGTGCCCCTAACCCCACGGGCTTCTGACATTTCGGCTTTTGTGACCCCCGATAACTTTGTACAGTATACAGTTATGCCATTTGGAATGTGCAATGCACCTGCTACATTTCAGCGTTTAGTTAACATTGTGTTTGATGACGTTCCCAACTGTACAGCTTACCTTGATGATGTAGTAATATACTCACCCACATGGGATGAACATCTTTCCACGTTGAGGTTGGTGTTCCAGCGTTTGGAAAACGCTTCGTTAACCCTCAACTTGGCTAAATGTGAATTTGGTAAAGCTACTGTAACATATCTGGGGAAACAGGTGGGTCGTGGGCAAGTGCGTCCCATTGCTAGCAAAGTGGACGCTATTGTTAACTATCCTGCCCCTAAAACACGCCGTCAGTTACGTCGATTTCTTGGAATGGTGGGTTACTACCGGACTTTTTGTAAAAACTTTTCAACTGTAGTAGCACCCCTAACCACCTTGCTCAGTCCTAAAGTACCTTTTAAATGGTCCGCAGAGTGCAGCTCTGCTTTTCGAGTCAGCAAAAGCACTGCTTTGTAGCGCTCCTGTGTTAACAGCTCCTAACTTTGATAAACCTTTCAAGCTGGAGGTAGACGCCAGTATGGTGGGGGCTGGGGCGGTCCTTTTACAGGAAGATGAGGAAGGAATAGATCGGCCAATTAGTTTTTTTTCCAGGAAGTTCAATCCGTGCCAGTCACGGTACTCTACCATTGAACAAGAAACGCTTGCTTTATTGTTGGCCTTACAGTTCTTTGAGGTATATGTCGGTTCTAGTGTTGTGCCTGTAAGAGTATTCACAGATCATAATCCTCTTACATTCCTCAAAAGAATGTACAATCAGAACCGCCGCCTCATGCGGTGGGCTCTGATCCTACAGGGATACAATGTTTGTATCACTCATGTTAAAGGAACTTCCAATGTAGTTGCAGATGCGTTGTCCCGTGTTTACCAGGACTAATTGTGTGCAAAAGGTGGTTTGCACACCTTTTGGTGGGGGCGTGTTACATCCCCAGAGTTCTGGGTTCGTTTTATAGTCATTTTTTCTGGTATTGCTTGTGGTTTGTGTGTTTGTGTTTTTCTACCAGGTAAGATGGCTTCTGTGACTGTTCCTGCAGCTGATTGGTGGCTCAACGGCTGATTGGGACTTGGAACTCCGCCCACTCATCAGTGGCTGCAGCTGGCTGGGCTCTTTAAAAAGCTCAGTTTGGGATCAGTTCTTTCTCTCTGTTCCTGCTTTTGGTTTGGTTTGTACCCTGTGTATGTTTGGTTTTTCTGACATTTTTGTTTGAAACAATTGAGAATAGTTAAATTGTTTTTGTGTGTTAGTAAATCTAACTTGTGTTTCATTTTTTTTTTTTTTTGGAACTTGTAGTAGCAGGACGGAGCACTTGTTGTTTGTGAATTTTTATAATTTGTATTAATTACCTTTTTTTTTCTCTATTGTTTATAGGGAGTTGGGGAGTAGATTTAGAGCTACCCCGGGGTATACATACATCACCCATAGGTATACTTCTCTGTCTAGAAACACCAGCTAGACCTGGGCGGACCACCAGCTGTAATTTTGGTTAGGGCGCCTTGATCGTGTGCCAGATAGAGATTGTATTTTTTTTTTTAATTTATTTTTTTTTTTTTTGGGGATTAGTATAGGTTAGGGGTGGGGTCCCTTTTGTTTATTTCTTTTTTTTGGTTCGTCCAGCCCTCCCCTTTTCCCAGGGAATTATTATTGTTTATTATTGTTTATTATTTACAATATTACCGTGGTTAAATAAAAGCTTTGTTTTTATACGGTATTTGGTGTTTGTGTCCTTTTCTCGTGCCGCGACTCCATACCTCCTTTGCTGGCATCGGTGGGCCTGAGCAGTGGGTTGTCCGGCTCTCCTCCCTTTGGGGGAGCTAGAATGTAACACCATGCAAATGAAATGTCTTAATATCAGTAGCCTAATGCTTTTATTAAGCTTCTTTTACAGTCTTTCACAGAAACATGGAACCAGTAACATAAGAATTTCAGCTTTGTGGTGTTGAGTGTAATTGTGGAAAACTTTTCTTCTTTTGTTTGCAGACTATGTTTCTTACAAAAAGGATTTTCGGGATCATTTTCAGTCTCTCACTGAATGTGTGGCTCTGTGAGACTGCAAGTGTAATCCTTTGTGAGTAAGAATTTTTTGATTGAAATTAATTTATCTTAAAATGTTGAAAATCAAATTTTTTATTACAATATATTCCATTACATCTTTGTCTTACATTGCAGTGGATCAAGAAGAAGCATCACATATTAATACCGCTGATATCAATCTTGAGAGAGCATATGTTGCTCGAAGCTGCAAAGAACTTCAGAAAAAGTATCAGGTTAATGAAGGTACGCTCATTTTATGTTAATGTTTGATCTTAAGCAAGAACTAAAGTGACTCAGGAATGCTCTGTTCACGCAGACGGCCTGTACTATCTGAACTCCTCCAGAGGGGTGCTTTACCAGACCTTCTGTGATATGACCACTGCGGGCGGAGGCTGGACGCTGGTTGCCAGTGTTCATGAAATCGGATACTGAACTATCTGGACGATTGGCTTGTTCTAGCGCAGTCAGAGACAGAGCTTGTGTCTCACAGAACAGCGCTTCTCAGCCATCTGGAAGGTCTGGGTCTCTCGGTCAACTGGACCAAGAGCTCGTTATCGCCCCGTCAGTCAATTTCCTTTCTTGGAATAGAACTAGACTCGGTGGCTATGACGGCCAGATTGTCGGAGCAGCGCGCGCGCCGCATCCGTCACCTCACCGCATCCTTCCAAGTAGGCAGCCAGGTTCCGCTGAGGACATTCCAGCGTATCCTGGGGCATATGGCCTCAGCTGCAGCGGTGCTCCAGCTGGGCTTATTGCGCATGCGCCCGCTTCAACGCTGGCTGAAAGTGCGCGTGCCCCACCGAGCCTGGGCGGCCGGCGGCTCGCGAGTCAGAGTGAATCAGGGCTGCATTTCAGCCCTGCAGCCCTGGCTGGCAGCCGAATGGTATC
Organism: Vimba vimba; assembly: GCA_022828995.1. Classification (NCBI taxonomy): domain Eukaryota; kingdom Metazoa; phylum Chordata; class Actinopteri; order Cypriniformes; family Leuciscidae; genus Vimba; species Vimba vimba. Next base: position 31,080,717 of record CM040837.1, on the reverse strand, counting down.
ACACAGGAGTGACTATGGGAGTGATCTCACACCGGAAAGTTGTCTCGACAGACGCTTCCAACCAAGGTTGGGGAGCGCTCTTCGAAGGCAGACCGGTCTATGGCCGCTGGTCAGACCAGGAGAATCTCCTACACATAAACTATCTAGAGATGCTCGCGGTCGAGAAAGCGCTCAAGCACTTCCTCCCATTCCTCCTAGGTCACCATGTTCTAGTCCAAACGGACAATACATCGGTAGTGGCCTATGTGAATCGCCAGGGCGGTGTCAGATCAAAGACGCTCTGCACCCTGGTGGAACGCCTCCTCGTGTGGGCTCAGCACTCTCTGCGCTCGCTGAGAGCCGCGCATATGCCTGGCCACCTGAACGAGGGTCCCGACAGACTGTCCAGGGACAATGTTCCCCCTGGGGAGTGGTCCCTACACCCCCAAACAGTCCAGTCACTGTGGCGCCGTTTCGGCAAAGCGAAAGTCGACCTTTTTGCGTCAAAAGACAACGCTCACTGCCCAGAGTTCTTTACGAAGAACGAGGACGCGCTGGCCCAGACCTGGCCCAGCGGCCCGCTATATGCTTTTCCCCCAGTCTCTCTGCTGCCTCAGATCATCAAGAGAGTCAGGGAAGCGCGCCACACAGTGCTCCTCATAGCCCCGTACTGGGAGAACCAAGCTTGGTTCCCGGAACTAATACAGCTGGCAGACACAGTCCCCTGGCCGATACCGGCGAGGAGAGACCTTCTCTCCCAAGCCTGCGGCTCGATCTGGCATCCCCATCCAGAGCGCTGGTCTCTGCATGCATGGAGCCTCAACGGTTACTCGTTGATCTGCCAAAAGGGGTTATGAACACGCTCATACAATCTAGAGCCCCCTCTAAGAGGCGGCTCTACACGTCTAAATGGTCTGTGTTTAGCAAATGGTGCACTGCCAAGGGGCTCAATCCACAGGCATGTGGGGTATTGCACGTATTGTGTTTCCTTCAAGAGCTGCTGGACGCCGGCAGGTCCCCCTCCACGCTCAAAGTTTATGTTGCGGCCATCTCAGCTTTCATTGACTCAGAGCTGGGCCGCGCATTAGGAAGGAACGTGTTCGTCACTCGCTTCCTTAGAGGAGCCAGGAGGATGAACCCCCCCCCGACCCCCCTCGGTTCCTATGTGGGATCTTTCACTGGTCTTGGAGGCCCTGAAAACACATCCCTTTGAACCCTTGGAAACTGTGGATATGAAATACCTCACGCTCAAACCCGTTTCTCTGATAGCTCTGTCTTCAGTTAAACGTGTGGGAGACCTTTACGCGTTATCTATTAACGCCGCGTGCCTCGAGTTCGGACCTAACGACTCTAAAGTTATTCTCAAACCGAGGCATGGTTACATTCCCAAAATATTGGGCACTCCCTTCAGAGCGCAGGTCATTTCTCTCTCAGCCCTGCCAACTTCCAGCAGCGAGGCCGATAGTAATCTCCTCTGCCCAGTCAGGGCGCTGAGAAACTACATCACACGCTCCGCCGCTTTCAGGCGCTCGGAGCAGCTTTTTGTTTCGTTTGGAGGGCGCACCAAGGGTCTCGCCTCCTCGAAACACAGCCTGTCCAGATGGATAGTGGATGCTATCGCAGCTGCTTTTGCGTCTAAAGACCTGCAGTGCCCACTGGGCATTCAAGCTCACTCCACCAGAGGCATGGCCTCGTCGTGGGCGTGGTCCAGCGGGATTTCCATTCACAACATTTGTACAGCGGCAGGCTGTGCCTCCCCCTGTACATTTGTTAGATTTTACAACCTGGAAGTTCCCGCCTTGCAGGCGAAAGTTTTATCAGCCTAAGTCTTGCGTAGACCGGCCCACTATCAGTGCGCGGGCTACGTTGGTTGATTTAGCTCTACTGGTTGAGCTGCACTATGCAGGGAATTGTCAGTTCGGACCGGCTGTGCCGCTCTGTGCTCCCTAGTATGTGCTTGTGTACTGCGCTAGCCTTCTATTGGCCGCCCGGCTCCCTGTTATCACGTTCCCCGGGCTCTCCCTGGGACTCATTCAGTGGATGCTGGGCACGCACGGCGTTGACAAGGGTGTTCCCGCAGCGTAAGCTACTTACGCAATACGAGAGAACCTCTCGTAAGAGAACGTAATCGGTTACTAAACGTAATCTAGAAGAGGGAACGAGTATTGCGTAACCCGCCGTGCTCGCGCCACGAGCTCACTCGCTTCAGCGATAGAAATCAGTGAAGCAGCCTCTGAGTCTCGCTTATATACACTAAGCCACACCCCTTTTCGCGGGCTGTGACGCATGAAGCGCGCCAAGCGCTCTCATTGGACGTGACGTCACGCCAAGGGCTCAGCGATAGGCTGCTGCAGTTGCCGCAGGGCAGCCAATGGGCACGCTAGTCAGCCTGCCTTAGGTCTGCATGCTGCCGCACTGCGTTGACAAGATTATTAAAAATTAAGGATCATTTTTGGCTTCAGTATCTCGAGAAAGAAGACTTTCCCGCAGCGTAAGCTACTTACGCAATACTCGTTCCCTCTTCTAGAGAGAACAGAGGTTATGTTTAGTAACCGATTACGTTTTACAATATGCAACATTTTTCGATAGTAGCCTACTATCATGTAATATTAACTTTGACATCACAAATCAGATTATAGCAAAAATCCTCAAAAAGTAGACTAAACTGTTACTTCAGCAGTTAATAATCAACAGTTCAGTACAATCAGTTTAACACAAATGATGTCAAATAGTGACCAAAATGTCAGCAATTAACGTCTGCAGATGTGGATGTTGCGGCAGCAACCGCTTTCATAACCGCTGTAAAGGTGGACTTGTTAGGATTTGCAAAGTCATGGCGGTGTTTCTCCACGAGTTGCAATAGAAACTGCTTCTGTTCCTCTTGATTCGTAAGGACTCCATTGAATGCCTGAATCATGGCCACTCCTCGCTCGGCTGCATCGTTGACAACTTTCAAGCTTCTCACTTTCCGTTGGCCTTCAATGGCTGCGTTTCCATTACCCTTCAAATTGCGCAAATTGAAATTGCGAATTGGAAATACGCTCAATGGAAACACGTAAATTTCGCGAAAACTCCCATTTAGCGCAAAAAATTTTTTACGCTCGCTGACCTCAACTATTTGTAAAATTATGGAAAAGATTAGATTACAAATTGACAATAATGGCAAGAAGCCCTATTATAACTTAGTCAATTGTGCACAATATAGCAAATAAATTAAATAAACAATGCAATAATCACTTTCAGTTCTCTTCTCAGTGAATAAGATGATGCACAAAGTTAACTGAACTACTGACTAATGAGCTAAAGTGAGCCGCACAGTCCAACACAACAATATTATTATAATTGGTGATTGATGAGAGACGACAGATGACATGTTTTTCATTCCAAAGAATATCTAAATTCTAAAATCATAAAAGAATTTGAACATGAACACCACAGTTAAATGATAACAATACTCACCCTCAAGGATTCATTTACTTTGGTGAACAAAATTGAAATAAAATGGCATTTTTTTGCGATAGGCTAAATGTACTACATATGCAACATTTGAGCTCATTGAGCTACCAGTAAATAATAATATATCTCAATGAAACTTGACACTGCTACTATGCATCATAAAAGGAACAGAATGAGACCTTTAACAAAAAAGGGGGTGAGACCTTTAACATAAAAAAAAAATGTCCATTACATTGAGTGGCACCCTAATCAATGTACGCATCAGTTGGGGATGGCTCGCAATGTGTACACAGCAACAGACAAGGACAAGATGTTTGTCTGCTAGCTTGTTCTTCCTTCTCAGTTTCACAGTCGAGGACAAAACACTTTTTCAATATTGAAAGATCAATATCAATGTCTTATATAATCTGCTTTGGCTTTCAAAATAATATTTGAATATGTTAACACCTAAAATTCAACAAAGGTGTAGTTTTTGTTTGAAGTTTGGTTCGAGCCGAAATTATGGGGGAATCGAGCCGAAACGAGTCCTCTCACGGAATGTGAAAAAAGTTCAAACCAAAAATACACCTTCCCTTTCGAGGGAACTCGCGATGCGTCAATGACGCTTTGGGAACGCTCCTGCGTGATTGCGTCTGAAGCACCTATGTCAACTAGTCCAATGGCGAGAGTGGGCGTCACGGGCGGGTGACGTGACGACCAGGAAAGGATAAAGGACATCCGGTTTAGAACCGCGCTAGCTTCTGTGCCTCAGCAAGCGCTCTGTGTTATACTGTCTGTTTTATTTATTGTTGTCTGTCTCTATATCAGTCAAAAGCAATAAGATATTATGGCGAACAAACAACCTTAGATCGTGTGTTTCTCCCTGCCCTCTTTCTTTACGGGTGGGGATACACACGATGTATGTGTTGTTTGTTTGGAACGGAGCATGATCTGTCAGCGCTCGAGGGCGCTGACTACGATCATTGCGAGTTACTATCGCTTTACTCGCTCCGTTCCCGCTTGTCACTCTTTGAGGAGGGTGTTCAGGCTCGCGTTCCTCGCAGTACCGGCCCTGTGTTGCCGAGGCAGCACGGAAGCTGGTATTGTGGGGTTCGCAAATGGATCTCGCGGAGGGGTTAGAGACGGGCTCCGCCTTTTCTCTGCCTTTTCCCGGGGGATCCAGCGCGCTCTCTCTCTGGTTCGGAAGCCCGCGCCGCGGCTTCTTCCGCCCTGGTTAGAGAGCCCGGTGTTTCAGCAGTCTATCTCCGAGGAGGTAGATATGTTGAGCATCAATGCAGTCCACAACCACAAGCATATATATATAGACAGGAGTATGGGGAGCAAACATCTGTGGATCGTGTGTTCCTCCCTGCACTCGATTCATGTGTTGTTTGTTTGGGGGTGGAGCATGCACGGTCAGCTCTAGTAAAAGGGGACTGACAGTGTTCATTCATAAATTCCCGACGTGTAACATTTGCACTATCGAGAGTTTAGCTCTGCTCCTTATGGCTTTCTTCTCGAGGGAAGAAAGTCAATAAAGATTCTTTGGCTCGGATCTCGCGTGTGCTGAGGCAGCGCGTAGATTACGTGGTCTGCATTAAGAATAATAGTGGACGGGCTACGGTCATTCATGAAAATTACCCACGTGTGTAGCACTATCGGGAGTTTTCCCATGCTACTGTTTATTTAAAAAAAAAAGACTGCATTAAGAGTCCAGTGGTTATGCAAATGCAATGCATTTATTAAAAAATAAATAAATAAAATTGTGTATTGCAAGCTATGAATTTATGATTCTTTTATTGCATGTTGAAACTATTTTTTATATATAAGCTTATATATAAATATATATTCAGCCTTTCATCTAGACTATATTAAATTGTCTGGTTGATTTTTTTTGCTGTTTAATTCTGAGGAATTAAATAAGTGGGCTGCATTTAAAATGTGCTTATCTGACTTTCATTAGTTAGATTCATGTATATGTTCAGTAATTCATCCAGACCGTGTTAACTTGTCTGGTTGATCTTTTTCTATATTTAATTTTGAGGAATTAAATGGTATAGTTTGGTGCTACAGTTGTCCACCTCTGAGGAGATGGATGTGCTGAGCATCGAGTTAAGGGAATTGAAGATTCTACATCTCAATCTTCTGTGGACAATGAGTTTATAACTTTGCAATTGGGGCTGCTGGGTGGAGCAGCTCTAGCCATTAACAAACTCATTGTACAGACAGAGTGTCATTTCCTGTGCTCCCCCTCAGAAAGATTGGGGACCAGAATGGCATTCTCAACAGAAGCCTTTAAAGCAGAAGATGGATTCTGAGGACTGTTTTACTGTGAAAAAGGTTTTCAGCCAAGGTCCTGATGCCACTGGTGTCAGACCTCTGAGGGCAACCCCGACCGGGGTGGAGCGGTGTACACCTCATTATACGGTGCCCGCCCCACCTCGGTGCCCTCAGGAGGCCGTTCTGCCAACCCCGCACCCTTGGTCTCGGGGCGCAGCGGTTTCCAGCGAGCACATGGCTCAGTGTCACCACGACACTGTGTCAAACTCGCACCCTCTGAGGGGGGTTCAAAAAGAGTCAGTTCGGTTGTTTCCTGCCAGGATGCTTCAGGTCACCGAAGTGGCTGTTACAATAACACCAGAGGCCAGTCTCGAGAGACTGGTACCCTTAGTAGATTTTCTGACAGAGTGGAAGAATCTGCCGAATATATCTCCATGGGTCCTGCAGATAATAGAGAGAGGTTACAGAATACAGTTTAGTTTTCCTCCACCTCGTTACAACGGGGTGCTACTCGCGTTAGTACATCCCGAGCAGGCTCTGGTAATGGAGCAAGAAGTAGAGTCTCTATTAGCGAAGGGAGCTATAGAGCAGGTGTACTTGCCCGACAGAGAATCGGGGTTTTACAGCCGCTACTTTATTGTTCCGTAAAAGGATGGGGGGCTGCGTTCCCACTTTTAGATCTTCGTCTGTTGTATCGTGCAGTCATGAAACTCAAGTTCATTATGCTCACACTCAAACAGATTGTGACTCTTTTCAGATCCGAGGACTGGATAGTCACAATAGATTTAAAAGGCGCTTACTTCCATCTTCCCTCAACAAAGGAAATTCCTGAGGTTTTCTTTTGGGGGCAAAGAATACCATTATCGGGTGCTTCCATTCGGTCTAACTCTATCACCCTGCACGTTCACGAAGTGCGTAGATGCAGCTCTGGCCCTGCCAGGCTGCAGGGCTACGCATTCTGAACTACATCGATGACTGACTGATTCTGGCGGAATCGGAGCAGTTAGCAGTTCGGCATCGAGATGTCGTCCTCGCTCAGATGAAGAAATTGGGGTGAGACTCAATGCCAAGAAGAGTGTGCTTTCTCCACTACAGAGAACCACTTTCCTTGGTGTGGTATGGGATTCAGTCACGATGCGAGCCATACTTTGCCCGTTCGTGTAGCTGTTATCCTCGCAACCACAAAAGAGTTGAAGCTAGGCCAGCCACGCACTGTGAAACAGTTCGAGAAACTGTTGGGCCTCATGGCAGCAGCGTCCAATGTGATACCCTTTGGCCTACTGTACATGAGACTCTCGCAGTGGTGGCTCAGAACCAGAGGGTTCTCCCCGAGGGGAAACCCACTTCGTATGATCAAGATCACGCGGCAGTGTCTCCGCGCCTTGGTTATATGGGGGAATACTGGTTCCTATCTCACATGAGCAGTCACGCATTGTGAAACAGTTCGAGAAACTGTTGAGCCTCAAGCAGCAGCGTCCAATGTGATACCCTTTGGCCTACTGTATATGAGACTCTCGCAGTGGTGGCTCAGAACCAGGGGGTTCTCCCCGAGGGGAAACCCACTTCGTACGATCAAGATCACGCGGCGGTTTCTCCGCGCCTTGGTTATATGGAGGAATTATTGGTTCCTGTCTCACGTGAGCAGTCACGTATTGTGAAACAGTTTAAGAAACTGTTGGGCCTCATGGCAGCAGCGTCCAATGTGTTACCCTTTGGCCTACTGTATATGAGACTCTCGCAGTGGTGGCTCAGAACCAGAGGGTTCTCCCCGAGGGGAAACCCACTTCGTACGATCAAGATCACGCGGCAGTGTCTCCGCGCCTTGGTTATATGGAGGAAATACTGGTTCCTTTCCCAGGTTCCGGTGTTGGGAGCTCTTTGCCATCGAGTTGCTATCTCGACAGATGCTTCCCTCACCGGCTGGGGAGCGGTATTGGGAGGCCGCTCATCTCAGGGCCTGTGGAGGAGTCATCATCTTTTTGGCACATAAATTACCTGGAGATGATGGCAGTCTTCAATGCGTTGAGACATTCCTCCCAGACCTGAGGGACCATCATGTGCTTGTCCTTACAGACAACACGTCAGTGGTCTCTTACATAAATATGTAGGAGCAGACATCCTGTTGAGGCAGGGGCTGAGGCCCGGGGAATGGAGGCTCCACACCGAGGTGGTGGAGCACATTTTGGGGGGTTTATGGCCAGGCACAAGTGGATCTGTTCACGTCTCAGGATACGACGCATGGTCCACTTTGGTTCTCCCTCACACACCCAGCTCCCTTGGGGCTGGATGTTGTGGTATGGACATGGCCGAGGCTACGTCTGTACATCTCTCCCCGATTATTCTGCTCCAAGGAGCTCTGGAGAAGGTCCGCCGGGACGGAATAAGTCTACTATTTGTAGAACCGTACTGGCCGGTCTGATTGGTTCTCAGACCCGGTGTCTCTACTCGATGGCTCTCCCTTGGAGATTCCAGTCAGGAGGGACCTTTGGTTTTAAGTGGGAGGGGTGACCCTTCACCCCAGCCCAGATATATGGAACCTGTGGGTTTGGCCTCTGAGGGGGCCAAACTCATTGACTTGGTCTCTCAACTGAGGTTGTGGAGACCATACTTCACTCCAGAGCTCTCTCCACGAGGAAACTTTATGTATTTAGTGATTGGTTTTCACTTCATATTGCGGGTCTCGGGCCCAGTTACTGCCCGATTGGTACAGTGCTGGAGTTACTGCTTGCTTGTTTTTCCGCAGGGTTATCCCCTTCCACACTGAAGGTGTTCGTGGCAGCCTTAGTGCCTACATGTCCCTTTTGGTGGTATTTCCCTGAGGAGGGGGAGAAAGGGGGGGGCCTTTGGTTGTTTCCTCCATGGTGATTTAAAACAAATAGACCAGGACAGGAGTATGGCGGCTTAGAAGCCTTATTATATATATGTAGATATCCCTGTAGGGTGTGGTATGCGGCAGGCTGGTCCTCTCCGCTCACATTCATAAGGTTTTGCAACTTCGACCTGGGTGCTTCCCCAGGTTCTCCAGTTCTCTTGTCTTAGTTGTGCAGTATTCACACAGACAGGTTCTGGTTTGTATGGCGTGTTGGGCATTCTCGTTCCCAAAGCGTCATTGACGCATCGCGAGTTCCCTCGAAAGGGAACGTCTCAGGTTACGACTGTAACCATAGTTCCCTGAGAAGGGAACGAGACGATGCGTCACCTTGCCATACTTACTACATCCCTGTGATCGACTTGCTTCGGCCCTTTTCGAAGCTAGCGCGGTTCTAAACCGGATGTCCTTTATCCTTTCCTGGTCGTCACGTCACCCGCCCGTGACGCCCACTCTCGCCATTGGACTAGTTGACATAGGTGCTTCAGACGCAATCACGCAGGAGCGTTCCCAAAGCGTCATTGACGCATCGTCTCGTTCCCTTCTCAGGGAACTATGGTTACAGTCGTAACCTGAGACGTTTTTCATATATATTACAAGTAATCTGTAACTTATATTAATTTAAGATACCTTGCAGTTACCAACATTGTAGAAATATGGTGATTTGCCTATTTATTATAAATGTTACTTCTATTAAATATTGGGGAGTATATATGTGACTTTTATAGGGGTTGTTCTCATACTGTTGTTTAAACATGTGTTTAGGATATTTGTTTTAATCCATAGTTTTAATTTAGTACAAATGTTAATTCAATAACAGCCTGATGAAAGATCAATATCAATATCTTACCTAATTTAGGTGTTAACTTAATCAAGTGTTATTTTCTTAGCCAAAGCAGAAAAACTTTCCTTTCCCGCATCCGTGTTCCACTTAGGCTCAGGTTTCCCTTATTTACCTTAGACTCAGGTAACCTATCCTCACTCCTGAGAAAGTATAAATATGCTAAGAAAGTATGAGCTTTATTATCTGACTCACCCAAAATCCAAAAGCCTTGACAGTGCTCGTCAAATCTGAGGAGAGAAACACCAGACAAGAAACAAACATAAGAATTCTTTTGCCATGCAAATGAAATGTCTTAATATCAGTAGCCTAATGCTTTTATTAAGCTTCTTTTACAGTCTTTCACAGAAACATGGAACCAGTAACATAAGAATTTCAGCTTTGTGGTGTTGAGTGTAATTGTGGAAAACTTTTCTTCTTTTGTTTGCAGACTATGTTTCTTACAAAAAGGATTTTCGGGATCATTTTCAGTCTCTCACTGAATGTGTGGCTCTGTGAGACTGCAAGTGTAATCCTTTGTGAGTAAGAATTTTTTGATTGAAATGAATTTATCTTAAAATGTTGAAAATCAAATTTTTTATTACAATATATTCCATTACATCTTTGTCTTACATTGCAGTGGATCAAGAAGAAGCATCACATATTAATACCGCTGATATCAATCTTGAGAGAGCATATGCTGCTCGAAGCTGCAAAGAGCTTCAGAAAAAGTATCAGGTTAATGAAGGTACGCTCATTTTATGTTAATGTTTGATCTTAAGTAAGAACTGAAGTGACTCAGGAATGCTCTGTTCACGCAGACGGCCTGTACTATCTGAACTCCTCCAGAGGGGTGCTTTACCAGACCTTCTGTGATATGACCACTGCGGGCGGAGGCTGGACGCTGGTTGCCAGTGTTCATGAAAACAACATGTACGGAAAGTGTACCGTTGGTGATCGCTGGTCTAGTCAGCAGGGCAGTGAACCGAACCGGCCTGATGGTGAGGGGACATGGGCAAACACAGTCACATTTGGAAGTGCAGATGCCTCTACAAGTGATGATTATAAGGTATTCTTATTACATTTATGGTTTTACAGCAATAGTTAAATAGAAGGAACAGAAATGACACAAGAGTATAATGATCAAAGGATGTTTTTGGAGAATCTGAAACGATAGTCTCCTTTCTGTCCCAGAATCCTGGCTACTTTGACATTCCAGCACAAGATGTGTCCGTGTGGCACGTTCCTAATAATATGGAGGTGGAATCCTGGAGCGCGTCCTCCATCCTGCGATACCACACTGAGAATCACTTCTTAACTCTCCACGGGGGAAACCTTTATTATTTATTCAAGGTCAGATCAACTTCAACACCATTTTTGGGTTTGAAACATTCACAGAAATACAATTTTTGTGAAATTACAATGACACTGTTTTTTTCTTTTTCTTTTTTTTTTTTTCCCAGAAATTCCCTGTGAGGTTTGGATTAGGGGCATGCATCACTGATAATGGACCTGTTATTCCAATCGTGTATGATAATGGAAATGCAGATTACAACAGAAATCTCTATGGTCCCCATTCAAGAAGTATGGCTCTTTTTTAATTTATCCTTTATTTAAGCTGGCAAGACACTTAAAAACAAATAATTATTTTCAGCAACACCCCGTGAGCCAATATTTTCCAAATATCTTTAATGACAGTGGGTTCATCAGTTGACAGTATCAGTATCATAAATCTGTGTATTATTAAGTGATCATGATTGTTGAGATCCAGTCACTTTAATGAATGAAAGCCATGTCATGTGTTCATGGACATTTCATGACAGATTATCATCACTGATATATTCTGTGCATTTCCCCAGCAATTTCTCTGCCTGGATTCATCTCATTCAGAGTCTTCAATACTGAAAGGGCAGCCATGGCTCTTTGTTCAGGTCTCAAACCAACCGCCTGCAACACTGAACATGTGAGGAAAAATAATATTCTGGATTGTAAAATTGATAGTAATACATTTACAATGAAAATAAATCAACTGCACCAATGTCATTGTAAGAAGTGCCTAGGCGTGTCTTGTTGTTAGTAATGTCCTCATATTGTTGCAGTTCTGTATTGGCGGAGGTGGACACTTTCCTGAGGCGGCCCCAAGGCAGTGTGGGGACTTTGCGGGATTCGACTGGGAAGGCTATGGCACTAATGCGGGATATAGCGCTTCCAAAGAGATAACTGAAGCAGCCGTGCTCCTCTTTTATCGCTGACACTCCCATCAATCTAAAATCACCAGCATCCTTTCCTTCTTTCTAAGATTTTCCACATTGATTAACACCTGAATTTTACACAATTATTTGCTCAAATGTATTTCTTTACGATATATATCCAGTGGTTGTCAATTATACTGTTCAGACATCAGATAAAAAATTTACTTTAGTTTAACTTCTAGTTTACAAGATACTTTGACAAGGTTTTATGAATACATTTATATTGTGGATGAATTTTTTTATTAATCATTACTAACATTTCTTTTTCTTGCAGGATGTTTTTTATATTCTGTTGAAAACGAAATGTCCCCAGCACTTGGGCCAAAATTGGTATGTCAAAAAAAATAATTATGGACACGGCTAGACAGTTATTGAAATATAATATCCCCATGATATATTGAGTAATCAACAAACTAACGACCTTATGTTTTAGGTAGATCTAAGTTTGCTTTGACAGTAACAGATGTCTGTAACAGGGGGTTGCTGAAATTGCACATATGTTGAACCAATCATATTAGAGAAAACGGTGTGATGATGATGATGAGTAATGTCATGTTACCTTTACTATGTACCTTTCCTATCTAAACTCTTGTACTCTTTTTGCTGGGGGGATTCTCTCTGAAATGTGTGAGATCCTCCCAGCCGTGATTAAAGCATATTCAAAGGCATTGGTCTTATTCACAAGTGATGATAGTGTTCACAGGGGACGAGACGTCGGGGGTTAGGAGATGCGCTGGAGGATAAATGTGTAAACATCGATTAGGCGACGTATGGGGTCGATTAGGTGCATAGGTCGATTAGGTGCATTCTACCACGATATTTAATACAGTTAATATATTAACTTTATGTAGATTTTTATTTTTTATTATTTTAAGCATATAAAGCATTGGAGAATACTGATCTATGTAATGCATCTGAAATGATAAGGATGTTTCATAGAATTGTAAACATTCAACATCTTTTGATGTTAGGGAACATTTGAACAATATTCTTAATATTTGTTATGAATGAACCATCAACAGTCTGGTTGACATACTGTAGAGTAAGCATACCCTTTCTCAAAGGCAACTTGTTGAGGAGCGAACCATATTTGAGGAAATGCTGCTCTATAGTTGAAGCTTAATTGGGGCTGATGTCTCAGAGAGAGACACATTGTTATGGCACAATTCTTATGAAGGCACATATTTGAAACTTGTGTTACAAAGATAACCTGTATATTTACAAAATTCATGTTTGTATAGAATATAAAATGTGCATCAAGTCAAACAGTACATGTCCACCTCTAACATTATTTGAGACAGAATGATGATTTTTGCGAGAAATTGCCTTATTACACCTTTAAACGTAACTATTGGGTTTCAACTTACTCAAATATCATGATATAAATGTAAAAATAAAAACAAAACTTTAAAATGGTTCAAATGTTGGCTTATATCTTACTAAGATGCGATTATATGTAGTTTATACTCTTTTATTATACACAGAAATGGACCATGGTAAAGATATTTAGACAGTTTGTGAACCCTGTTTTGTTTTCAGACAGTTTCATATAGGCTTAACTTTCAAAAAAGTCCAGTACAAACGTTACTGTCACTCATTAACCGCAGCTGTCATAGTTGCGAGGCGACAAGAACAATTCTCAGTAGACTGTGTACACTCGTTCCGACTTTCTTGGCACCTTCAAAGGTGTGTTCTTTGTAGACTGCCACCTTCGGTAAATTTCACCTCAAAATACCCCACAGATCATTTATTATAGCATGTCCAATGCATTTACATTGTTTAGCCAAGCAGGCGTCACAGGTCAGAGTGATGGGCGTGCCGAAAGGAGACGTGCCAAAATGTGAAATGTGACCCCTAACCCTACCTCACACACTGACAGACCGCTTGAACAACCAAATGAAAAAGACCTTTCTGCATGACCTACCTTTCAGCATGCGCCAATTTTTCGTCATGCCCATTACTCTAACCTGCAGATACCAAAACTTGAATCAATTTGCGAATTTTGCAATGCCAACATGGCTGGGAGTGTCAGATCAACTGCAGCAACCAGCAATTAAAGACATTTTAAGATGATTTTAGGCAAAATGGCTGAATAATTATATATACAGTCACTAATAAGATGATTTAATGGTTTATCGTTTTTTGACCAATTGGTGACGCAATTAAAAAATGTATCTGGTGTGGTCAGAGTGAGGTGACAATGACACATACAAAGTTTGCTGTCAAAATGTCAAGGCATTGCAGAGATAAAGCCTGAATAGACATTTTGGCATCATGCCTCAACTTTGATGCAGCGGTATACAATGGTTTTGTCTATCGAAACGAAATCCATATTATTTTGTTGGCACAGTCTGGAGATGATACGATTTGATTTTGGTGAAAATCAGACAAACGGTCTAGGAGAAGTTCGTAAAAGTTTGGCTGACTATGGTAATTTGGAAATTTTGTTATAACTTTTTTACCACAAGGTGGTGCTGCCATGAAACTTTTTGAGTACCTTCAAGGCAATCACACCCAGAGTTATAAGCATTTGAAAATGTAATTTTACCACTAGGTGGCCCTGGCTCAAAAATTATCAGGCTCCTTCAGAGCATCGTACTGATTACCCATACCAAGTTTTGTAACAATACGTTCATCGTTCATAAAATACATTATTTTAGTACAAAAATCTAAATGGTCGATATGGGAAAATTGGATATCAGTCAACTCACATGATGCCCCAAATCTAACGAGACCACTTTTATGATTTTTGGAGTTCAGGAGTTATAAGCAAAAATGTCAAAAATTTTGTATCTCCGGACCAGTAGGTGGTGCTGCGCCGAAACGCAGCATGTCGCCTCAGGTCATGCTTGTGATGAAATGTTCCAAGTTTGGTCTGAATACAATAAAGTGTTGCAGAGATACAGCCTTAAGTCTGTTTTCGCAAGCACTTTGTAAAATTCGTTTGCATGGTATTCGAGAACGGTTTTATGAATCAACTTGAATTCCATAACTTTTTGTCGCCATGGTCTGAAGATGATCTGGTTCAATTTTCATGAAAATCGGAGAAACCTTCTAGGACGAGTTCGAAAAAGTAAGTTCTTCGGAAAATTCAAAATGGCGGACAAATTTTCATGACGGAAAATGACGTCATATGGTGCAATCGAACCGGCTTGAGCCAAGGAATCAGATGAAAAAGAGGGATTGCTAGAGGGATTGAGTTAGAGACTCCAAATTTGCTATGGTGACAGATCAGACTGTCCTCTATCAGAGTGCCAAATTTCATAACTTTCCCGCAAGTGGTTCTATGGGCTGCCATAGACTTCCAGAGCGAAAGAATAAGAAGAACGCCAACGATTTTAATTGGTGCCTACACACATTCAGTGCTTGGTCTCTAATAATAAGAACACCAATGGATACAATAGGTGCCTACTACGCACCTTTGATGCTTGGCCCCTAATAAGAAAGATGTATACATTTGGATACTTACTGAAATTGCCTGGTGCATAGATTTTCCAAAATTCCTCTTAAACTCTGTGCTCACCTTCATTAGATTGACTTCACAGTGGGAGACGATGATGCGTGTTACTGCCTTCTCTTTCACACTTTTACTCTGCAAACATCAAAATCGATAGAAGAAACTGCATACCCACATAACTCAAATTCAGCCAATGTCATCTCCTTACATATCAAATGACTTGTGGTCAAAATTAGATACTCACCTTCATGGAGTCATTGAGTCTGCTGGCAAAATACAGATGTTTGTTCTCCAAGCACTCAACTGTAGAAAGACAGAGATCAGTCGTAGGAAAAGGTTACAGGTTCTCTGACTTTGGTAGGGGACTCTCTTCAGTTCCTTTTCTCTCCACTCCAGCTTCATAAAGAGCCTAAAAATCACCATAATGGACACAGGATTACAAAAAGTAAACTTTTTGGTTATTCCAGTGGTCATCTGAATGTACAATGGTTTATCATAATATTATTTTAAGCATGTTGAATAGGAGTCAGTTGAAGTTAAAAGGGCTCTACTCACTCTTGCATCATTGTCAATCTTCTCATAGTCCACCACGTTACTTGGCTCATCTGTCTTGGCCTGTGGACATGAACGAATACAGTATGAGCACAGCAATACAGGATCTGCACTTTACAGGCTATGTTGCCAGTTAGGAATTAGCCTACCAGTTAAATATTGGGAAATAAAGTGGAATTTGATCATAATTACCACAAATAACTGTTATACTTTGAGAAATTATCGGTTAATCTATGTTACCTGTACAAGGGCCAGGAGCAGCTTAGCGACATCACCAGATGTGTCTCCAGAAACATCTTTCTCCAAATCCTT
Organism: Vimba vimba; assembly: GCA_022828995.1. Taxonomy (NCBI): domain Eukaryota; kingdom Metazoa; phylum Chordata; class Actinopteri; order Cypriniformes; family Leuciscidae; genus Vimba; species Vimba vimba. Next base: position 31,064,761 of record CM040837.1, on the reverse strand, counting down.
CTTAAACACTGCAGGAGAAAAGGGGATATGAATGCCAGTGTAAGTGAGCTTTTTATGCTTTTTAAGGGCACTCACTTTCTCTGTCAACCTTCTTGATTTCCATCAGCTCTTCTTTATTGCGAGAACAACACACCATCTCATTAAGACTCTCCTCATCAGTGCCGAGACCCTGCAAAACACATGACACTGTCACATGAATAAAATGAATGAATACAACTCTAAAGACATTTAGAATGTTATAAAATGTTTTCATTTCTAAATAAATGCGGTTCTTTTGAACTTTCTTTTTTTTTTTTTTTAATCAAACAAATGAATCATGTTTTCCCTTAAAAATATTAAGCTGCGCAACTGTTTTTACTGTGATAATCAGTAAAATCAGGTCCTAAAGGTCCAAATCAGATCCAAATCAGGTCCTAAAGACCTGAAGCTACTGTGGATAATCAACCAATTCATTTTTGCAATGCTGTGGAGTCAGTCATTCGTGCGTTACCCTAAAGACCAGCTTAATTTACCACAAACAATATGTAGCAAGGTAAGCAGGAGAAGGGGAGGGGGATTGGGAAGCAACTACCAATCCCATTACAGACTGCTGATAGGGTGGCCCAATTTAAAGGACAGGCAACGTGGAAAGGCAGCTGGGGTCCTTGTAGCACCAGTTAGCCGTTTGGGACTGGGTGTCCTGTGATGTATTTCGTTTTCTCAATTAAAGAACTGTTTGCCTGATGGAGTAAACCACCATGTATATCAGGATTACCATGTATTTGTCTGGCTGTGCACCTTAAAGGGTTTTGGATGTTGATTGCAAGTTGCTGTTATCTTATTGTTTTTTGTTTTTTTGTGTCGTATGTTTGTTTGGTTTTATGTGACCATTGTGAACTTGACTGCTCCCTGATTTATTTGTGGTAATTAATTTCCTAGCCAGCTTTATGTGTGGTTGGTTTTTGTTTATTGTTTTGTTTTGTTTTTTTGTTTAATGTATTGGTTGATTTGTTGCTTGTTTTTGTTTTCTTCAAATTATGTATTTAATTTAAGCTGTTTTTCACCCTTGATTAAGCAGCAGGGAGAACTGGGAGTACAATTTAATAGAGCCCTTATAGGTCTTGTGGGTTGATTCGTGTGGTTACTAATTGTGAATGTGTATCACATACTCCTGTTTGTAGTGAAGGGCTGATGGGGGTTTGTTGGGTTTTTCACAGAATGCAGTGAAGTGTCCCCTGTATAGGTAGCTCAGGGTTGTTTTTTTGCACTCCTAGTTGGGCAAATTGAGAAATTGCTCCCCCTGTCAGCTGAATCAGTTCATGCTTTGAATAATTTTATGGTATTGTTTAATAAAGAATTTTGTATTTTAGCGCAATTTTCCACCGGACAAAATTGCGTTTGTTAACTCATGATTTCTGTTCTGTCTGTGCGCACCAATCTTGCACTTCTATCTACTCCTCAACCAGACCACCTAGAGACTTCGGGTTTTCGGCATTATGTTAAGGAAGGTCTAATCTCGGGAACGCACAAAAAAAATCCAGGAAAAGATTTACTATCTCTATAGTGTTGTGATCCCATGACGTCAGAAAATTGCGCTAAAACACTCACTGAGTTTTTATTAGTTGTTTCTACAATTATTGCCTTCTGTGATAGATTTGTTTCTTTTCCTTTTTTATATTTTGCCCTAGCGGGTATTACAAATAATTTCAGGGATATTGCGAGTTACAGGCTAATGGGTTTTTTTCTACATGGAGTGTCTTTTTTTCACATTAAGATCGAATAGCCCGTCTTCACACTGACGTCTGGTTAGGACAGTCAAAACTGTGGAAGACAGAAAGATGTCATTGACAGCGGTAGTGTTGCGGTAAAGCTTGTGTCGGAGAGTTTAATGCCTTTTGCCGAACTCTCTGTACTTTTTGAAGAAAATATGAGCAAATTGGAAATAAAGTGTCTAACGTGTGTTTAATAATAAAGTGTAGGCTATGTGTGCTTTTTAAAGGCACTCACTTACCTGTTTATCTCTTTATCGTTTTCTCTGTTTATCGGATAGGATACTAATAAAGGCGGCACTCATTTATTAATTTTATTAATCATTTACACTCTATCTATGTTATTATTGCATTTCAACACTGAGGTGCAAATAGTATCTGCCACTATTTAGGGGAGAGCGGGGCACAACCTAACGCTTTTTGACTTTCTCAGTTTGTGTAAATCTACTTATGGTTCAGAGTAGCCTATTTCTTTTTTCCCACATTAATTTCCCACATGTCTAGTACAATTATGTGTTTTTGTTTTATTAATACAGTATATACTTTTTTCTTGATATACCCCGAAAGAATGGAAGTGAAATGTGACAACATGCCCCAGGTGGGGTACATTGAAACATGTCGTGGGGCACATTGTAACATAACATATGGCAGCTTAAAATGTTATCTGATCTAATAAAAAAAAAATATACAAAACAAGCTAAAATATTTTCTAAATAAAATACAATTAAAAAACTTTTTCATATAAAATAATGGCAATTTTTAATAATTAAATATAAACTCATTTTTGAGTTTTGACTACGAACACATGAAAACACAGCTATACAACATAGTTCAAAACAAATAAATAATTAGTAATTTCTGAACATTTACACTCAGTCTTTATTCACCTTTTTCTCACGTTTTCTCAATAAAATTAATAAATGTATAAAATATAATAGCATATTTCTAACAGGGGCACATTGTAACGCAGTGTTACAACATGCCCCCGCCTGCACAACTGGGATTTAAACCCTGCTAGTGTCTTCTGTTAGTTAGCGAAGCATTAAAGAACTATCTCAACTGTTAAATAACATCTTGGAGATTAAAATAATATCAGATTTGTCTTATTTTTAATAAACACAAAAAATAGAGATGAAAAATTTACTTAAGTAAGAAATTTACTTTTGCTATGGTTTAATAAATGTCTATGGATATCTTCCAAAACAAAAAGTAATTTTGGCGGATTTTTTTTTTTTTTCTATATAGTGTTGATATGGCAACTAGTAAATAAACAAAGTTTCGTCATCCAAGCATGTGCGGAAGTATTTAAAACAAGCGTGTTACAACTAACCCCGCGTTAGGTTGTGCCCCGCGCTCCCCTATATGTATAAATAGCATCTAACTACTATTTACACTTACCCTATTGCAAAGAAATAGGCTACTGCTATTTTTACATAGTGTAATTAGTCCTATAGAATCTCGCTATTAAAACTTAAATAGACATAATTGAAATGCGGGACAAAGCTCCCGGTCACCCTACCTGAAAAAAGTGCCAAGTTGACAGCGACAATGGTTTTCATCTTCTGCACAAGTAATATCCAAGTCATCGAACTCGAATGCTGAATCCCCGTTTCAGACTGGGTTCCGACTCCCAACCCAACCCACAATGAAACATTCCCTGTCTATTGGCTGATTCGTTTTTAACGAGAATGCACAGTTTAGTTCTAATGTTTAATGTTTAAACTGCAATAAATGCATTAAAACGTTTTTTTTGGCAGCCATTTTGTTTTTATTGTTTATGCCAAAACAGTGATGTTTAGGCTACAACTTGTTATACGGCAGAAATGGATTCAGCACCTAAAAATCATATAGAAACAACACTTGAAGTACTTTTCCTCAAAAATGCCTACTGCATCTTATCAAATAAAAAATGGACAATATATATATATATATATATATATATATATATATATATATATATATATATATATATATATATATATATATATAGCTATATATATATATATATATATTATATTTTTGTATATGGGTCAATGACGTATAAGGATTTTCAACAGGCCAATTTTAAAATACAAAAAAAAAAAAATAACTGTTGCAATTGTTCAAACATTAAGGATGCTGTGTACACCTAAATTCAATTTAAAAATTGAATTTAAGTGATTTTAGTGTTTTTTCATCTAGATGAATTGTCCGTAGCCTTAAAAAATGTCATGTGGTGCGACTGTGATTTATCTTAAAATTAATTAATTTCCTTAACATGCTTAAACATTTTTTTACAAGTTCTTAGTAATTAAAGTGTTTAGAAACCAAGTATTTGCATTTCTTTTGAGTTTTTGTAAATAATGATTTCATTTTTTGTTCTATAATTTCTGAGTTGCCTTCTTAAATCTAGTTAACAGACTTATTTTTCCTGTAAATCACATAAAACTGATAGAAATGTTTTAAAAAATATAATTTACTAAAGCATACTGTATCAGTGATTCATATTTCAGCCACAGAAATAAGATATTTTATTTTAAATTTAATACAGTGATTGCTTTTATTGGTCGCACCACATGATAAGTGGTCGCTCCAAATGACACGAAGACCTTATATAGTTAAAAATCTATTTAAAGAGATCAAACAAAGCATTTTATACAAAAAAATAGATTTAAACCAGATTTTATACAAATTTCACAGAATATTCCTGAACATAAACATTTTATAAACATTTTTTTTTTAATATAAAAATCACATCACAAACACAAGTGCACCATTTCATTTAACTTGACTTAGAATTTCTTTCTAACAAATAATAATTTTATAGATATAAATTTTTTCATAAAAGTATTGTATACAGGTAACATTTGGGGTCAATAGCTTTTTTTAATTAACTAATACTTTTATTAATCAAGGACACATTCAGTGTCACGTTCCGGCGCAGGCTATAATGTTACAAAAGATTCTATTTCAAATAAATGCTGTTCTTTTAAACTTTCTATTCATCAGATAATCCTGACATATAAAATGTATCACAGTTTCCACAAAAATATGAACATTGATAATAATCAGAAATGTTTCTTGAGCAGCAAATCATTAGTGACCCTGGATCACAAAACCAGTCACAAGTCACACAGGGTATTTGTGGCAATAGTCAACAATAAATTGTATGGGTCAAAATTATCGATTTTTCTTCTATTCCAAAAATCATTAGGATATTAAATAAATATCATGTTTTATATTTTGTAAATGTCCTACCATAAATTTATAAACATTTATTTTTGTGAGTGAATATCACAAAAATAAATAGATAGCAATATCTTAAACATAAATGGACAACTTTAAAGGCGATTTTCTCAATGTTTCGAGCACTCTCGGATTCCAGATTTTCAGTTGTATCGGCCAAATATTGTCCTATCTTAACAAATCATACATCAATAGAAAGCTTATTTATTCAGCTTTCATATGATGTATAAATCTCAATTTCAAAAAAATTTACCCATGTGACATTGACCCATTAAATGGTTTTGTGGTCTAGGGATACATATTAGAATTATTTCTGAAGGATCATGTGACACTGAAGACTGGATTAACGATGCTGAAAATTCAGCTTTGATCATAGGAATAAATTACAGTTTATATATTCACATAGAAAACAGATATTTTAAACTGTAATAATATTTCACTCTTCTCCTATCAAGGTACTCTGCTCTTGCTGCAGAGTCAGAATTCTTTCGCTTGGCAGTGGCATCTGGTAAAATAGATTAAAATAGTTTTAAATAAATAAATAGGCAATAATAAATACACTACTAATAAATGCATTATTACTAAACTGAAACTACATGCTCTGAATTTTTTTTGTTGCATTTTTCTCATATTGTACAAAGAGTAAACGCAAACTGTCTGAAATATATAAAAAATATCCCAAATTGCATACAAATCTATTCCAAATGATACTAAAGTAAAGTACTTTTTTTATATAAACCGTCAATTGAATATAAAAGCATAAAACTGCCAATCTAGGACATATATCTATCATGGAAAACAGTCTGCAGTGGTCGCACCACATGATATTTGGTCGCACCACATGATATTTTCAACTTCAGTCAAAATTTACAGGCACAGAATTGGCCACCTAAACAAAACAAGCTAGCTTTCCAAAAAAGTTCACTATGAAATTTATAATAAAAATATATATTTGTAGAAATAACTTTAATATTACATTTTTTTTAGGTCATACCACATGACATCCAAATGTGGCAACTACATACCAACCATTACAAAGGTTTATTTTTTTTCCAATTTGAGAGAATTACAAACCTGCTTGCTGCTTCCATGGGTCCTTGGTAAATTGTTTTATGATTTAACTTCCTGTGTTTAAATAGTTTTCAACATAAAAGTCCCAAAATGGTAGTTCCTTGATGGTCGCACCACATGATATTTCATAAAATGGACATCATCGGACAAAGTTTGTTTGTATATTATGATGGAAATATAAATACAAATGCTTTGAATTTTTTTAAAGGATTACAAAACATTTTGGAAATTATGCCAAATAGTGCAGAATATAAATTTGAATAAATTCAGAGTAATTTCAAAGACGTTTTCAAAACAGAAGTTATGGCCGGACGGTCGCACCACATGACGTTTTGACACTTTAAATAGCAAAAAAACTAACAAATAAGTAAAGGTTTTTGAAAATTTAAAGTGAGTACATACATGGGTGAGGTACTATAAATATACAGTATCTTTTTATTCATTTAAACCCATTTTTGCCTGAAAAAATGCAATCGGACAGAAAATGTAGGCGTCACGTCATTGACCCATATATGAATATTAATAAAATAAATCAAGCCACAATTACCCACATTTGTTACAGATTTTTATTCAAAAAAATTAATCTATCTATCCGTCTATCTATCTGCCTGTATATTAATGTGTCACTATATCTATCCTATATGTCACTGCCGTAGCCTATCATAGCCTCTATAAACTTAAATCTAGTCTAAATACTACTAAACTAACCAAATCGCACTATAAATGTCAATATATCGCAAAATAAATCCGCTATCTCAAAATCTCTCTCCTCTCACAAAACCCACGAGGTGAAGATGCGTTAACTTCACTTTAAAACATTGGAGTAGCCTATGTCTAGACAGATGTGCGATTGTGTGGTCTGTTCCCAACCCTGTTAATCAAACCGCTTAGAACACATTTATATAGACAAGATATTCCATCTTGTTAGATGAATTGCATTTGATCGATTTTACTTAAAATAAAACATTTGCTATATGTTTGTAAAAGGTGTATTTATGCATGATTGTTTATTTGGCCTGAGTGTTTGTTGCATTACACTGTTCTACCCAGCAGGGGTCAGCCACAGCGTGCGCGTGGCGAAAATGAATCGAAACAATGAATCATTTTGCGAGCGGTTCAATTGATTCGAAGCTTAGTTTCTCCCATCACCACTCGTAGTCGTGTCCAAAAATAGATAAATAGCCCTGGATAAGATGCAGTAGGCATTTTTGAGGAAAAGTACTTCAAGTGTTGTTTCTATATGATTTTTAGGTGCTGAATCCATTTCTGCTGTATAACAAGTTGTAGCCTAAACATCACTGTTTTGGCATAAACAATAAAAACAAAATGGCTGCCAAAAAAAAAAAACGTTTTAATGCATTTATTGCAGTTTAAACATTAAACATTAGAACTAAACTGTGCATTCTCAGAATATTTAAACATGTAAACAATGAAAAAACAACATTAACATGAAAGGGACAGTTTTAAATGTTTAAATGGCACTGGAACTCTGACATTTCAACAAAATCAAGCAACAATAGTGTGATCACAGATATTCCAAAAGTTATTTGTTCATACAAGTATCATTGGACTTTCTGCATTTGCAAGATGCAGTACATGGATTAGGCTTGCAGCCGCATCGGGCTGTCATGCACCCAGAGGTGCAGGCACAGGTGATTAGCTCCTCACAGGCATCTGGAACTGGGGGTAGTGACATGAGTTGAGGAATAAGGGAATTCCCCTCTGTCTTCCATCCCATGGTTTCAGGGGGTGGCAGAACTGGCTGCTGCAAGTGGGCCTGCCACCAGACCAAAGCCTGGAAGTGAGAGCGCTGAATGTGGAAGTAGAGAGCATCTCTGGTTGGGGGCAGTCTTTCTATTGTCATGCCCTTGACAAACATGCTTGCTCGAACTTCATTGATGTTATCAGCATCCTTTACACCATAGAGTTTGCAGAAAAACTGTTCTGCATTCTGAATGGTGTGGTCACTCAGTTCAGGACCTTCGCCAAGCCCTGTTAGTAGATAAAGCATGGAAACCAGGAAGTAGCTCGAGGACCTGTGGCTCCATCTGCAGTTGTTCCACTACAGCAAAGAAAAGGTTCTATATAGAACCTTAAAAGGTTCTATCAGGCGCTACGTATTTGGAACCCCTAAAAGGTTCTATATAGAACCCTTTTTAAGGGTTCAATCAAAAGAACCATTTAGGGTTCTTTGTAACCAGGAAAAAGGTTCTATATGGAACCTTTTAGGGGTTCATTCATTATCATTTGTTTTGTCCTTTCCGGATTAAATATTTCATATTATTGACAAACATCAAGACACTAAAATGTAAAAATGTAATTCACATAAAAAAAGTCACCCATGAATACTAAAAAAAGCACACCCAAAGTGCATAGAACTAGTCATGTATTTATATTAACAAAAATAATTACTATTACTGAAAGAATGCTACTGTAATTTCAAGTAGCCTATTCAAGGCTTTAAATCAACATTAAAACATCAACCATTTAAAAAATATCTCATAAATAATGAAAATAGAGTTTCACCTACATCTACATATCACAAAATAAGTCCATAAAATGTACAAAATTACATTAATCTATCACTAATAAATAATGCAAATATACAGATTCACCTAAATTCCCATCAGTGTTAGAACAACATCAAGTCCCTCAAAACTACAAATCCATATTAATATAACTCACAATGGAAATATACAGATATAGAAGTACTTCAAATCTACAAATTCATAATAATTTCACTCATAAAGAATCTAAATACATAGATTAAAATTCAGATCAGCATTTCAGAACATCAAGTAGCCTACTTCAAATCTACAAATTTACATTAATATCACTCATAAAGAATTGTAATTACAGATTCAAATTCAGATCAGCATTTCAGAATAACATTAATCGCCTCATATTTACACATTTACATTAGCACTATTCATGACATATCAAAGTATTATGATAATTGATTATACATTTTGAGCACTGGGACAGTCAGTTTTTTTTTGGCTGCTGGAGAGTTTAAACAGGTAGTGCTCAACAAAATTCATCATGTGAGTGATGTGCTTGGGGTATTCCACACTGAATACGAAATAAGTAGCAAAGAGGCACTCCATTGGCTCCATCACATCCATTTCTGCGCTCACAATGTTGACACCCTCCATATTGATGCTGGCTCTTTTTGCATGGAGGGGGTTTGAAGCTTCATGAAAAACTATAGTCGGAGTTGGCTTTACTGATTTCTGCAAGTTGGAAAAACGTATACATTATTTGTGAAATAACTTAGAATACAGTAGTCCCAAAAGTTAAAATTCCATCAAAAATGATTATTTAGTCAACACCATTTTGCCCAAAATTTGCATGACTTTTCTGTGGTGGAAAAACAAAAGGCAGAATGATAGCCTTAGTCATGTTTAACTGCCTTTGCATACTTTCTTCCAAACAATTAAGGATGTGACTGACCATTTTTTTACCACAGTGGTAAGGGTCAATTCAGAATATAAATATTCTGAATTGGCTTGGTTGCACACACAACTCACAAACAATCATGAGCACAGAAACTTCTTTTCAAGATCAATGCAATATTCATTAATAAAATAGCTTGGATAGCATACTGTGTTTTGTGTGCATGTAAGTCATTGAAAAGCAGCACATTAAACTAAATTGTAATTAAACTGACTCGACCTGTGAATCAAATGATTTTAATGTACACCTTTTAGCCAATCAGAATCAAATATTCAGACAAAAGGAAAAAAGAACATACTTTTTGTGTTTGTATCAATTTGCTGAAGTAAACTGTTCAGCACATCCCTCTGACTTCCATGTCTAGCCACATTTAAGATGTTTGGGGCCAGAACTTGAAGAGCAGTCTCTAGATTAAGATGAAGGTCCTTCCCAAACCGCATCTTCACTTCATGCAGCAACTACCAAAAAAAGAAAGAAAGAAAGAAAAAAAGAAAGAAAAATGCATTAAAACATAAAAATGTTTTAATAATAATAATAAACAATAAAATGTTTTTATTCATACAAAAAAATTGAAAATGCAGTGGAAATACTAAACTCAAAGGAAACAACACTAAAAACAAATACTCACAAGTTGTGGAACCCGAAGAAATGGGAACATGTCCATGATTTTGTCATTAAATCGACTCTTTTAAAAAGAGTGCATTTCATTCGATTTTTTATGTTGGTGTAGTCGGGTTGTCTTTTACGCAGTTCAGCATTTATCACAGTAATGTGCTCCTGAAAACTTAATTGATCTTCTCCAATATTTTCCAGATTTAATATAATCTGAAAAAAGTAGCAAATAACTAAATTCCTATTGTATATAGGAATTTGTATATACATTACTGGTCAATAACCAAGCAATTTTAAGACATTTTAGTGAAGAAAGATAAAACAGACAAACCTCCTGACTGGGTGGAAACGGGATTATCAGTACACAGGAGTACTGGAAAGTTTGCAGTCTTGCTTCTTTTTGTTTGCTGAAATGAGCAAAAGACAGTTCATGTAAGGAAAAATATTTAGAAGTGAGTAAAGGATGACAGAATTTTCATTTTAAAGTGAACTATCCCTTTAAACTGTGTGTGCTTTAGAAACAGCCGTACCCTGGCCTGCTTCCAGTTCCTTAGACACCACTTGACTTGAACATAAAATAATCATTCATAAAGTTTGAAAAGGTTGAAGTGAAAATGATAAACTTTACTGAAGAAGCAGCACTAACCTTATCGTTTAGATAGCTGATTATAATTTTAGGGGGGCTGAGACGAAAAATATGGGGGTTGAAGCGCACCTAAAGGGGTCTAGAACTGCCCCTAAGTTGAACGTACAAGCGCTCGTTCTGTTCTGTAGGGCTGTTCTTAATGACCATTTGAGTGTGCGGTCAAAAATAGCTTAGAGCACTATCTGCAGTTAAAAACTAAGCTTAGGGTCAGAAAACAAAAAATTTAACAGTTTGCAACAAGCACAACAAAACTTACCGATAGGCAACTTGTGACACTGTCACGGTTCAGGCTATTTCGTGTTTTAGTGTAAATCCGCTGAAGAAACATTGACAACTTCATTACTAATGGGTTTAAAGCTTATAACAAGTAAATTACTTTAAAAAAATCGATGTATTTCTCTGACTTACCACAACAATATTTCCGTCAGACCATCAATTTAAAGGATAACTTTTTTAACTTAATAAAACTGTCTAGAAATCATTTGGATGGTTAAACAACCTGTTCTGGTGATATTGGTGACTTTCCCCGCTCCCCCCAGCATTCCCTGGCGGAAAACCAACCTTGCAACTTGGGGACTACCGTCTATTTCAAGATAGAAATTGGAAGTCTAGTGAGAAGCGAGAATGAATGATAAGAATGATAAGTATCGTCATCATCATCATCATTATTATCATCATAACAAGAAATTACTCAGTACAGTTCATGAACTGGGACGTACTTTCTCTCCTTTGCTGTACCTGTCTTCATCCAGATCTTTTGGCATGGCATCATGTGGAAGTGGGCAATCAGCAGTACCAAGATGTCGGTGTCTCTTGCAGAGACAACAATTTTTGATGCTTTGCTTCTGATGCAGTGAAGGATAATTATTTTGTCTGCTTCTTCATGTTTAGCTTTCAAGCTTTGCAGATTGTCTGATCTCCTTGACAAGCCATTCCATAGCTAGATCAGTTTTTTCTGAACTTGCTTTGGTCTTTGATGCATTTCGCATAAACTTCTTTAAGCAGTTTGCATGTTTTTTTCATTCTGCTGCAATGAGGTCACTAATACCAGACGCACATGGGCCTCCTGGTCATACTTGGACAAATCCAGGATCTGATCACTCATCTTAAATGTACTCACAGATGACAGTGTATCACTTTTGTGTCTTGGCAGAAGATGCAAAGATCCCACTTGACAGATGTCGTTGAGCTTCGCAGCATTGTCGCTGATGTACTAGGTTCACCACTTTGTGGTCTGGAAATCTGCTTTTTCCTATGTAATCTTTCAATGAGAGTCTTGCTTGTGAATAATGAGAAACATGACTTGTGCCACAACAGCGGATAAACATCCTGTAAAGATATTTCCTTGATTCGATCGATTGCAGGCTTGCTGTCAATAGTTAAATAGAAGGAACAGAAATGACACAATGATCAAAGGATGTTTTTGGAGAATCTGAAACGATAGTCTCCTTTCTGTCCCAGAATCCTGGATACTATGACATTCCAGCACAAGATGTGTCCGTGTGGCACGTTCCTAATAATATGGAGGTGGAATCCTGGAGCGCGTCCTCCATCCTGCGATACCACACTGAGAATCACTTCTTAACTCTCCACGGAGGAAACCTTTATTTATTCAAGGTTATCTAAAGATTTTGAAACGTGCACAAATATTTTTTTGTGAAACTACAATAACACTGTTTTTTTTTTTTTTTTTCAGAGATTCCCTGTGAGGTTTGTAATAGGGACATGCATCACTGATAATGGACCTGTTATTCCAATAGTGTATGATAATGGAAATGTGGATTACAACAAAAATCTCTATGGTCCCAATGCAAGAAGTATGACGACTTTTCTTTTTTTTATTATTCTTATATTTTTTATTTTATCCTTTAAGCAGGCAAATCTTTTAAAACAAATTATTTTCAGCAACAACCCGTGAACCAATATTTTCCAAATATTTTAATACAGTGGCTTTATCAGTTGACCGTATCAGTATCATAAATCTGTGTATTATTAAGTGATCATCATTGTTGAGATCCAGTCACTTTAATGAATGAAAGCCATGTCATGTGTTCATGGACATATCATCATCAATATATGATTATCATCACTGATATATTCTGTGCTTTTCCCCAGCAAATTTTCTGCCTGGATTCATCTCATTCAGAGTCTTCAATACTGAAAGTATTTTCATCTAAAACAACAACATGTTTATTAGATCCTATACCAACTAAACTACTGAAAGAAGTGTTACCTATAGTGGAAGAGCCTCTCCTCAATATTATTAACTCATCTTTATCCTTAGGTCATGTTCCAAGAACATTTAAACTGGCAGTGATAAAACCTCTCATTAAGAAACCACAATTAGACCCGCATAATCTAGCAAATTATAGACCCATTTCAAATCTTCCTTTTATGTCTAAAATACTAGAAAAAGTGGTGTCCGCTCAACTGGGCTCTTTCTTGCAAGAAAATTACATCTATGAAAAGTTTCAGTCTGGATTCAGACCGCACCATAGCACTGAAACTGCGCTCGTTAAAATTACAAATGACTTACTTTTAGCATCTGACCAAGGCTGTATCTCAATACTAGTTTTACTTGATCTTAGTGCTGCGTTCGATACTATAGATCACACAATACTCTTAGATTGACTACAAAATTATACTGGTGTTCAAGGACAAGCATTAAGTTGGTTCAGATCATACTTATCTGACCGCTACCATTTTGTCTATTTAAATGGAGAAAAATCGATCATAACTCCAGTGAACTATGGAGTGCCGCAGGGATCTGTGTTGGGCCCTCTATTATTCTCAATATATATGCTGCCACTTGGAAATATTATAAGGAAACATGGAATTAGTTTCCATTGTTATGCTGATGACACTCAAGTCTATATTTCATCACGGCCAGATGAAAACGCTAAATTATCCAATTTGACAGAGTGTGTTAAAGATATAAAAGATTGGATGACGCACAATTTTCTTTTATTAAATCCAGACAAGACAGAGGAACTAATCATCGGTTTAAAAAACCGCCCACAAAACCTCTCACACTACAACTTTAACATCGTAGGATGTCCTGTTACTTTATCCTCTACAGTAAAAGACCTGGGTGTTATACTAGACTGCAACCTGTCTTTTGAAAATCATATTTCATATGTTACAAGAACAGCGTTTTTCCACCTTAGGAACATTGCTAAGCTACGTAACATGCTATCAGTTTCTGATGCAGAAAAGTTAGTTCATGCATTCATGACCTCGAGACTAGATTACTGTAATGCTTTATTAGCCGGTTGTCCTGCATCCTCAATAAACAAGCTACAGTTAGTCCAAAATGCCGCCTCTAGAGTTCTTACTAGATCAAGAAAATATGATCATATAACACCAATTTTATCATCACTACATTGGTTACCTATAAAGTTCTGTATTAATTACAAGGTATTGCTACTGACTTATAAAGCCCTAAACAGTTTAGCTCCAGTCTATTTAACGGATCTTCTATCGCCCTATAATCCATTGCGCTCTTTAAGATCACTAAATTCGAGGCTTTTGGTCATACCTAGGATATCCAGATCCACCAAAGGAGGGAGAGCATTTTCACATTTAGCTCCAAAACTCTGGAATAGTCTTCCTGATACTGTTTGTTGCTCAGACTCGCTCTCCCAGTTTAAAACTAGATTAAAGACGCATCTCTTCAGCCAGGCATTCATATAATACTTTTAATCTTACAGTTAAATCCAACCTCTAGTTCATAAACGGCAGAGGAGAACTGGCCCCCGACTGAGCCTGGGTTCTCCCAAGTTTTTTTTTTTTTCTCCATTAGGTCACCTGATGGAGTTTTTCGGTTCCTTGCCACTGTTGCCTTTGGCTTGCTCAGTTGGGGATATTTGGGATATTTAATTTAATTAATCAATCAACAATACTATTGATCAGCATTACCAAACGTGGACATTTTCCACTAGAAACAAGCATTGATGTATTATTTTAATTTAATACTGTGAAGCTGCTTTGATACAATCTGTATTGTGAAAAGCGCTATATAAATAAACTTGACTTGACTTGACTTGACTTGAAAGGGCAGCCATGGCTCTTTGTTCAGGTGTCAAACCAACCACCTGCAACACTGAACATGTGAGGAAAAATAATATTCTGGATTGTAAAATTGATAGTAATACATTTACAATGAAAATAAATCAACTGCACCATTGTCAGAAGTGCCTAGGCATGTCTTGTTAGTAATGTCCTCATATTGTTGCAGTTCTGTATTGGCGGAGGTGGACACTTTCCTGAGGCGGCCCCTAGGCAGTGTGGGGACTTTCCGGGATTCCACTGGGATGGCTATGGCTCTAATGCGGGATGGAGTGCTTCCAAAGAGATAACTGAAGCAGCCGTGCTTCTCTTTTATCACTGACACTCCCATGAGTCTAAAATTGCACATGTGGAACCAATCATATTAGAGAAATGGTGGTATATGTCATGTTACCTTTCCTATCTAAACTTTTGTACTCTTTTTGCTGGGGGGATTCTCTCTGAAATGTGTGAGATTCTCCCTAGAGTTCTCAACGGGTCGGGTCGGGTCGGCCCGACAAACTCGACGGGACCCGCGGGTTCGGGCCGGGTTCGGGTCGAAAATATAAGCAAATGACTCGGGTCGGGTCGGACCTCGGGCTTAATCTTTTCCGCTCAGTAAAAAACAAAACAAACAAAAAAACATTTATTAATCATCGCTGCTGTTCACCGTAAAGAAAGTCTGGCTGCTGCTGCGTGCAACATGCATCATGACGAGGGGCGGGCGGGGGCAGACCTGATGCCGCTGCGTGCACGCTTTTAGCCTGGAGAGAAGAAGATGGAGTTGGTGAAAAGTAAACTTGCCGCAGGTGAATTCACCATCGCTACTACAGGAGTGGGAAAATCAGAGGTCTGGAAAGTTGTTTGTATTGTTAAAAGGCGTGAACATTAAAGGTTGATTTGAATTCCCGTCTGCTGGTCATGATAATACGTGTATGAGAGAGAAAAAAAAATTATCGTCGGGCCGCGGGCCGGGTTCGGGCAGATAATTCATGTTCATGTGTCGGGTTACATCGGGTCCGGGCTTTAAAAGCCACGGGCCGGGTCGGGTCGGGTTGTAATTTTCAGGCCCGTTGAGAACTCTAATCCTCCCAGCCGTGATTAAAGCATATTCAAGGCATTGTCTGGAGTCTGTCTGGTTACTGATGCACAGCGGGTTAGTGGAGCACTAGAGGTCTTATTCACAAGTGATGATAGTGTTCACAGGGGACGAGACGTCGGGGGTCAGGAGATGCGCTGGAGGATAAATGTGTAAACATCGATTAGGTGACAAGCACACGACGAGGCTTAATGTCGAGCTTTGACACTGATACTTTCTTATCCAACGTTAGTATCCCAGCCAATCCTACTGCTAAAATTGGCAGTATGGTTTGAATCACCTAGTATGCCCACCCTCCCCAGTTGGTTCATGGTCTCATGAACCAACCAACCCATTTGTCATTCGCATACTTTACATCATTGAATAGATTTTCTACTTTTCCTGAAAACATTTGCACCAATCAAATCATTAGATCTATATCAATACTAAGCCCTAGTTTGATTTAGTCAAATAAAATTGTCACAAAACAAATTATTCTGCTAAACTTAAACCATTAGTTGGTCCACATCTTGTCTTGCCAATCGTCCCTTTTGGTCTGACCTGTGAAATCAACAACCTGAAACATAATCACTTAATAGCACTCCAAGTCCTTTCCCCCCCTGAAAAACACTCAACCCACTTTGCTCATGTTGACAAAACAATATTTCTACATTTGAAACCAAATTAGTTCTGTTTGACACAATCCATCCTGACATTCTGCAAAAGGAAAGTTTTAAGTTATGCGCTGCGCAGGTTTGCACCTTTCTGACACAATAATAACCCAGGCCAGGATAGTTAGCCAAAGTCATCCATAGCCATTATTTCACTGGGCACACTCTGCCCTGTATCAAAAGTCTGCATGCTCTGTAAAGAAAAACAAATGTCGAGGTTATTGTCAGATAGTAAAGTACACGTAGTTTCTTTTGTCTGCTGTGCTGCCAAATCTGCTCTGGCGTTCCCTTTTGAAACAGTCCTTGTTATTATCACACTTACAGACAGCAAATTTGTTAGGGAAAAATGGCTTCTTGCAGGGCTTTTTCCCAAATGAACCCCGTGTCCTCCCAACATTTATTGTCCCACCTGTGCGATTGCATTCAGCAAATGTGAACCCCTTGGTATGGCAATTGTTATCATCCCCCTTTTGATGCATGATCCAACTTGTGCATCAATTTAACATAATGGTGTTTGGGTAAACAAAGTTTTCAACACTAACACAAACATTGTCCTTCAGTCAAATTTCCCACAGACATCTTTCTCTGCCTCTGAAACAAAATATTACATTCTTCACTCCAAGCCACAATCTCATCTTCTTATCCAAGTATTTAAAGGGCAGCGGCCCTCAGTCTCACCGCGTATCCTGCTTTTCAGGCCTGTTGTTTGGTCTCGCAACTCAGTCATCTACAAACATTTTCCAATGTCAAAGTCATCAATTGTTTCTATCAGGTCAGGTCGTGGTGTACAGACTTGGTCAGTGTCAGTAAAAACAACATTCTCCTCCTTTGTTCACTATAATCTACCAGACAGAGCTTGATGACCAATCACCTTAAAGCTTGCCCCATGTTCTGTCTTTTCATCATATTTTTGGCTTCTTTAAAATTTGTCATTTGCCTTAACCCATCTGTAATGATAAAAGTCATTCCAGAGGTTAATGACACAATATACACACTATGGAGATAGAATAGCTCCCCTAAACTAACACATACCAAACATGAATTAACACTCATAAAACATACAATGCTGTCACCATCCAACACACACACACACACACACACATACCTGACTATGAAACGCTCATATTCTCATATTCATATCTTTGGTGTTTACTCTAAACATATTTAAATTTTAAATAAGATTTTAAACTTCACATTTTCTAATTTTACATGGTCTCTTAAAGGTGCTCTAAGTGATGTCACGCGTTTTTTAGGCCAAAACATTTTTTGTCACATACAGCAAACATCTCCTCACCATCCGCTAGCTGCTTGTCCCCTGAACACACTGTAAAAAAACGCGGTCTCTCTAGACACCACAGGCTCCACAAACAGAAACAAAAACAAACTGGGCTCACCCGCACCATGAAACACAACAAACAGTGCTCCAGCCAATAACTGGCAAGAAGTATTTGAGGGTGGGGTTAGTGCGCGTACACAAGAAGGGGGTGTGGAGGAGAGAGAAACATGAAAAGGGAAGTTTGAATTATGGCCGACACACGACCAAAGAGACAACGTTCCGATGAACAAATTGCAAAGAAGAGGGACAAGGATAAGGAATGCGCAAAGTACCTAATTTACATCGGAAAAACCTTTTAAAGGTGGCGAGAACTCCGCCGGCAGAAGGGCTTCCAATCCGACATTCAGTTGCTCTATTTTTGCTGAACAGGTAAATCCTTTTTTCTTTTAAAACTGACGTTCATGTTCGCCAAACCAACACAAGGATGTAATTAGCTAGAATTATGCACTCAGCTTTGGTGAATACAACATATATGTTTCTAGTAGCTAGTGATCAATCTCTATTGTAAATGATCAAGCAAATTCACAGTAGGGCGACAAATTGTGTGAATGATTGTTTTCACCCACTGTTTGTTATGAATTTGAATGTTCATTTATAGGCTGTTGACAACTTTGACTAAACTTGTTTGCGACGGCGGCGTTGTTTATGCTCACTGGGAAACGCGAAGCTAACGTTATCTTGCTATTATTGCGTCCTTGAATGGGAGCTATAGTTATAACCTCAGGATTACGAAACAATTTTAAGATAATATTTCTCTTTTTCTGCATTCTGTTCTGCAATATATAAAATCATTTATCTAACTTGGTGACATTACACATTGAATGAAATATCAGTAAAACTTAGCTTTGTTTGTAGTGACTACTTTGACTTTCCTTTATGCCGGAAGGGAGGGGAGGAGGGAGGAGACGGGATGAGGAGGAGGGAGGGTCTAGCTAGCCTCTGTTTTGTTTGACAACAATTCGAATGTCAACAAGAAGTTACGACTCCCGACATCGCTTAGAGCACCTTTAACCAGTTTCAAAGCATTTCTGTTCATTATTCATTTGATCTTAGAAAAGTCAGCTGGGTTGTTTTAGTTCATTAAGTTGGCTTGAGAAAGCCAACTTACTGAAATCCTATTTAAACTTATTATTAGTGGTGCTTTTTTGAAAGCATCACTATTGTTATTGCTCATACTTATTATTAGTGGTGCTTTTTTAAAAGCATCACTATTGTTATTGCTCATACTTATTAGTGCTGCTTTTTTGAAAGCATCACTATTGTTATTGCTCATACTTATTATTAGTGGTGCTTTTTTGAAAGCATCACTATTGTTATTGCTCATACTTATTATTCTTTTTTTTTTAAATTATTATTCTTCTTCTGGACAAAAGTTTGGCGCGTAACTCACCCCGCACCGTTTGTCACAGACCCCTGAGTGAGGTGTCAAATCGACCGGCTCATTGAGGAGAGGTGTGCTATGACTTTTCTAAGCGATCGGGTGTACGATGTTCGCACAGCGGACGAAAAAGCGGCCAAAAAAGTCCCCATTGACTTTACATTGGGAGTTCTAAAAATATTTGAATCCCAACCGACGTTTTCACACACACAGACTCCAAAGGGCCTGACACCCCTGCGTCTCTCCCTCTCTCTCTCCCTCAGAGGATTTATATTATCAAGCAGCCAATAAGTAATGGCCTAAAATCTTCATAGCCACACCCTAGCAACCAGTTTCAGCACCCTAGCAACCACTAAGAGCTCCCTAGCAACCACCCTAAACCAAAAAAAAATTTTTTTTACATTTTTTTGTATTTTTTAATGCAATATTACACTCGTGGCCTTGCGATATTGCTCCATGCTTGTGCCTATTCGACCATAGGCACGAGGCCGCAGGCCGAGTGCCGTACTGAAGGCACTCGTTATTAAAGATTTAACTCTAGAGATAAACTCTATAAAAACTCCATAGTAACCATCTTTGACAACTACCAACCACCTAGTAATACCATAGCAACTAAAATAAATAACTTAGCAACCATCCTGAACACCCTAGCAACTGTCTAGCAACCCCCCAGAACACCTAGCAACTGCCTAGCAACCACCCAGAACACCCTAGCAACTGCCTAGCAACGCCCTAGCATCCACCCAAAATACCATAGCAACTGCCTAGCAACACCATAGCAACCACCCAGAATACCCTAGCAACTGCCTAGCAACGCCCTAGCAACCACCCAGAATACCCTAGCAACACCATAGCAACCACCCAGAACACCCTATTCGGCCATAGGCACGAGGCCGGAGGCCGAGTGCCGTACTGAAGGCACTCGCAACCACCCAAAACACCCTAGCAACTGCCTAGCAACCACCCAGAACACCCTAGCAACGTCTAGAAATGCTCTAGTAACCACCAAAAAACTCTAGCAACCACCCTGAACACCCTAGCAACTGCCTAGCAACCACCCAGAACACCTAGCAACCATCTAGAACACCCTAGCAACTGCCTAGCAACCACCCAGAACACCTAGCAATGTCTAGAAATGCTCTAGTAACCACCCAGAACACCCTAGCAACTGCCTAGCAACCACCCAGAACACCTAGCAACCACCTAGAACACCCTAGCAACTGCCTAGCAACGCCCTAGCATCCACCCAGAATACCATAGCAACTGCCTAGCAACACCATAGCAACCACCCAGAACACCCTAGCAACCACCAAGAATACCCTAGCAACTGCCTAGCAACCACCAAGAATACCCTAGCAACTGCCTAGCAACACCATAGCAACCACCCAGAACACCCTAGCAACCACCTGGCAACAGCATCTTGTTAAAAACATGCTAGCAACATGCTAATAATGCTAGCATCATGTTAGCAACATGCTAATCAAGCTAGCATCATGCTAGCAACATGCTAATCATGTTAGCACCTAGCTAAAAACATGCTAGCAAAATGCTAATCATGCTAACATCTTGTTAAAAGCATGCTAGCAAAATGCTAATCATGTTAGCATCATGCTATCAACATGCTAATCAAGCTATCATCATGTTAACATAATGCTAATCAAGCTAGCATCATGTTAATCATGCAAGCATCATGCTACCAACATGCTAATCAAGCTAGCATCATGCTAGCAACATGCTAATCAAGCTAGCATCATGTTAACAACATGTTATTCAAGCTAGCATAATGCTAAAAACATGCTAATCCTGTTAGCATCGAGCTAAAAACATGTTAGCAAAATGCTAATCATGTTAGCATCTTGTTAAAAGAATGCTAGCAACATGCTAATCATGCTAGCATCTTGTTAAAAGCATGCTAGCAACATGCTAATCATGCTAGCATCATCCAACTAACATGCTAATCATGCTAACAACATTCTAATTCTGCTAGCATCATTCTAACAACATGTTAATCATAGTAAATCATGCTGGAATGTGGTAAATCGTAGTACATCATCTTAGAAACATGGTAAATTGTGGTAAATAATGCTAAAATGTGGTATATCATGGTATCACAACATGTCAATTGTGTTAGCATCTGCCCAGTGGCGAGTTTTGCCACTGTAAGCACCACTTCACATTTTCTTCAGGAAATGTACATTCTAGTTAAGTTGGCTTGAGAAAGCCAACTTACTGAAATCCTATTTAAACTTATTAGTGGTGCTTTTTTGAAAGCATCACTATTGTTATTGCTCATACTTATTATTCTTTTTTTAGTGGTGCTTTTTTAAAAGCATCACTATTGTTATTGCTCATACTTATTATTATTATTAGTGGTGCTTTTTTAAAAGCATCACTATTGTTATTGCTCATACTTATTAGTGGTGCTTTTTTGAAAGCATCACTATTGTTATTGCTCATACTTATTAGTGGTGCTTTTTTGAAAGCATCACTATTGTTATTGCTCATACTTATTATTCTTATTATTAGTGGTGCTTTTTTGAAAGCATCACTATTGTTATTGCTCATACTTATTATTCTTTTTTTTATTATTATTCTTATTCTGGACAAAAGTTTGGCGCGAAACTCGCCCCGCACCGTTTGTCTCAGACCCCTGAGTGAGGTGTCAAATCGACCGGCTCATTGAGGAGAGGTGTGCTATGACTTTTCTAAGCGATCGGGTGTACGATGTTCGCACAGCGGACGAAAAAGCGGCCAAAAAAGTCCCCATTGACTTTACATTGGGCATTCTAAAAATATTTGAATCCCAACCGACGTTTTCACACACACACCACTCCAAAGGGCCTGACAGCCCTGCGTCTCTCCCTCTCTCTCTCCCTCAGAGGATTTATATTATCAAGCAGCCAATAAGTAATTTCCTTAAATCTTCATAGCCACACCCTAGCAACCAGTTTCAGCACCCTAGCAACCACTAAGAGCTCCCTAGCAACCACCCTAAACCAAAAAAAAATGTTTTTTGTATTTTTTTGTATTTTTTAACGCAATATTACACTCGTGGCCTTGCGATATTGCTCCATGCTTGTGCCTATTCGGCCATAGGCACGAGGCCGCAGGCCGAGTGCCGTACTGAACCACCCAGAACACCCTATTCGGCCATAGGCACGAGGCCGCAGGCCGAGTGCCGTACTGAAGGCACTCGCAACCACCCAGAACACCCTAGCAACTGCTTTTTTTTAAAAAATTAAAGCAATATTACACTCGTGGCCTTGCGAAATTGCTCCATGCTTGTGCCTATTCGGCCATATTCGTACATAAGGCACTCGCAACCACCCAGAACACCCTAGCAACTGTCTAGCAACCACCCAGAACACCTAGCAACTGCCTAGCAACCACCCAGAACACTCTAGCAACGCCCTAGCATCCACCCAGAATACCATAGCAACTGCCTAGCAACACCATAGCAACCACCCAGAACACCCTAGCAACCACCTAGCAACGCCCTAGCAACCACCAAGAATACCCTAGCAACTGCCTAGCAACCACCAAGAATACTCTAGCAACTGCCTAGCAACCACCCAGAACACCTTAGCAACTGCCTAGCAACACCATAGCAACCACCCAGAACACCCTAGCAACCACCTGGCAACAGCATCTTGCTAAAAACATGCTGGCAACATGCTAATCATGCTGGCAACATGCTAATCATGCTAGCATAATGCTAGCAACATGCTAATCAAGCTAGCATCATGCTAGCAACATGCTAATCAAGCTAGCATCATGCTAGCAACATGTTAATCAAGCTAGCATCATGCTAGCAACATGCTAATCATGCTAGCATCATGCTAGCAAAATGTTAATAAAGCTAGCATCATGCTAGTAACATGCTAATCAAGCTGGCATCATGCTAGCAACATGCGAATCATGTTAGCATTATGCTAGCAACATGCTGATCAAGCTAGCATCATGCTAGAGACATGCTAATCATGCTAGCATTATGCTAGCAACATGCTAATCAAGCTAGCATAATGCTAGTAACATGCTAATCATGTTAGCATCTAGCTAAAAACATGCTAGCATAATGCTAATAATGCTAGCATCATCCAACCAACATGCTAATCATGCTAACAACATGCTAATCATGCTAGCATCATTCTAACAACATGTTAATCATAGTAAATCATGCTGGAATGTGGTAAATCGTAGTAAATCATCTTAGAATCATGGTAAATCGTGGTAAATACTGCTAAAGTGTCATGCTGTCATGTATATCATGGTATCACAACATGGTAATTGTGTTAGCATCTGCCCAGTGGCGAATTTTGCCACTGCAAGCACCACTTCACATTTTCTTCAGGAAATGTACATTCTAGTTAGTGGTGCTTTTTTGAAAGCATCACTATTGTTATTGCTCATACTTATTATTCTTTTTTTTATTATTATTCTTATTCTGGACAAAAGTTTGGCGCGAAACTCGCCCCGCACCGTTTGTCTCAGACCCCTGAGTGAGGTGTCAAATCGACCGGCTCATTGAGGAGAGGTGTGCTATGACTTTTCTAAGCGATCGGGTGTACGATGTTCGCACAGCGGACGAAAAAGCGGCCAAAAAAGTCCCCATTGACTTTACATTGGGCATTCTAAAAATATTTGAATCCCAACCGACGTTTTCACACACACACCACTCCAAAGGGCCTGACAGCCCTGCGTCTCTCCCTCTCTCTCTCCCTCAGAGGATTTATATTATCAAGCAGCCAATAAGTAATTTCCTTAAATCTTCATAGCCACACCCTAGCAACCAGTTTCAGCACCCTAGCAACCACTAAGAGCTCCCTAGCAACCACCCTAAACCAAAAAAAAATGTTTTTTGTATTTTTTTGTATTTTTTAACGCAATATTACACTCGTGGCCTTGCGATATTGCTCCATGCTTGTGCCTATTCGGCCATAGGCACGAGGCCGCAGGCCGAGTGCCGTACTGAACCACCCAGAACACCCTATTCGGCCATAGGCACGAGGCCGCAGGCCGAGTGCCGTACTGAAGGCACTCGCAACCACCCAGAACACCCTAGCAACTGCTTTTTTTTTAAAAATTAAAGCAATATTACACTCGTGGCCTTGCGAAATTGCTCCATGCTTGTGCCTATTCGGCCATATTCGTACATAAGGCACTCGCAACCACCCAGAACACCCTAGCAACTGTCTAGCAACCACCCAGAACACCTAGCAACTGCCTAGCAACCACCCAGAACACTCTAGCAACGCCCTAGCATCCACCCAGAATACCATAGCAACTGCCTAGCAACACCATAGCAACCACCCAGAACACCCTAGCAACCACCTAGCAACGCCCTAGCAACCACCAAGAATACCCTAGCAACTGCCTAGCAACCACCAAGAATACTCTAGCAACTGCCTAGCAACCACCCAGAACACCTTAGCAACTGCCTAGCAACACCATAGCAACCACCCAGAACACCCTAGCAACCACCTGGCAACAGCATCTTGCTAAAAACATGCTGGCAACATGCTAATCATGCTAGCAACATGCTAATCAAGCTAGCATCATGCTAGCAACATGTTAATCAAGCTAGCATCATGCTAGCAACATGCTAATCATGCTAGCATCATGCTAGCAAAATGTTAATAAAGCTAGCATCATGCTAGTAACATGCTAATCAAGCTAGCATCATGCTAGCAACATGCGAATCATGTTAGCATTATGCTAGCAACATGCTGATCAAGCTAGCATCATGCTAGAGACATGCTAATCATGCTAGCATTATGCTAGCAACATGCTAATCAAGCTAGCATAATGCTAGTAACATGCTAATCATGTTAGCATCTAGCTAAAAACATGCTAGCAAAATGCTAATAATGCTAGCATCATCCAACCAACATGCTAATCATGCTAACAACATGCTAATCATGCTAGCATCATTCTAACAACATGTTAATCATAGTAAATCATGCTGGAATGTGGTAAATCGTAGTAAATCATCTTAGAATCATGGTAAATCGTGGTAAATACTGCTAAAGTGTCATGCTGTCATGTATATCATGGTATCACAACATGGTAATTGTGTTAGCATCTGCCCAGTGGCGAATTTTGCCACTGCAAGCACCACTTCACATTTTCTTCAGGAAATGTACATTCTAGTTATTAGTGGTGCTTTTTTGAAAGCATCACTATTGTTATTGCTCATACTTATTAGTGGTGCTTGCTGAAAGCAAGGCATCACTATTGTTATTGCTCATACTTATTATTCTTATTATTATTATTATTATTATTATTATTATTCTGGACAAAGTTTGGCGCGAAACTCGCCCCGCACCGTTTGTCACAGACCCCTGAGTGAAGTGTCAAATCGACCGGCTCATTGAGGAGAGGTGTGCTATGACTTTTCTAAGCGATCGGGTGTACGATGTTCGCACAGCGGACGAAAAAGCGGCCAAAAAAGTCCCCATTGACTTTACATTGGGCATTCTAAAAAAATTCAAATCCCAACCGACGTTTTCACACACACACCACTCCAAAGGGCCTGACACCCCTGCGTCTCTCCCTCTCTCTCTCCCTCAGAGGATTTATATTATCAAGCAGCCAATAAGTTATGGCCTAAAATCTTCATAGCCACACCCTAGCAACCAGTTTCAGCACCCTAGCAACCACTAAGAGCTCCCTAGCAACCACCCTAAACCAAAAAAAAACATTTTTTTATTTTTTTTATATTTTTTAAAGCAATTTTACTCTCGTGGCCTTGCGATATCGCTCCATGCTTGTGCCTATTCGGCCATAGGCACGAGGCCGCAGGCCGAGTGCCGTACAGAAGGCACTCGTTATTAAAGATTTTAAGAACTCTATAAAAACTCCATAGTAACCATATTTGACAACTACCAACCACCTAGTAACACCATAGCAACTAACAAAAACACCTTAGCAACCACCCTGAACACCCTAGCAACGTCTAGAAATGCTCTAGTAACCACAAAAAACTCTAGCAAGCACCCAGAACACCCTAGCAACTGCCTAGCAACCACCTAGAACACCTAGCAACTGCCTAGCAACCACCCAGAACACCCTAGCAACTGCCTAGCAATGCCCTAGCATCCACCCAGAATACCATAGCAACTGCCTAGCAACACCATAGCAACCACCCAGAACACCCTAGCAACCACCTAGCAATGCCCTAGCAACCACCAAGAATACCCTAGCAACTGCCTAGCAACCACCAAGAATACCCTAGCAGCTGCCTAGCAACCACCCAGAACACCTTAGCAACCACCTGGCAACAGCATCTTGCTAAAAACATGCTGGCAACATGCTAATCAAGCTAGCATCATGCTAGCAACATGCTAATCAAGCTAGCATCATGATAGCAAAACATGCTAATCATGCTACCAACATGCTAATCAAGCTAGCATCATGCTAGCATCATGCTAATAATGCTAGCATTATGCTAACAACATGCTAATAAAGCTAGCATCATGCTAACAACATGCTAATCAAGCTAGCATAATGCTGACATCATGCTAATCAAGCTAGCATAATGCTAGCATCATGCTAATCAAGCTAGCATCATGCTAGCAACAATGCTAATCATGCTAGCATTATGCTAGCAACATGCTAATCAAGCTAGCATCATGCTAGCAACATGCTAATCAAGCTAGCATAATGCTAAAAACATGCTAGCAAAATGCTAATCATGCTAACATCTTGTTAAAAGCATGTTAACAAAATGCTAATCATGTTAGCATCATGCTATCAACATGCTAATCAAGCTAGCATCATGTTAACATAATGTTAATCAAGCTAGCATCATGTTAATCATGCTAGCATCATGCTACCAACATGCTAATCAAGCTAGCATCATGCTAGCAACATGCTAATCAAGCTAGCATCATGTTAACAACATGTTATTCAAGCTAGCATAATGCTAGCAACATGCTAATCCTCTTAGCATCTAGCTAAAAACATGCTAGCAAAATGCTAATCATGCTAACATCTTGTTAAAAGCATGCTAGCAATATGCTAATCATGCTAGCATCATGCTAATCATGTTAACAACATGCTAATCATGCTAGCATCATTCAAACAACATGTTAATCATAGTAAATCATGCTGGAATGTGGTAAATCGTAGTAAATCATCTTAGAAATATGGTAAATCGTGGTAAATAATGCTAAAACGTGGTATATCATGGTATCACAACATGTTAATTGTGTTAGCAACTGCCCAGTGGCGAATTTTGCCACTGCAAGCACCACTTCACATTTTCTTCAGGAAATGTACATTCTAGTTATTCTTATTATTATTATTATTATTATTCTGGACAAAGTTTGGCGCGAAACTCGCCCCGCACCGTTTGTCACAGACCCCTGAGTGAAGTGTCAAATCGACCGGCTCATTGAGGAGAGGTGTGCTATGACTTTTCTAAGCGATCGGGTGTACGATGTTCGCACAGCGGACGAAAAAGCGGCCAAAAAAGTCCCCATTGACTTTACATTGGGCATTCTAAAAATATTTGAATCCCAACCGACGTTTTCACACACACACCACTCCAAAGGGCCTGACAGCCCTGCGTCTCTCCCTCTCTCTCTCCCTCAGAGGATTTATATTATCAAGCAGCCAATAAGTAATTTCCTTAAATCTTCATAGCCACACCCTAGCAACCAGTTTCAGCACCCTAGCAACCACTAAGAGCTCCCTAGCAACCACCCTAAACCAAAAAAAAAATTTTTTTGTATTTTTTTGTATTTTTTAAAGCAATATTACACTCGTGGCCTTGCGATATTGCTCCATGCTTGTGCCTATTCGGCCATAGGCACGAGGCCGCAGGCCGAGTGCCGTACTGAACCACCCAGAACACCCTATTCGGGCATAGGCACGAGGCCGCAGGCCGAGTGCCGTACTGAAGGCACTCGCAACCACCCAGAACACCCTAGCAACTGCTTTTTTTTAAAAAATTAAAGCAATATTACACTCGTGGCCTTGCGAAATTGCTCCATGCTTGTGCCTATTCGGCCATGCGGCCTCGTGCCGTACATAAGGCACTCGCAACCACCCAGAACACCCTAGCAACTGTCTAGCAACCACCCAGAACACCTAGCAACTGCCTAGCAACCACCCAGAACACTCTAGCAACGCCCTAGCATCCACCCAGAATACCATAGCAACTGCCTAGCAACACCAGAGCAACCACCCAGAACACCCTAGCAACCACCTAGCAAAGCCCTAGCAACCACCAAGAATACCCTAGCAACTGCCTAGCAACCACCAAGAATACTCTAGCAACTGCCTAGCAACCACCCAGAACACCTTAGCAACTGCCTAGCAACACCATAGCAACCACCCAGAACACCCTAGCAACCACCTGGCAACAGCATCTTGCTAAAAACATGCTGGCAACATGCTAATCATGCTAGCAACATGCTAATCATGCTAGCATCATGCTAGCAACATGCTAATCAAGCTAGCATCATGCTATCAACATGCTAATCAAGCTAGCATCATGCTAGCAACATGTTAATCAAGCTAGCATCATGCTAGCAAAATGCTAATCATGCTAGCATCATGCTAGCAAAATGTTAATAAAGCTAGCATCATGCTAGTAACATGCTAATGAAGCTAGCATCATGCTAACAACATGCTAATCATGCTAGCATTATGATAGCAACATGCTGATCAAGCTAGCATCCTGCTAGAGACATGCTAATCATGCTAGCATTATGCTAGCAACATGCTAATCAAGCTAGCATCATGCTAGCAACATGCTAATCATGCTAACAACATGCTAATCAAGCTAGCATAATGCTAATCAAGCTAGCATAATGCTAACAACATGCTAATCATGTTAGTATCTAGCTAAAAACATGCTAGCATCATTCTAACAACATGTTAATCATAGTAAATCATGCTGGAATGTGGTAAATCGTAGTAAATCATCTTAGAAACATGGTAAATCGTGGTAAATAATGCTAAAACGTGGTATATCATGGTATCACAACATGGTAATTGTGTTAGCATCTGCCCAGTGGCGAGTTTTGCCACTGAAAGCACCACTTCACATTTTCTTCAGGAAATGTACATTCTAGTTATTATTATTAGTGGTGCTTGCTGAAAGCAAGGCATCACTATTGTTATTGCTCATACTTATTATTCTTATTCTTTTTATTATTATTCCGGACAAAAGTTTGGCGCGTAACTCGCCCCGCACCGTTTGTCTCAGACCCCTGAGTGAGGTGTCAAATCGACCGCCTCATTAAGGAGAGGTGTGCTATGACTTTTATAAGCGATCGGGGGTGCGGTGATCGCACCAGGGGCAAAAAAGCGGCCAAAAAAGTCCCATTGACTTAACATTGAGACGAACTTTGACCACACGTAGCTCTGAGCGAGGATTTTGCAGAAACGTGTGATTTGCCACATTTGAAGAGGCTGACAGGCTCTGTAAGAACATACCTCAAAATGGGGTAAAAGTTGCACCCTTGGGGGGCAAGAGATGCCCAAAGTTGCCCCATTGACTTACTATGGGGAAGGAACGTCCCGTGAAACACACATGCTTTTCCTACTATGGTAAATTGCATAGGGACTTTGTATTGAACGTAGCTCTGGATCACAGTGTCATAGAGACAAGGGGGAGGGCTCATTTTACTCAGACGACCAATCAGTCTCTCGGGATCATTGAGAAGCTATCAAGCCACGCCCTAGCAACCATTTAGAGCCCCTTAGCAACAAGTTCCATAGACTTCCATTGAAAGAGTTCAAAGAGATATCTCCAGACTGAATTGTCATAGAAACATGGGGGTGGTCTCATTTGACTCGGGGCAGCAAACAGCCAATCATGAATCACCTCAACACTTCCAAGCCCCTCCCTAGCAACCATTGTCGAGCACCTTAGCAACCAAAATCCAAAGAGGGATATCTTCCATTCTGAATGTCACAGAGGCATGGGAGTTGGTTTATATCATTCATAGTGACAAGAAGCCTTTGGAGTTTCATGATTGGCAGCTGACAAGCCACTCCCTAGCAACCAAACGGAGTATCCTAGCAACCAAAATCCAAAGACGGATATCTTCCATTCTGAATGTCACAGAAGCATGGGAGTTGGTTTATATCATTCATAATAACAAGAAGCCTTTGCAGTTTCATCATTGGAAGCTGTCAAGTAACTCCATAGCAACCAAACAGAGTACCCTAGCAACCAAAATCCAAAGAGGGATATCTTCCATTCTGAATGTCCCAGAGGCATGGGAGTTGGTTTATATCATTCATACTGACAAGCAGCCTTTGGAGTTTCATGACTGGCAGCTGACAAGCCACTCCCTAGCAACCAAACGGAGTATCCTAGCAACCAAAATCCAAAGACGGATATCTTCCATTCTGAATGTCACAGAAGCATGGGAGTTGGTTTATATCATTCATAATAACAAGAAGCCTTTGCAGTTTCATCATTGGAAGCTGTCAAGTAACTCCATAGCAACCAAACAGAGTACCCTAGCAACCAAAATCCAAAGAGGGATATCTTCCATTCTGAATGTCCCAGAGGCATGGGAGTTGGTTTATATCATTCATATTGACAAGCAGCCTTTGAGTTTCATGATTGTCAGCTGCCAAGAAACTCCCTAGCAACCAAACAGAGTACCCTAGCAAACAAAATCCAAAGAGGGATATCTTCCATTCTGAATGTCACAGAGGCATGGGAGTTGGTTTATATCATTCATAGTGACAAGAAGCATTTGGAATTGCATCATTGGCAGCTGCCAAGTAACTCCATAGCAACCAAACAGAGTACCCTAGCAACCAAAATCCAAAGAGGCATATCTTCCATTCTGAATGTCACAGAGGCATGGGAGTTGGATTATATCATTCATACTGACAAGAAGCCTTTGGAATTTCATCATTGACAGCTGACAAGCCACTCGCTAGCAACCAAATAGAGTACCCTAGCAACCAAAATCCAAAGAGGGATATCTTCCATTCTGTATGTCACAGAGGCATGCGAGTTAGTTTATATCATTCATACTGACAAGAAGCCTCTGCAGTTTCATCATTAGCAGCTGCCAAGCAACTCCATAGCAACCAAACAGAGTACCCTAGCAACCATTTTACAAGACCTACATCTCTGCATCAGAATATTGTATAGAGATGGGGGTTGGCTCATTAGTTTCAGTTGTAAAACAGTCTGTAAATATCACCATGGTAACTGTGTATTCACACCCTAGCAACCATTTAGAGCCACCTAGCAACCATATTGCAACATATAGAAGCCATATTTCAGCTCCACATCATCGTACAGACATGGTTGTTGGCTCGTATGCAATCATGTACAACACCCTAGCAACCGAGTGGCGAATTTTGCCACTGCAAGCACCACTTCATTATTATTATTATTATTCTGGACAAAGTTTGGCGCGAAACTCGCCCCGCACCGTTTGTCACAGACCCCTGAGTGAAGTGTCAAATCGACCGGCTCATTGAGGAGAGGTGTGCTATGACTTTTCTAAGCGATCGGGTGTACGATGTTCGCACAGCGGACGAAAAAGCGGCCAAAAAAGTCCCCATTGACTTTACATTGGGAGTTCTAAAAATATTTGAATCCCAACCGACGTTTTCACACACACACCACTCCAAAGGGCCTGACACCCCTGCGTCTCTCCCTCTCTCTCTCCCTCAGAGGATTTATATTATCAAGCAGCCAATAAGTTATGGCCTAAAATCTTCATAGCCACACCCTAGCAACCAGTTTCAGCACCCTAGCAACCACTAAGAGCTCCCTAGCAACTACCCTAAACCAAAAAAAAACATTTTTTTATTTTTTTTATATTTTTTAAAGCAATTTTACTCTCGTGGCCTTGCGATATCGCTCCATGCTTGTGCCTATTCGGCCATAGGCACGAGGCCGCAGGCCGAGTGCCGTACAGAAGGCACTCGTTATTAAAGATTTTAAGAACTCTCTAAAAACTCCATAGTAACCATCTTTGACAACTACCAACCACCTAGTAACACCATAGCAACTAACAAAAACACCTTAGCAACCACCCTGAACACCATAGCAATGTCTAGAAATGCTCTAGTAACCACAAAAAACTCTAGCAAGCACCCAAAACACCCTAGCAACTGCCTAGCAACCACCTAGAAAACCTAGCAACTGCCTAGCAACCACCCAAAACACCTAGCAACCACCCAGAACACCCTAGCAACTGCCTAGCAATGCCCTAGCATCCACCCAGAATACCATAGCAACTGCCTAGCAACACCATAGCAACCACCCAGAACACCCTAGCAACCACCTAGCAACGCCCTAGCAACCACCAAGAATACCCTAGCAACTGCCTAGCAACCACCCAGAACACCTTAGCAACTGCCTAGCAACACCATAGCAACCACCCAGAACACCCTAGCAACCACCTGGCAACATGCTAATCAAGCTGGCAACATGCTAATCAAGCTAGCATCATGCTAGCAACATGCTAATCAAGCTAGCATCATGCTAGCAACATGCTAATCATGCTAAAATCATGCTAGCAACATGCTAATCAAGCTAGCCTCATGCTAGCAACATGCTAATCATGCTAGCATTATGCTATCAACATGCTAATAAAGCTAGCATAATACTAGCATCATGCTAATCAAGCTAGCATCATGCTAGCAACATGCTAATCAAACTAACATCATGTTAACAACATGCTAATCATGCTAGCAACATGCTAATCAAGCTAACATAATGTTAACAACATGCTAATCATGTTAACATCTAGCTAAAAACATGCTAGCAAAATGCTAATCATGCTAGCATCTTGTTAAAAGCATGCTAGCAACATGCTAATCATGCTAGCACCATCCAACCAACATGCTAATCAAACTAGCATCATGTTAGCAACATGCTAATCATGCTAGCAACATGTTAATCAAGCTAGCATAATGCTAACAAAATGCTAATCATGTTAGCATCTAGCTAAAAACATGCTAGCAAAATGCTAATCATGATAGCATCTTGTTAAAAGCATGCTAGCAACATGTTAATCATGCTAGCATCTTGTTAAAAGCATGCTAGCAACATGCTAATCATGCTAGCATCATCCAACCAACATGCTAATCATGCTAACAACATGCTAATCATGCTAGCATCATTCTAACGACATGTTAATCATAGTAAATCATGCAGGAATTGGTAAATCGAAGTAAATCATCTTAGAAACATGGTAAATCGTGGTAAATTATGCTAAAATGTGATATATCATGGTATCACAACATGTCAATTGTGTTAGCATCTGCCCAGTGGCGAATTTTGCCACTGCAAGCACCACTTCACATTTTCTTCAGGAAATGTACATTCTAGTTATTATTATTATTATTCTGGACAAAGTTTGGCGCGAAACTCGCCCCGCATCGTTTGTCACAGACCCCTGAGTGAAGTGTCAAATCGACCGGCTCATTGAGGAGAGGTGTGCTATGACTTTTCTAAGCGATCGGGTGTACGATGTTCGCACAGCGGACGAAAAAGCGGCCAAAAAAGTCCCCATTGACTTTACATTGGGCATTCTAAAAAAATTCAAATCCCAACCGACGTTTTCACACACACACCACTCCAAAGGGCCTGACACCCCTGCGTCTCTCCCTCTCTCTCTCCCTCAGAGGATTTATATTATCAAGCAGCCAATAAGTTATGGCCTAAAATCTTCATAGCCACACCCTAGCAACCAGTTTCAGCACCCTAGCAACCACTAAGAGCTCCCTAGCAACCACCCTAAACCAAAAAAAAAAATTTTTTTATTTTTTTTATATTTTTTAAAGCAATTTTACTCTCGTGGCCTTGCGATATCGCTCCATGCTTGTGCCTATTCGGCCATAGGCACGAGGCCGCAGGCCTCGTGCCGTACTGAAGGCACTCGTTATTAAAGATTTTAATAACTCTATAAAAACTCCATAGTAACCATATTTGACAACTACCAACCACCTAGTAACACCATACCAACTAACAAAAACACCTTAGCAACCACCCTGAACACCCTAGCAACGTCTAGAAATGCTCTAGTAACCACAAAAAACTCTAGCAAGCACCCAGAACACCCTAGCAACTGCCTAGCAACCACCTAGAACACCTAGCAACTGCCTAGCAACCACCCAGAACACCTAGCAACCACCGAGAACACCCTAGCAACTGCCTAGCAATGCCCTGGTATCCACCCAGAATACCATAGCAACTGCCTAGCAACACCATAGCAACCACCCAGAACACCCTAGCAACCACCTAGCAACGCCCTAGCAACCACCAAGAATACCCTAGCAACTGCCTAGCAACCACCAAGAATACCCTAGCAACTGCCTAGCAACCACCCAGAACACCTTAGCAACTGCCTAGCAACACTATAGCAACCACCCAGAACACCCTAGCAACCACCTGGCAACAGCATCTAGCTAAAAACATGCTGGCAACATGCTAATCAAGCTAGCATCATGCTAGCAACATGCTAGCAACATGCTAATCATGCTAGCAAACATGCTAATCAAGCTAGCATCATGCTAGCAACATGCTAATCATGCTAACATTATGCTACCAACATGCTAATAAAGCTAGCATCATGCTAACAACATGCTAATCAAGCTAGCATAATGCTAACATCATGCTAATCAAGCTATCTTCATGCTAGCAACATGCTAATCATGCTAGCAACATGCTAATCAAGCTAGCATAATGCTAATCAAGCTAGCATCATGCTAGCAACATGCTAATCATGCTAGCATTAGGCTACCAACATGCTAATAAAGCTAGCATCATGCTAAAAACATGCTAATCACCATAGCAACCACCAGGAATACCCTAGCAACCGCCTAGCAACCACCCAGAATACCATAGCAACTGCCTAGCAACCCCATCGCAACCACCCAGAACACCCAAGCAACCACCTAGCAACGCCCTAGCAACCACCCAGAATACCCTAGCAACTGCCTAGCAACACCCTAGCAACCGCCTAGCAACACCATAGCAACCACCCAGAACACCCTAGCAACGCCCTAGCAACCACCAAGAATACCCTAGCAACTGCCTAGCAACCACCCAGAATACCCTAGCAACCGCCTAGCAACACCATAGTAACCACCCAGAATACTCTAGCAACTGCCTAGCAACCACCAAGCATACCCTAGCAACTGCCTAGCAACCACCCAGAACACCTTAGCAACTGCCTAGCAACACCATAGCAACCACCCAGAACACCACTAGCAACATGCTAATCAAGCTAGTATCATGCTATCAACATGCTAATCAAGCTAGCATCATGCTAGCAACATGCTAATCAAGCTAGCATCATGCTAGCAACATGCTAATCATGCTAGCATTATGCTAGCAACATGCTAATCATGCTAGCATTATGCTACCAACATGCTAATAAAGCTAACATCATGCTAACAACATGCTAATCAAGCTAGCATAATGCTAGCATAATGCTAATCAAGCTAGCATCATGCTAGCAACATGCTAATCAAGCTAGCATCATGCTAGCAACATGCTAATCATGCTAGCAACATGCTAATCAAGCTAGCATAATGCTAACAACATGCTTATCATGTTAGTATCTAGCTAAAAACATGCTAGCAAAATGCTAATCATGCTAGCATCTTGTTAAAAGCATGCTAGCAACATGCTAATCATGCTAGCATCTTGTTAAAAGCATGCTAGCAACATGCTAATCATGCTAGCATCATCCAACCAACATGCTAATCATGCTAACAACATGCTAATCCTGCTAGCATCATTCTAACAGCATGTTAATCATAGTAAATCATGCTGGAATGTAGTAAATCGTAATAAATCATCTTAGAAACATGCTAAATCGTGGTAAATAATGCTAAAATGTGGTATATCATGGTATCACAACATGTTAATTGTGTTAGCATCTGCCCAGTGGTGAATTTTGCCACTGCAAGCACCACTTCACATTTTCTTCAGGAAATGTACATTCTAGTTATTATTCTTCTACTTCTTATTATTCCGGACAAAAGTTTGGCGCGAAACTCGCCCCGCACCGTTTGTCACAGACCCATGAATGAGGTGTCAAATCGACCGGCTCATTGAGGAGAGGTGTGCTATGACTTTTCTAAGCGATCGGGTGTACGATGTTCGCACAGCGGACGAAAAAGCGGCCAAAAAAGTCCCATTGACTTTACATTGGGAGTTCTAAAAATATTTGAATCCCAACCGACGTTTTCACACACACACCACTCCAAAGGGCCTGACACCCCTGCATCTCTCCCTCTCTCTCTCCCTCAGAGGATTTATATTATCAAGCAGCCAATAAGTTATGGCCTAAAATCGTCATAGCCACACCCTAGCAACCAGTTTCAGCACCCTAGCAACCACTAAGAGCTCCCTAGCAACCACCCTAAACGAAAAAAAAACATTTTTTTATTTTTTTTATATTTTTTAAAGCAATTTTACTCTTGTGGCCTTGCGATATTGCTCCATGCTTGTGCCTATTCGGCCATAGGCACGAGGCCGCAGGCCGAGTGCCGTACAGAAGGCACTCGTTATTAAAGATTTTAAGAACTCTATAAAAACTCCATAGTAACCATATTTGACAACTACCAACCACCTAGTAACACCATAGCAACTAACAAAAACACCTTAGCAACCACCCTGAACACCCTAGCAACGTCTAGAAATGCTCTAGTAACCACAAAAAACTCTAGCAAGCACCCAGAACACCCTAGCAACTGCCTAGCAACCACCAGGAATACCCTAGCAACCGCCTAGCAACCACCCAGAATACCATAGCAACTGCCTAGCAACCCCATCGCAACCACCCAGAACACCCAAGCAACCACCTAGCAACGCCCTAGCAACCACCCAGAATACCCTAGCAACTGCCTAGCAACACCCTAGCAACCGCCTAGCAACACCATAGCAACCACCCAGAACACCCTAGCAACGCCCTAGCAACCACCAAGAATACCCTAGCAACTGCCTAGCAACCACCCAGAATACCCTAGCAACCGCCTAGCAACACCATAGTAACCACCCAGAATACTCTAGCAACTGCCTAGCAACCACCAAGCATACCCTAGCAACTGCCTAGCAACCACCCAGAACACCTTAGCAACTGCCTAGCAACACCATAGCAACCACCCAGAACACCACTAGCAACATGCTAATCAAGCTAGTATCATGCTATCAACATGCTAATCAAGCTAGCATCATGCTAGCAACATGCTAATCAAGCTAGCATTATGCTAGCAACATGCTAATCATGCTAGCATTATGCTACCAACATGCTAATAAAGCTAACATCATGCTAACAACATGCTAATCAAGCTAGCATAATGCTAGCATAATGCTAATCAAGCTAGCATCATGCTAGCAACATGCTAATCAAGCTAGCATCATGCTAACAACATGCTAATCATGCTAGCAACATGCTAATCAAGCTAGCATAATGCTAACAACATGCTTATCATGTTAGTATCTAGCTAAAAACATGCTAGCAAAATGCTAATCATGCTAGCATCTTGTTAAAAGCATGCTAGCAACATGCTAATCATGCTAGCATCTTGTTAAAAGCATGCTAGCAACATGCTAATCATGCTAGCATCATCCAACCAACATGCTAATCATGCTAACAACATGCTAATCCTGCTAGCATCATTCTAACAGCATGTTAATCATAGTAAATCATGCTGGAATGTAGTAAATCGTAATAAATCATCTTAGAAACATGCTAAATCGTGGTAAATAATGCTAAAATGTGGTATATCATGGTATCACAACATGTTAATTGTGTTAGCATCTGCCCAGTGGTGAATTTTGCCACTGCAAGCACCACTTCACATTTTCTTCAGGAAATGTACATTCTAGTTATTATTATTATTCTGGACAAAGTTTGGCGCGTAACTCGCCCCGCACCGTTTGTCACAGACCCATGAATGAGGTGTCAAATCGACCGGCTCATTGAGGAGAGGTGTGCTATGACTTTTCTAAGCGATCGGGTGTACGATGTTCGCACAGCGGACGAAAAAGCGGCCAAAAAAGTCCCATTGACTTTACATTGGGAGTTCTAAAAATATTTGAATCCCAACCGACGTTTTCACACACACACCACTCCAAAGGGCCTGACACCCCTGCGTCTCTCCCTCTCTCTCTCCCTCAGAGGATTTATATTATCAAGCAGCCAATAAGTTATGGCCCAAAATCTTCATAGCCACACCCTAGCAACCAGTTTCAGCACCCTAGCAACCACTAAGAGCTCCCTAGCAACCACCCTAAACCAAAAAAAAACATTTTTTTATTTTTTAAATATTTTTTAAAGCAATTTTACTCTCGTGGCCTTGCGATATTGCTCCATGCTTGTGCCTATTCGGCCATAGGCACGAGGCCGCAGGCCGAGTGCCGTACAAAAGGCACTCGTTATTAAAGATTTTAAGGACTCTATAAAAACTCCATAGTAACCATATTTGACAACTACCAACCACCTAGTAACACCATAGCAACTAACAAAAACACCTTAGCAACCACCCTGAACACCCTAGCAACGTCTAGAAATGCTCTAGTAACCACAAAAAAACTCTAGCAAGCACCCAGAACACCCTAGCAACTGCCTAGCAACCACCTAGAACACCTAGCAACCGCCTAGCAACCACCCAGAACACCTAGCAACCAACCAGAACACCCTAGCAACTGCCTAGCAATGCCCTAGTATCCACCCAAAATGCCATAGCAACTGCCTAGCAACACCATAGCAACCACCCAGAACACCCTAGCAACCACCTAGCAACGCCCTAGCAACCACCAAGAATATCCTAGCAACTGCCTAGCAACCACCAAGAATACCCTAGCAACTGCCTAGCAACCACCCAGAACACCTTAGCAACTGCCTAGCAACACCATAGCAACCACCCAGAACACCCTAGCAACCACCTGGCAACAGCATCTTGCTAAAAACATGCTGGCAACATGCTAATCAAGCTAGCATCATGCTAGCAACATGCTAATCAAGCTAGCATCATGTTAGCAACATGCTAATCATGCTAGCAACATGCTAATCAAGCTAGCATCATGCTAGCAACATGCTAATCATGCTAGCATTATGCTACCAACATGCTAATAAAGCTAACATAATGCTAACAACATGATAATCAAGCTAACATAATGTTAGTATCATGCTAATCAAGCTAGCATCATGCTAGCAACATGCTAATCATGCTAGCATTATGCTAGCAACATGCTAAATCAAGCTAGCATCATGCTAGCAACATGCTAATCATGCTAGCAACATGCTAATCAAGCTATCATAATGCTAATCAAGCTAGCATCATGCTAGCAACATGCTAATCATGCTAGCATTAGGCTACCAACATGCTAATAAAGCTAGCATCATGCTAACAACATGCTAATCAAGCTAGCATCATGCTAGCACCATGCTAATCATGCTAGCAACATGCTAATCATGTTAGCATCTAGCTAAAAACATGCTAGCAACATGCTAATCATGCTAGCATCTTGTTAAAAGCATGCAAGCAACATGCTAATCATGCTAGCATCATCCAACCAACATGCTAATCATGCTAACAACAAGCTAATCCTGCTAACATCATTCTAACAACATGTTAATCATAGTAAATCATGCTGGAATATGTTAAATCGTAATAAATCATCTTAGAAACATGGTAAATAATGCTAAAATGTGGTATATCATGGTATCACAACATGTCAATTGTGTTAGCATCTGCCCAGTGGCGAATTTTGCCACTGCAAGCACCACTTCACATTTTCTTCAGGAAATGTACATTCTAGTTCTTTTTATTATTATTCTGGACAAAGTTTGGCGCGTAACTCGCCCCGCACCGTTTGTCACAGACCCCTGAGTGAAGTGTCAAATCGAGCGGCTCATTGAGGAGAGGTGTGCTATGACTTTTCTAAGCGATCGGGTGTACGATGTTCGCACAGCGGACGAAAAAGCAGCCAAAAAAGTCCCATTGACTTTACATAGGGAGTTCTAAAAACATTTGAATCCCAACCGACGTTTTCACACACACAGACTCCAAAGGGCCTGACACCCCTGCATCTCTCCCTCTCTCTCTCCCTCAGAGGATTTATATTATCAAGCAGCCAATAAGTTATGGCCTAAAATCTTCATAGCCACACCCTAGCAACTAGTTTCAGCACCCTAGCAACCATTAAGAGCTCCCTAGCAACCACCCTAAACCAAAAAAAAATATTTTTTTAAATTTTTTTGTATTTTTTAATGCAATATTACACTCGTGGCCTTGCGATATTGCTCCATGCTTGTGCCTATTCGACCATAGGCACGAGGCCGCAGGCCGAGTGCCGTACTGAAGGCACTCGTTATTAAAGATTTTAATAACTCTATAAAAACTCCATAGTAACCATCTTTGACAACTACCAACCACCTAGTAACACCATAGCAACTAAAAAAATACCTTAGCAACCATCCTGAACACCCTAGCAACATCTAGAAATGCTCTAGTAACCAGCAAAAAACTCTAGCAACCACCCAGAACATCCTAGCAACTGCCTAGCAACCACCCAGAACACCTAGCAACTGCCTAGTAACCACCCAGAACACCTAGCAACTGCCTAGCAACCACCCAGAACACCCTAGCAACGCCCTAGCATCCACCCAGAATACCATAGCAACTGCCTAGCAACACCATAGCAACCACCCAGAACACCCTAGCGACGCCCTAGCAACCACCCAGAATACCCTAGCAACTGCCTAGCAACCGCCTAGCAACACCATAGCAACCACCCAGAATACCCTAGCAACTGCCTAGCAACGCCCTAGCAACCACCATAATACCCTAGCAACTGCCTAGCAACACCATAACAACCACCCAGAACACCCTAGCAACTGCCTAGCAACGCCCTAGCAACAACCCAGAATACCCTAGCAACACCATAGCAACCACCCAGAACACCCTAGCAACTGCCTAGCAACGCC
Source organism: Vimba vimba (assembly GCA_022828995.1). Lineage (NCBI taxonomy): Eukaryota > Metazoa > Chordata > Actinopteri > Cypriniformes > Leuciscidae > Vimba > Vimba vimba. The sequence continues at coordinate 31,023,552 of CM040837.1, read as the reverse complement.
CTAGCAACCACCAAGAATACCCTAGCAACCGCCTAGCAACCGCCCAGAATACCCTAGCAACCGCCTAGCAACACCATAGCAACCACCCAGAATACCCTAGCAACCGCCTAGCAACACCATAGCAACCACCCAGAATACCCTAGCAACGCCCTAGCAACCACCCAGAATACCCTAGCAACCGCCTAGCAACACCATGCAACCACCCAGAATACCCTAGCAACCACACAGAACACCCTAGCAACCACCTGAACAACATGAATAAGCCATATCTCTGCACCAGAACATCGTACAGACATGGTTGTTGACTCGTATGCAATCATGTACAACACCCTAGCAACCGAGTGGCGAGTTTTGCCACTGCAAGCACCACTTCACATTTTCTTCAGGAAATGTACATTCTAGTTTATTAAGTTGGCTTGAGAGAGCCAACTTACTGAAATCCTATTTAAACTTATTATTATTATTATTATTAATCTTCTGTGAAAAACTGTTGACTCAAACTCGTCCTAGAGCTTTAACTCTACATACTCCAAACTCGGCTCAGACACTCAAACTGATCTGAAGTTAGTTGCTTTATCTTTTCAGACTGATCGGACTTACGGTTTTCCTAAAAATGACGATCAAAACTCGGAAAAACTCCCATTGACTTACATTGGGGAGTTCTAAAAAATTCAAATCCAGATTCAAACTCACCAACCGACGAAAATTTAAATCTAAACACCTTGAAGACTAAACCAAACTGCCGTTCTATATACTATATTAGCCAATGAGACTCATTTAAACTAATGAACTCTAAACTCATACACTTATAAACTAATTAACTTATAAACTCATGAATTCATAGACTTATGAACTCTTAAACTCATAAATTAATAAACTCTGAACTCTTAAACTCATTTAAACTTATAAACTCTAAACTCATTAAAACTTATAAACTCTAAACTCATTTAAAACTTATAAACTCTAAACTCAAAAACTCTTACACTTATAAACTCATCAACTTATACACTTATAAACTCTAAACTCATAAACTCTGAGTGTGTGTGTGTGTGTGTGTGAACACACACACACACACACACACTCTAAACTCATTTAAACTTAAACTCTAAACTCATTTAAAACTTATGAACTCTAAACTCAAAAACTCTAACACTTATAAACTCATCAATTTATACACTTATAAACTCTAAACTCATAAATGCTGAGTGTGTGTGTGTGTGTGTGTGTGTGTGTGTGTGTGTGTGTGTGTGTGTGTGAACACACACACACACACACACACACACACACACACACACACACACACACTAAACTCATTTAAACTTAAACTCTAAACTCAAAAACTCTTACACTTATAAACTCATCAATTTATACACTTATAAACTGTAAACTCATAAACTCTGAGTGTGTGTGTGTGTGTCTGTGTGTGAGTATATGTGCGTGAGTGAGTGTGTGTGTGTGTGTGAGTTAGTTAGTGTGTGTGTGTGTGTGTGTGTGTGTGTGTGTGTGTGTGTGTGAGAGAGTGTGTGTGAGTTCGTGTGTGTGTGTGTGTGTGTGAGACAGTGAGCATGTCTGTGTGTGAGTGTGTTAGTGAGGTTGTGTGTGTGAGTTAGTGAGGGTGTGTGTGTCTGTGTGTGAGTATATGTGCGTGAGTGAGTGTGTGTGTGTGTGTGTGTGAGATAGTGAGCATGTCTGGTTGTGTGTGTGTGTGTGTTTATGTGTGTGTTTGTGTGTGTGTGTGTGAGTGAGAGAGAGAGAGAGAGTGTGTGTGTGTGTGTGTGTGTGTGTGTGTGTGTGTGTGTGTGTGTGTGTGTGTGTGTGAGAGAGATAGTGAGCATGTCTGGTTGTGTGTGTGTGTGTGTGTGTGTGTGTGTGTGTGTGTGTGTGTGTGTGAGATAGTGAGCATGTCTGGTTGTGTGTGTGTGTGTGTGTGTGTGTGTGTGTGTGTGTGTGTGTGTGTGTGTGTGTGTGTGTGTGTGTGAGTGAGAGAGAGAGAGAGTGTGTGTGTGTGTGTGTGTGTGTGTGTGTGTGTGTGTGTGTGTGTGTGTGTGTGTGTGTGTGTGTGTGTGTGTGTGTGAGATAGTGAGCATGTCTGGTTGTGTGTGTGTGTGTGTGTGTGTGTGTGTGTGAGACAGTGAGCATGTCTGTGTGGGAGTTTGTTAGTGAGGTTGTGTGTGTGTGAGTTAGTGAGGGTGTGTGTGTCTGTGTGTGAGTATATGTGTGTGCGTGTGTGTGTGTGAGAGAGTGTGTGTGTCTATGTGTGTGAGCGTGTCTGTGTATGTGTGAGAGCGAGTTAGTGTGTGTGTGTGAGACAGTGAGCATGTCTCTCTGTGTGTGTGTGTGTGTGTGTGTGTGTGTGTGTGTGTGAGAGTTAGTGAGGGTGTGTGTGTGTGTGAGTTAGTGAGAGTGTGTGTGTCTGTGTGTGAGTGAGTGTATGTGCGTGAGTGAGTGAGTGTGTGTGTGTGTGTGTGTGTGTGTGTGTGTGTGTGAGTGAGTTAGTGTGTGTGTGTGTGTGTGTGTGTGAGAGAGTGTGTGTGTCTATGTGTGAGTGTATGTGTGTGTGTGTGTGTGTCTATGTGTGTGTGTGAGAGAGAGAGCGAGAGAGAGAGAGCGTGTGTGTGTGTGTGTGTGTCTGTGTGTGAGCATGTCTGTGTATGTGTGAGAGCGAGTTAGTGTTTGTGTGTGTGTGCATGTGAGTGTATTTGCGTGAGTGTGTCTGTGTGTGAGAGAGAGAGTGTGTGTGTGTGTGTGTGTGTGTGTGTGTTAATGAGCTTGTCTGTGTGTGTGTGTGTGTGTGTGTGTGTGTGTGTGTGTGTGTGAGTGAGTTAGTGAGTGTGTGTGTGAGAGAGATAGTGTGTGTGTGTGTGAGAGAGAGAGTGAGAGTATGTGCGTGCGTGCTTGTGTGTGTGTATGTCGAAAATTTAAATCTAAACAGCTTGAAGACTAAACCAAACTGCCGTTCTATATACTATATGAGCCAGTGAGACTCATTTAAACTAATGAACTCTAAACTCAAAACGTGTGTGTGTGTGTGTGAGAGAGAGAGAGAGCGTGTGTGTGTGTGTGTGTGTGTGTGTGTGTGAGTGTGTGTGTGTGTGTGTGTGTGTGTGTGTGAACACACACACACACTCTAAACTCATTTAAACTTGTAAACTCAAAACTCATAAACTACTTTAAACTTCAAACCACTTTAAACTTCTTAAGTTTAAAGCTTCCAGCTCCCAAGCAACTCCATAGCAACCAAACTTGAGTACCCTAGCAACCGTTTTGCAAGACCTATATCTCTGTATCAGAACATCGTATAGAGATGAGGTTTGGCTCTTTTGACTCATGCTAGCAAACAGCACTTCCAACATGCTACACATGCTAGCAGTGAATAGCTACATGCTAATAGCGATTAGTTAAGTGCTATATCATGCCAAGATCATGCTAAGAACTCTATAAAGACTCCATAGTAACCATCTGTGACAACTACCAACCAACTAGTAACACCATAGCAACCACCCAGAATACCTTAGCAACACCATAGCAACCACCCAGAACACCCTAGCAACCACCTAGCAACCACCCAGAATACATTAGCAACTGCCTAGCAACACCATAGAAACCGCCCAGAACACCCTAGCAACCGCCTAACAACACCATAGCAACCACCCAGAACACCCTAGCAACCGCCTAGCAACACCTTAGTGTCTGAATGTGTGTGTGGATCAAGAAAGACAAAATCAAGTAATTATGCTTCAAAAATTATTTTATTTAGTTAATGCCTATTTGGATCGCACTTAGTCTGGAACCTCACCCTTAAGTAAATCAAACTGGAGTAAAAAGCTCCAGAATTACTCACTCTTGGGATCACTGGAACACACAAGCCTTCCCACCACGTCAAGGTGGCGATCCATGGAAAAGGACATTCACTCTCCATCCATTCCTTATCTAACAAACAAACAAACAAACAAACAAACAAACAAACAAACAAACAAACAAACAGTCTATATGTAACACATTCACACACACATGCACACAAGAAGTAGACAATGTGAACAGTTTTGTAGTATACATTTATTTGTATTAGTATTTTTTTTCCTGAAATAAAGATGTTATCTTACAGCAGTGTTGAATGTGTGATGCAGATTAGTGATGATATATTTGATGTTTCTACTCTAAAACACAATATACCGGATCATGATAGCTGTAATACGTCTGTAGAACTCCTGCTTTGACGTTTGAGTGTGTGCCGCTTATGAATACAGGATCTAGAAGAGTGTTTTTTTCTGTTGTCCCGGTGCTGATTAACTGTGTGTATCCTTTATCTTCAAACAAATTCAGAATAGGTTTGTTGCAACGAGAAAGCTGATCTTCATTGAAGTCGCCACAAACGATTAGAGGCCTGAAATCAATGATCTCCAGAGATGTCAAGAGGGCGTTCAGGTGTGCCAAAAACTCTGCCAAATTATAACTTGGTGGTCTGTAGATTACAGCGAGAAGTGCTTGTTTGGGGGCTTCTATCTTCAAAACCAAATATTCCAAGTCAGTAACATTCTGTATGAACATCAGAGGACAAACTTGAAAGCTGTTCTTCACATAAATGGCCACTCCACCACCATTCTTGTTTGCCAAATGTGCATAGTTTGTGTAGGATGCATGCCTGTTGCGTTTGTACATGGTGTATCCATCCAGATGTAGATGAGCAGGAACAGCTGAGCCTGACAGGTGTGTTTCAGTGAGGCACAGAACATCAGCCAAGAGAAGCTCATGGTGGCATTTTAAATCCTCCATATGACACTCCAGTCCCTCTGTGTTATGATGAATGATTTTAAGAGCTGAATTCAGGTTGGAATCCTGTAAAATATGTAGGATGGGCTGGATACTCTGAAAATCCGCTTTTGGCATGTTCTCCAAGGAGGCACTTATTTCTGGATTACAGAAGACTTTCTTTTCATCGAAATCAGTAATGTGCAATCCACTGAGTGACGTTGTTCTACTGAGTGCAACGTATGCCATGCCTGATTCAAATATGTGCTTCAGAGATACAACAGCGCAATCAGTTGTCATTCCTTGCACTTTATGGATAGTACATGCGAAAGCAAGCTTCATGGGAAATTGTCTTCGAATTGTTCCTTTTCTTTTCAGTGGTTCCTCTGACCTCTCAATATACACAATGTTGTCATCTCCACCAGGTGCTTTGTTGCGATGTTTTCGTCCAGCAGTCACATTATCTAAATGAAGACCAATTAATTGAACCAATCCATCTCGGGTCTGAGCTGTTATTTTTGCCACCTTGCCAAAAGTGCCATTTACCAGTCCATCTTCCACATCAATATTTCTGGTTAGCATCACTCGTGCACCAATAGCAATCTGTAGTGTGTCAATAAGGTCACGATTGTCTCCTTTAAATGGTGCGGCCTGTCTTTTCATTTCTCCGGTTCGGGGATCTTTTTTGTAATCATGTGCATTTATGGTAATGACATTTGAAAAGCGTGAGGATATGGCTTCACTGTTGTGATTGTCTACCTCTTTATTGGTTGCATAGATGTGCAATGCATCAGTGGGACACTCTTCAGGGGAGGATCTTATGATGGTTTCTAACATGCACCTGTCTGCATCAGTCAGCTTCTCGTGCTTCTTTTTTACTCTCAGTCTGTTGAGCAGCTCAGCGTATGCAAGATCATCTCTCTGTCTCATGATCTGTGTCATAGTTGTCATTTGAAAATGATCTGTCCAGAAGTCCAGCACATGGTCCTCATACACACAGAGTGGTTTTACTCTTCCCACAGGTGGTAATTGATAATAATCTCCCACAGCTAATACAGATAATCCACCAAAAGGTTTCTTGTTTCCCTTAATCTGTTGCAGTCTCCAGTTCACATAGGCAAACAACTGTTTTGACACCATTGATATTTCATCGATAATTAAAATCTGTGTATTAGAAAGGTCTGCCCTGATTTCATCCAAGCTGTTTCCCAGGCCTTGGTATGGAGGCTTCAAGCTTCTCGGGAGTTTCAGAAGACAGTGCAGTGTTTTACCTGAGATGTTAAAGGCTGCAGTACCTGTGAATGCTGTTAAAAGAACGGTTGGCTTGGAAATGTCAGTATGCTCTTGTATACATGGAAGCCTGCGCAAAATCTTGGTTGCTTCTGCATAAATAGATTTGATAACGTGTGATTTACCAACTCCTGCTCCTCCGTTCAAGAAATACAGAAATTGTTGTGGGTTTTCACCAGAGATGCATCTTTTGCACCAGTCTCGGACTGCATAAAATATGGAAGCTTGTGTTTGATTCAAGCTCTGGTACATTTTACGAATCTGTGCATGATTTTGTTGGGTAGCTTCCACGAGTGGCATAGCTGTGTTACTGACAGAGGTAGATGCTGTGTATTCAGGAATATCGTCCTGCTCGTTCACATCATTAGGATCAGTGGGTTCACGTTCCAATATGCTCTCCAAACGGATCAGTTCATTTGCTGGAGCCAATGTAGTCCATGCATCTTCAATGGGACCATTCTGTTCAAAATCCTCAATTGCCTTTTCTATAGCCTCATTATGCTTTTCATATTTCTCACGGTTTTTGTTTACAATATTGTGCACACGCTCCAGTTCATCAGTTCCTGGTAGCTTTACAGAAGCAAATGCAAAAAATGATTCATATGATGAAAATCTGGCCGACTTCAGCTGCTCATCTGAGCGATATGGCAAGTAAAGCTTTAGAAATGTTCCATAGAATTTTTCTGGGGTTTTCTGCTGTGAAAAACGGGCAAATCTGATGACAGCAGGTTTTCCCCTCGTTCTTTTCTGTATGTGTCCCAAGTTTTTTTGAAGTGGCAAAACATTTTTACCTTTTGTCTTTCCTGCATAAACAATACGGTATTCACTTGCAAATTCAGCCATACACATGTTCTCAAATTCGGGTCTGTTTGGTCTGGCCTTGTACTTTTCTGGCAATCCTGTCATCCACACATTCTCTATGTCATCATCCATGCTCTCCAAGCACCTCATTGGTAAACTCATCTTTACAGCGTTGTCATCAGTAGGTATGAATATGACAGCACGTGATGATGATTTTAATTTCAGACTGCATGTGCGAGCGACTGCCTCCTGAGCACTGACTTCTCTGTTCTTTGAATAGGCATTCATGACCTGCTTCATGCACTCACGTTCAGACAGGTTATCATGGCTTGAGTCTTTTATCACTTTCTTAAGGTAATCACTCATCTCATGCTCAGCTTTTGAAATGTACGAGACAATATACATGATACAGCTGTAGGGGTTCAGGATGAACTGTATGTCCATGTTTGCATCCCAGGCTCTTAACAGCATTGGATTATAGCCGTTAACCCAGCAGTCCTGTGGTCGTCTCTCCATAAATATTGAACTTGATGTAGAAATAGTATCAATATGTTTCTCATACTCTTCATAAGTCATGTTTACTTTATGAAGTAGCTGTGTAATGCTATCAAAACTCTGAGTTGAGTCATTCAGCAGATCCCACACCTTCTGTAGCTGTTCTTTTGCGAAACTGGCATAATTTCTTTCCTCTGATTCATTCCCTTCATTAGACTGATCTGCAGGAGGAGGCCTGGGGCGTGATATCATGGTTCTTTTAATGGGTGGTTTAGGAAATCCAAACCGGCAGTGCTTTTTGTTCTTTCTACAGGATTTTGAGTGGTTACGACTGTGCATCTGTACTTCACTTACAATTTTATGTAGTTCTGGATCTTTGTCTGGGTCTGGTAATTTGCATGAGATGTATTTATCAATGAAATCACACACATCCTGATCTTGATCTTTTTCAAACTCTGGAGCATCTTTCACCCAAAATAAGCAGTGAATGTGTGGAGAACCACGTAGCTGGAACTCTACTCTGTAAAAAAAGTCTATTACCTCACCGATAGGTCGAGCAGGGGAATTTATCAAATCTCTCATCAAGGCTTCAACTCGCTTTTCAAAAATTCTCATCGCTGTGACTGGGTTACTTCTGAGGATTTCACATTTTTCAGACCAGTCTAATTCAGCAAAGTTCACGGTTTCACCTTGTTGTGCTTTAATAGCAGTAATCACATCAGGCCATCTCATCTCAGCAGCACTAAACGTACAGAAAAATGTAGGAGTGCCCAACTGTCTCAGCATAGCAAACAGATCACGGAGAGATTTCTCCCAGTATGCTGGAGTCCCTCTTAATGGTTGCATGAATCGTGTAGCTTCCTTATTTATTATAAGCTTTTCTAACTCCTGTTTGTCCTGCAGCATTGAGCAGTTTATTCTGCGTCCATCACGAGTCATGGGTTTTCCTTTCCGTAGTTGGATAGACATACTAGATGTGGCCATGTTCATTTCATTTACAAACTGCGCAAAGAAGATATAGTTGGTATCCTTCGCACAACGATTGTCAATAGAGAATAGTCTAGAGTTAAAGTATCTGCTGGGGGAAACATGTTTTGCTCTACCAGGCTCATCAAATGTGTTCTTGCCATCTGGAAACTGCACTGGAAACGCCATAGACTCAAGTTTAGGAATTTTGAAAGTGTTTACAGGACTGTTTCTCTGTGCTGGGGCAATGCAAAATATTCCATCATCATAAGACAACAGCTGCTGGCCGAGATCTGGGGGCTGAAGACATGTGTCCAAGGCAAGGCCTCTCGATTGCTCTTCTGCAGTGTCATCGTTAGAATCATTGTGTTCATTGTCATTGCTCTGTTCTTCAGTGTTCTCACTTTGTCTACTGTTCTCAATATCCATTTCCTCATCAGGGGCATCGATGTCATTTGCACACTCTTCATGCTCATTCAACATTTCTTCTTCAGACGCATTGATGTCATTTGCACACTCTTCTTGCTCATTAAACATTTCTTCTTCAGATAGTTCTGCATTAATGATGATATCTTTATATTCTGAATGGATATCTTTTAGCTTTCTTAAAGCAGACAAAACCTTTTGCATGTTCAAAGTCTGAAACTGATAGTGACCTTGGTAACACAGACGTCTTTTGAGTTTCACTGTAAGCAGTTGTGATTCGCTTCTTGGTCTGGGTAAAGAATTCACTGTTGTTTCTACTTCAGATGCAACAGAAATCACGGCACCTTTAATAGCTCTTTGCTGGCCTTTCGGCAGTGTAACAATCTTAGCAAAAGGGATGTACTTTGCAATAACGTGTCTTTCAAGAACATTCAAATCGCAGAGTTCTGGAGGAATGGGAGCGAACTGAAGATTATTGGCTAAAGCAATGTCTGGCATCAGACCTCTCAATAGTGTGTTATGGCAGCAGTGACAGATCCACTCTGTTTTCCTGTTCTCCAAGGCACATTGATCAGGGCAGTCGGAGCAGACATGAACATAGTTTCCAGTCAAGCAAACTGAAGCAACTGTTGGATTCTTCTGATAGCGCTCACGATCACATGATTTGACTTGATTTGAGAAGAGTGCTCTGGCACAGCATGTGCAGACATAAGTTGGTCCCTGTTTTATAACAGCTCTGAAAACATTTAAGGCTCTTAACACAGTCGGATCTTGTACTGCGTCAGGCTGGGTATTTTGTAACACGTCTCTCTGCTGGCGCATCAGATACATGTTTTTGTATTTGCGCTGTATGTCTTGTGCACAGTGTACTGTATGAAGTACCTTGAGTGCAGATATTTTTTTTTTAGATTTGAATAAGTTATATTCTTTCTGACGAGCCCTAAAATGTGCATCACAGTGATAACGTTGTTTAAAAATGTTCTTTCTTTTTTCATAGAAGATAGGATCATTTTTGCATCGGTTTGTATAATGGTCTATTTGCCTTTGCCTAAAAATAGGATCCTTTAAATATCTATCAACAAGATATTGCATATGCTGTTCCTTGTATTTAGGATTATTCCTATAATTTCTTATGATATAGCTCTTTTGTCTTTCCCTGAATTGTTCATCATTCCTGTAGTTTCTAATTATATAGTTCTTTTGTCTCTCCCTGAATTGTTCATCATTCCTGTAGTTTCTAATAATATAGCTCTTTTGTCTTTCCCTGAATTGTTCATCATTCCTGTAGTTTCTAATTATATAGTTCTTTTGTCTCTCCCTGAATTGTTCATCATTCCTGTAGTTTCTAATTATATAGTTCTTTTGTCTCACCCTGAACTGTTTGTCATTTTTGTAATTGCTGGTTGCAGTACTCTTTTTTCTCTCTCTGTATTCATTAATATGTTTATAATTGTTTTTCATGGCTTGTTTGTGGTGTTCTCTGTAATTTGCATTATTCCAATATTTGTTCTTCATGGCTTGTTTATTAATTTCCTTATATGTTTTATAATTATGGATTTTGAGTTTAGTCTGTTTTTTGATGGAACTCATTTCTTTGTGCCTTTTTGAACTGTAAGACTTTCGCCTTTGAGTCTTGTTCAGTTTTTTCAATTGCTTATTTAAGTCAGATGGTTTTGAATATTGTTGATTTGGAGCTGACAATGCTATCGGCATAGATGTACTTGGTGAAAGCATATCAGGAAATGTTTTACTGAATGACACATTTTTATCCTGAGAGACGGAAGTTATAACTTTGATTTTATACTGATTAGTCAAGTGGACTTGTTCATCAGTTGATGTGTCACTGTTAACGGTAGTCTCAGATAGTTGTTGAAATGGATCTTGGACTTGAACATCCAGTTGTGAGACATCAGCAGGCATGTATTGTTCATTGTTTGACAGAGCTTCGTTCTCAAAAGAGGTGGATGGTTGCACATCTTGGACTTGAACATACAGTTGTGAGACATCAGCAGGCATGTATTGTTCATTGTTTGACAGAGCTTCGTTCTCAAAAGAGGTGGATGGTTGTACATCACGTTCAAGCTCACAGCAGTTCAGGGAGACTTCAGGACGTACACTTCTTTCAGTTATCCGGTTAATGAACGATACAGGCAACAGATCAAATTGTTGCTGGTCTCTCAAATCGAAACACCCTTGAAACAATAGTATCAGCCTCTCGATCATGTCTTCTAAACGGAAGAAGGTCAACATCACGGCCGTACCAGTGCTTTCTTCTTCAGGCATTCCATATGCTGATCTGCAGTGAGAATCAAAATAACCAAACCTCCCTGAGCGATCTCTGAATACAGCGATACAGGTGCATCCACACAGCAGCAACGCGTCACTCACATCATCAGCTCTGAGACACTGCAGAGTATTCTCAAGGTTTTCATACTCGCCTAGGACAGGTGAATCTTTTAGAAATCCAACTCTCTGAGGATGTTTCAGGATGTTGTAGCAAGCTGAGTTGGTCTTAACTGTGCTTGGCAGCTCATCAAAGTTTAAAAAATTAGCCACAAATTGTCGTTTGCTCCACAGTGTTCGTTTGACACTAGTGTAAACTGCATCACCTTTCTGTAAAATGCGGTCTAAATCGAAACGGCGCAACTCATTACACTCATTATGGACAGCTAGGAACATTAAGGCATTGCAAGTACACTGACGGCCTCTGGAGTAAATCTTGTACCTAGAATCGCTTTGACAGTGAGATGCTGTAACAGACAGAACATACGGGTTTTCACCAACCATACCTTCTCCAGAAGTACTGCTACTGGTGCCACATGAAGCTTTTAGGTTTCTGCGCTGTTTCTGAGATTCACTCCTCTTTCCTTTTCTTGGCATGGTGATGTTTGAGCACTGGCAATCAAGCAAATATGTTTTAGGAATGGATAAAAATGTTTATTTTTACTGATACTTGAAGTAGAACACAAAGCTAATGCCTTTTATGTAACTTGATACACAAAAAGGTTAAATATTGTATATACAACAAGACAACAATGAATTAAATAATGTGAAGTTGATTAAACAATTAGTTGATATTCCGACTTCAATTCCGACAATTTTCTCTCTCTGTATCTGTAGTTCACAGTTCTCACCTGGGTTAGATGATCAAGTTTTTTTATGGTCAAGTTTTTCAGAGGGTCAAGTTTTTCAATAGTCAAGTGTGTTTCTGGTTCATTATTTTCAAAGATGCGTGCAAGCATGCAGGTGCGTTTTTGAATCATGCGTTGGGAAATCGCGGTTTGCGTTTGGGGTGCAGGCAAGCGAAGCAGCAAGCAGTGCAGCAGCGTTTTTTTGATAGCAGCCAGTTTTTTTGGGTGTTAAGAGAAAGAATAGAATGGGCGAGAGATAGAGATTCAAGCGAGATAATGTTTTGAGTGAAAATGAATATAAAGGCATAGATAGGACAGCACAGTAAAGGACAGTAAAGGACACGCACAGAGAGAGAGAGACACAAACACACACACACACACACACACAGAACACACACACAGAACACGGAAGAAAACAAGTTAATTACATTCTTTACAGAAAACAGGAATACAAATGTGAACTTAAAACTTCACTGATCAGAAAATTGTGCCAATATAATAATAATAAAACAATTATATTAAAATAATTATTAAATGATTACTTACTGTAAAGAGGGGAGACAATGTAATCACAAATAAATACAAAATACAGTAATCAACATATTTTCAACATATTACTGAACTACATTTATGCAAAATTAACTGAATTTTTGGGGGATGATGCTACCCCATTAAATTTTTTTAATTGTTCTTACGTAGATGTAAAACAAAGATGTCCAATCTACTGTGGAGGAAAAAGAGAAACATCTCACACAAATCAAGCTGTTCATTCAAGGTACAAAACCTAGTTTTTACTCAACACATTTACACAAACTGCACATGTCCTATAAACACATGAACACCTTCACTCTAATTTCTACTAATGGGTGAATGTGTAAAATATAACAAAGTTATTTACATTAAATACTAAGACAGCAATTTGTATTTGGACCCTACAGGACCTGTATAATTTTGCATAAATCAATAAAAAGATATGATTATTGTGTCTGATTAACATGTTGTGTGTGTTACTTGCATTGACAGTCAAAGCAGCCTCAACCCTATGAATGAATGAAAATAAAACAGCTATTGATAGTGAATCATATCTCAAAAACAAAAAGAAAACAAACCATGCAAGAGAGACACTGCTTATTTGTATCAGGGTATTAACGCAGTGAATGTGCATAAGTGAATTACCTTGAAATGAAGGTGCTGATGGCAGCTGGCAGTGCGTAGCGGAGGTAGTGGAGGAGATACAAAACCTAATAAGTAAATTAAATAAGTCATTTTGATCCCAACATTTTTAGTGCTTAATAAAAGAGGTTATTAATATTCTGAAATATGCTGATGTAGATTGCCATTCCTTAACTATTGTAAATGCAAATACTGAATGTGACAGACACTCAGTTAAAAAGATTACTTACCGCAATGGATGCAATGAACTGGCAAAATTTTTACAGACATGTGTTCAGTCACATAAAAGAAAAAGGGAGAAATAGGTCAGATAATGCACAGGTATGGATGGATGGACGGACATGTTTCTATTAATAAAAGTAACGTTAGCATTATTAGTTTGGGTTTGGTGACTTCTGCAGTCAAAAGTGCTGTTTTCTTATCGTGACTTAAGCATCAACATGACAATAAGATGAATAACGTTACATTGATTATTTAAAATAACTTTAAACTTAAAATAACGTGTTTATTGTTTTCATGTTTCATCAGTCATAAATCTCTATCAACTTTTCATTCAGTAATAGCTTTATTGGAGGGATTTGACTGATGCATGTGTTTTATGACTGACTTTAGTCTAACGTTAACTTGTGGACTTTTCAGCGCCCTCCGGCGTCGAGTATGAATGAAACCGATATTAACTTTACGTTTACCAAAAGCGTATCTGACGGCGTCCACATTTCATATAAACAGGAACAAAAAGCCCAATTTAATATCAAAATAATGAATACTAAGGATATAAGTGAATGTTTTTAACATAACGAACAAATTAGACGGAAGACAGAAATCGTTACACAATCCTCCTCACGACGAGAGACATAATTAGCGTAATGCTTAATGGAAATAAATTATTATTCGTGTTTCAGCAGTTATTCCAATTTATAATCCAATACGTTTAACTGCATTCAAATCGTTGACCCACACACATTTAAATGACATATTTTCTTACTCACCCAACACAAACAGCAGGCCTGGAAAATTCCAGAATGATCGCTCATTAGTTATGCAGCATTCAACAGTCTAATTGGCCAGCCGTTACATTCCTTTAAATGCTAAAACCCAACACCCTTATAATCAAGTTTAATTAGTCAAATTACATTAAATAGGGATTTATTTTAAATATAAAATATTAGAATAAATAAAATTAATTAGGAGTTAAAAATATGCATAAGAACGCGCACGTGCACACAGAACAGGAGAGTCCATTAAAAGCCTCGCACAGCCTTTTATTTTAAATAAAATTAATTACAAGGTAAAAAAAAAATATTCATTACAATAAATTAAATTACAAGTTAAAAATATTAATCAAAACGACACCGAATTTTTAGCGACCCTTTAAAGCGACTAGGCATAACAAATGGGGTCTAGTCCGTAATAAAACACAAAAAGGTTTAATTAATAAATTAGGCAACAACTAGACAAGTTAGTCAGCAAAAGGGTAATAGGCAATCCATGTAGCTCGGTTAAACATCCGTAATTAATTTAATTAAAAGCAGGCAAAATAGATTTAATAGGGATTTATTTTAAATAAAAGTCATTACAAGTTAAAAATATTAATCAAAGCGTGCGCACACAGAGAGCAGGAGATGCGTGCAGCCAGAGTCCGTTAAAAGCTGCGCACAGCCACAGTAACAAATGGTGGCTCGTCTGTAATAAAAATCGGAAAGGTTTAATTAGGCAACAATTAGACAAGTTAGAAGTCAGCAAAAAGGGTAATAGGAAATCCGTGTAGATCGGTTTTAATCATCCGTAATTAATTTAATACAAAAATTGCAGGCAAAATAGATTTAATAGTGACTTATTTTAAATAAAAGTCATTACAAGTTAAAAATATTTATTACAATAAATAATTAATCAAGTTAAAAATATGAATAATAATAAAATTAATTATAAGTTAAAAATATTAATCAAAGAGTGCACACAGAGAGATAGCATGAGATGCGCGCAGCCAGAGTCCGTTAAAAGTCTTTTATTTTAAATAAAATGAATTTCAAGTTACAAATATCCATTACAATAGCCTACAGACAATTAATTACAAATTTATAAAGTTTATTACAATAAATAAAAATCAAAACGCGCCCGCGCACTCACAGACCGCGCAGGAGATGCGCGTACCCAGACCAGAGTCCGTTAAAAGCTGCGGACAGCCTTTCATTTAAAATAAAATTAATTACAAGCTAAAAATATTAATTACAATAAATAAAATGAATCACACGTTTAAAATATTCATTACAATAAATAAACAAAATTAGCCTACAAGGTACAAATATTTATCAAAACGCGCGCGCATTGACCAGGAGATGCGCGCAACCTGAATCCCTTAAAAGCAGCTCACAGCCACAGTCCACTTCATTGCGGAGAACTCCAGACGCAGCTCCCACACAACAGATTATTAGAGGTGAGCTGGAAGATATAAAATGTATAACTGTTAATATGTATACTGTATAATTAATTAAGTTAATTTCACAATACATTTAATTTAATTTTAATATTAAGAAATTCAAATAATATAAGTTTTACCATGATAGGAAAGTCTCTGACAAGGGAATCTTTTTTTTCAATACTGTAACATTATTAACATTTCAAAAAGGAAACGTTAACAAAAATATAAACTTTTCCAAGTTAAAAAATAAATCCCTAAGCCTGTCAGAATCTTTACAATAAATTGTATCAATGTCTTTCAAATAAGAATTTATTTATTCATTCATGTTACTTATTTGTTTATTCATTGAAAGTCATTGATAAAATGTCCTGTAAATGAAAGATTTACCTCAAACAATGAAAAACTGTCCTGTCAGGCAGTGAGAAAAAGTCCTCTGACCGGCCTTTTCTGACTTTTTTTATTTACTTCAAACAGAGAATTACTCTCTTTTTTTTTACTTCGTACTTCACATATTACATAAATAAATATATTTTTGTGAAGTATTAAGTAAAAAATAATAATAATTCTCTCAGTTTGAAGTAAAAAGATAGGAAGCCTGTTAGAGAGATTTTTTTCTCACTGCCTGACCGGACAGTTTTTAATTTTTTTAGGTAAATCTTTCCTTCACAATAAATTTTATCAATGTCTTTCAAATAAGAATTTGTTTATTCATTGAAAGTCATTGATAAAATGTCCTGTAAATGAAAGATTTACCTCAAAAAATGAAAAACTGTCCTGTCAGGCAGTGAGAAAAAGTCCTCTGACGGCCTTTTCTGACTTTTTTTATTTACTTCAAACAGAGAATTACTCTCTTTTTTTTTACTTCGTACTTCACATATTACATAAATAAATATATTTTTGTGAAGTATTAAGTAAAAAATAATAATAATTCTCTCAGTTTGAAGTAAAAAGATAGGAAGCCTGTCAGAGAGATTTTTTCTCACTGCCTGACCGGACAGTTTTTAATTTTTTGAGGTAAATCTTTCCTTCACAATAAATTTTATCAATGTCTTTCAAATAAGAATTTGTTTATTCATTGAAAGTCATTGATAAAATGTCCTGTAAATGAAAGATTTACCTCAAACAATGAAAAACTGTCCTGTCAGGCAGTGAGAAAAAGTCCTCTGACCGGCCTTTTCTGACTTTTTTTATTTACTTCAAACAGAGAATTACTCTCTTTTTTTTTACTTCGTACTTCACATATTACATAAATAAATATATTTTTGTGAAGTATTAAGTAAAAAATAATAATAATTCTCTGCCTGACCGGACAGATTTTTTGAACTTGGAAATGTTTTTTGTTGTTGTTTTCTTGCACTTGTGTAGTATTTACATGTATTTATAAGGTTTTTCACTACAATAAGGTGTTATAATGAGTATATTGAAGTAAATTAAGCTGCATTTAAATACTGAGTGACAGTTGAGAGCTTGAGTTTTTTTTTGTGATTTTTTTTTAAACAGATAATCTTTATTACAAGTATTCTTAAGTATTTTGTGTACTTTTCTCTTACCCTCTAGATGGCAACACAGAGTCCATACACGCGCCCAGCACCGATGCACTGCAAATGTGTGGCGAACAGATCAGTTCAAAGAGCGGTTGCCTTTTCACAAACTGGCCAAAATATAAAAATAGCATCACTTAAGGCAAGGTCGATTAGTGCCTTAAGTGATGGCAAGAAAATTTTCTTATGTGGCAATAATGATTGGACACCCTATTTTGAGGAGGGTGTAAGTTATTTTTTAAAGAATATAAGCATTGGGACTAAATTTGGGAGGCACAATTTATATTTCGGCCGGGGATCCACAAAATTCAGGGCAGCACCACTCATTATTGACGAAGAGCAGGAAAAGGCTGCCAGAGACGCCCTGTGTCCTCCATCATCACCGGTCACACCAGAGGAAGACATCTTTTCCCGAGCGGACTACATTTCCCTTCAAGGACAGGTGGAAAAAGTGAGTTATTTTAATGCCATTATTACTGAATATCTAAAAATAGTTTCTTCTGCATTCCTCTGGTGCTTACATGAAAGATGAAAATAAAGATTCAGGTTTATTTAATCACCCTCATGAAGGTGCAAGCCTAAAAGCATATTATTATATTTTTAAAAGTATCACATCAAAGTTGGAAATTCCATAAATAGGACAACATTAATCCAGATAACTGAGAATCTTTACAAAAATGTTTAATTTTTAATGTTTAATGTTTCCATTGGCTAGAAACAATATTAAAATTAGTTTAAAAAAAGAAAGAAAAAGATATATAGCTAAACCATAAAAATATTACTCACACAACTATCTAGACAACTCAACCATGGTCCCAAAGCTGAATGAGGGTAATTTTACCTGAATTACTTACCCCTAACACAACGTAACCATTGGGCTATTATTCTGCAGATACAAGTGCTGAGGATGGCAGAGGTCCAGGGAAACCCGGTCCCAGTCCTGGATCTGTCATTGAGGTGTGGACAGAGGCTCCTGGAAGTTTCCCTGTGGAGGGAGGAAGCCTTGTGTGAGCTCTACCTCGGAGATGAGGTAGAGCTCACACACCTCAAGGTGTTTATTTGGGACAGCGGACGCGGGAAACTGAATTCTTCCAATTACACCACTGTGAAGGTACACAATACAAAACACATTAGCTGCTTCTATGGGGAACAAGATTTTTGCCAATATCCAACTTTTACCGATGACGCTCAGATAATATTGTCCATCCCTATCCACAACACGTGTAACAAACCCCTACTCCATTAGAAATATTAAAAACTGTGCACAGTGTAAGTCTAACATGAAGTTAAGCACCCAATAAAAATTTATTAACCTATTCTTAGAATTGTAGCATTAATGATCTCATTGCTGGTTACATGGTTGCTATAATTTTCTTGTAGCAATATGTCATTTTTCTAGTAGGGTGCAATATAACTGATGTATAGCATTTAATTCATACATTCATACATTCATTGTGCTTTTAAGGAGATCTAAACCTGAATGTAAGTTGTATTTTTGTTAAAATCCAGACTGCGGATAGGAAGGTGGAGACTGCTGACGTGCAGGTGGTTGGGGTCTCTGAGGAAGATGGCAGCCTCACTCTCCTCTGTGAGGACTTCACAGAGTTTGTAGTGCCCACCGACCTCTACCATGGCAGTGTGGACGATCTGATCGAGCAGCTGCCAGTCCACATACAAATTTCACACGCCAATATGCGTGTGATTTCAATTAATTTTAATTAGTATAATAATTTTTGTAGTCTATTCATTTTTTGTTCAATTAGTTAATATAATCAGTTATATAATCAGTTATAATCAGTTATATAATCAGTTTTCATAGTATAGTTCAGTTAGTTTTAAAAAAAAACATTTTGTACTATTCAGTACATAATTAGTTAATTAGTTACATCAGTTTACATTAAATATTAGTAGTTCAGTTAGTTTATATATTCATAAGTTAGTTTAGTATTAATAAGTTAGTAATAAGTTAGGTGGTTATTTTAAAGTGTTTTTGTTTTTATCGTGTTTGTTTCATTTTTAATTTTGCAAATGTTTGTTTTGTCACATTTTACATTTTATAAAATATTTTGTTTTCAAAAAGTTGTTTGTGTGATATTTTCTTAAACATATGCTTTTAAAAATTACCTAATTAATTAGTCATGTCCAACTGGGGAGCACATGCTAGCTTTAGCACCAACATCCTCAGCCTTTCACAAAAGAGGAAACAAAAGCTCATGTTTATGTTCTGTATATTTTTCAGAATCAACATTCTATTTTATTTTTCTCTTACCCTCAGGATAGCAACAAAACATTAACACTGTGTTAACGTAGGCTACTGTAATGTCCTCCACTGTGACTCATTTTCCAGATACAGTTAGGACATTAGTAGACACACAAATATAAAGCTTAACACAATAGCTGAGATTATTTAATTTATATTCATTTATACTATGAGTACCTGATTATATGTTGCATGTTCTCTTGTTTGTTTTTTAAAAGACAAACCATCATTTTTTTTTTCAAAAATTGATGGATTTATAGCGTTTTGAAAAATAAATAAATAAACTTTGAATTTATCATCAACAATATTGTTGTTTGATTTAATAATCATTGTTCAACGTGTTCAGACTGAGCCAAAAAAACAACAACATTTTAACAGGATAAATTGAATATTCACAAAATGTGTGGGTCTAGGTAAAAAATTTAATTTTCCTGAAAACTACTGAAATGGATTTATCCCGTTTTGGAAAAGAGCTCCTCATATATATATATATATATATATATATATATATATATATATATATATATATATATATATATATATTCATGCATTCAAAGGCACACAATGTCGTTTGTAAATTTTTGGTTAAAATCGACATTCCTTAAAAGATCAATAATGACTGAATTTCATGACATGGGTGTTACATTACTGAATGAATCAATCAGCTTTTTAAATCAATTGGTTGACGAATGAATCAATGACTCGCTGCTTCGTTCATTAATACGCTGTTTAAATGAATCTGTTGAATCTCAATGACCCACTCAATAAAAGTGACTGCACAAATTTGTAATGGAAAAGCGCCTGCTGACTGAAGCGAACAACACATGACGTGAACGGTCCCGCGAACCGGCAGTTTCTTTCTTCATCGTTAACTAATCTGATTGGTTATTGCATTATGAGCAAGACAGAACAAAGACCTTTGTTATTGGTGGTAATGCTCAACGATGGAAAAAAGTATAAAAAGTAATCTTGCATGCCATGTGAGCATCTTTACCTGTAATGCCCCAACAATTTCCTTTAGTTTCCCATTTCACGTTTCAGTGAAAGTCGTTATAGATTCATTTTGACTGTGTTGGGGGATTTTTATCAACCCTTGAAGTTCAAGAAGCAGGGAAATGTAGCAATTTAATTTCCTCATTTCCTTCACCTGGTTACTGTGACAACGCGCGTCCATCACCACATTACGAGTTGTTGATATAAAAGTTATGATGAAGATTTAAAATAATAATTATTATTTAATTATTACCGATTATTGCTCTGGATATTGTAATAATGAATAAAGTCGGTTAAAATAATATTAAACGTTTTTTATGTGAGGGGGAAAATGTAATTTTTGTATGACAAGTAGGCCTACCATTTAGGAATCAGTTAATTGCTTTTTACGCATTAGAAAAACAAGACATTGTTATTTTAGTAGCATGAGAAATCAAAAGGATTATAAATTAATATCTTACTTACATCAAAAGAATTATAAATTAATATCTTACTTACATCGTATCTACACTTTTCCTCGAGCGACTGGGCAGAATCCAGTCAGTGTCTGACTGACTGAGGTGAACAGCACATGACGTGAACGCGGCAAAAAGCTCCCGCGAACCCGCAGATTGTTTCTTCATCGGTAATCTGATTGGTTATTATTGCATTATAAGCTCAACAGAGACTTGTATGATTGGTGGTAATGCTCAACGCTGAAAAGAAATCTTGCATGTTAGCATCTTTACCTGTAATGCCTCAACACTTTCCTTTGTTTCACATTTCAGTAAAAGTCGTTATAGATTAATTTCGACTGTGTAGGGGGATTTTTTTAACCTTTTAAGTTTAAGAAGCAGGGAAATGTAGCAATTTAATTTCTTCATTTCCTTCACCTGGTTACTGTGACAACGCGCGTCCATCAACACATTAGCTGTTCTTACAATATACTTTTTTATTATTGAATAACATTGAACCATTGAGGCTGTAATCTATCTAACTGAAAAACAATCGTTATTGCCAATTATTGCTCTGGATATTGTAATGATGAATAAAGTCGATTAAAAGAATGTTAAACGTTTTTTATGTGAGGGGGAAAATGTAATTCTTGTATGACAAGAACCATTTAGGAATCAGTTTATTGTTTTTTACGCATTAGAAAAACAAGACATGTTATTTTAGTAGCATGAGAAATCAAAAGGATTATACATTAATTTCTTACTTACATCGTATCTACACTTTTCCTCGAGCGACTGGGCAGAATCCAGTCAGAGTGTCTGACTGAATGAGGTGAACAACACATGACGTGAACGCGGCAAAAACTTCCGCGAACCCGCAGATTGTTTCTTCATCGGTATCTAATCTGATTGGTTATTGCATTATGAGCTCAACAGAGACTTGTGTGATTGGTGCTCAACGCTGAAAAATTTTTTTTTATAAAAAGTAATCTAGCATGTGAGCATCTTTACCTGTAATGCCGCAACACTTTCCTTTTTTTATTTTCACATTTCACTTCAAAAGTTAAAGTCGTTATCCATCCACGTTCTAATCCGTATATTGTCACGTAAACTGATCCTCTCAGCACTATATTTATTACACCACAAAATAACATTCTCAACATTTTCTGGTACATTACAACTGTCACATTTATCAGAAATGCATTTTGTCATTAAATACAAAGTTGATTTTATTTTTTTAACCCTTTAAGTTTAAAGGTGCATTAAGCAACTATTCATGTTAAAAATACCCGTTTTCTAACCCATACATGCTTAAACAATTGCCTGATGGGCTGAATGAGCCCTCCTCTGATCACTGAGATTGCCTCTATAATCCTGTAAAGTAAAATAAATAAGAGGGATTCGGGTCGGAATTTTAGACTGGGCGTGACATCATGCGCGTTCACGGCACTCTCACATAGCTATGTCTGGCAGGTTTGTGTATTCGCCGGCATTCTCCGTAGAAGATGGATTGTAAGAGACCTGCTTATAGTTCATTTCAAACACCAACGCAAACTCCACGTAAGATAAAAAAAATAAAACTTTTGTCCGTGAGCGTGCACACCTCTGGTTGCAGTTTCGCTTGCTGCCAGAGGGGGCATAGTTCTGCAAAAACTCAGAGACTTGCTTAATGCACCTTTAAGAAGCAGGGAAATGTAGCAATCTATCTATCTATCTATCTATCTATCTATCTATCTATCTATCTAAAACTAATATTTTTACACTTTAAACTACTTAAAACTAATTTAAACTTTAAACTACTTCAAACTTTAAACTAATTTAAACTTTAAACTACTTCAAACTAATTTAAACTTCAGACTAATTTAAACTTCAAACTAATTTAAACTTTAAACTACTTCAAACTACTTCAAACTAATTTAAACTTTAAACTACTTCAAACTTTAAACTACTTCAAACTAATTTAAACTTCAGACTAATTTAAACTTTAAACTAATTTGAATTTCAAACTACTTTAAACTCCAAACTATTTTAAACTTCTTCAAACTTTCTGGTCCGGCTTTCTCAAGCCAACTTAAAGTTTGTCTCGACGAACTTTCGCATCTAGTTATTATTATTCTTATTCTGGACAAAAGTTTGGCGCGAAACTCGCCCCGCACCGTTTGTCTCAGACCCCTGAGTGAGGTGTCAAATCGACCGGCTCATTGAGGAGAGGTGTGCTATGACTTTTCTAAGCGATCGGGTGTACGATGTTCGCACAGCGGACGAAAAAGCGGCCAAAAAAGTCCCCATTGACTTTACATTGGGCATTCTAAAAATATTTGAATCCCAACCGACGTTTTCACACACACACCACTCCAAAGGGCCTGACACCCCTGCGTCTCTCCCTCTCTCTCTCCCTCAGAGGATTTATATTATCAAGCAGCCAATAAGTAATTTCCTTAAATCTTCATCGCCACACCCTAGCAACCAGTTTCAGCACCCTAGCAACCACTAAGAGCTCCCTAGGAACCACCCTAAACCAAAAAAAAAATTTTTTTGTATTTTTTTTTATTTTTTAAAGCAATATTACACTCGTGGCCTTGCGATATTGCTCCATGCTTGTGCCTATTCGGCCATAGGCACGAGGCCGCAGGCCGAGTGCCGTACTGAACCACCCAGAACACCCTATTCGGCCATAGTACTGAAGGCACTCGCAACCACCCAGAACACCCTAGCAACTGCTTTTTTAAAAAAAATTAAAGCAATATTACACTCGTGGCCTTGCGAAATTGCTCCATGCTTGTGCCTATTCGGCCATAGGCACGAGGCCGCAGGCCGAGTGCCGTACATAAGGCACTCGCAACCACCCAGAACACCCTAGCAACTGTCTAGCAACCACCCAGAACACCTAGCAACTGCCTAGCAACCACCCAGAACACTCTAGCAACGCCCTAGCATCCACCCAGAATACCATAGCAACTGCCTAGCAACACCATAGCAACCACCCAGAACACCCTAGCAACCACCTAGCAACGCCCTAGCAACCACCAAGAATACCCTAGCAACTGCCTAGCAACCACCAAGAATACTCTAGCAACTGCCTAGCAACCACCCAGAACACCTTAGCAACTGCCTAGCAACATCATAGCAACCACCCAGAACACCCTAGCAACCACCTGGCAACAGCATCTTGCTAAAAACATGCTGGCAACATGCTAATCATGCTACAACATGCTAATCATGCTAGCATCATGCTAGCAACATGCTAATCAAGCTAGCATCATGCTAGCAACATGCTGATCAAGCTAGCATCATGCTAGTAACATGCTAATCAAGCTAGCATCATGCTAGTAACATGCTAATCAAGCTAGCATCATGCTAACAACATGCTAATCAAGCTAGCATAATGCTAGCAACATGCCAATAATGCTAGCATTATGCTAGCAACATGCTAATCATGCTAGCATTATGTTAATCATGCTAGCATTATGCTAGCAACATGCTAATCAAGGTAGCATTATGTTAACAACATGCTAATCAAGCTAGAATAATGCTAGCAACATGCTAATCATGTTAGCATCTAGCTAAAAACATGCTAGCAAAATGCTAATCATGTTAGCATCTTGTTAAAAGCATGCTAGCAACATGCTAATCATGCTAACATCATGCTACCAACATGCTAATCATGTTAACAACATGCTAATCATGCTAGCATCATTCTAACAACATGTTACAGTTTTTTACAATCGCTATGACAGTTTTTTCAATACATTTAACAAGTTTCCTAAACTCTTAACACACCAACACACCTAAAACACACAATTGGCAAAACGGTTAATTTCATGCTCAAAATCACACATTGTAAACTAAACTCCAAAACTTATTTTCAAAATACAATAATACACTAACACAATACACAATGTCTAACAAAACACTGCAAACATGTTTCAAAATCAAATAATTATTCAAAACACTAACACATGTTCTCGTTCAACAGGAACATTTAGTCAATCATAACACAATGACAAAAAAACACTATCATCAGCTGAAATTACAGAAACTGCATTATTTTATATGTCAGGTCTGCCTTTATACAATAGACAGTATATTGTATTGATCATAGATTGTGTTTTGCACTGCAGTTTTTTTTTTTTTTTTTTTTTTTTAAGTTGCTCTACATTTTTGTTTTGTTTGTAATGTAAATGCATGCATTTTGTTTTGTTTTTTTGCATCAGAAATTCAATACAACAAAATAAATGCCCCTTCTTAGAGTAGCTTTATAGAATGTATGGTTTATGAAAAAAAGAAGACAGAGACAGAATTGCTGCAGTAGCGGCTTTATTTGCAACAGGACATTTCTGCAAGATAACAAAAATATGTAATATAGCTGCCATTTACAGTATTACTGTATGTGAAAATACAAAATATACAAACAGAAAAAGCGTCATCTTCTAATCTGCGCAGTCTTCTGCATTTGTACATGTTCTCATCACACCTGATATCTTCCCTGGCAAGGCATGGGAAGAATCTTTTGGCATGCCTTATCCTGGCAGTGTTCAGCTGTGATGTCTTGGTATACAGCATCTTTTGCATACAGGAGGGACATTTGGTCCTGTGGACTATGGTCAAAAACCTTTCATCTCCAGGCTGAGAAAACTCCTCAATGGGGTTGAGGAAAGAGAAGTAAGGGGCAAGGAAAATAGACATCATCCTCTGATGGGCGTCAAACCAGGCTGTGACTATAGACGGTAATGGTGGAATGCCACATTGTCCCATATTTGCATAACTTCAATCAGCTTTTTCTCACTAGCAATGGAATAAAATACAGGGGATATATTTGTGTTTCAGTTCACAATATAAGCAGCTGTTTACCTTTACTTTAGCCTGCAAGGTTAGGTTTAGAACATGGTGTTTTCTTTTCTGACATACAGTGTTAAAGCATTGGTAAATTTGGCAGTAAAAATACATTGTTTTGTTCTTGTTTGAGCTTGTGTGTAAAAGAAGTTCAAGCATTTTAAATTTGTGTTAATTGTATGCATTTTGTGTTAAAGCAACAAGAAATGTGTTAATTGTATAGCTTACACAGACGGGTGTAGTGCTAACTGTGTTAAGAGTTTTGGAAAATTGTTAAAAGTATTGAAAAATCTGTCATAGCAATCGTAAAAAACTGTAATCATAGTAAATCATGCTGGAACGTGTTAAATCGTAGTAAATCATCTTAGAAACATGGTAAATCGTGGTAAATAATGCTAAAATGTGGTATATCATGGTATCACAACATGTTAATTGTGTTAGCATCTGCCCAGTGGCGAGTTTTGCCACTGCAAGCACCACTTCACATTTTCTTCAGGAAATGTACATTCTAGTTATTATTATTATTCTGACCCTAAATTTACAACTCTAACTCCTCCTAGAGCTTTAACTCTACAAACTCCAAACTCGGGTCAGACCTTCATACTGTTCTGACTCGGTGTGCTATATCTTTTCAGACTGATTTGACTTTCAGTTTTCTTAAAAATTAATATTAAAAACCATAAAAATCCCATTGACTTACATTGCAGACTGTTCAAATTGAGCCAAGACTACGGTGGCCCATTAGTGTACAAGCCAAAAACTCAAATCTAAACTCTCTGAAGCATTAGGCTCAATTAAACTACCATTCAATGTACTTATAAAACTATCTATCTATCTATCTATCTATCTATCTATCTATCTATCTATCTATCTATCTATCTATCTATCTTCAAACTGTATCTATCTATCTATCTATCTATCTATCTATCTATCTATCTTCAAACTTTATCTATCTATCTATCTATCTATCTATCTATCTATCTATCTATCTTCAAACTGTATCTATCTATCTATCTATCTATCTATCTATCTATCTATCTTCAAACTTTATCTATCTATCTATCTATCTATCTATCTATCTATCTATCTATCTATCTATCTATCTATCTATCTATCTATCAAACTAACTTATCTATCTTTCTTTCTAACTAATCTATCTATCTTTCTTACTAATCTATATATCTTTCTAACTAACTTATCTATCTTTCTTTTTCTTTTAACTAATCTATCTATCTTTCTAACTAACTAACTATCTTTCTTTTTAACTAATCTATCTATCTTTCTAACAACTTATCTGTCCATCTTTCTTTCTTTCTTTCTTTTTAACTAATCTATCTATCTTTCTTTCTTTCTAATCTATCTATCTTTCTAACTAACTTATCTATCTTTCTTTCTAACTGATCTATCTATCTTTCTAACTAATCTATCTATCTTTCTAACTAATTTATCTATCTTTCTTTCTTACTAATCTATATATCTTTCTAACTAACTAACTTATCTTTCTTTCTTTCTTTCTTTCTTTCTTTCTTTCTTTTTAACTAATCTATCTATCTTTCTTTCTTTCTAATCTATCTATCTTTCTAACTAACTTATCTATCTTTCTTTCTAACTGATCTATCTATCTTTCTAACCAACTTATCTTTCTTTCTTTCTTTCTTTCTTTCTTTCTTTCTTTCTTTCTAACTAATCTATCTATCTTTCTAACTTTTCTATCTTTCATTCTTTGATTTCAACTAATCTATCTATCTTTCTAACTAACTTATCTTTCTTTATTTCTTTCTTACTAATCTATCTATCTATCTTTCAAACTAACTTATCTATCTTTCTTTCTTTCTAACTAATCTATCTATCTTTCTAACTAATTTATCTATCTTTCTTTCTTACTAATCTATATATATTTCTTTTTAACTGATCTGTCTATCTTTCTAACTTTTCTTTCTTTCTTTCTTTCTTTCTTTCTTTCTTTCTTTCTTTCTAACTAATCTATCTATCTTTCTAACTTATCTATCTTTCTTTCTTTGATTTTAACTAATCTATCTATCTTTCTAACTAACTTATCTTTCTTTCTTTCTTTCTTTCTTTCTTTCTTTCTTTCTAACTATCTATCTTCCTAACTAACTTATCTATCTTTCTTTCTTTTTAACTAATCTATCTTTCTAACTAACTTATCTTTCTTTCTTTTTAACTAATCTATCTATCTTTCAAACTAACTTATCTATCTTTTTTTCTTTCTAACTAATCTATCTATCTTTCTAACTAATTTATCTATCTATCTTTCTTTCTTACTAATCTATATATCTTTCTAACTAACTTATCTATCTTTCTTTCTTTTTAACTGATCTATCTTTCTAACCAACTTTTCTTTCTTTCTTTCTTTCTTTCTTTCTTTCTTTCTTTCTTTCTTTCTTTCTTTCTTTCTTTCTAACTAATCTATCTTTCTAACTAACTTATCTTTCTTTCTTTCTAATTAATCTATCTTCCTAACTAACTTATCTATCTTTCTTTCTTTTTAACTAATCTATCTTTCTAACTAACTAATCTATCTATCTAACTTATCAATCTTTCTTTCTTTGATTTTAACTAATCTATCTATCTTTCTAACTAACTTATCTTTCTTTCTTTCTTTCTTTCTAACTAATCTATCTATCTTCCTAACTAACTTATCTATCTTTCTTTCTTTTTAACTAATCTATCTTTCTAACTAACTAACTTATCTATCTATCTTTCTTTCTTTTTAACTAATCTATCTTTCTAACTAAGTTATCTTTCTTTCTTTTTAACTAATCTATATCTTTCTAACTAACTTATCTATCTTTCTTTCTTTCTTACTAATCTATCTATCTTTCTAACTAACTTATCTATCTTCCTTTCTTTCTATCTTCCTTTCTTTCTTTTTAACTAATCTATCTATCTTTCTAACTAACTTATCTATCTTTCTTTCTTTCTTTTTAACTAATCTATCTATCTTTCTTTCTTACTAATCTATATATCTTTCTAACTAATCTATTCATCTTTCTTTCTTTCTTTCTTTTTAACTAATCTATCTATCTTTCTTTCTAATCTATCTATCTTTCTAACTAACTTATCTATCTTTCTTTCTAACTGATCTATCTATCTTTCTAACTGATCTATCTATCTTTTGAACTAACTTATCTATCTTTCTTTTTCTTTTTAACTAATCTATCTATCTTTCTAACTAACTAACTAACTAACTAACTAACTTATCTATCTTTCTTTTTAACTAATCTATCTATCTTTCTAACAACTTATCTGTCCATCTTTCTTTCTTTCTTTCTTTCTTTCTTTCTTTCTTTCTTTCTTTCTTTCTTTCTTTCTTTCTTTTTAACTAATCTATCTATCTTTCTTTCTTTCTAATCTATCTATCTTTCTAACTAACTTATCTATCTATCTTTCTTACTAATCTATCTATCTATCTATCTATCTATCTATCTATCTATCTATCTATCTATCTATCTATCTTTCTTTCTAACTAATCTATCTATCTTTCTAACTAATTTATCTATCTTTCTTTCTTACTAATTTATCTATCTTTCTTTCTTACTAATCTATATATCATTCT
This sequence comes from Vimba vimba, assembly GCA_022828995.1. NCBI lineage: Eukaryota > Metazoa > Chordata > Actinopteri > Cypriniformes > Leuciscidae > Vimba > Vimba vimba. The sequence goes on along the minus strand of CM040837.1, from coordinate 30,994,461 downwards.
AACTTATCTATTCATCTTTCTTTCTTTCTTTCTTTCTTTCTTTCTTTCTTTCTTTCTTTCTTTTCAACTAATCTATCTATCTTTTTTTATATCTATCTATCTATCTTTCAAACTAACTTATCTATCTTTCTTTCTAACTAATCTATCTATCTTTCTAACTAATTTATCTATCTTTCTTTCTTACTAATTTATCTATCTTTCTTTCTGACTAATCTATATATCTTTCTAACTTATCTATTCATCTTTCTTTCTTTCTTTCTTTCTTTTCAACTAATCTATCTATCTTTCTTTATTTTTAACTAATCTATCTATCTTTCTAACCAACTTATCTATCTTTCTTTCTAACTGATCTATCTATCTTTCTAACTTTTCTATCTTTCTTTCTTTGATTTCAACTAATCTATCTATCCTTCTAACTAACTTATCTTTCTTTATTTCTTTCTTACTAATCTATCTATCTATCTTTCAAACTAACTTATCTATCTTTCTTTCTTTCTAACTAACTTAATCGATCTTTCTAACTAATTTATCTATCTTTCTTTCTTACTAATCTATATATCTTTCTAACTAACTTATCTATCTTTCTTTCTTTTTAACTGATCTGTCTTTCTTTCTTTCTTTCTAACTAATCTATCTATCTTTCTAACTTATCTATTTTTCTTTCTTTGATTTTAACTAATCTATCTATCTTTCTAACTTATCTTTTTTTTCTTTCTTTCTAACTAATCTATCTATCTATCTATCTTCCTAACTAACTTATCTATCTTTCTTTCTTTTTAACTAATCTATCTTTCTAACTCTTATCTATCTATCTTTCTTTCTTTTTAACTAATCTATCTTTCTAACTAACTTATCTTTCTTTCTTTTTAACTAATCTATCTATCTTTCTAACTAACTTATCTATCCTATCTTTCTTTCTTTTTAACTAATCTATCTATCTTTCTAACTAACTTATCCATCTTTCTTTCTTACTAATCTATCTATCTATCTTTCAAACTAACTTATCTATCTTTCTTTCTTACTAATCTATCTATATTTCTTTCTTTTTAACTAATCTATCTTTCAAACTAACTTATCTATATTTCTTTCTTACTAATCTATCTATCTATCTTTCTAACTAACTTATGTATCTTTCTTTCTTACTAATCTATCTATCTTTCTAACTAACTTATCTATATTTCTTTCTTTCTTTTTAACTAATCTACCTTTATAACTAACTTATCTATCTTTCTTTCTTACTAATCTATCTATATTTCTTTCTTTTTAACTAATCTATCTTTCAAACTAACTTATCTATATTTCTTTCTTACTAATCTATCTATCTATCTTTCTAACTAACTTATCTATATTTCTTTCTTTCTTTTTAACTAATCTACCTTTAAAACTAACTTATCTATCTTTCTTTCTTACTAATCTATCTATATTTCTTTCTTTTTAACTAATCTATCTTTCAAACTAACTTATCTATATTTCTTTCTTACTAATCTATCTATCTATCTTTCTAACTAACTTATGTATCTTTCTTTCTTACTAATCTATCTATCTTTCTAACTAACTTATCTATATTTCTTTCTTTCTTTTTAACTAATCTACCTTTATAACTAACTTATCTATCTTTCTTTCTTTTTAACTAATCTATCTATCTTTCTAACTAACTTATCTATCCTATCTTTCTTTCTTTTTAACTAATCTATCTATCTTTCTAACTAACTTATCCATCTTTCTTTCTTACTAATCTATCTATCTATCTTTCAAACTAACTTATCTATCTTTCTTTCTTACTAATCTATCTATATTTCTTTCTTTTTAACTAATCTATCTTTCAAACTAACTTATCTATATTTCTTTCTTACTAATCTATCTATCTATCTTTCTAACTAACTTATGTATCTTTCTTTCTTACTAATCTATCTATCTTTCTAACTAACTTATCTATATTTCTTTCTTTCTTTTTAACTAATCTACCTTTATAACTAACTTATCTATCTTTCTTTCTTTTTAACTAATCTATCTATCTTTCTAACTAACTTATCTATCTTTCGTTCTTTCTTACTAATCTATCTATCTATCTTTCTAACTAACTTATCTATCTTTCATTCTAACTAACTAATCTATCTTTCTTTATTTCAAACTAATCTATCTATCTTTCTAACTAATCTATCTATCTTTCTAACTAATCTATCTCTCTTTCTTTCTAACTAATCAATCTTTTGTTCTCTCTCTCTTTCTTTCTTTCTTTCTTTCTTTCTAACTAATATTTCTAACTAATCTATCTTTCTTTCTATCGCATCTTTCTTTCTAACTAATCTATCTTTCTTTCTATCGAATCTTTCTTTCTAACTAATCCTTCTTTCTTTCTTTCTTTCTTTCTTTCTTTCTTTTTAACTAATCCTTCATTCTTTCTTTCTTTCTTTCTTTCTGTCTTTCTAACTAATCAATCTTTCTTTCTTTCTTTCTTTCTTTCTTTCTTTCTAACTAATCTTTCTTTCTCTCTTTCTTTTTTTTTCAATTTTTTTATATCAAACTTTAACCTACTTTAAACATCAAACTACTTCTAACTTCAAACTCTCTGGTCCGGCTTTCTCAAGCCAACTTAAAGTTTGTCTCAACAAACTTTTTTTTCTAGTTATTATTATTCTTCTGACCCTAAATTTACAACTCTAACTCCTCCTAAAGCTTTAACTCTACAAACTCCAAACTCGGGTCAGACCTTCAGACTGTTCTGACTCGAGTTGCTATATCTTTTCAGACTGATTTGACTTTCAGTTTTCTAAAAAATTTATATTAAAAACCATAAAAATCCCATTGACTTACATTGCAGACTGTTCAAATTGAGCCAAGACTACGGTGGCCCATTAGTGTACAAGCCAAAAACTCAAATCTAAACTCTCTGAAGCATTAGGCTCAATTAAACTACCATTCAATGTACTTATAAACCTATCTATCTATCTATCTATCTATCTATCTATCTATCTATCTATCTATCTATCTTCAAACTCTATCTATCTATCTATCTATCTATCTATCTATCTATCTATCTATCTATCTATCTTTCTAACTAACTTATCTATCTTTCTTTCTTACTAATCTATCTATCTATCTATCTATCTATCTATCTATCTATCTATCTATCTATCTATCTATCTATCTATCTATCTTTCAAACTAACTTATCTATCTTTCTTTCTAACTAATCTATCTATCTTTCTTACTAATCTATATATCTTTCTTTCTTACTAATTTATCTATCTATCTTTCTTTCTTACTAATCTATATAGCTTTCTAACTAACTTATCTATCCATCTTTCTTTCTTTCTTTCTTTCTAACTAATCTATCTATCTTTCTTTCTAATCTATCTATCTTTCTAACTAACTTATCTATCTTTCTTTCTAACTGATCTATCTCTCTTTCTAACCAACTTATCTTTCTTTCTAACTAATCTATCTATCTTTCTAACTTATCTTTCTTTCTTTGATTTCAACTAATCTATCTATCTTTCTAACTAACTTATCTTTCTTTATTTCTTTCTTACTAATCTATCTATCTTTCAAACTAACTTATCTTTCTTTCTTTCTTTCTTTCTTTCTAACTAATCTATCTATCTTTCTAACTAACTTATCTTTCTTTATTTCTTTCTTACTAATCTATATATCTTTCTAACTAACTTATCTATCTTTCTTTCTTTTTAACTGATCTGTCTATCTTTCTAACCAACTTTTCTTTCTTTCTTTCTTTCTTTTTTTCTTTCTTTCTTTCTTTCTTTCTTTCTTTCTTTCTTTCTTTCTTTCTAACTAATCTATCTATCTTTCTAACTTATCTATCTTTCGTTCTTTGATTTTAACTAATCTATCTATCTTTCTAACTAACTTATCTTTCTTTCTTTCTTTCTAACTAATCTATCAATCTTCCTAACTAACTTATCTATCTTTCTTTCTTTTTAACTAATCTATCTATCTTTCTAACTAACTTATCTATCTATCTTTCTTTCTTTTTAACTAATCTATCTTTCTAACTAACTTATCTTTCTTTCTTTTTAACTAATCTATCTATCTTTCTAACTAACTTATCTATCTTCCTTTCTTTCTATCTTCTTTTCTTTCTTTTTAACTAATCTATCTATCTTTCTAACTAACTTATCTATCTTTCTTTCTTTCTTTTTATCTAATCTATCTTTCTAACTAACTTATCTATCTTTCTTTCTTACTAATCTATCTATCTTTCTAACTATCTTATTTATCTATCTATCTATCTATCTTTCTTTCTTTCTTTCTTTCTTTCTTTTTAACTAATCTATCTATCTTTCTAATCAACTTATCTTTCTTTCTTTCATTCTTTCTTTCTTTCTTTCTAACTAATCTATCTATCTTTCTAACTTATCTATCTTTCTTTCTTTCTTTTTAACTAATCTATCTATCTTTCTAACTAATGTATCTTTCTTTCTTTCTTTCTTACTAATCTATCTTTCTAACTAACCTATCTATCTTTATTTCTTTTTAATTAATCTATCTATCTTTCTAACTAACTTATCTATCTTTCTTTCTTACTGATCTATCTATCTTTCTTTCTTTCTTTCTTACTGATCTATCTATCTATCTTTCTAACTAACTTATCTATCTTTCTTTCTTACTAATCTATCTATCTTTCTAACTAACTTATCTATCTATCTTTCTTTCTAACTAATCTATCTATCTTCCAAACTAACTTATCTATCTTTCTTTCTTTTTAACTAATCTATCTTTCTAACTAACTTATCTATCTTTCTTTCTTTCTTACTAATCTATCTATCTATCTATCTTTCAAACTAACTTATCTATCTATCTTTCTTACTAATCTATCTATCTTTCTTTCTTACTAATCTATCTATCTATCTATCTATCTATCTGTCTGTCTGTCTGTCTGTCTGTCTGTCTGTCTGTCTGTCTATCTATCTATCTATTTATCACTCTAACTTATCTATTTTCTTTCTTTTTAACTAATCTATCTTTCAAACTAACTTATCTATCTTTCTTTCTTACTAATCTATCAATCTATCTTTCTAACTAACTTATGTATCTTTCTTTCTTACTAATCTATCTATCTTTATATCTAACTTATCTATATTTATTTATTTCTTTTTAACTAATCTATCTTTCTAGCTAACTTATCTATATTTCTTTATTTCTTTATAACTAATCTATCTTTCTAACTAACTCATCTATCCTTCTTTCTTACTAATCTATCTATCTTTCAAACTAACTTATCTATCTTACTAATCTATCTATCTTTCTAACTAACTTATATATATTTCTTTCTTTTTAACTAATCTATCTTTCTTTCTTACTTATCTATCTATCTTTCTAACTAACTTATCTATCTTTCTTTCTTACTAATCTATATATCTATCTTTCAAACTAACTTATCTCTTTCTTTCTTTTTAACTAATCTTTCTTACTAATCTATCTATCTTTCTAACTAACTTATCTATCTCTCTTTCTTTCTTTCTTACTAATCTATCTATCTATCTTTCAAACTAACTTATCTATCTTTCTATCTTACTAATCTATCTATCTTTCTAACTAACTTATCTACATTTATTTATTTATTTTTAACTAATATATCTTTCTAACTAACTTATCTATCTATCTTTCTTTCTTACTAATCTATCTATCTTTCTTTCTTTCTAATCTATCTATCTTTCTTTCTTTCTAATCTATCTATCTTTCTAACTAACTTATCTATCTTTCATTCTAACTAACTAATCTATTTTTCTTTATTTCAAACTAATATATCTATCTTTCTAACTAATCTATCTATCTTTCTAACTAATCTATCTCTCTTTCTTTCTAACTAATCAATCTTTTGTTCTCTCTCTCTCTCTCTTTCTTTCTTTCTAACTAATATTTCTAACTAATCTATCATTCTTTCTATCGAATCTTTCTAACTAATCTTTCTTTCTTTCTTTCTTTCTCTTTCTTTCTTTTTCTTTCTTTCTTTCTTTCTTTCTTTCTTTCTTTCTTTCTTTCTTTCTTTCTAATCCTTCTTTCTTTCTTTCTTTCTTTCTTTCTTTCTTTCTTTCTTTCTTTCTCTCTTTCTAACTAATCAATCTTTCTTTCTTTCTTTCTTTCTTTCTAACTGATCTTTCTTTCTCTCTTTTTTTTCAATTTTTTTATATCAAACTTTAACCTACTTTAAACATCAAACTACTTCTAACTTCTACAAACTTTAAGTTGGCTTGAGAAAGCCGGACCAGAGAGTTTGAAGAAGTTAGAAGTAGTTTGATGTTTAAAGTAGGTTCAAGTTTGATATAAAAAAATCTGGTCCGGCTTTCTCAAGCCAACTTAAAGTTTGTCTCAACAAACTTTTTTTTCTAGTTATCATTATTGTGCTTCAGCTTGCTTTAGCAGGCCGATAACAGAAAGACAGACAGAGTACCATCCCTTCCTCCACTCAAGCAGTCTCTCTCACTATACACAAATAATCTTTTCAACAGCCTCCTAAGACTGTAACTTAGACAAAATGTAATAATAAATTAATTTCAATAACCTTTGACCATTAACCTTTATCCAGACTTTTCTTGAATCTACAAAAGCTGTCTTCATCTTTAGCCACCAACATGTCTAACGACCTTCAGGAGTTAAAACTATCTTATAGACATATTAGTTCAAAATCAACACTTCTATAAGAAAAAAATTCTTGCCCATGAGGCAACCAACATCATTGTCCTGACATAAATAAAGTTTTGTTACTGTCTCCACAACAAATAATTACGTTCACCTGAAAGCCCATTCCCATCAGCTCTTTATCTATAATCTCCAACAGGGTGTTGTCCCCTGGCATAGATGCAGACACTTAGAACAAGCCATGCAATGAATGCGGTTTCTGGTGAGTGGTATAGGGGGAACTCACATTTTCTGGGTCAGACTGCCATAACTTCTCACAGCTCATCTCCCCTCTCAGTGATCTGCTGATGCTGGTGGCCTCAGTCATCCGCTGCACTCTCATACCCATCTCACATAACACACCTTCATCAGGAGATGCCCAGTGTCGGCGTGACCCCCTGCCTTAGGTTGCCCTCGCTTGGCCAAAGATGATCTTACCGTCGTTGAGTAATCACCTCGTGCACACTGGTTACCGCTCTTCCCTGTAACAGAACCTTAAACCGTTTTCTTCAACAGACTCAGTTGTTTTCTGGAGCTTAGGGAAGGCACATTCAAGAGTCACCAGAGCCATTCGGACTGCCTAATAGTGTTAACACAAGGAGACAGGTTAATAACAGCAGTATTTAATCACTTAAAATCCATTAAACATCTTCAAATCAGCAAAATCGCAATACTGAGATTATACTCAGTGAATTTAGTTATCACAACGTCCATTCAGTGTACTGTTACATCTGTAGCCGGAGCCGTCGGCTAGAGGTGGGCGGATCGATCCTAAAATATCGATACTTTGATACTGACGTGGTATCGAAAAGGATCGATCCTCACTTAAAAATATCGATCCATATGTGTGGGGTTTTTTTACCAGTAATTTTTATTAATTTAGCACGCAATTCAGTGCATAAAATAAGCTTCTAAGTGGAAAAATAAGCGAATGTTAGCGGATAATTGTGTAGGATAGAACTTTTTCTCCTAGTCATCTGGATACAAGACGAAACCAATCAATCACAGAGAGCGTTCGATGCTGGTGCTTCACTGAGCTCACAGGCACGTTTGGGAAACGAAGCCTTGCTTAGATGACAGAGAAACAATCGGGAGTTATTTTGCAATAAACAAAGCAAAAGTGTATATAACGGTTCAAAATGTTGAGGACAGTAAGATTTTTTTTAATGAAATTAATATTTTTATTCAACAAGGATCGATGCATTAAATTGATCAAAAGTGACAGTCAAGGGTTTTTCACTGTTAAAAAAATCTACTTTATATAAATGCTGTTCTTTCAACTTGGTTCATCAAATAATTCTGCATCATGGTTTCCACAAAAAAATATGAAACTGTTTTCAACATTGATAATAATAAGAAATGTTTTCTGAGCTGTAAATCAGCATATTAAAATTAATTATCATCATAACTGGAGTAATGATGCCGAAAATTACACCAATTACAACCTTTCGTTATGTTTGTGGCTGAAAACAGCCACTACTTTAAACTGCTGTAAAAATGTATCAGATAAATATTTTTTTCACATTTTTTTGCATAAATCTATTAATCAGCCTCAGTCCTGCTCAAAAATACTAAATGTTTAAAAAAAATTCAGGATTTTAACTCTTTAATTGCCAAATTCGTAAATGATGTCACTGATTTGGGAAAAAAAACCCACAAAATGACTAATTTTCAATATAAAATGTGATTGTGGACTGGATTTTTTTTTACCTTTTATCACAGTCTTGGACATGTCAAAGATTAGAAACAACATTAGTTTTGATGCATTGTTAGTTTTTGTGCAGCATCAAATTTTAACTTTTTCTCCCTCATTTACTGTTTGTGGCTGTTTTTGCCCCATTGACTTTCATTATAACCACATTTTTTGATTGCAAAGCCATGACACCATATAATCATGCATTTTTGATTGTTGGTGGTTTTCCCTGTTGGGAAGAGGTAAAATTTGTAAATTTTACTGTTGATAACCAGGTGGAACCATTAACCCTTTAGATAGGCCTGTGCAAAAAAAAAGCTTAGTTTCTGGCTTTTACATGGAGTGTATATGGAGTATAATAGCATAATAAAGTGTGTGTGTGTGTGTGTGTGTGTGTGTGTGTGTGTGTGTGTGTGTGTGTGGGTGTGTGTACTCACCTTGATGCGTCTGAGAAAATCAAAATATGCACCTCAGCTCTCAGAACTACATGGAGTAAACAAAAACAAAGTAAGTGTATTTATGCATCTGCTGCCTTTTGATGGTGAGAAATGCAGACTAAACAAATACAAAGCAAGTGGATTTAAACACTTGCATGCAAGCCTGCTGGTCATTTGATGGTGAGAAGAGCAGCAAGCAACATGAGAAAGGGCTTGACTTGTAGTGACGTTTCAGAGATGATTATGCAGCCTGACTCCTCCAGCGAGCTGCACGATGTATCGTCTTCTCCCTCTGACACCACAGACTCAGGAGAGTCAGATCCTGATTTGGATGTGGCACCCTCATCATCCTCTCTAGCTTCCACTGAAGGCGAGGAGGATTCGGAGGATCCTGGATCTGGGTGGATTGGGAGAAATGGCGAAGTGTGGTTTTCAGTCAACTCCCTTTCTTCAGCCTGTCAGAGGCGTGACTCCAGGGCCGACGCGCTATGCCATCGCAAGGATCTAGAACATGAATTCTGTGTTCAACGGATTCGTTTTTTTACTGAGGAGATGATTGACCTCATTGTCAGCATGACCAACCTCCATGGGCGCCGCACAATGAGAAACGGGGTGGACTCCACAGATCTCCGTGCCTACATGGGGGCTACTGATTTTGGCCGGCGTCTACAGGTCCAGAGGGGAGTCCACACGTTGCCTGTGGGATCATCGCCTTCCCCTCCTATTTTTACTCCGTAAAAGACAGATTGAACACAGAACCCATGTTCTGGACGCTTGCGATGGCATAGCACGTCGGCCCTGGAGTCACGGGAGTTGGCAGGCTGAAGAAAGGGAGTTGTCTCCGCGTTGGTGGAAAACTACACTTCGCCATTTCTCCCAATCCACCCAGATCCAGGATCCTCCGAATCCTCCTCGCCTTCAGTGGAAGCTAGAGAGGATGATGAGGGTGCCACATCCAAATCAGGATCTGACTCTCCTGAGTCTGTGGTGTCAGAGGGAGAAGACGATACATCGTGCAGCTCGCTGGAGGGGTCAGGCTGCATAATCATCTCTGAAACTTCACTACAAGTCAAGCCCTTTCTCATGTTGCTTGCTGCTCTTCTCACCATCAAATGACCAGCAGGCTTGCATGCAAGTGTTTAAATCCACTTGCTTTGTATTTGTTTAGTCTGCATTTCTCACCATCAAAAGGCAGCAGATGCATAAATACAATGTTTACTCCATGTAGTTCTGAGAGCTGAGGTGCATATTTTGATTTTCTCAGACGCATCAAGGTGAGTACACACACACACACACACACACACACACACACTTTATTATGCTATTATACTCCATATACACTTCATATAACTCCATGTAAAAGCCAGAAACTAAGCTTTTTTTTGCACAGGCCTATCTAAAGGGTTAATGGTGCCACCTGGTTATCAACAGTAAAAATTACAAATTGTACCTCTTCCCAACAGGGAAAACCACCAACAATCAAAAATGCATAATTATATGGTGTCATGACTTTGCAATCAAAAAATGTGGTTATAATGGAAGTCAATGGGGCAAAAACAGCCACGAACAGTAAATGAGGGAGAAAAAGTTAAAATCTGATGCTGCACAAAAACTAACAATGCATCAAAACTAATGTTGTTTCTGATCTTTGACATGTCCAAGACTGTGATAAAAGGTTAAAAAAAATCCAGTCCACAATCACATATTGAAAATTAGTCATTTTGTGTGTGTTTTTTCCCAAATCAGTGACATCATTTACGAATTTGGCAATTAAAGAGTTAAAATCCTGAATTTTTTTTACACATTTAGTATTTTTGAGCAGGACGGAGGTTGATTAATAGATTTATGCAAAAAAATGTGAAAAAAATATTTATCTGATATATTTTTACAGCAGTTTAAAGTAGTGGCTGTTTTCAGCCACAAACATAACGAAAGGGTAGTAAATTTGCCCACAGTGTACTGTTGAGTTTTTGAAAAATTTCAAAGCATTTTCCCAAAATATGTGTCAAAATAAGATTTGTCACCAAAAATCATTCCATTTGCTGAAACACAGAGAAAGTTATGGCCAAATTTAGACTAAAAAATACCCCATAGTGGATGAAAACATCCCCAACAGCACATAAGGGTTAAAATTAAAAAGTATTGGTATCGGTATCGATATCGGCGATACTGGCCCTGTATTTACTTGGTATCGGATCGATACCAAAATTTGGAGTATCGCCCACCTCTACCGTCGGCCCTGTATGGTGGAGACTAAGATCAGACAAAGAAGTTACTAGCTCTGAATTAAACTAGTCAAAAACGTCACTTCTATCGTTTAAGACTTCTTTAAAGTCATTCAGTTTTACTTTTAAAACATTTACAAATTTCCCTTTAAATGTATGAAATCTGAACTGCCTGTATCATGATTTCTTTTAACATCTCCATGTCTATGGTTTTCAACTAAAACACTGTGCCTTACTTTAAATAGCTTATTATCACTTATGACACAGGCTCAGATAACAGCTCTTAGCTGACTTTGAATGAGAGAGACTCTGAGGCATTCAGGACTGGTACACTGCACTCTCGTCAACTTTTATCATAGTTTCATTTTACTTTCTTTTGAGTCTAGCCCAACTTAATACATTTGCCAGAACTGACGTGTATTTTCAAACAACCACATTTTATATTTGTCTTTTGCCCACATCAGGGAATTTAGACATTACAAATTTCCACTCAGATCGTGTCTCTGTCGCACTGGCCGTTTCAGCCACAGCACACACCAGATTCAGATAAGCAAACTGAGCAAATACTGCTTCTGCTTATTTGATCAATTCACTTAATATTAAAATATTATTCTAGATCTTTCCTTCAAAAGGATTCTTTTGACCTTGTTTTTATTTTTTTATCTTTTATTCTTTAGACGAACACTTTGATATCGTCATTTAAACACTGATCTACTTTCTAAACATTTTCTTATTAATTTCACATTTCTTTGAAGTCAGAGCTTCAGAGCACAGCTGCTTACAGCGTTTGCTCTCTTCTGTCTCACTGTTTGTTTCAGGACTCCTCATAACGTATAAAATTTGTAGTATATGTCATCAATTTCATTAAAACTGGTTTGTTTGTTCTGGTCTGCATATTCTGGTCTGCAGATTCAACTTAATGTTATCATTATTTTCTCAGTCCCACTTATCTCTGCTGTTTCACAAAACCCCAAAATATTATATTAGGGGAGCGCGGGGCACAACGTAACACGGGGTTAGTTGTAACACACTTGTTTTATACTTCCGCACATGCTTGGATGACAAAACTTTGTGTATTTACTAGTTGCCATATCAACACTATATAGGAAAAAAAATTCCGCCAAAATTATTTTTTTGTTGGAAGATATCAATAGACATTTATTAAACCATAGCAAAAGTAAATTTCTTACTTAAGTTAATTTTTCATTTAAAATAAGACAAATCTGATATTATTTTAATCTCCAAGATGTTATTTAACAGTTGAGATAGTTATTTAATGCTTCACTAACTAGCAGAAGACACTAGCAGGGTTTAAATCCCAGTTGTGCAGGCGGGGGCATGTTGTAACACTGCGTTACAATGTGCCCCTATTAGAAATATGCTATTATATTATATACTTTTATTAATTTTATTGAGAAAACGTGAGAAAAAGGTGAATAAAGACTGAGAGTCAATGTTCAGAAATTACTAATTATTTATTTGTTTTGAACTATGTTGTATAGCTGTGTGTTCATGTGTTCGTAGTCAAAACTCAAAAATGAGTTTCTATTTAATTATTAAAAATTGCCATTATTTTATATGAAAACGTTTTTTAATTGTATTTTATTTAGAAATTATTTTAGTTTGTTTTGTATATTTTTTTATTAGATCAGATAACATTTTAAGCTGTCATATGTTATGTTACAATGTAAACCCACCTATGGGGCATGTTGTCACATTTCACTTCCATTCTTTCAGGGTATATCAAGAAAAAAGTATATACTGTATTAATAAAACAAAAACACATAATTGTAGTAGACATGTGGGAAATTAATGTGGGAAAAAATAAATACTCTGAACCATAAGTAGATTTATACAAACTGAGAAAGTCAAAAAGCGTTACTTTGTGCCCCGCTCTCCCCTACTCATATCTCAATCCCTAAATTGCACAGACAGCCACTATAGCTGGTTGCTCCTTCAACTCTCGTTAGGAAAATTCATTATTTTACCACTAAAATACATAATTGTTCCCCATTCTGCTTAATAAAACTTTCTTTTCGCTCTGCCTCATCTAACCAGTACACGATTGTTTGCTTACAATCCACACAAACGTCTCTCACCGCTGTCAGCCTAGTGACACTTAACATTCCCTCCCTGGGAAAACCATGGTACTTGATCAACTTCTTCCATGCATTTTGCCCTTAATTCTTTCATTTGACAGAAAACTGGTGTATAAAAATTATCGAGCTTACTGTGAGACGACCCCATACTGGCTGATTATACTTTCCCTGGATTTTTCTTCGACACGCGTCTTACTAATCTGTCAGACGTCTGAGACAGATCCGATTTTTTTAACCCAAAATCGGCCAGGTCTGCACTTTCCAGTGCCCTGTAATTACGGCTTACTCAAAATCTTTTCGTGAGCACTTTCCAGAACTCGATTGATTCCGGTTCACCCAATTAATCAGGTGTGGCTCTTCCGTCCACTTTTACGAGCTAGTTACCGGCTCCCCCTCGGTAACTTTCTATGCCCGCACCACAGAAATAGTCTCAGCCACCATGGTTCACTCACAGTCATACCAAAATTACACCACCACACAAAACACTGTGTTGACTGTCTCTTACCAGAGATGCTTCTATTGCCACCGGGTTCTTTCTGGTTCCAGTGGAGTTCCTCCCGGCCCTGATAGCAGTTTGCTCTTCTCTCTCAATTCTGCGAGGTAAGACTAAAGCAGAACTGCCATGGAATCCCAACTTCTGACACAATTGTTGTGGCAAAAACAATAATTATACAATCATCATCACTGCATAAGAGACACCAAGAATCAAATTGTATTTTAAAAGATATTTATTCTCTTGCAAGAGGCTTAGTCACAAAATCACAGCAGCCACCCTGTGACGTGAGCACCAGCCCAGGAAACTCCCTTCTTATACTCCTTCTTCAAGGTATTTTCTCTGTAGTTTTCCACTCATCCAGCATGGCCACATCCAGCTGATTTAGAATAGAATGACCCCTCTATAACCCCCCTAGGCTAAATTATCTTCCATACCTAAAGAGTTAAAGGTTCTTAACCATTTGTCTTACTGTGTGTGTCTTGCTTACTCCAGGTGTACAAACATACATAAATTCCTGAAGAGAAACAATGCTTAAAACAATGTCTAAGAAAGTTAATGGAAAAAAAAGAAAATATCAATTTTCTACAACAGCTGGATTTACTGTTAGCCCTCCCTGAGCATCAGAAATTCATGAAAATAAACATATTGGGAAGCCTAGTTGCCACCCTTCATTCTGCTCTTCTTTGCTCTTCTGCTCAACCGTTTTCACACAAAATCTTTACTTGTCACTCAATTTCTGAAATCGGACACTCAAACACCATAACCACACACCAAATCTGCAAAACCATACACTAATTCTTGGCCTGTTTTTAATTTCATAAAATACTTTTTGCAAAACACAACAATTCTCCATGTAACACAAAAATCTAACAGGAAGTATTTGATTTCTTTTTTTAAACACAACCTATCAAAATGCCTTTATCACACGTGATATGTGATCGGTAACACTTTACAATTGTTAGATAAAACATTTTGTAGACAAACTTTAAGTTGTCTTAAAAAAGCCTAACCAGAAAGTTTGAAGTAGTTTTAAAAGCTTGAGGTTTGAGCCTACACAAAAAACAATTTGAAATATGTAAACAATATAGAACAATATACAATACTAGGCTATGTGTAGTAGCAGTATAAAGTACAGAATATCTTTCTCTTTCTTTCTTTCTTTCTTTCTTTCTTTCTTTCTTTCTGTTTTATTGCTTTACACATAAATAGTATATTAAGCCAATTAAGCAAAAACCTGTCAACAAAGGTCTGCATACATTTTTTTTTAAAAATAAATAAATAAAAAAACGGTATAAGGCTTGGCATTCTGTCCCCCTCACTTTTGAAATGATTGCTAATGATGGTCTTTGAGATATGGGTATTTTGCGTTTGTTTATTATGTTGGGTTATGTTGCCTATACTTCTTGTGCTGCCTATCTTGACCAGGACTCCCTGTAGAAGAGATATTGTATCTCAACAGGACCTTCCTGGTTAAAAAAATTAAATAAAATAACAATAGACTTTTCAGTTTACACGTTTACGTGGGCCTACTTAAACAAATGTAAACTTAAGCTAAAACTTAACATAATACAAACTGAAGAACTAAGTTGCTAGTACATTTCTACAGTAATATCATATTGAAATGGTTTTACTTTTCAGGATGAGATTCACTGGCAGGACAGGGCTCAGGATTCGCTACACACACAAAAACCTTGACAAAAACACACTCATTGATCTCCATCTAGTGGTGCAATGCTGTAAAATACAGAAAGAGTCACTGAATTAATCCTTCCTTTTAGTGAATGGATTCAACATATTTGAATAACTGGAACAATTCATGGGAAGAAGTGTCAAATGAGAATTGAATATTACTTAGCGAATAGAGTTAAGACTAAATTGCTGATCAGTTTATTCAGGTATTTTAATTTTACCTTCTTGGCAGATGATAGCAAGGCCTGGGAAACTCATGGAAATTAATAAAAACCTAAAAAGTCATAATTTCTAAAGTAAAAAAATGCAATTGTATAGTTCTAAAATATCAGCTTCAAAGTATTAGTTCTAAACAACAACCAAAAGTGAAAATTAATTTTTCAAATGTGAAGGAACCACCCTGTGTTCTACCTTTATACACTAAACCCTAATAAGTTTTAAAGTCACTAAACTCCAAGATTAAGTAGAACTTAAAACTTTTATTTTGTAATACTACACAAACAAACATGTTCATGTGAAATGTTGTCTTGTGCAATTTGATTCCATGAACACCATATTAACTCAAATATTTTTGTCTTTTCATTATTCGTTATTCCATTCGAAATAAGTATTTTAATCACCATTAATGAGCACATTTTCTTTCATGTTTAAACAAACAAACAAAATATTAACAATTTCTTTCTTTATTCATTCTCACAAAGAATTGGGAAGAGGAAGAGCGTGGAGATGGCTCAACTGAGGTAATAAAGCAATATAATGGTTTATTTTAGTATGATATAGTTTTTGTTTAAATGCCATATTGTTAAATGAAATGTGTCACGTTCATGATGAGGAGCTGATTGTGGAAGACATGGAAACAGTATTTGAGTGGGAAATATGAGTGAAATGTGCAAAACAATGCTTGAAAATAACAGATTTGAAACAGATCTGGCTCTACTCAGTAAGTTTTTTAATCAGGTTTTCTATCTGGCCTTTACAATATGTTGTTAATGAATTGTGACCTGAAAGCTGAAGAAAAACGTCTCAGGTTACGTATGTAACCCTGGTTCCCTGAGAGGGAACGAGACGCTGCGTCGAGACGCGGTGGGAACGCCCTGCGTGATTGCGTCGTGAAGCACGTGTATAATCAGTCCAATGGAAAGACAAGACGTCATAGGCGGGTGACGTCATCGACCAGGAAACTATAAGGCAGCCCCGCTGACACAGATCGCGTTAGCTTCTGAAAAAGCCTGAAGCAAGTCGGTCAGGGCATGCAGGAAGTATGGCAAGGCGACGCAGCGTCTCGTTCCCTCTCAGGGAACCAGGGTTACATACGTAACCTGAGACGTTCCCTTTCAAGGGAACTCGAGCTGCGTCGAGACGCGGTGGGAACCCCATACCCACTATGCCATAATGACGATGTGCCTGTTCTGTATGAAGTACCATGCGCATACTAAGAAGCAAGCAACTTGACCCCAGGAGTGGAGAGGTCCAAGTCATAAAATCTCACAAATGTATGCGGAGAAGACCATCCTGCCGCATTACAAATGTCAAAAAAAAGGGAAACTCCCGAAATTAAAGCCGTAGAGGCAGCCATACTCCTCTTAGAATGGGCCCGAACAGTCAAAGGTGAAGGCTGTCCGGCCACTTCATAAGCAAGTGAGATAGCCTCAACTACTCACTTGCTCATTATCTGTTTAGATGCAGGGCAACCTATCTCACATGTAGGTAACCCGAAGCAGACAAATAATTGCTTTTATACGCTTTTATATATACGCCACAGGGCAGCTCTGTGGATATAAGCACCCAAAGCCCGGACAGGGCATAACAGATTAAGTTTTTCCTGATCTGGGGTATAAAGGTGGAGGACAGAAGACCCGCAGCACAAATGACCCGCAAATTTAGTAGGGACCTAGGAATACAACCCGGCAAGGGGTGAAGAAAGACTATCACCATACCAGGTGCAAACCCAAGTACATGCAGGCCTTAGCCTCTATGTACCACGGAGAAGACGAAATAAGGATCTCTCCTCAGAGATAACCCAGCAAAGAAACATTCATTGCAGAAATCAAGTACTGTACCATAGGGCAGATAACAAGATTCAGAAGGCGTTCTCCGCACCAGCAGAGAACAGTTTCCATTCAATGCATATTCAGTCTTCTCGTGAAGGGAGCTCTAGACTGGAGTATGGTCTCCACGACCTCAGTCGAGAGACCTGAATCTATGAGCTGGGCCCCCTCAGAGGCCGAGCCCACAGTATCCATAACTCCGGATGAGAGTAATTCCCAGGAGCAAAGATATCGAGAAATGCGTACAGGTGTAGCCTCAACCACACCTCATACGTTGCATCCAGTTCAAGCAGAGCTGGATGCGTCAGGGAGAATCACATAGGGCAAAGTGTTGTATAAACGATGCGAAAGATAGACTTGAGTCTTGACCGAAGTTCTCCCAAAGGAGCTCCACCACCTCGGGGTGAAATCTCCATTCCCCAGGCCTCAGCCCCTGCCTCAACAGGATATCTGCTCTGATATACGAGACCATCAGTGTGTTGTCCGGAAGGACAAGCACATGGTGACCTCTCAGGTCTGGGAGGAAGTATTTGAGAACTCTAAATACCGCCATCATTTCTAGCCGATTTATATGCCAGAACGTTAATGGTCCTACCAAAGACCTTTCGCCGAGCGGCCACTCATGACCGCCCGCCATTCCGTGAGGGAAGCATCCGTTGAAAGCGTTACGCGTCAACAAGAAGCCCCCAGCACTGGGCCTTGGGTGAGGAACCAAGGTTTCTTCCACATGACCAAGGCATCGCCGCGTGACCTTGATCGTGCGAAATGGATTTCCCCTCGGAGAAAACCCCTTGGTCCTGAGCCACCAGTGCAGATGTCTCATGTACAGAAGGCCAAAAGTAATTGCGTTGGACGCAGCTGCCATGAGCCCCAACAGTCTGAAACTGTTCCACAGTGAGTGACTGGCCTAGTTTTACCCCAGTTACGCGAAGCCGCAACCCCAACATCTTTAAATGAGACAGAACGACATCTCGATGCCGAACTGCCATCTGCTCAGATTGAGCTAGGATCAACCTATCATCGATAAAGTATAATACGTGAATGCCCTGGAGTCTCAGAGGAGCCAGAGCTGCATTCACGCATATTGTAAAGGTGCGGGGTGATAAAAAGGCCGAATGGAAGAACCCGATACTGGTATGCTTTGCCCTGGAAAGCAAACCTCAGGAACCTCCTGTGATGAGGATGGATAGATAAGTAAGCGTCCTTTAAGTCTATTGTGACAAACCAGTCCTCGGACTGAATCTGTGACACAATCATATTAGCTTAAGCATACTTTGAACTTGAGATTCTGAAACCTGCTGTTTATTTGACGCAGGTCTAGAATAGGACGCATCCCCTCATCCTCTTTCGGAACAATGAAGTAACGGCTGTAAAACCCTGACTGTCTGCTGGGAGGAGGACCCCTTCTATAGCTCCTTTTGCAGAAGTGTCAGTACTTCTTGCTCCATAAGCAGAGCCTGCTCAGGGTCCACCACTGTGGGGAGGACCCCTAGATATCTGGGCGGACTAGAACCGAACTGAATTCTGAAACCCTTTTCTATTGTGTGAAGGACCCACTGAGAAATATGTGGCAGTAGTTTCCACGCTGCCAGAAATTCTACTAGGGGAACCAGTCTCTCGAGACTGGCCTCTGGATTTGGTTGAACAGACATCTCGGTGCCCTGAAACGGCGAACCGGCAGGGAACAACCGAACTGACGGTTCTACGACCCTCCTCGGAGGATCGTATGGGGACGCTGACACCTCGGTGCCCTGAAGCGGCGAACCGGCAGGGAACAACCGATGTGGCAGCGCTGCGACACTCCACAGAGAGCCACCCCATGAGGGAAGCGTCTGTCGAAAGCGTAACGCGTCGACAAGAAGCCCCCCAACACTGGGCGAGGAACCAAGGTTTCTTCCACATAAACAAAGCACGAAGGCATCGCCGCGTGACCTTAATCATGTGAAACGGATTTCCCCTCGGAGAAAACCCCTTGGTCCTGAGCCACAACAGCAGAGGTCTCATGTTCAGAAGGACAAAAGTAATTACGTTGGACGCAGCTGCCATGAGTCCACCACTATGGGGAACCAGTCTCTCGAGACTGGCCTCTGGATTTGGTTGAACAGACATTTCGGTGCCCTGAAACGGCGAACCGGCAGGGAACAACCGAACTGACCATTCTACGACCTTCCTCGGAGGATCGTATGGGGACGCTGACACCTCGGTGCCCTGAAACGGCGAACCGGCAGGGAAACCGAACTGGCAGCGCTGCGACCCTCCTCAGAGAGTCGCACCCCAGAGGGCGCCGAGGAGAAACGATTTCTCAAAACCGTCCCTACCCCGGAGGGGACCACCCTCAGAAGCCTGCAGCCTCGGCGTCAGGGCTTCTTCTTCCAAGCTATTTTAGAAATAAAACAGTCCTCAGATCTTGCATATCTCTAACTGGCTAGACTGCGACCGCCACCCAAGTCACCTTCGATTGTGGATGAACCCGAATGGCGAATCTCTGTTTTTCCGCACTCTATGCTGCGAGGAGCTTTAGTAGGCTGAGACTGCTCCCGCCCAGCAGTCTCAGGAACATTATATCGGTGAGGAAGAAACCTCTGGAACGCCCCTGAAGATTTTATTTCTTCGTTATTTTGAAAGCGAGGCATCCAGAAGAACAGACATATTTTATTATATTTTCTTTACACCAGAAAAACTATATATATGCGTATATATATATTTATAAATATAACACTCCGTGGCCACCAGCAGGAAACAACCGAACTGGCAGCGCTGCGACCCTCCTCGGAGAGTCGCCCCCCCCTTTTTTTTTTTTTTTTTTAGAGGACGCCGAGGAGAAACGATTTCTCGAAACCGTCCCTCCCCGGTATAGTTTATCTGTTGCGCAACGCAATTCTCGAATAGCGTCAGTGCTGACATCCTCACATTCATCCATGTCCTTATATACTTTACCCACCAGTGCTGCCTAATAATATTTATCTATTATTTTATGATGGCTGGTGGGTAACGTCGGGGTTATGATGACGCCGACCCAGGAGAGAGATAGCTCGCAAGCGTCTCTTTAACCCGAGGCACTGTCATACCAAGATACTTAATACCCATAGCATTACAATAGTAAAAGTTTAGGGATTAAACACAAATAGAAACCGGTTTATTCCACGATCTCGACACCTCAGTGTGGAGATAGGGAAAAACGGCACTCCCCGACGAGGAGGCTTGAAATATAGAGTTTTCCTTATATTTTCACTCTCATATATGTTCGGCTTGGCCAGTAATATTTAACTTGGCAACAGCACTAGATAAAACCTCCTTTTATAAGCTCCTCTTTATTCAACAGAGTTATGAGCTGACTTTATTTATTTATTGAAAACTCATAAACATCTGCTTTATTTTTCTTTTATTTATTTAATTATTTATTTTTTAAACAAAAACATTAACGATACCAATTCCTCGGAACTGGAAATCGCAGGATGAATGCCTACTCCCGGGGAGGAGAAACCGCAGAGCGTGCTTCTCCCCGAGATAAAGCACTGGATCCAACAGGTGTTTGTTAGTTTAACCATTTGCGATCCCCAAGATGCGCGTCGACGCCGTGCCTCGGCAGCAGCGGGACCCGCGCCTCGGGGGGCGCGCACCGAACCGTCCTCCTCGAAGAACAGCCGGCGGGAGAGGAGCGTCCTCACGGACAGCTTCTCGCAATGCTCACAGTCAGCCCCCTCGAGAACTGACTGTTGGCATGCTCCACTCCCAAACAAGCAACACAAAGCTTTTACTCTGGAGTGTGTGTCCCCACCCGTGATATAACGTGGGCAGGGAACAACACAACGCTTGCTTGCTTTCCTTTTTTTTTGCCATAATATATATACATATTGCAACTTGACAGACAACAATAAATATGACAGGGACAGATATACAGAGAGCGCTTGCTGAAGGCACAGAAGCTAACGCGATCTGTGTCAGCGGGGCTGCCTTATAGTTTCCTGGTCGATGACGTCACCCGCCTATGACGTCTTGTCTTTCCATTGGACTGATTATACACGTGCTTCACGACGCAATCACGCAGGGCGTTCCCACCGCGTCTCGACGCAGCTCGAGTTCCCTTGAAAGGGAACCTGTTCTTTGCATGGCATTGTGGTTTGGAAGATCAAATATGATGTTCACTCCTGTCATAACATTATTACACTCCATTATACACATCGGGTAGTTGGGCTGTTTTGGCCAAATAACTAAATTAATTTTATTTTCCCTTCTTTTATAAAGACTGCAAGTGCGCATATCCTAATCATGTGTTGATCTGATTGAAGATCTGCTGTAGAAGCTTTTGTTCATCAAACCTGCAATCTCAACAATATGGTAAAATCTGTATACTGTACTTCTTAAAACAATTTTAAAAAAAACAGATTATTAACATCAATACCAGCTTACAAGTTCAAATACAAATTCAATCTGTATTACTTCAAGTCTGATTTTTTTTACCACATATATAAACAAATTTGTATTGCATCAATAAATGCGGTCATATTAAACTGTACACTAAATAAATGAATGTGTATTATTTAACATTTATGATAATTACTTAAGCAGTGAAGTGAAGTTTAACCAGACAGAAAACACCAGTCAACGCTGTGGAAAAGGGTTACAAAAAGATATATTTATTCTAGAAATAAAGCGATAGACATTGAACCTCCTTTCATACAGTATCATCTGATCCATAGACAGCATGTGTGACCACAGCACATTCACTGATCAATTCATATTGCACACAAAACCAGAAAGCACTTGGGAAGATCTCTAGCTACAGTCTCTCTAAACCCCAGGCACTGGGGTTTAAAAAGACACACTTCTTCAATGTAAGGATAGTTGTGCTGAAGAAGAAGCTGCATCTGACAGTTCAGGTTCATCGGCTACATTCATTTGAGCTTGAGGACTGTTTCCGACTGAAATATGATCGAAATAAGGGAGATCATGGCACAAACATTTCAGTCGTCGGTACCAATAACAGTCAAATTTCACAGTTCTCTTACAGGGTATATGCAGAAATCATAGAGATGAATTTACTACCTTTTTTACCACCTCCACAATATTTTTTACAACCAACACGACATCAAGCAGCAGCCCTTTTTTGGGGGGTGTGGGGTGGGAGGGGTATGCAAAGCACCACTTACTACTTACTATAAGGTATAAGTGTGATAAGGTAACACCCATCATACATATTAGGTACACTAATGTTTAATTGTGATCATTAAGTATTGTCATTGTCAATTATGTTTTTTTTTTTTTTTTTGTAGTGTCGAGTTGAGTTTCAGTTGTCCTTATCTTAACCCTATCCCTTGAGTTATCCTAACCATAGCCCTTAGCCCTAATAAGGTGAATAATAACCTTGGCACTTTGTCATTGCCATCAACTCCGACTCACTCAGGGCTCGACATTAAGCCTTTTCATGTGCTTGTCCTTTGGAAAAGTTAATCTGTCATTCACTTGTCCGAGTAAAAAAGTTGCTTGTCCGGAATTTTTTTGGTGTGTGTGTGCTGTAAATATCATTTATTCTGAAGAAATATCCTCATCTGTGTTCAGATATACTGAGCTCTGATATATTTAAATCTGCATATTGTCATATCTGCACATGATATGTGCAGATATGACACCCCACCCCCTAATCTTATTAAATGTATAAAACTAAAGATGAAGCATCTTTAGTTTTAAAATTTATCAATAGATTAAATTGGAATAGCCTAATAAGATAATATAGGGCTGTTGTTACCCTAGGAAGGGCTGATCAAATTAAATCATTTACACTGAAATTTTACAACTGCATTAAATAATGTTATAAATATGAAATCGTTTTAAATATTTTTGAATATACAAATAAGAAACGTTGGAAAGAATGATACTTTTAAACATGAAAGTAAACCGCCAGTAGGAGGCGGCAGGCAACCGTCTTAATGAGCGAGTCATTGAGTCATTCATTCAAACGATTCGTTCAAACAACTGATTCATTCAAGAATGAGACGTTTATGAATGGGACATTGAATCTTTGACTCCGCCAATTCGTTCAAAACGCTGAATCATTCAGTAATGAAACACGGTTAAGTGTTGCTGTGAGATGCGATACGGTTCTGCTGTGATCTTTGTTTGGAACTATTTTTGCTGCTGAAACAGAACAAAAACAGTCAATATTGTGTCTAAAATGTAAGTGACTTAATTTGAACTGTTTATTGAATTGTTGTATCAAAAGCAATGTCACATTTTCAGTCGTGATGGTAGCCTACTCAAGAAAACAGCACTCGTCGTGTGAGGTTGCTAAACTGTATCATATGTTAAAAATATTAAAACACATTTTGAATTTTGGCACTGGCAGTATGTTGTTAACTGAGTTTAAACTGAGTTTACATTTGTTTGGACTTCTCCTCGAGAGGCTGCGCGAGCCACAACAGCGCAACCTTGTTACCGTCAGTAATACTTATCCACTAGGCTATCGATCGCAACTTACAATAAATATAATACAATCAGAATCATTCTCTCATTTTAGTGATTCCCTAGTTATTTATTTATTTATTGTTATTGACGTTTAATCAGGCTACTTGTCCGGTCGGGCAAGTAAAATTCTCTTTTACTTGTCCCTTCAAAAAAATCCACTTGTCCCGGACAAGCGGACAAGCGTTAATGTCGAGCCCGTCAGGTCCTGTTGTTAGCACCGTATATATTTTTAAATTATGCTAGATGAAGTTAAAATATAGAGACACAAATATTAAGCAAAAAAATGTAAACTCGTATATTGAGGTGGTGATGAAAAATGTACTACCAAGTCAAATTGCGTTTGTTACCTTTTACTACCTTTCAAGGGCCTTCATTTTGGTAGATTCTTTTTACTACTTTTTACTACCTTTTACTACCGCGCGGACACCATTGCAAAAACACTTTTGACAATAAATTAGTTAATTTAAATACTATAGATGACTATAAATAAATGATTAAAACTTTAGTATGTAGCCTTCAAATACGGTTCAGTTAATAAACACTGCCATAAACTAAAGACAAGTTAGTAATAAAATGAAAATCAAAGTAACACGTTACAGTAACAGAAGCAGCAGAAGGTCTAAAGCACTTACACTGCAACACTTAATGCACAGATCGATTTAAACATCTGGGTTTTTAGTCCCGTTTATCCATATGATTATCACTATGTCAAGCCTGCAATTTAATTCGGTTGTCAGTCACTATAGAAAATTAGCAGTGCGTATCAGCATAAAAAATTTAATTTTAAATTATGAATGGGTTATATACAGAAAATATGCAAAGAGCACAGCCTTTATAATCAATAAAGCTCATGTCACTTCAGTTCAGCTGCAGACTGAGTGAAAACTATATATAACAGAGTGAAAACTGTTATAATCCAATCTCTTATTTACATAGTGTTTGTTGGTTAACTTATAACAAGCGTGCAGAGCTCATGATTAACAGCCAATTCTGAATAACTTAAATACTTATCACTGGCAATTGCATTCACACGCTCAACAAACAGGCGTGATTCGCTACAAAGCTGCAAAAACACAAAAAATATGTAAGTGTTTGAAAGCAGTCGTCTATCAGAGGGCACCTGACTGATCTTTTTCAAATTAAAGATTCAGATTTGTTAAAATAATATTTCATGCGATTCTTTTTGTTTGTTTTGCAGGTCACACTTACTAAACATGATTGGATATGCACAGAAATTTGATTTGGACTGACAGTTGAACGAGGTTAAGGTGTTTTAAGACGCAAGAAGAGCTTCAGCATTTTCTCCACAGCCGTTCATGGCGACGGCTACACAACCACTGCAATCCTTTTTCCAATTGTTGTTTTTTGTGGAGACACTGGATCTGGGAAAGAAAATAACAGAAAACTGTCCTTAGTGAGGCACAACATGGCAGTTGTTAAATATCCTTTATGGAAAAAGTCATGTGATGCAACAAAAGACAACAGAGAAGTGAAGATCTTCATACCTGGAGACGGGAAGAGTTTCTGTGGCTTCTTCAACATCCGCTGTGTTACTCTTCTGCAAGTCAACACAAAAACACAATGTAAACCAAATAAAAAGGTGCCGTTTACACAGTTGAAAACAATGGGGAAAACCATGCAGGAACATCTGCCATTCTGCACTGTAGATCCACTGTCTAAACTCGTTAAATCATCTAAATCAGAAACATGCATGTTAGTCAAGTCACCTTTATTTTTATAATGCTTTATACAATAGAAATTGTTTCAAAGCATCTTCACAATAATTAACAGGAGGGCTGGTTCACAGGACGCATGGTCTAGAGATGCGTTTTTTAAAAAGTTTAACTTATTTAACTTGAGCGCCGTGTTTTTAGTTTTAGTTTTCAGAATTAATTATGCAAATACATCAAAAATGTAAGACCCTATACCAGAGACACTACTGAAAGAATCATAGATCCTCTTCTTAATATTATTAATTCATCATTGTCATTAGGATACGTATCGAAAACTTACAAGCTGGCTATTATTAAGCCTCTTATTAAAAGAAAAATAGAGAGGCTTAGAAAGCTCTACGTTTCACATTCATGGGACCATAGGCGCCGATACCGTGGGTGCTCCGGGGCTCGAGCACCCACGGAAAATACCGAGCACCCACGGAAAATGAGCACCCACGTGTGCCAGTGCCAGACTGCCAGTAGGCTACATTTATTTTAAATTAAACATTGCAGTTGGCGCTATGAAGCGTCTGCCACACTGTGATTGGTTATGTTGTTGTCAGTGACAGTGACATAACCAGTCGCATGCATGTTCCATATCCTATCCACCAATCACAGCGTTTCTGAAAACGTCCCATCCCCCACTATACAGTGCCGTGCGAGTATGTAATCATTTACTGCTTTCCGTAATCACTAATCATTAATCAGACTAAAATGGACAGATTTGTTATAAAAAAAGCCAAACCTATTAATATTGATATATCGACATCCACCACAAGTGCCCTCTCAGATAATAATAGCGAGGTTAGGAGCAGCGAGGCTAAGAACAGCGACGCTGGGAACAGCGACGCTAGGAACAGCGAGGCTAGGAACAGTGACGCTAGGAGCCGCGAGGCTAGGAGCAGCAATGAAGATGGACGACCACATAACAAGGGAAGAACATACCAGGCTAGTTGGAAAGAAACATTTCCCTGGATAGCTTATGACGCCACAAAAAACAAAGTGTTTTGTAACATCTGTACTACAGCTAAACACATGAATGTCCCTCTTCCATCATCAACCCACGACCAAGAATCTTTAAAAGCTTTCACTCAAGATGGTTTTTCGAGCTGGATTAAAGCACTCGAACGATTCCGATCACACGAAAAGTGCAATTTGCATCGCACTGCCACTAGCATTATGGCAGCTACTAATGCAGGTGTTAATGTCGCTGCTTCGCTCTCTGCTGGTAAACAAAGGCAGATGGCTGATGCCAGAATCGCTTTGCTGGCTATTCTTTCTACTCTCCAATTTCTTTCCTGTCAGGGAGTGGCCATTAGAGGAAAAACTGACCAAGAGTCAAATTGTATGCAGATGCTATATGTGCGTTCTAAAGATATCCCAGAATTAAAGTCATGGGTGGTTCGTCAGGAGAACAAGTGGCTCTCTCATGACATCCTAAACGAGATGATAGAAATGATGGCTCATGATGTCTTGAGAAAGCTAATTGGAGAAGTACAGTCTGCTGGGTTTTTTTCTGTAATTATGGATGAGACAACCGATATTACTGTCAAAGAACAAGTGTCTGTTTGCTTACGTTATGTGACTGAAAATCTGGAGCCAGAAGAACGTTTCTTAGGATTTTATGAGACATCAAAAACAACAGCAGACACACTTTTTCAGCTTTTAAAAGACGTTCTGATGAGATTCGCCCTGCCAGTCAATAAATGCAGAGGACAGTGCTATGACGGCGCATCAAATGTGTCCGGTATTCGAACAGGTCTGCAGGCTCGCATGCAGGCGCTGGAGCCTCGCGCACAGTACATCCATTGCACCGCACATGTTGTGAATTTGGTTGTGCATGATGTCTCCGAAAACATTCCTGCATGTCGCAACTTTTTGACAAATATTCGTGACCTGGTCACGCTCATCAGAAATTCACCAAAGCGACTGGCCTGGTTCCAGGAGTTTCAAGACAACAACGCTTCATCTCTTAGACCTCTGTGCCCTACCAGATGGACCTTGAAAACGGCCTCGTTACAATCCATTGCATCCAACTACAGTGTGCTGCTGGAATTTCTGGAGGACCTGTCTGAAAAAGAAAGGGGAGAGGTAGGAGGGAAAGCAAACGGTCTTCTAACGCACCTGCTGAAATTTAGCACCTTTTTCTCCTTGAAACTAATGCTGAAATTCTTCTCTCGCATGGAAACGGTCACTGTTGCACTACAAAACAGCCAGCTGCACCTACAGAAAGCTAGGCAGCTGATTGACACACTGAGAGAAGACATTAAGTGTCTTCGTGACGGATTCCAAGAATTTTGGATAAATACCACAGCAGAAGCGCATGTCCTTGACTTGGATAGCCCAAATGTGCCCAGACAAAGAAGAATCCCCCGGCGATTGGACAGTGGAGGTGCGGCGGCACACAGTTTTCAAACACCAGAGGCAATGTACCGACAGCAGTACTTTGAGGTCATGGATACAGCATCAACATCTCTGAACTGCAGATTTAATCCCTCTGTATTCAAACACATGCAAGATGTTGAAGATTTTGTAACCGGGAAGGCCGACTGTAAAGACATTATTCAGTTCTATGGGGATGATCTGGATGGAAGCAGGCTGACATTGCATAGAGACATGTGTTTGGACTTGGCAAAACAGAAAGGTGTTCATCTTAAAACTTTTCAAGATGTATATAACTTCATGAAAGGAGATGGAAGCGAGCACTTGAGAACATTACTACCAGAAGTCACAAAACTTTTGAAACTGGCTCTGACTGTCCCTGTAACTTCTTGCTGTTCAGAGAGGTCATTTTCTGGGATGCGCCGACTGAAAACTTATCTACGCTCAACAATGGGGCAAGCCCGACTAAATCACATCGTTATAATGAACTCTCACAAAGAAGTGGCTCGACAGCAGGACCTGGACATCATCGCTGATAATTTCATCAAGCGCACTGCTGTACGCAGAGACACGTTCCTCCTGAAGAACTAGCCTCAATGGTGAGTCAACAAATCTTTTTTTTTTTACTGTGTGGGCTTGACATTAGCCGCGTTTCCATTTCCCTTCAAATTGAAATTGCGAATTGAAAATATACACTAGGCAATTTCGCAAAAAAATCCAGTTTATCGCAAACAAGTTTTTATGCACGCATGAGGTTTTTCTGGCAATTCAAGAAAGGAATATTTCGCAAAACTGCAATGGAAACAGTTTTTGTGCATATATAGTCACCTGAAGACGCTGTGCGTTAGAGGTCCATGGCTATAGCTACGCAAATAATAATCATTTTATATAATTTTATTATAGCCTAACATTTAATAGGCTATATTTAAACCAGTGCGAGGCCCTGCACTTTGATGTGGATGCTCAATTGCGCATGATTAACAGTAGCCACGTTTCCATTAGGCCTACCCAATTGCGCAAATTTGGCCTATATTTTTATATTTTTACCTATATACTATTTCTACTTAAAAACTATAATTTCGTTATTTTACTAACCCAACTAATGATCCGCGTTTCAAATAGGTTTCACTTGAGGGGAAAAAAAATAAGTAGCTTTTTTCCTTCCACTTAAAAAGTTATACACTTTTTTTTTTTTTTTTTTTTATCTCCTTACAAAAATGTTATTTTCAACTTAAAAACAATAATTTCGTTATTTTAATAACCCAACTAATGACTTGAGTCATCCGCGTTTTCCAAAAGGTTTCACGTGAGAAAAAAAAGTAGCTTCCTTCCACTTAAAAAGAGTTACTCAATTTTTATTTTAATATAGTGGCCCTGGCTACAGGTTCTTTTTTGGCCTTAGAAAAACAGTAAAATCGATATGTTTTTTATATTAATTTGTGAATATTTTTAATGTTTAATAAAGGGGCAAAAAGTCATAAGCAAAACATTACATTTTGGTGTTCAACTTTGCGTTTTAAAAAGGATCACAAATAAATTTTATTTATTTACAAAAGTTTTATTGGGTTTGTTACGCTCCACGCGTGTTTTGTTTTGTTTTCATTGAACTGCGCACGTTAGTGCACTTCGCACGTGTTGGTTGTTGTGCTCACTGCTCATTGTCTTCTCTTTGTTTCTAGCTCACTCTCTGCTCGCAGGTGGCTGTGATTGGCCGAGTCGGATGTCAGTCATCAGGAGGCCGTCCAGCTGGTTCAAAAGGATGGCGTTTTCATTCATGCTGTCTCTCTCGATCGCGAACTGAGTTCGTTGTAGCGGAATGAGTTTTCTTTAGCGGATTGAGCTCTTTGTAGCGGAATGAGTTTTCTTTAGCCTATTGAGCTCTTTGTAGCGGAATGAGTTTTCTGTATCTGACTGAGCTCTGTGTAGCGCAATGAGTTTATATATGCACATATATGAAACCTATATGCAGCATATATGCACATATATTCTGCATATATACAGCATATATGCACATATATGATAATATATATGCTGCATATATGCGTATATAGGCAAAACTGAGGTGCTTATATGTGCATATACAGGCCATATAGGTCTCCTGTATTGCTTCTTTATATCCACATATAAGCCCTATATGTACATACAAGATATGCCTCCTATATAGCTCATGGCAGGATGGTCATTTTGTAGCTCATATCTCACTTTGGCAACTGTCATACATGATGCCTAGCTCTGATAGGCACATCTATCTATTCGAAGCTCACAGAGCTGAGAAGATCAAAAAGATATATTTTTTTCTGTTCAGATTTTTGTTCTTGTACTATTTGATTGTTAAGTAAATAAATAATGTACATTTCTACATTTTGGGCTTTTATTTATGTTGCCTACACTGTAAAAAAAGTGTAATTTTACAGGTAATGGTCTGTATTTTTTTTTTTACAGGATTTTACCATTTTTACCATCAGATATTTACTGTAATTTAAGATCCACTATTAAATGTACAGGTAATTGCTTGTATTTTGGTTTTACATAAATTTTACGTTTTTTTTTAAAGGAACTTGTATTTTTACAAAGTAATATTTTACAGATTTTTTCTGTGAAATTAGAAAACAAAAAAAAGAAGGTATAACTGC
This sequence comes from Vimba vimba, assembly GCA_022828995.1. NCBI lineage: Eukaryota > Metazoa > Chordata > Actinopteri > Cypriniformes > Leuciscidae > Vimba > Vimba vimba. The sequence continues at coordinate 30,963,944 of CM040837.1, read as the reverse complement.
AGAAATCTGCATCTATTCAATATGTTGTCCTTACAGATTATTAAGCATGTGGGGGTTAAAGTGAGTATTTTAAGGTTAAATAATAGTATTTGTACATAGTAGCCTACCCTACATAGGCTACAGTAGGCCTGTATTGAATTCTTTTTTATTGCATAGGCTATAGTCTTTTAATCTTGTCTTGCAAATAGATGCTCATTTTGATCATTATTTCATTGTCTTATTCTCCCATAATTTCATGTATATTTTATTAATATTTTTCCAAATCTCCGTTGGTGCACATTCAGGGCTTTGTGTGTGTGTGTGTGTGTGTGTGTGTGTGTGTGTGTGTGCGTGCGTGCGTGTGTGTGCGTGTGTGTGCGTGCGTGCGCGCGCGATGACGCAGATTCAAATTCGCCGCCATTACGTTTCCGCTGTTTAGTCCCGCCCACAACGGTTAGCTAATCGAGTTTGGATCTGTAAGCGGGAGATTTGAATTCAGTCTACTCTCGTGAAGTGGATTGTGAGATTAACAGTGGTTCAAAGCAATCGTATTCGTCGAGAGCAGCCGTGAGCTGGAGCTCTGTTGTCAGTTCAGTCCGTTTGGATCACTGATCTATATACTGTCATAATAGATCAATGGTTTGGATTCTTCGGAAATAACGCCCTTTTCAGTGAGCCTGGTTCGTCACAGCGGACATCATGCCAACCGATCACCGGCTGAGGTAAGAGTCTACATGTGAACGATATTTTATATTACATTTGTGTTAAGTTTACGTTACAGTTTTCAAGCTAACGTTAGCATGTTAGCTAAATGATTCCGTTAACTGGCGAGAGCTGGAGGCAAAACACTGAAAATGTAGCATCTTTACATTTTCCATCTGTTTTAAGAAAGATATCCCACACCTCAAAAGACCTAAAACAAGCTTTCGTAGACTTGTTATACATATCAAAGTCCGTTTAATTGTGTATAAAATCTTTGTTAATATGCGATAGTATCAGTCAGTAACGTTAAATCAATCTCTTAAATGGCGGCACATTTTGAAACACTGTCTGGAAGCTGAAAACTCTTCTCTTAAAAAATAGTAACCACGTTTTTGGCGGATTTTTATTACCATTTTTAATAACCAGTTATACAAATAGACCTAATGTTACCAAGGTTTTTTTTTTTTGTTGGTTAAACCATTTTCGTAAGGGTTAACGTGGCTATCAAGACCGTTAAGAAAACGAATTCAGTAAATACTGTAAGTTACTTGTTGATGATACAGGAAAGCACATGAGACTAGAATATGAACTCCACATGATAAATTGCATAATGCTGCATGCTCGCCAACATGTAGCTAATATAGAATGCTTATGTGCATATATTAGGCTTATAAAGTCAGTTGAGGTTTTGCATTGTCCCAGTGGAACATATTCTGACATGTGTAAATGTAATACTGAGTTGTAAAAAATTTTTTTTTTTTTTTTTTGATTTCAGGTCAAGTGGAAAGCAGAATGATCATGGAAAACAAGGTAAAGGAAGAAGTAATTTAAAATATTGTAATGGCCGAGTCTTCTGATTCCATATGATTGCACTAAAAGTGGCAGAAAATGTAATTTGTTTTATTTTATATTTTCCAATATGAATATTCATTTGATCCTTGTGAGGCCACTGGAGCTGCACAAGGTTTGGTTTTGCTACAGTAAGACCACGATTATGTTAGATTTCACCCATCTATTTTTTTTTTGTATCGTAACTAGGTTCTGTCATTTAGAAACATGGCTTTTTCTATCACTTAATGACACATATCTCTACTTTTCATTCCAGCCAGAGGATCTGACGGTTGCTGCTTGCATCTCAGCCTACCTGATGGACAATTCTTGCTGGATGAATGAACTTCACCTTCAACTCAACCTTGCCAAGACAGAACTGCTTATGGTTTCAGCCAAACCATGTGATCCTGCTGATTTGCCTTATACAACACCAGAAAGATCCGGCCCTTCCTATCGGAGCCACATAACTCCTTGTCTAAGCTCTTGTTCTATCCAGACTGGACTATTGTAATGCTCTCCTGGCAGGCCTTCCAGCGTCAGTCAAACCTCTGCAACTGATCCAGATGCTGCAGCAAGACCTAAACTCACTGCTTCAGATCTATGCGTCTCCAGAAGCTTGTGTTCTGCAAGTGAACGGCGCCTTGTGGTGCCATCATCCCAAAGAGACACCAAATCACTTTCACTGACCTTTACCTGGACTGTTCCCTGCTGGTGGAATGACCGGCGCAACTCAACACATTTTCAAGAAACCTCTAAAGATCCATCTTTTCATAAACACTTGACCCAATAATACTAAATCTTTGTTAAAAAAAAAAAAATGCTATGTGTACTGTGCTACACTAACTGGGACTTGTCACTGCACTTGTTGCTTCTATTGTTCTCTTAATTTTTAAAAGTCACTTTGGATAAAATGTAATTGTAAATGTGTAAAATAAGTTATATTAGAATATAAAGGCATACAGCAATTGCCTTTTAATGTGGATATTTTTACATGTTCTAAATGATATACTAAGATTGTATTTCCTATCATTCACGTATCTTGATGTTCAGTGTTTGTTTAATGAGTAATACTGTAAATGTGCAGGTATTCTGTACTTATGTTTAGTTAATTTAACAGACATTGACTGTACATTTGCTATTATTAAGTACTTAATTAGAGATTGGTTAAAGTTGTGAAATTTGAAATGCAAAAATTAAAACTGTAAATAATATACTAACTTTGTATTTGAATTGATGTACTTAATGCATTTTTATACATAACTTCATAGTAGGTGAACATATAGGAGCATATATGCACGCATATATAGGTGAACATATATAGGTGCATATATGCACACATATATAGGTGCATATATAGGTGAACATATAGGTGCATATATGCACACATATATAGGTGCATATATAGGTGAACATATAGGTGCATATATGCACACATATATAGGTGCATATATATGTGAACATATATGTACATATATGTGCATATATGTACATATAATATAGGAAAACGGCCAATTTTATATATGTCACATATATTCAAAACCTATATTAAAACATATATGTTTATATAGGTTATTTCCATGTGGGCAGCGGGAAGAGAACGAAGGTCAGTATATCGCGATATACACTGTATATACCAGATGATTGTCTAGACACACTAGGTAAGAAGTGAGCGCCACACATTGTATTTCTGTTTTTGTTAGACAGTTTAGGTGCCGGATGCACTGAAGATTTCGGTTTATTTTCTACATTTTGCTTTGGTTAGATTAGGTTTAGATTAAGGATTGTTTTGTTATATTTTGTTCTTTCCTTTGGCGCCGCTTTCGTTCTTTTCCCATTTTATTGTTTGTTTGTTTACATTTTCACCTTGTACATAGCGCACATTATTATTGTTATTTTACTGGATCTAGTGGCTTCGGCTTTTTGTGAATAAACGTCCAGTATTTTTTCTCTTTCAAAGTTTTGTCTGTCATGTTCTTCCACCTCATTTCATACCCAGCAGTACGTTAATATGTAAATGTTACGGTACATTCCCTAGACCCCTTAAAGTTCGTAACAGGGTTTAAATGGGAACATTTTTCTGCTCAAGTATAGGCCTATATACGGTTTAAAAGAGGAAAAACTAATGGACACAAAAGTAGCCTACTTTTGGACAGAATACGAGTTCTTTGTTAAATACATAAAATAAAATAAATATATTTTTTAGCCTATATGATAATGGATTCGAAACCTCAAAGAAAAGCCATGCCACTATCAAAAGAAACCTCGAAACATAAATGAGGTAGACACTCCCAGAAACTCATTATTTTAGTCGCAACAATCGGTTAATGGAAACGCTGTCCTTTCGCAATAGTTTTTTAATCAATATTTACAAAACATTATTTTTTCCAAGAAGCTGAACGCATTAGCGGTTACGTGTCAGTTAAACTTTTAATCTCCAATCCTGTTTGTATTTTTGAGAAGTGACGCTGTTGTGTTTGTTTGTATATCGGCCGCTGTCCATTAGCCTAAGGTTCTGAAATGCATTTTTTTTTTGAATAGCCTAGTCTATTTTTTTTTTTTTTTAAATGGCGTGCGCCCTTGAGCACCCACGGAGAAAAACATAAATCGGCGCCTATGCATGGGACCAAAATTTCAATAGTCAGACTCGGTACCAATTTCAGTCAAATTTCACGGTTCTCTGAACCAATTTTGGTACCAGAGGAAAAACTATTGTAACTTATGTTTTATTATTATATTTTTAACTATTTGAAAATAAAAACATGATTTTTTAATGCCATCATTTTCTTATGTGTGGGTCTGAGTGAGTTCACGTAGTGTAACAGTGCAGCGCTTCTGGGTTGTACGTCAGAACACAGGCTCACTATTGGCTAGGGATGGGAATTGATAAGAATTTAACGATTCCAATTCCATTATCGATATTGCTTATCGATCCGATTCCTTATATAAGTACAAATTTGTTTGTATTAACTCGCTTTAATATCAAATTATACAAAATAGAGTATACACAAATTATGTGTAGCAACCTCAGAACAAACCTAAAAGTAGGTGAGCTACTTCTCAAAGTAAAGTCCAGGGACCTATAGCCTAGGGCAGTGTTTCTCAACCAGTATGCCATGGCACGCTAGTGTGTGCCTTGAAAGATTATCAAGAAGAGTGCCTTAGGATTAGGAAATTGATCATTTTCACATTCATTGGTCCGGACAAAAAAATAAATAAAACTGCCATTTATGTGCCATAAAAACTAAAAACACAGACTGAAAACAGTTAAGGAAGAGCTTGTGTCTTTTGGAATATTAACTGTGCTCATTTGGATTAGGCTATTGAGTTACTAAAACAATCTTTGTCAAATAATACACAGGTTTTCTTCACATTTTGAAAGTTTTTGTTTCCATTTGTTTAATTTCAAGATCTGACTTATCCATTGTTGTTTTTACAGCTACAAAGCTGGGAGCACTAAATGATATTCAGTCACATTATACACGCTTTTAACATTAAATAAAGCACATAAATAGTGCCTGATATTATCATTGCCACACTTTGAGATTGTTGTTCCAGCGCGACGTCGCAGTAAAATAGGATCCGTTTCAAATAGAATCGTCGCGTGTCGCGGCTGGTTAAACTTTGATTAACATGGAAAATGATACTTTTTATCGCGTCGCGTCGCATGTAGTTATGACGCGTTCAGAGCGCTTCTGCCTCGATGCCATGTTTGCTCATAGTGTTTGCTACGTTCTGAACCAAAACAACGCAGCACGTGTGTGACGTCGTGTCACATTTGAACGAGCGGAACCGATAAGCGGAATCGTTAAGCAGGCATGCTAACGGTTCCAAGGAATCGCTTCACTGGGCACCGGTTCTGAAGAAGAACCGGTTCTCGGTTCCCATCCCTACTATTGGCCGACGCTGGTCATGTGTGTGATGCGTGTGATGCTGGCCAATAGTGAGCCTACGTTCTGACGACAACCCAGAAGTGCTGCGCTGTTACACTACGTGAACTCACTCAGAGAAACAGAAGAAAATGAAGAGTTGAATAAAGTTTTTTTTGCCCACAAAAAGTATTCTCGTCGCTTGATAAACTTATGGTTGAGCCACTGTAGTCACTGTATTTGAAGGCTACAGTTTTAATGCATTATTTATTTGTAATTAATAGTCTTGGACTATTTTAACGATGTCTTTACTAACTTTTCTGGGATGGCAGATATCAATTAACTAGAAGCCTATGGAGGAGTGAGCCAGCTCTCAGATTTCATCAAAAATATCTTAATTTGTGTTGTGAAGATGAACTAAAGTCTTATGGGGTTGGAACAACATGGGTGAGTAATTACTGACAGAATTGACATTTTTGGGTGAACTAAAATGAAGCTTAGATACACTTTTTCCACCGTGACGGTTCTGTTGCGGGTTCCCGGCCTGTGTCCATTCTCAAACCATATAGTTTGCCGATAGATAGTGCTGTGCGGATCATAATCCGCGGGTCGGGCGGGCCAAAAAAAAAAAAAAAAAAAAAATTACATTCCAATTAATCGAGGGTGGATGACAGATAAATCATTATAATTTGTTTTTTAATAAAGACACAGAACTCTCATCACGGTAAAACGCAATGAACGTGCATCAATCTTTTACTTTCGTTTTTTAACAACGTAATTCTCTTCAGGGAAAACCAATCAAGGAAAACAGATCAGGGCTCGACAATAACGATTGTCCGGGACACGTGTTTTTTTTTTTTTTTGAAGGGACAAGTGAAAGAGAATTTCACTTGCCCAACAGGACAAACGGCCTGATTACAACGTCAATATAAAAAAATAAAAATAACTAGGGAATCACAGAAAACGTGAGGATGATTCTAATTTAATTTAATTTAATTTAATTTAATTTAATTTAAGGCCTATTCTAAATGTCGACAAAAAAACTTGCGAAATGACTTCATTTTTTCCTCTCGTGATAAGTCAGTCCAAAAATCATGGCAACGCACGTTGATAGGTTTATGTATATCCCAGCCATCGCACTATCCATTATTATTAATCAAAGGAGACGTATGTGTGTTTTCCAATCATTAATGGTAAGGAACGATCCTTATTATACTTGTGAGCGGCACATATGAGGTGTTTCTGGGTGTTTCTCCGTCATATCTGCTTCGAGGTCTTGATTGTGGCATTTCTTTGAGGTTTAGAATCCAGTATTTCTGTAATTCTTTTGTCTTTTATGAATTTAATAAAGAACTCATATTCTGTCCAAACACACCCCGTCATCTACGTCAGGTGACCTGTAAATGCGCAAAAACTGTTTCCATTGCAGTTTTGCGAAATATTTATTTTTCGAATTGCCTGAAAAACCCCCTCATGCGAGCGCAAAAACTTTTTTGCGATAAATGGGAGTTTTTGCGAAATTTACATGTTTCCATTGGGCGTATTTTCAATTCGCAATTTCAGTTTGTGCAATTTGAAGGGTAATGGAAATGCGGCTAGTGTCGCTATAGAGTAAGTGTCCCTATAGAGTTGTTAGTGTTGCTATAGAGTCAGGGTCGCTATAGAGTTGTTAGTGTCGCTATAGAGTTGTTAGTGTCACTATAGAGTTGTTAGTGTCGCTATAGAGTCAGGGTTGTCAGTGTCGCTATAGAGTTGTTAGTGTCGCTATAGAGTTGTTAGTGTCGCTATAGAGTCAGTGTCGCTATAGAGTTAGGGTTGTCAGTGTCGCTATAGAGTTGTTAGTGTCGCTATAGAGTTGTTAGTGTCGCTATAGAGTTGTTAGTGTCGCTATAGAGTCAGTGTCGCTATAGAGTTAGGGTTGTCAGTGTCGCTATAGAGTTAATGTGGTTGAATGTGGTTTACAGGCTTCACAGAAAGAGATTGATGTGTTTGTGAAACAAACAGTGTTGCTGATTAAAGAAGAGTGGATTGATTAAAGCGGAGGAAATAACGGATCAAAATTAAATAGAAATAGCACATTAAAGTTAAACGTTACAACTGCATGTTGTAACCACAAAAGGTGAATTCAGTCAGTTTTTTGGTCAAATTGATTTTTTTGAAGACAATCAATCAAAATGAACATATACTCCACTATTAAAAAATTCTGTACAGAACAGAGACTGACTCAAACTCTTTTTAGACATTGTTTAAACTGTTATGAAGATCTGTTACGATGTCTAAACTGTTCTGGGTTCAGCTGCTACTTTTAGTGTTCAAATGTTTGAATTACACATAGATGAAAAATGTATGAGATCTAAAATTAGGAGCGAAACGCCACTCATTTTTAAGATTTTGGTGAATACAGACTCATATTATTAGAACCGCAGTAATGCTCATATCCATTAATAAAATAATAAATGTAAGTAATACTTGCCAACAACTCCCGAGACGACAATAACCAGAGGAATTAAAGCATAAAGCCAGTGTAGATCAGAGGAGCTGAGAGGAGCTGGGCTGGAGGAAACTGGACCTTCTGTAAGAGACAGCAGGAACAAGAAAAGATAATAATCAGTGACTCAACTCTTAATCCAAGAACCACAAATGCCTCACCATCTGCCAAATTATCAGACAAGCATTTGATCTTTCTAATAAGTCTATGAAGGATCTGTATATTTTGCACAGTATTCAACAAATTATTCAAGAAATTATGCAAGTAATAGTTTTCTTCTATTCCAAATAAATAATTAAATAAATCATGGAGTTAATGCTGTGGATCAAACGATGCATCACATCTGATTATTTACATCATGCATAGATGTCATCACTCATAACTTCATTTCTTTAAAGGGGACATCGGATGCCCATTTTCCACAAGTTGGTGTGATTCTTTAGGGAGTTCATGTAAATAGGGTTGTGCCGATAGACGATAGTATCGTGTATCGACGATAGACAGAGATATCGCCGATGACAGATGCCTTTGACGATATCAATACGATAATTGGCTTGTTTTTCCATTAATGTATTAAATCATTATTATTATGAAGCTAGTATAGTTATTAAATTAATTAGGAACTACAATTATATTTGCCTTGCCTAAATTCATAAGGACATCACCACATAACCACACTTGCGCCATATCACGCGCGTATGAGGACTCCTCAAAGAAAATGTTTTTAAAACAGACAAAACAAAAACTACATCCCACAACGAAATTTCATTGCAAGGTGATCCATTCACAAATTGTCAAGAGTGCTTTAACAGACGCATAATTTTTATACAGAGCCAAGATGAAGACGCGGCATCGTTGTTCGTCAGTATTTTGTTTCCATAGCACATTAACAAAATATTTAATGACACGAATAACACTAAAAACAATACAATTACAAAATATTAATTATAATAATAATATCAATAAAATGATATAGGCCGCCTAGGCCTAATAAAAGTCTTTAGTTCACGAAGCATCTGTGAAACTCTGCCATCTGTGAAAATCACAAGCAACTTCAAACTTGTTTAACAAGAAATATTCTTCTAATTTTTTCGCTGTCAATAATGTAAGTCCACAAGAGAAATATTCAGCCAGTAAATTAAGATAGTTGCTGTAGCCTACCGTTATCCGTCGACTCTGAGAGAACGCGCCGTTAATGCAGCGAAAGCTCAGTCCGTTTCTGCTTTCGTTTTCAGGGATTGAGCGCGTTTACATGCACGTTATTAACTCGATTATGCTGAATAAACTGACAATGCATGTGGTCATGTAAACGGATTAACCCGTTTTCCTTTATCAGAGTCAAGTCATAAGTTTAAGTCGGCGTATAACCGATCGACTTTTAGATTTTTGCCTCTGATTTCTCCTGGCATTTAAAACACCTGCGTTATTGAAGTGCGGTGCGCATGTGAAGTGCATCCAGACAGAGAGAGCACTGGTAGGAGGACATATATCGCAGACTCCGACTCTTTCTTGAATCAAGAAATTAAAACGTGTTCACATCTCGTCAAACAGTCAAAATGCTGCAGATCTGTAACGGCATGAGAGGATAATGTGTGTCCGTAAATTTCCCGCTGACATGTTGAAATACTCCGAGTCAGATACAAGAATGATTAGGATCTTTTTTTTACCTCACTATACCAGGAAATAACCTGATTTAGCCTATTTATAAACACTCCACCTTTGCTAGCAAAATAGAAAAAAGATTCTCATTTAAAACGAAGTAATAAAACAAGCAAATTGATGAGTAAATAAGCAAGTTAATAATCAAATAAGTAAGCCCCGCCCCCTCACGATAATATCGTGTATCGCCGATCTCACAGGCTGACGATATGAAAATGGAGCATATCGCGCAACCCTAGTTTGTAATATACTTTGGTTAAAATTCCCAATGGTTGTGTAAAACACCCTTTTACCTCTTGTTCACAGTGCATGTCTCTTTAAATGATAATGAGCAACTCTCACCCCACCCCTCTCTACCAAGGGGGGTGTTGAATGGCTGAGGGCAGAAATATGCTAATATGGAACAATCCGTCAGCACTCGTGGGCGGAGCATGAGCATTATGACATCATAGTACTCAAAACATCCAAATGGCTTGATTGAGAGTGTTTAGACTTTTTGAGGATTAAAAAAAGAGGAGTGAATGGATTTTTTTCATTGCATGGTGGTTGTGTCCACACACTGCAAAGACACATTTATATGCAAACACCATATAAAAGTGAGTTTTGCATCCGATGACCCCTTTAAATTAGCCTGGTTAAAACCAGACCATTCTCAGTAGTAACTGAGTTATGGTCTGGCAAAGCTTCATTAATAACTCATTTCCAAAGGGGCGTCGTCACTCAAATGCCTCTGGGCGCAATTAGATAGACCTAAAACCAATCAGAGTGATCCTCATCGTGTAAAGCCCGCCTCAACATTTCTGATTGGTGCCTCTTTGCCAGACTACTTGCAGAGCAAATCTAAATTTGCGGAAGTATGTCTGGGTTTTCCCAGGCTAACGTTTCCTTTAAATGAAAACAGCAGATAAAATGCTTAGAAATGTGATTCTAGCTCAAGTAGGAATAACATCAACTTAATTTTTACAACTTTATGAACACAATCATTATCATTTATGTTATTTTTTATTCATAATCCTGACTCTGGGACATTACATTGCTTATTATAGTAATATACTCACTGTTGACCACAAGCGTGGCAGTCACCTCACACACTTTCTTTCCAGTGTAGGCTTCTGCTTTATAGAGTCCAGATCTGGAGATGTCCACATTCTGAATGATTAGAGATAAACGTCCTTTTCCAACTATCAGTGTAACTCCAGGTTCTGGAAGATCATCATAGACCCAAGGCTTCTGCGCAATAAGAACAGCATATTCCTTCTTGTCTTCTTTAAAAATAATCCTCACTTCATCTGCTTTCTCCACTTCATCGATGTCGAAGGATATTGTAACATTCTGTCCATCGATCGCCTCGAACTTCGACCCAGCAACATCCAGAGCTGCAAATCAGAACCAGTGCATTAGAATAATGAGGAATAAACTGACAGTAGATTTTTTCAGTTAACAACAAAAATCTGCCGATTAAATAAATAGTCTACCTATATGGAAAAAGTACCAAATTGATAGTGACAATGGTTTTCATCGTTAGCAAAATCCCGGAAAATTAGCTTTGAAATAAATAATGAATTGAGTCATTATTAATGAATCAGAATTGAGTCTGTTTTGACGCATAAGGGGGCTCCGCATCCGTCATGCTAGTTAAAGGATTAGTTCACTTTCAAAAAAATTTTTGCTGATAATTTACTCGCCCCGATGTCATCCAAGATATCCATGTCTTTCTTTCTTCAGTCGAAAAGAAATTAAGGTTTTTGAGGAAAACATTCCAGGATTTTTCTACACAGAATGGACTTCAATTGCAACCAACTATACCAATGTTCAAAGAAGGTTCAAATGTCCGTCTCAATGCAGCTTAAAAGTCTCTACACGATCCCAGTCAAGAAATAAGAGTCTTATCTAGCGAAACGATCGGTCATTTAAAAAAAAATAATAATAATTTATACATACACTTTTTAACCACAAATGTCTGTCTTGTACCATCTCTGAGATGCGGCACGCATTATGTCATCACGTTGGAAAGGTCACGAACAAAATAAAAATAGTAATAATAATAATAATTATAAATTAAAACAAAGATGTCGGACGATTTTGAAGTTGGAGGAGAAAATTGGATTAAATTTTTCACCCTTCCCTACCTTTATGAACTGGAGTACACAGACAAATTAAGATAGATGACGACGCGTGACCTTTCCAACGTGATGACGCAATGCATAGCACTCAGAGATGATACACAACAAGCATTTGTGGAAAAAAGTATATAAATATATATATATATTTTTAGAAAAAGACCGATCGTTTCGCTAGATAAGACCCTTATTTCTCAACTGGGATCGTGTCGAGACTTTGAAGCTGCATTGAGACGGACATTTGAACCTTCTTTGAATATTGGTTCAATCCTTTAAGCAGCGCTAACAGGTCAACAGGGAACCGCTATTTTTTCTTCTTCTCATGAGATTTGCAGCAGTGTTGCTGTCCTACACTGATCATTTGTCGAATTCCATTAATTGAGTTAAATCTATGTAATGTCCAGTTCGATGAAGAAATAGCTGCTCGTTTAAAGGTCCCATATTGTCAAAACTGAAATTTCCTGTCTTTTTTCATGATTACAGAGGTCTAGGGGCTATGAAACTACCATATAAGTTTCAAAACAGTCAATCCACAGACAAATGCAGTGGTGCCAACTCTCACGCATTCACCACACACTCTCACGCCACACATCCATTTTCTCACGCACAGAAAATCGCGAAGCAAAGAGGACACGGAGACCGACAGACTAGATAGAGCAGGTTACTTATGATATATATATATAAAAATCTCAGCTCAGATTCCATGAATTTTATTACAAAATTCAAACAATAAATACCGTTTTGGCGCTTGTAAATGTGACGTGACAGATCCCTAGCGGTACGTGAACCGATCATCTAGCTAATAGTAAATAAACACAAATAAATAATGTTGAAAGAAACAGTGCAACTTACCAAAATGTATATTCCTCATACATAATATCGATCCATCAGTGTTTTTCAACCGCGGAAAGGGGTCAATAAAACAGCTGGAGAACAATTGTCACACAACATTTACCTCAGGATAGCCATTAATTACCATAATATAGGCTATAGCACGTTAGTTGGCTAGAAAAAGAGCTATAGAGAGTATTTTGCTAAATGTGTACTATATTACATATTTATTATATTTTTGCTTATATCATTAAATAAAGTTGTTATTATTCTTGGTTTTTAATAAAGACTCAGAGTTCTCATTTTTCAGTCAAACGCACAGAACAAAAAGTGCGTCCTCCTTTACTGCGTGTTCAGTCAAACATATACAGCCCTTCTTCACTGCTCAGCTTCGTGAACTTTTCTTCACTCAGTCCTTTAGTGAATATGTCTGCAACCATATCTTCAGTGTTGCAGTATTTCAAGTCTATGACTCCACTTGCAATTTGCTCTTGAATGAAGTGGTGCTTGATGTCAATGTGTTTGGCACGACCATGAAATTGAGGGTTCTTTGCCATGCAGATAGCGGACTGATTATCTTCAAACATCAACATCGGTCCTGTTTGATTTACCTTTACACCTGTCATCAGTTGTCGCATCCAAACCGCTTCTTGAGCTGCGCTTGTCAACGCCATGTACTCAGCTTCAGCAGTGGAAAGAGCTACGCATGTCTGCTTCTTGCTTCTCCAACTCACAGCTGCTCCGCTGATTTGAAACATGTATCCTGAAACAGATTTGCGATCATCTTGGTCTCCAGCCCAATCTGCATCTGAAAATCCTATGCATTCCTTTGGCTTGTCCTTGCTATACAGCAAACCTAGATGCAGAGTGCCATTCAGGTATCTCATGATTCGTTTGACAGCCATCCAATGATGCTTTGTGGGTTTAGCACAGAATCTTGCAACATTGTTTACAGCATAAGCAATGTCTGGTCTTGTTCTTGTTGACAAATAAAGCAGACTACCAACAGCAGACTGAAATTGTGTCGGATCCAGTCCTTCTTTGTCATCAGAGAGTTTGACGAGGTTCGAGTTCATGTCTACTGGTGTGCTTACTGGCGTTGAATTTTCCATTCCGAATTTGAAATTCTCCAACACATTTTTGATACATGTTGTCTGACCAATCCAGATTTCTCCAGCTTCTGGTTTTTGGACAATTTTCACACCAAGAAAATGAGTTAGCTCACCCATGTCCTTTATCTCAAATTGTTTTGAAAGCATTTTCTTCACCTCCATCATCCGTTTATCATTGCGTCCAGCCAGAAGAAACAGCAATCGTCAGCAGGTTTATTAGACTGTTGCCTCTTTAAGACCAAATGCAGATCTAATCATTATTACGCATCATATTTTCTCAAAACTATTTACGCCCATTTAAGACAAACTATTTAAGTGAATAAACGGTTTACGTGAAACTATTTAAGTGAATAAACGGTTTACGTGAATCTCCAAGACGGCCATTTTGACATATTTGTGTGTATATTTGATCGTTTAGATGCGCACACGAAGCCCAAAATATGCGTTGCTTGTCTCGTTGCGTTGTGTTTCGGAGAGCATTTGGAACAGCGCCTATTGCGTCAATTTTGGTACTTTTAATAGCCTTTTATTATCAAACGCGTCCCGCAGTTTAGCAACAGTATAGACTACATTTTACAACAATCACCGATCGTGCAGATTCTGACGTTACGTTTGGGTTTTAAGGAGAAATGACAGCGCACCGCTGTGAAGGGAAGGAAGTTGCGCTGGAGAGAATGTGGCTTTAGTTTTTAATGGTTATACCTCAAATATCTTCTTTTTTATAATCATTGGAAGCCAAAATCTAAATCTAAAATAAAATTAGTTTAATATCAAGATCTAAAGTGTAAGCGTTTGAATGTTTAGTTCTGTCCTCATCGTCACTCATTAAGCAGGGCTGTTGTGTTGTGCGCGCCGTGGCTCCGCGTGAAAGATCGCTCTCTTACTCACACATCTCTCTCTTTAGCAAAAATGCATCACAGACAAATGGTTCAATATTATTATTTATAGAAGTGGCTGGCGAGATTAAATTAGCAAGATAATAATTTCTTAATAGCAATAATAAATAGCACATGTACTTTCTTAATTTCTCCATTACCGACAGCAGAACCGATAACGTCCGAGCTTATCGATCCAGCTGTCTTTCAAAATTCAGCACCGGGGCCCGTTTAATACCAGGTTTCGGTACCCATCCCTATCCGTGCGTAAGACTTTCAGTTGTCTTCCAGTAGATTTTTCTGTCATAGCCTTCCATTCTAGGAACTTCTGAAAAACTTAATCTTTCCGCTTCAGAACATACACCCATACATAGTGAGTATTCTCATCAATGAATGTCAGAAAATATTCAGCTCCACTCAAGGATTTTGCTCTTTTGCGATCACTGCTTTTGAACATGCTGCGATGATGCTTTCCTTCAGCACATGAATCACAAAAGTCTATGTCTTTTGACACATCAAAGTCAAAGCCATCAACTAAATACTCATTACACAGCTTCTTCAGATTTTGTACACCTAGATGACCATAACGTCGGTGCCAGGTTTGTTCCTTAGTATCTTTATGCAAATTCACATTTTCTGTTATGCAAGTGATCACTTTCTCTACATTTCACATAATAGAGACTGCCATTTTTTGTTGCAGTAGCAATCAGTTTTTGATTAACATCCGTGATGCAGCATCTATTCTGTGAACTTGACTTTTTTTCCAGACTGAGTTACCTTGGACACACTCAGTAAGTTGTATGACAATTGTGGTACATACAAAACATCATTCAGCTTACATTCTTTTGTCTTACCATCAGACAATGTCATCTTCAGCCGCACAACTCCACGTCCTGTTGCTTCAACAGAGTAACCATCTCCAAGTGTTACTTCTTGTGAGGATTCCAGACTTTTAAACTCAACAAACTGTTTCTTGTCATTGCACATGTGACAGGTTGCTCCTGAATCTACAATCCAGCTATCCATTCTTTCATCAGAACTTGATGATAGTGCATGACTCACCATTAGTCCAACACTCTCACTATCTGAATCACTGTCTTGTTTTTTCACTTGTGCCTTGTTTGCTTTGTGTTTATAACCCACCTTCATACTCTCTTTGTTGAAGTCTGTGCTTGCAAAATATTTGTTGAACTCTCTGCAGTCACGCTTGATATGTCCATACCTTCCACAGTAGTAACACTTTGGGACTTTTCTACGGTGGCCGAGAAGGGTCACAACACAAACAAATGCCACAACAACTACATATTCAGAAAACACCTCCAAATTCAGAAAACACATGCAAACGCCACAACAACTACATATTCAGAAAACAACTTTGTCGAGTTCACATCACGTACGCTGCAAATATTCACAGCACGAGCAAATAGGGAAACTAACTGCAAACTGCAAAGACACAACGGAAATGTTTCCAGGAGGGCCATAATCAGTGACGGCTACAAGAGGTAAGTGTTTCTCTTTTATTATGACAGACTAGTCGATGTGCTCTGATACCGAAGTGGTTTTGTGTGTTTTCAACATATTAAGTTATTGTCCCCAGTTTATGCTAGCTTATTCGCCCAAGTTTTCTTCTGAAACTGATTCAACGATTTTTTCCACACGACAGTAGAATCTTCCGGCTCTCCAATCAAATAGAGCAAAGACGGTTCTATTGACAGTACAATGGTAGCCAGCGCACGATCACTTTTAGCCATATAAATTGCTAACTTACTTGGATCAGATCGTGGAGCAGTCTCTGTACCATTTACCAATTATAATAAAAACGCATTATATTTAATTTGAGTTATTTTTAACCTTAAATAATTCTACCAGCTGATAGGGCTCTCTGTATGTTTACAGCATAGGTGATTTTTTTTTTTTCTTGAGAAAAATTAACGCCTATCTTGTGTACCTAATATTTATCCAAATGAGTCAATATTAAATCAAATCACAAGAATTTAATTGAAATCTTGAAATTTGTTTCAAGCAATAATATAAAATAAAATAAACATAGCTTACCAGAAATTGTACAATATAAACATTGTAACATGTTGTCACTAAACCTAATAAAATTCAGTTTAGTTACTAAAATCAAACTATGAATTGGAAGAATATCTCCTGAGTGAGAGACACAAAGCAGAGACAGATCCTGAGCAAGTACAGGCTGAGTGAAGTGAACACAGTCTAGCCATCGAGACCGGCAGACACAGAGCAAAGGGTGTGTGTTCACTGTAGGACAGGAGAGATCGAAACAGAAACGCACTTCCTCCTTCACTCACTGTCACAAATACAGTTCAATCAGAGACCTCTACTCACTAACTTAATACAGCCATGGCTGAAGTAGATCAGATAAAGATCCTACTGGGAGAGGGACAGACAGCAGCACTGTGGCTGCCAGATACATGTGTGTGTGCCACAGCCTGAGAGACAGCTGGGGTCCGTTCTTCGTACGTCGCTAACTCACTTAGCTGGATTTGATTGTTGGCGATTTGGTTTAAAAAACAGTTTTAGGTTTTTTTTTGTGGCATTTCCAAGCCACTTAAGACCCAATGTTGTAAAGCAGTTTTTTTTTTTTTTAGGCTATCATATTGTTTATGAAGATCATACAATCATGACCATGCCGATTACAGATATGTCACTCAGGCTTCACTAACGTGATTGGTAGACTGCAAGGCCTCATTGAAGGGGATTATGTGAACAGAAAGGGGGTTCACAATGTAAATGTGCAGCCCAGTTACTATTGGGATTCTTAATATTCCAGATTAATAATATTATATCAAATAAAAAAAGGCAGTTGACTAAAATCTTCCATATCACAAATGTGAAAGCAAAATGGGCAGGATCTGTGCATGACTTAATAATTTTTTAGAGATTCACATTTATGCACATTATTTGAAAGTGGTAAGAAAAGTTCCACAATTAAATATCAAGCTCACTGTATTACATACACTTATGCTGATCCTAACAGAACTGCATTTTTCATAGGTGATTATGACATGTTCCTGCCTGCAGACAGGTGTTTTATGACCCCATTCCCTGACCCAAACCATTTACAATGCAGCTCTAGCCAGGACAAGGGCACACAATGAAATGAACTTTGGCTAAAGGGAAGATTTCAGTGTCTGAAAAGTCTGAGGGTTGCACACCTGACAGGGCCCGTGACATTGTTGCATGTGCCATATTACACAACATTGCCAAAAAACAAACACTTT
The DNA here is from genome assembly GCA_022828995.1 of Vimba vimba. Taxonomy (NCBI): domain Eukaryota; kingdom Metazoa; phylum Chordata; class Actinopteri; order Cypriniformes; family Leuciscidae; genus Vimba; species Vimba vimba. Next base: position 30,946,233 of record CM040837.1, on the reverse strand, counting down.
TCATTAAATGTTTGATAAAAGACAAATATGGTTAGTTCCTTGAGTTTTATTTCAATTGTTCTTTGTAAAGAAAAGCCAGTGGTCAAGTGCCTGCAACAAGAGATATTAGACACATGCCTCATGCAACAAATAAAAAGGAAAAGTTGGCTATACACTGCCCACCTGTAGGCCTATGTCTCCTCTGTCTGTGCACACTCTTCTGTAGGCCTTTCTGTAGATGTGGAATCCTGCAACTTATATTGCAGACATAAATCATACAAGTATAAATTAAGTAAAATTATTTATGCACTTGCAGGTAGGCTAGTTCCTCCATATGACAGTTATCTGAGAGGGTTTATTCACTGTCCAGTGCAATGGGAACAAATGGACATTACAAAGGCTTATACTTTCTTTCCTTTGGAAAGTTAGAAAATGTCCACTTACTGCACATATTTCAGCCACCACTTTCTTGGGAACAGATAAAAGTGTTGGTGTATTATGTTAAAGTGCACAAAAGAGGAAAACACAATGTCATTACAATGAACTACACTCGGGAAAAATGTGATCAATAACTCATGGCAAAATATTTTTACATTAACATAAGTTTATCAGTTTTCACTTTCACAAGTTAAAGCAATTCATCATTACTCAAGATTTAACAGCTGAAATGACTATACAGCCTTAGTTTAATGCAGAAAAAAATATTTTACAGTGTAGGCTACTAAGATCTTTTCTATTTTTCTCAGCCTTTTTCTTGGTTGCTTTTATAAACAGACAATAACCATTTGTTTAACAGTGCCTTTTATAGAAGAGACTATAATATAACTAAAAATTACCATTATGTAGAATATTTTTGTACTTCACTTTTATTTGTTCCCATGTTCTAGTGTGGTGACTCTGACATTACAATGAACAAAGTAATTATGCAGTTATTAAAATACAAAAATATAAGCTAATAAGTGATAAAACCATCTAACATGGCCACTTCTAACGGATTTTTAATTGTCTGCTACTTTTTGCCAGCCCTCTCTCCTGACTTTTGCAGACTTTGAGGTGTTCCCTGGCATTTTGATTAAACATTACAATTCCGAATAAACTTCGACTATTAGTTCTTGCTCTGCTGAGGAGAAAAACTGAGCGCGCTCTTTGGCCACGCTGTGCAGCCAATAGCAGCGTTGCTGATCAATGTTTCTACTATCGATACATATCCCCTTTTAAATGTATTTTAATAACTGCATAATTACTTTGTTCATTGTAATGTCAGAGTCACCACACTAGAACATGGGAGCAAATAAAAGTGAAGTACAAAAATATTCTACATAATGGTAATTTTTAGTTATATTATAGTCTCTTCTATAAAAGGCACTGTTAAACAAATGGTTATTGTCTGTTTATAAAAGCAACCAAGAAAAAGGCTGAAAAAATAGAAAAGATCTTAGTAGCCTACACTGTAAAATAATTTTTTCTGCATTAAATTAAGGCCGTATAGTCATTTCAACTGTTAAATCTTGAGTAATGATGAATTGCTTTGACTTGTGAAAGTGAAAACTGATAAACTTATGTTAATGTAAAAATATTTTGCCATGAGTTATTGATCACATTTTTCCCGAGTGTAGTTCATTGTAATGACATTGTGTTTTCCTCTTTTGTGCACTTTTACATAATTATCTCAGATAACTCAATCCAGCTATACTAATCATATCCGGCAGGTGTGTTCGAAGAACCTAATTAGCCAGATCATGATTAGCACGATGATATCATCTTGGATGTGTAATTTGATCTCGGATGTTTTAGGCCTAAGCAACGTAGGAAGAACGGGCCCCGGGGGAATGTGTTAGTGCGTGTCTGACCGACCTCAGTGTGTTTCCCTACTGTCCACCACACCCTCGGTCATGTGTATATGTTAAAACACTGACTGTGGCATAAAATGTTCACAGATATTATGATTTGTTACACAGTTCATTTGTACAATTAATTTAAGTTGTACATTTAGATTTAAGTTGTTATATTTTGATGTCTTTACTCTTTATAATTATTCTGTGTTCCAAGCTTTGGCAATATTGTAATATGCACAGCCATACCAATAAAGCAATTTTGAATTTGAATTTACAAAAATGTTTTGACAATCACAATACACTTACGCGAAGGAGAGTCCGATTCAGGCTGGGAGTTGAAAAACACCGGTCTGCAGCCTCACGGCCCGTTTAAAAGCACGTTTCAGTGCACATCACTATATAACATGTTCATATCGCAATGAAAATACAATTCATCTTTCAGTCCTACTTCCTACCGCATAAAAAAACTCGGGTGATCTTGTAGAGAGCGCGCGCGCGCACACGCGGATCGCCAAGCGCGCTCCATCAAAGATTTTGTTCTGAAGGAGAAAAAAAAAGCATATTGCTGGACTCGGGCGAGACCAACTAGATCATTTGGCGACCAAGTCCGCGTCCCAATACAAACGAGCTAGACCAAGACAAGTCGACTCGAGGATTACAGAACTATTCCCTATGATGTCCACACAGAACTGCCCACCTGCCTGTAGCGATAAAGAGCCAGGCTACGGTGATCATCTTGTGCAAAATGAAAAAAAGCTTTAAAACATAAGTCCCAAAGTATACTTAAGTGTTGACGCAAATCTTCACCCCTTATATCTGGATCCAACTCTGCCCCTGGATCTCGTGTAATGCAGTGAGATGCTACTGGACAGTTTGGGAACATCAAATAAATAAAAAAAATCGCTACCCTGCCTCTTTCACTCCCCTCCCTACTCCAGTCCAATCATGACGCTTGTTTATTAAACCGTCAGCCAATAAGATGTAGCCTACTCTTTTGCTGTTTGACAAACGGAGGACGTCCATGCCAGTAGTGACAGAAATGCACCTCAAGCTGATTGTAAACCGCCAAAAAAAAAGGAAGAGGAAAAAAAGAAGGAAAACGGAGGACGTGACACACACTGACACACACACACACACACACACACACACACACACACACACATACATACATATATACATATAATTAAAAATGAAAAAAGACGTGCTGAGTAAAAACCGCATCCACGCCAACAATAGGTTTCAGTTTATTTTAAAGCAACTAACAAATATTCACAACGAATTCTGCCGACAAATTAATTATGACCGCCGCTAGCGTAGCTAGCGAAAGCGGTCATATAGGGATTGTCAAAGTTTTTTTTTTTTTTTTTCCGTCACCTTACTGAATTTTTCGTCAACGATACCAGGGACACCGAAACACCGGGGAACATGAAATTTGGTGGGCATGTAGCCCCACTAGACTTGTACGGAAAAATTTCGTTTGGTCCCCGGGGGCCATCCCCCCCCCCCCCCCCCGCGCTGGGCCCCCCCCAAACCCCAAAAAATGCAGTTTTTCCTAAATAACTACCTGAACCGTGGCACCGAGGATGAAGAATTTTTTATGGTATGTTGGTCTACTAGACTTTTATGGAAAAATTTTGTTTGGTCCCCGGGGGCCACTTACCCCCCCGCGCTGGGGCCCCCGTGAATTTTTCGTCAACGATACCAGGGACACCGAAACACCGGGGAACATGAAATTTGGTGGGCATGTAGCCCCACTAGACTTTTACGGAAAAATTTCGTTTGGTCCCCGGGGGCCACTCCCCCCCCCCCGCGCTGGGCCCCCCAAACCCAAAAAATGCAGTTTTTCCTAAATAACTACCTGAACCGTGGCACCGAGGATGAAGAATTTTTTATGGTATGTTGGTCTACTAGACTTTTATGGAAAAATTTCGTTTGGTCCCCGGGGGCCACTTACCCCCCCGCGCTGGGGCCCCCGTGAATTTTTCGTCAACGATACCAGGGACACCGAAACACCGGGGAACATGAAATTTGGTGGGCATGTAGCCCCACTAGACTTTTACGGAAAAATTTCGTTTGGTCCCCGGGGGCCACTCCCCCCCCCCGCGCTGGGCCCCCCAAACCCAAAAAATGCAGTTTTTCCTAAATAACTACCTGAACCGTGGCACCGAGGATGAAGAATTTTTTATGGTATGTTGCTCTTAAGGGCCCACATCAACCTAGCCCATAATCACTCATTTGTGATTTGCGCCCCTCCCATAAAAAATGAAAATGCAATATTATTCTACTTTAATCGCCCCTATCTTCAGTTGAGATGTTCAGAACTGCACCATATTTCATGTGTATGATTAACTTGACATCCTCTGGGGGTATGCTAAGTTTCGTAGAATTTCATCCATGGGGGGGTATAAAATAAATTCATTTATGTGCACATTTAGTGACTGTACACTCATCGGCCTGTAGATGGTGGTGTTGAGCGAAGGGTTGCTGGTTTAGGATGATACTGTCACACACACACATGCAGGAATACAAACAAACGCAAGCATGCACACACACTGACATCCACACGCACAGACACACACCCATACACACACATACAAATCAACATGCACAGACACACACACACAAACACACACGCGCACACACATGTACGCACGCACACATACACGCACAGACACACACACACAAACACACACATACACAAACACACACACATACACACAGACATGCACATACTACTACTTTTTTTAGGTATATACATAAACACGCAATACAGCCAAATTGCTCCACGTCATTTATTTTTGTGGAAAGCCAGTGCAGGCCTGAGCGGCGGTCATATTTTGTACCGCCCTGCGGTAGCCTACATCTAGTTTAATAGGCAAGTCTAAATTCCGATTTATAAAAAATGCTCTCTTAATATTACTTGAAAACGTCATAGCATACTATTTGTTAAACAACGCAATGTGTTTACTATTTGTTAAATATGCAGTATGTTAGTTCAACATAAACAGAGTCATATTTAGGTTATATCTAAATAGATTCTTACTCTCGGATGCAAACATATTTTACTTACTTGTGACAGCGAGGGAGTGTCGAAAAAACAGTTCATCGTGAGATTTGTGACTGTTCTTGCAAAATGGCTCATTTATATCCAGAGAGTTGCGTTGCAGCTTGCAGGCGGTCTTCACCACACCGTCAGTCCATGGTCACGTGATCAGTGGCGGTGTTCGATTCCGACTGAAGGATTCAATGGAATCGACTCCATTTACTTTAAGTCAAATCAGGGTCGGCAATATAAGATAACAAGATACAATACATGAAGCCTAATACCTTTATTAAAACAACACACCTTAGTGAATACTACCTAATTTTAAAGAGGGAAAAGACACGAGAAAAAGCCTTGGTCGAATATTATTTCAGAGTTAAATAAACGAGAGAAAAGGTAATGTAGGCTATTCTTTAATTAATTAATCTAAATTAATTAACTAAATTAATTAAATTAATTGTCATCACTTATAATAGCGCAAAAAAGCTGATTGGACAGGAGAGTTCAAAAGAATATCTAGTGTAGGCCTAACCTAAAGACATACAATAATGTACATTTATTATTGTGTTTATTCTTGTTGGCAGTTTTTTATTATTATGATTAGTTAAATTAAGACAAATTAGGATACATTGGCAATATATATATATAACCGATGAAACCACATGGTACGGAATTATGTAGCCAATTAACATATCCCAGTCTCTCCACTCTTCTGTTTTCATAGGGTAATGTTTTAGCTACATACAATATACTGGGACTGGTGCTAATTATAAATGTAGCATGCGGTACAAGACGTGGTTCTTTAAACTAATTAATTTAACTACAGTATGGTTATGGGCGCTTCCGAAACACTGCTTCAGTTAACATCATTAAAATGATGTTAACGGGATAGTTCACTTTGAAATTAAATTTTGGTATGTTTTAGCTTACCTCAAGGGCATCCAAGATGTAGGTGTCTTTTTTTCCGCAGTAGTTTCAATTTTGATATTTTTAGGTCAAACCGTTCTTGTCTGACAGTCATATAATGCAGGTCTATGGTCACTGTCTCAAAGAGCATGCACAAGTCCAAATTAAAACAATTCCCCACAGGCCCGGCTCCACGGGGGGGCCAAGGTGGGCCTGGCCCACCCAATCAGAAGCTTGGCCCACCTTGGCCTAGTGAACCGATCATCTCTTCCTTCTAGTTCATTTATAGTATTAAATAAACATAAATGAACATCAGAAAGAATGTTGTTTTAACCGCGGAAAGAGGTCAGTAAACTCCGTTTTTCAAGTTCAAATCCTCCGACGTTAATCTACTAACTCTCCTGACTGCTTTGTCGGACGCAGATGGCGGATTATGATTGGTCAGATCGCCTGTCAATCAAACTCCCTGCGAAGTTTGAATCTTCATGATGACTTGTAATCAAGAGTTACCACACTCTGTAGCCTAATAAAACACAACATGCACAGATTTCTTGTTCTGAGAGGAAAACCTTGTATTAGCTCATGAAAAAGCAATAACACATCAACTGGACATGGGTGAGTTTGTAACAGAATTCTCTAAAATGAGTAGAAAGCTAATGTTGTAACTTATAGTGATGAAGTAGATCTTTTTCAAGACCTGCCCCGTTTTCCTCAAATCTAAAGTTACTAAACTGATACAAGATCTGTCATGTGGTAAAAAAAAAAAAAAAAATAATAAAATAAAAAAAATTCTAAATATAGGCTACATAAGAATGTAAAAATAAAAATGTAAAAAATAACAATGGACACAAATCTGTAATGTTATACTACATTGACAGACGTGAGAATAATTCTTAAGAAAAACAGCATTTCAGATAAAATTAACATTTTCAGTTTGTAACAGTTTTCTAAAATGAGCAAAAAGCTGTTGCAAATGGTATAGTGATGTAAATAGTTATTTTAAACGGCCTGTCCCTTTTTATCAAATCTAAAAATCTAAAGTTACTTAATTGATACTGTACAGGATCTGTTAAGGGGTAAAAAAAGTATAATATTATAATATATATATATATATATATATATATATATATATATATATATATATATATATATATATATATATATACAGTATATATATAAACGCAAAAAGAGAGAATGTAAAAATAAACCTGTTAAACATTTTTACATTTACATTACATTTTGTCATTTAGCAGATGCTTTTGTCCAAAGTGACTTACTAATTAGGACTAAATTAAGCGAGTCATCGTGAAGATGCAAAAAACAACGCAAGAAGTGCTCAAAATACGAAAAAAAAAAAAAAAGTTCAGGCATTGTTCAGAGTAGCATAAGCCTGACGAGGATTTAAAGGAAATGTAAAAATTTTATTAAATTAAAGGCGAAGGCGACATCTAGTGCTAGTGTTTCTATACCCGCACGCGGGCGGATATAGATATAGAAACACTAGATGTCGCCTTCGCTATTGCAGTTCATTAGCCAAGGCGACATCAGTGTATATATCTATACCCGCCCGCGCCGTCAGATCAGTTGGACGCGGCTTTGTTCAAGAGGCAAAAACTATATAAATACGGTTCGTTTTCTCACACAAACCGCTCGTTTCGTGTCTTAGGCCATCAAAGTGTACTTACGATGGGGAATTGTTTCATTTGGACGACGGGGAATTGTTTTAATTTGGACTTGTGCATGCTGTTTTGAGACAGTGACCGCAGACCTGCATTATATGACTGACAGACAAGAACGGTTTGACCTAAAATATCAAAATTGAAACTACTGAGGAAAAAAAGACACCTACATCTTGGATGCCCTTCAGGTAAGCTAAAACATACCAAAATTTAATTTCAAAGTGAACTATCCCTTTAACAGAGTCCATAGTAGTCGAAGTCCATAGTAGTCGATTGTCGAGTTCACGTGCGTGATCATAGGTAACTAAACCTATGCGCGTGAACTCAACAATCGATTACTGTGGACTTCGACCGAAAACAGGACGTAAATACAGGTATGTGCGCTGGCTGAATTAACATCATTTTTATTCATATCTTTCACATCTACTGCAGTCAGATTCACCCGCGTACACTCTGAAGGAATCACTCACATGGCTGTGCACTTGTAATGACACATCAAGGTTGTTAAGAGGCTAAAAGCAGGTTTAAAACTTGCCCCATTGAAGTCAACAGGGTGCAAATTTTAAAAAGAGGATAACACGGTGTCGGCAACACCGATTTTTGTCGTTGTTCTCTGTACTGACAGCACTCCAAATTTACAAAAAAATGAGCTCAATGTTAAAATTGACCGGAGTTCTCCTTTAAATAACCAAACTAATACAACATAAGGGCAGATCCTCTGAGCGCTGCTGATGACGCTGTGAAGTGACGCTCGAGTGATCAAGTATTCCAATGTATAAAAAAAGCTTTCATTCGATCCCTCCGTCCTCCTTTTCTTTCCTTACAGTCTTCCCTCGCATCCTACAGGGGGTGGAGCTGAGACGCGAGGAAAGGAAGCGAGGAAAGGAAACGAGTATGCATAAGAAATGGGCACAGCGACCCCATAGACTTCAACGGAGAAAAGTGAAGCAAATTAGAAGCACTCACTTCCTGATGGCTGAGCGTACTGCGCAGACTCAAACTGAGCTTGACGACGTAGATGTGACGTGAGCAACCCGTCTGTCTTCTAGTAGCTGTGCCAAGAGAAATCTGAATCATTTCCTTCCGAATCTTGCAGAGACGGAAAGCGTGAGTAGGAGCTGTCCATGAGCTAGCAGCAGGAGCCACTTTATGACTCTCTATGGGCTTCTCCCTTGACTTTATCGGACTTTATGCCTCCACGTCCCCCCGATTGCCCGCGAGCTTCTCTTCCTGTCCATACGGTAATCTCTCTACTGTGCGACAGAGAGTCGCGTGGTTATGACGCAATCGTTAGCCTATTTTTACAAAAACTTCTTCTAAGGGGCCATAACGTAAGATACAAGGTAATGGAGCCTTTTATACATTGTCGTGTTTCTTTAGAAATAAACAATGGACAAATGGAGTCTTTAAACGCCTCAGATGTAAAGTTATTCGCTGTCAAAGTGACGCCAAAATGAATGGGAGTCAATGGAATGCTAACAGCAGGTGAAGGCTTGTTAGCCAATGGCGGCCCCTGGGGGTGGTACGCTATTCGAGAGCTTGATTACCCCCCTGACCTGCATCCTATTCTTCTGTTATCCAGAACAGCAGCAGCTGAAAGGTTTGCTTGAGCTGCGCCCTCTACTGTACAGGAGTGAATTTGCATGTCCTTCAGCCTTATTATTAAAATTTTGGTGTGAAAGGGCCTTTACATTTGCTTAAAACTAGAACTTTTTTGTTATTTTAAAAACAAGCCCAGTCCAGGTGAGAAAAAGTAAAGCAAAAGTAACACATAATGCATTACTTTCTTAAAAAGTAACTGTAACGCAACTAGTTACTTTTTAAGGGAGCAATGCATTGCTTCTAAAAGTAACTTTTCCCATGAAACCCTCTGTGTGAACAGATGTATTGATGTGGTGAATTGCGGGTTGTCCCGTGTTTCTTTCCTCCTTCTCCGTATCTACACCTGTGCCCATGTTATGAGTTTTATCTTTTTTTATTTGAAATAGTGTAATTCCCTTGATTAAAAGGCTGTTTTAAGAGATTTAATACAACAGCATAGGCCTAGAACAGACATGGAAATTAATAAAAACTTTAAGGGGACATTGGATGACCCTTTTAAAAAGATGTAAAATAAGTATCTAATGTCGCCTGAGTGTGTATGTGACGTTTTAGCTCAAAATACCCCACAGATCAATTTTTATGGCATGTTAAAATGGTCACTTTTGGGGTGTGAGCAAAAACTGTCTGTTTTTGTGTGTGTCCCTTTAAATTCAAATGAGCTGCTGCTCCCCGCCTCATGCAACAACAAAACAGGACAATCTCAATCAATAAAGTGTCAGCAGTGTTCAGTTCAAACCGGAGTCGGACAATAATGCCTACAGAGCCAGAGAATATAAGCTGCATGGAGAGAGAACAGGTATAGTTATGGTTATAACTTACAGTGGGTACGGAAAGTATTCAGACCCCCTTAAATTTTTCACTCTTTGTTATATTGCAGCCATTTGCTAAAATCATTTAAGTTCATTTTTTTTTCCTCATTATTGTACACACAGCACCCCATATTGACAGAAAAACAGAATTGTTGACATTTTTGCACATTTATTAAAAAAGAAAAACTGAAATATCACATGGTCCTAAGTATTCAGACCCTTTGCTCAGTATTTAGTAGAAGCACCCTTTTGATCTAATACAGCCATGAGTCTTTTTGGGAAAGATGCAACAAGTTTTTCACACCTGGATTTGGGTATCCTCTGCCATTCCTCCTTGCAGATCCTCTCCAGTTCTGTCAGGTTGGATGGTAAACGTTGGTGGACAGCCATTTTCAGGTCTCTCCAGAGATGCTCAATTGGGTTTAAGTCAGGGCTCTGGCTGGGCCATTCAAGAACAGTCACGGAGTTGTTGTGAAGCCACTCCTTCGTTATTTTAGCTGTGTGCAGGGTCATTGTCTTGTTGGAAGGTGAACCTTCGGCCCAGTCTGAGGTCCAGAGCACTCTGGAGAAGGTTTTCGTCCAGGATATCCCTGTACTTGGCCGCATTCATCTTTCCCTCGATTGCAACCAGTCATCCTGTCCCTGCAGCTGAAAAACACCCCCACAGCATGATGCTGCCACCACCATGCTTCACTGCTGAGACTGTATTGGACAGGTGATGAGCAGTGCCTGGTTTTCTCCACACATACCGCTTAGAATTAAGGCCAAAAAGTTCTATCTTGGTCTCATCAGACCAGAGAATCTTATTTATCACCATCTTGGAGTCCTTCAGGTGTTTTTTAGCAAACTCCATGCGGGCTTTCATGTGTCTTACACTGAGGAGAGGCTTCCATCGGGCCACACTGCCATAAAGCCCCGACTGGTGGATGGCTGCAGTGATGGTTGACTTACTACAACTTTCTCCCATCTCCCGACTGCATCTCTGGAGCTCAGCCACAGTGATCTTTGGGTTCTTCTTTACCTCTCTCACCAAGGCTCTTCTCCCCCGATAGCTCAGTTTGGCCGGACAGCCAGCTCTAGGAAGGGTTCTAGTCGTCCCAAACGTCTTCCATTTAAGGATTATGGAGGCCACTGTGCTCTTAGGAACCTTAAGTGCAGCAGAATTTTTTTGTAACCTTGGCCAGATCTGTGCCTTGCCACAATTCTGTCTCTGAGCTCTTCAGGCAGTTCCTTTGACCTCATGATTCTCATTTGCTCTGACATGCACTGTGAGCTGTAAGGTCTTATATAGACAGGTGTGTGGCTTTCCTAATCAAGTCCAATCAGTGTAATCAAACACAGCTGGACTCAAATGAAGGTGTAGAACCATCTCAAGGATGATCAGAAGAAATGGACAGCACCTGAGTTAAATATATGAGTGTCACAGCAAAGGGTCTGAATACTTAGGACCATGTGATATTTAACCTTTTCTTTTTTAATAAATGTGCAAAAATGTCAACAATTCTGTTTTTCTGTCAATATGGGGTGCTGTGTATACAATAATGAGGGAAAAAATGGACTTAAATGATTTTAGCAAATGGCTGCAATATAACAAAGAGTGAAAAATTTAAGGGGGTCTGAATACTTTCCGTACCCACTGTACTACATGATAAATGTGTTGTATAATTCAACCATTTTTTTATTTGACCAAAGTTTCATTACATTATATTCTTGAATCCCCACTTCAGCTGGGTTCAGGATAATCCAGATATTTTGGATCAAAGGTCCCAATCCAACTAAAAAGTTTTGAACAACATGCTCCAGATCAAACTCTATAGACTGGGTTTTGTGGAAATGTGTGAATCAAATTGTTAAAATCAAATTACTTTTGAAAAACTGGGCCTTGATTTCTTGCCACAGAAATTGTGTTTAGCTTTTGTTGATAATTATTATATCCATTTTTTTTTTTTTTACATGACTGTATTTTAAATGTGCAAGTTTATATTCATACAGGTGTGTGGTAAATAATAAAACTTTAAAACAGAATTAGTTACTTTATTTAGCAAAACATACTCCGACTAATAACTTTTATCTTTGAGATTAAAATTACTGTATGGCCTTTTTTAGCCACTTTATATTAAAATGTAAACATTTTACTTGTATAAGTTTATAGAATAGAACTAAAACTTGAAAATACTGCTGATTTCACACCTTTATTCATTTGATTCTATGCATCAGCATTGTATTAAAAATGATTTTCATCTGATTCACAGAGCATCACACGATCAAAAATTTATTTTCATTTTTCCAGTTTCAACAAAACATTTTACTTTGGGATTACAAGCTAGTTCAAACTGAGCAAAGACATTGAGGAATGGCACAGAATAACCATAAAACTTTATTGACACAACAGACATATTTTGGCAAAGTTATTAAGCGACACATAATAATATAATACAATACAATACATTTTATAATAATTAACATCATCAATAAGCAACATCTACAATGCCGACAATAAAAATGGTCAACAAATCTCATATGTACTCTTTTGATCTCATATGAACCTAAAATAACGTGTTTTGACCAGTCCAAAAAAGTGCAAATGAAGCTAAAACTACAGTGGAAAAAATGTAACAATTAGAAGAAGAAAAATACTGTCATATGTAATGCATGCAAGATGGAAGTGGCATTTCATGAGAGCACGACATGCACGTTGGATCATTAAAGAGGAAAGATGCCGACAATGTGAGTGTGTGACAGCTGGAGCTAGAGTTATATTATTATAAGTGAATGCAAAATACAAAACATTACAGTAAAGTGATCATTTGGTTTGCATAGATTAAAGCTTGAATTTTTAAAAGCTGAAGTGATTTCTTTGTTTTATCTATTAGTTAGAATAGGTGTTACTCAAAATTTTACATGTAAAGCTGATTAATCAATTAAGCCCTTAAGCCCTGAAGGCATTTTTAGAGTTATTGTTTTCTGAGTGACACACACAACTATAGTCAAAAGGTAGGTATCGTTTGATAGAACACTTTTTACATTTTTAGAAAATATAAAATTACATCAGGACATTCTCATGCCAAGAAAATGCTGATAAAAAGACAAAATATATATTAATATATATTTTTTGATTTTGCATATCTTTCTTATTTGACATGGAATAACTCTGGAAGGAAATAAGGAAAGAGGACGATTCTTTTTTTGGTGAAGTCCCTCTACATGTGAGCTGCATCTGGAGCAATTTTGTGGTGATTGCATAAAGTTATCAAAAGTTACAGTATTTGGAACAAAGATAGCCTTTTTGTTCAGTCCTTGACGCCCCCTCATGGGCATTTTTAAAACTGTTCCCCCATGAGGAATATGTTGTGATCAATGCAATAGATTGTTAATTTTGGGCTCATTTTAATTGTAATAATATTCTGTAAAAAATGATGTGCCATTTTCAACGATGTGTGAATGTTTTGTGAGCTGTATGATGTTTTTGACACATTGCAGTACATAGTACAAAAAAAGTATTTTATAAATTATGAAAATAAGAAATTCTATTTATCAGCAAATAACTCAGCACTACGTAGGAGTTAATCAAATTGGCTACATTCATTGTAAAGTTCAGGGGGGTGGGGATGGGGTTTTTAGTGTTGAGGCACACAGGTATCCGTGAGCAGATCTTTAATATTTTCTCCACAACTGTTCATGTTGATGGACACACAAACACTCGAACTGTTTTCCAATTCATTCTTTCTTTTAAAACACAGGATCTGTAAAGAAAACAACAGAAATCTTAGTGAAAAACACAAATGAAGCCCTATTCGGACAGGACTAGTTTAACATGGAGAGAAGGTGTAGAGTAATAATGACCAGAGCTTCTCTGTGACTTTAGTCCCGTCCGAATGTGCATCTCAGTGATCATGACGGACAATGTCAGTAAAGATTACGCAGACTTTTACCTTCAGGAAAAAGGTTCAGGTAATACTAATCCTGTGCGAATACACCCGCTGTAAATATGTACGTAAATATTACACATAATACATAATATAAATGTGTTTAAAAGTAGTTTTCCGCGTTTTTTCAAGTATTTTTTCTAGTCGCTGGGACGAGTCTGTGGCAAAACTCAAGTGTTTCACACACACCATCAGATCAGAGAGAAGATCGACAGCACTTGTTAGAGGCACAAACATCTTTTAGCGTTAGATAAGAGCCTATTACCAACACAATCCAATCTGAAGTTCATTAATACATCGTTCCACCGGACATAACTGTTTTATATATATAAATATAGGTTATATGTGTTTGAGCACGTGATATCAGGAAGCAGCGTAACACACACATGACGACAGGAGTGACGGCGGTGTGTAAATCGAGTTACTCTCACACTTCTGCTAGTTTTACTGAGATCTCTGATCCCGTGAGAACTGGCCATTAATATTACAGACGTCCTGTGGTAAAATTACACTCCATCTACCCTGGTAAAGCTAATCCCGTCCGAATAGAGCTTAACAAGATGTCATGTAAACCAAATCAAATAAAAATGTGCTGAAGTCAAAGCTTAACTTATACATTTCAGCAGGGTATGGCAATGTGTGGCAGCTGCAGATCAATGCAAGTAATATTTTTATTGCAGCTTTATATTACTACGTTTAACAATTTGTATTGTTAAATAAAACAAAAGTAAATTAAAGTGAACTGGATGTTATATTTGTGTCCTGTGTTAAGTACTACAGCCAATCACAGGCATTTCTGTTGAAACTAATGACCAATCAGAGGCGTTTAAGTTGCTGGTAGTGAGAATCCGCTCAGTCTCTCTCAGCAGGCTGAATGAGTTTATTAATTTAGCGCAAGTTTACCAAGTTCTGCACGCACACAAATCCTCTCATTATAATAAACAAAGCAGAGACACGATGTAAATAAAAGATTCATTGTGCAGAAAAAAGAAGTTTTTTTCATTGTGATTTTTCCTACATCAGTACAAAAATATATATTTTTTAATGGTATTATAGTGTTGGCTATTCACTATTCTGTTGGCTATAGTGGTAATTACAAGTTGTCAAGTGTTAGTTTTCCCACATCCCGAAACTTTAGGCTTTTGAGTTTTGAAGTGTGATGTGAAGTAGACTTGAAAGTGCGACGGTCCGGATCCGTTCCCCGACCTGCAGAGTCTGCCATACTTTAGCTTTTTGTGAATTGATGCCACTACATTTCAGCAATGTTCATCTAAGATACACAATACTTTTTATGTCTCGGTTGCACAGAACAAATAAAATGACGCGCAAAAGACGGACGCAAATGTGTGGGGAAGCCAATCGATTGTAATCCAGTAAATGAGAAATGGGAGTTTTTGCGAAATTGATGCGTTTTCATTTGGCCGTTTTTTCAATTCGCGCAATTTGAAGGGTAATGGAAATGTGGAAAGTGTCGCTATAGAGTAATGTGGTTGAATGCGGTTTACAGGTTTCACAGAAAGAGAATGATGTGTTTGTGAAACAAACAGTGTTGCTGATTTAGAGACTTTAAGCTTTAACTACTTTCCATTTAAAATAGTTTGCAACACTGGAGTCAAACAGATCAATACAGGAGACAAAGACATGTGAGATAAAACATCATCATCATCATCATCATCATCATCATGTGTTTAAAGAAGAGTGGATTGATTCAGTGGAGGAAATAACGGATTTCGGAAACGGAAAAGAGTGACTTCTGAATAAACTACTTGTTTTCAAAAATGTGATTTAATATCACTAAGTTACATCATGGGTTAAATTAAATAGAAACAGCACATTAAAGTTAAAAGTTACAAATGCATGTTGTAACAACAAAAGGTGAATTAATTCAGTTTTTTGGTAAAAGTAACACTAGCTTATTTCCCTGACAAATATTTTTTTTGAAGACAATCAATCAAAATGAATATATACCCCACTATTAAAAAATGCTGTACAGAACTCAGACTCAAACTCTTTTTAGACACTGTTTAAACTGTTATGAAGATCTGTTTCAGGTGTTTGAGTCAGTTTTAGTGATACAGAAGTCCTGAGGGAGACATCTAAACTGTTCTGGGTTCAGCTGCTACTTTTAGTGTTCAAATGTTTGAATTACTCGTAGATGAATCTAAAATTAGGAGCGAAACACCACTCATTTTTAAGAGCTGCTCCTAAATGTCCATGTTAGAACTTCTAGCTGAAAGATTTTGGTGAATACAGAACTGCAGTAATGCTCATATCCACTGATAAAAGAATAAATGTAAGTAATACTTGCCCTCCTCCATCTACAGAAGCAGCAAAAAACCAAGATGATGATGATGAAGATGAAGATGAAGACTGGAATTAAAGCATAAAGCCAGTGTGGGTCAGAGGAGCTGGGAGGTGTTGGGCTGGAGGAGGAGTGTGGAGGAGCTGGACTGGAGGAAACTGGAGCTTCTGGAAAAGACAACAGGAACAAGAAAGATAAAAGATAATCAGTAACTCAACTCAAATGTCTCGCCATCTGCCAAATTATCAGACAAGCATTTGATCTTTCTAATAAGTCTATGAAGGATCTGTATATTTTGCTCAGCATTCAACAATTTTTTCAAGAAATTATGCAAGTAATAGTTTTCTTCTTTTCCAAATAAATAATTGAATAAATCATGGAGTTAATGCTGTGGATCAAACGATGCATCACATCTGATCATTTACATCATGCAGAAATGTTATCACTCATAACTGTTTTCAACTGATGATTTTGCAAAAAGTATTCAGTTTCTGTAGTTTTAAATCATAATATTACGAAAAAATGGATAACAATAGTGCATCACAGTGGGCAGTAGCATAAATTATTTGTCAAGCAGTTGACAGGTGAAATATTCAAACACATTCGAGGACCATACAAATATAACTTATAAATATATATTTATACTTATGAATTTTGCATATAGTTTCTGTAATTAGTAAGAACATTTGTGTTAAATAGGAATCAAGCTGACTAAATCACACGACTGCGCAGTCAGCTCACATGCACTCACAATAAAAATACAATATAATTTAAAACAAAGACAAGCTCAAAGGAAATAATATTACAGATCTAGACTAATTGAGTTGCTTATAGTTAAAAGAATGTCATGAACGATCATTTAGGCTAGATGTATTGATCGCATTAGTGCGTGATATTGAAGAGTGCGCGCCTCGAGCGCACGGCTGACACGACAGGAAAGTTCGTGTTTCTGAGTTTTATATTCGGACATATACTGTGACAACATCTCATCTGACAGAGGACTGTGCGGCGCTGCTGACTGCGTTATTTATAAAAATAAATAAAAATTGCTGTGAGATTGTTTGCTGTTGTGTGCAAATCCTGGAGATATTCTATGCTGAAATCACTCACGTGGTGCGTCTCTGTGTGAGACAGAGAACTTCAACAATCACCAGTCAGAGACAGCAGCAAAGCCAAAGCACAATGAAAATAAGGCAACTTATGATTTACATGGTTTACAAAGGCTATTGTCTCGGTTTTGTCTATCAACTTACAAAAATACATTCGGGACTACACTCAAAAAACATTTTTTGTTTTTGTACGTCTGTGAGGCAGCTGCGGCGCTACCATTGGGCATGAAATATATCTTAAGAAAGCTTGAAATGTCTTTTTAACAATTTAAAACGAAAAGAAATAGGCTACTCTCTGGTTATGTAATCCATGATGTGCATTTCTCTCTATAGGCGCGTTCACTACGGAGATGGCGATCGTCAACTTCATCTTTACAGCTGTTGTTGCTGTTAATAAACTAAAAATAATAGGCCTATAATTTTATTAAACAATAAATTAAATGAAATTGTAATTGTATTAAAAAAGCAACAAAAAATTCCTGTTTAAATTTTTTTTAACCTAGCTAATTACGCATTTAATTCAGGTAGGCTACTGAGTCGCTGTCCTCATTGCCGCAGAAAAGCGCTGAAACGGAGATGAAGCCATTTTTTTGGCTTATTTTAACTGGCCCATCCAGTTTACTGGGGGCCCACATACAATCAAAATCCTGGCGAGTGTACTACGAGTAGTTTGAGGTAATGTGGGCTGTGTGTCTTCTGGCGCACTGGCGCCGCCCCTTGTTGTGTCCACATACTGCAAAGATACATTCATATGCATGCAATAAAAGTAAATTTTGCATCCGATGACATCAAATTATTTTTTACAACTTTATGAACACAATCATGATCATTTATGTTTTTTTTTTTAATCATAATCCTGATTCTGGGACATTACATTGTTTATTATAGTAATATACTCACTGTTGACCACTAGTGTAGCAGTCACCTCAGACACTTTCTCTCCAGTGAAGACTCGTGCTTTATAGAGTCCTGATCTGGAGATGTTCACATTCTGAATGATTAGAGACAAACGTCCTTTTCCTAACATGAGTGAAACTCCGGGTTCTGGAGGATCATCATAGACCCAAGGCTTCTGCGCAAAAAGAACAGCATATTCCTTCTTGTCTTCTTTAAAAATAATCTTCACTTGATCTGCTTTCTCCACTTCATCGATGTCGAAGGATATTGTAACATTCTGTCCATCGATCGCCTCGAACTTCGACCCAGCAACAACCAGAGCTGCAAATCAGAACCACTGTATTAGAATAATGAGGAATAAACTGACAATAAATTTGTTCAGTAAACAACAAAAATCCGCCGATTAAATAAACAGTCTACGTACCTGAAAAAAGTACCAAATTGATAGTGACAATGACTTTCATCGTTGGCAAAATTCCGGAAAATTAGCTTCAAAATATGGCAGAAGAACTGTCTATTTCAAACATACATTCCAACTCTACTACACCGAGCACACACATCGACGTCAAGTTTCCCATACAGACCACGCCTTTAGTCAGATGCGGCAGCCCATTGGTCCTTATCACATGCATACAGCTGATGACGTCTCCTCACAGCCAATCGCAGCCATAGGCTTGTTCGTCTGGAAGACTGGAACACCTACTACTACTTTCTGTCACTCACCGTTTCTTACCAGTTTCTGGCCTGTCCACACGAAGCCAGAGCTTTCCCTATCCGATGTTTTTTTTTCCTCGTTCAAAAAAAAAAATCCGTAAACACGGCGTCGTCTCAAGAAATATCTGCGTACACACGAAACCACCGAAACCGACTAAAAACGATGTACTATACATGTAGTCCTGTATGTGGCGCTTTAATTCTGCCACAGAGATGGCAAAAAACGCGGAGAAGAAGCACGTGCATAAGGCATAAATCTTTCTTATAGCCTACTTTCAATGGCATAAACCCTATGGATAAACCGTGTGCACTGTATACAATAATATTAGGCACAGTAGCTGCTTATTTTCTTTTATAGGTCTTTTTTTACCTATAACTTATATAGAAAATATTGAACAATATGAACGGACGCAATATGACATATAGCGGACGCATAAAGCTTGCACAAAGAACCGGCAAAAGTAACGTTAATCAAATATGAATGTGTCAAAAATAGCAAGGAGATATTTTAATTGTTTATTAATAAACTAGTGTTTTCTGTGTGGCTGCAAAGATGAAGTTGACGATGCTGACTGCCACCTTTGCAGTATTATGACCGTGACATTTAGAGAAATGCACACTTGATACGGAATAGCCTACATAGCTATATGTTTCTTAACTTTCTTTTCATTTTGAATTTTTGTTCTATGTTGTTTAAAAGTTATTTCAAGCTTTCTAAATAGGCATATATATATATATATATATATACGCCGGCACGTCCATGTCTTGATTGTCTGCTATTTGCTTCTTTAAATCCAGGCAATCCGTTGATGAAACATGGATTAAAATTAAAATACAATTTATACAAAACGAAATTCACTTTAAAGAAAGGCTTTATACAAAACGAAACTTAATGGGGTCAAAATTAGGCCTATGTCTCCCGATATATCTTATGATTACTCATTCACTTTTCAACATTTATGAAATTAAAAAAGAACACTATTTAAGCATAAATATGAAACTAAATACATTTTCTTTAATGGCTACAAGTAGGCCTACAGATAAATTTAATGTCGGAGTGGATTTTTTTGCTGGTTAGTGCGTTTTTTGAATAATTCCCAGCGATGTCGAATATCATTTTCGCTTGAAATGCATCCATGAAATGTCTTAATCAGACAACAGACCAGCACCATATAATGAAGAAAATAGAAATAAATAAGTAAAATAAGAATAGCTATATGTAAATTCACATCGGGTAGTTGGGCTGTTTTGGCCAAATAACTAAATTCACACTAATTATTTTCCCTTCTTTTATAAAGACTGCAAGTGCGCATATCCTAACATAAATCATGATGTACTGATCTGATTGAAGATCTGCTGTAGAAGCTTCGGTTCATCTCTATGATAGGCCTACATCAAACCTGCAATCTCAACAATATAATAAAAGCTGTATAACTGTACTTCTTAAAACAATTAAAAAACAGATTATTAGCATTAATACCAGCTTACAAGTTCAAATACAATCTGTATTACTTCAAGTCTGATTTTTTTCCCCCCACATATACTTTTAAATGTAAACAAATGTGTTTCATCAATAAATGTGGTCATATCAACTGTACACTAAATAAATTAATGAGTATTATTTAACATTTATGATAAGATTACTTAAGCAGTGAAGTGAAGTTTAACCAGACAGAAAACACCAGTCAACGCTGTGGAAAAGGGTTACAAAAAGATATATTTATTCTGGAAATATAGCGATAGACATACATCTCCTTTCATACAGTATCATCTGATCAACACACAGCATAAATGACCACAGCACATTCACTGATCACTTCATATTGCACATAAAACCAGAAAGCACTTGGGAAGATCTCTAGCTACAGTCTCTCTGACTCTATGAGGCACTGGGGTTTAAAAAGACACACTTCTTCAATGTAAGGATAGTTGTGCTGAAGAAGAAGCTGCATCTGACAGTTCAGGTTCATCGGCTACATTCATTTGAGCTTGAGGACTGCATCCGACTGATATATGATCGCAATAAGGGAGATCATGGCACAAATTTCAGTCGTCGGTAACAATAACAGTCAAATTTCACAGTTCTCTGAACCAATTTTGGTAACATTGCAAAAACACTTTTGACAATAAATTAGTTCATTTAAATACTATAGATGACTATAAATAAATACAATTAAACCTTTAGTATGTAGCCTTCAGATACGTTTCAGTTCATAAACACTGCGAAGGTCTACAGCACTTACACTGCAACACTTAATGCACTGATCGATTTAAACACATCTGGGATTTTAGTCCCGTTCATCAATATGATTATCACTATGTCAAGCATGCAATTTAATTTGGTTGTCAGTCATCACAGAAAAATTAACAGTGTGTACTTATCATCATAAATACTTTATACTTTAAATTATGAATGGTATTAATGATATGTTATATACAGAAAACAAGCAAAGAGCACAGCCTTTATAATCAATAAAGCTCATGTCACTTCAGTTCAGCTGCAGACTGAGGGAAAACTATATATAACAGGGAAAACTGTTATAATCCAATCTGTTATTTACATAGTGTTTGTTGGTTAACTTATAACAAGCGTGCAGAGCTCATGATTAACAGCCAATTCTGAATAACTTAAATACTTATCATTGGTAATTGCATTCACAAGCTCAACAAACAGGCGTGATTCGCTACAACGCTGCAAAAACACACAAAAAGTGTTTGAAAACAGTCGTCTATCAGAGGGTGCCAGACTGATCTTTTAGATTAAACCTGTTAAATTAAATCTAAAGATTCACATTTGTTAAAATCATATTTCCTGTGATTCTTTTTGTTTGTTTTGCAGGTCGCACCTATTAAACATGATTGGATATGCACAGAAATTGGATTTGGACTGACAGTTTGAACAAGGTTAAAGTGTTTTAAGACGCAAGAAGAGCTTCAGCATTTTCTCCACAGCCGTTCATGGCGACGGCTACACAACCACTGCAATCCTTTTTCCTATTGTTGTTTTCTGTCGAGACACTGGATCTGTAAAACAACAGAAAACTGTCCTTAGTGAGGCACAACATGGCAAGTTAAAGGGACACTTCACCCATTTGCATCAATTGCATTATTCCCTCATTTTCCCCGGAGATGGGAGAAACAAGGATTTCAGTGTTGCAGTTCCTGCTTATAATGATGTAAAAATCGTCATTTTGCCTCATTCGAAGCAGGAAGTCCCATTTCTTAGTAGAGGGGTTGAGACTACAAACACTTGTTCCTCATTTTTCCCAGGGGGCGGGACCCACTCACGCTACAGACCTATTATGGCGCTTTTCCACTGCATGGTACGGTACGGCTCGCTTTAAATGGTACCACCTCTGTTGAGGTTCCAAGCGTACCGTACCGATACTAAAATGTGACGTGAAAACACTGCAGATCACTGATTGGTCAGACAGAATCATCACTACCAGCGTCATTATTTACGACACGAGACACTAAACCCGCTAGATTTAAATAGCCAGTAGACAACAGCCAACGCTGTAGCGCCTGTTTTAAAAGTATTTGAAACTTTTAAAACAAGTTTTTTTTTTGTTTTTTTTTAAAGTATAAACTTCAAAAAAAGAAATGGCTGAATCGTGGTCAGTGGACGAGGTGCACGTTCCTCTCGTTGGTTGCCGTGGAGTGGATGGGGAAACACGGAATGAAAAATTTGCATTTAATATGATGATGCAATGGCAGTAGAGACGGTAACTATAACGATCAGTCCCACCCACTTTGAAGCGGTACTAACTGCAGTGGAAAAGTAGCCGAGCTAAAGCGAACCGAACCGTGCCGTACCGAGTCGAGTCGTAACACGCAGTGGAAAAGCGAAGCGAGCCGAACCGTTCTGCGCCGAGTCGAACCGTACCGAGCCGTACCATGCAGTGGAAAAGCGCCATTACAGATCAGTGGGTGGGACTCCACTTGCAGAAACTAAAAGCAATATCCTCCATCTTGTTTGAAGCTAAGCTAACAGGCGCTGTGGAGCCAGATGTGAAGTTACGACAATGGCGGAGGGTACTCAATATGATATGGAAGAAGAGGATTTCGAAAGTCTAATGCTCGAATCAGGTGTTTGTGGCTACCTTTACGAGCCGCATTATAGCGAAGAGCAGCTGAGGCTGATGGAGGAACAGGAGGCAGAAGACCTGTCGCGGACGAGGAGCACGGACTGGCTCGAGCTGGGGCGGACTGGTGGCGCCGGTGCTCTCACTGTGCGCTTATGGACACAGAGATAGAGTCCGTCTGCTGTAAAGAATTTCAATGATGCCAATTTCTCCTGGACGAAATCTCTGAATCAGACGAGGACACGGACGTTTGTGTGGTGAACCATCCTAGTTTCGCACCACATATGTTCTGACTGAACATCCAGGTACCGTCCAATAATTCACCTTTTTGAAAGAAATACAAACGAGGAGTAATTCACTAATGAGTTCGCCAACTAACTAGACATTTTGTGTGAAGTGAATTTCAAGCTCTGGTGGGAGCTAGCCTTGTAGACGGAAGAGTGATTTCTCTGATAGGCGGATACTTCATGTGTGCTGTTCTGGATTAGTGGGAGTGGCTTGCGGAGCTGTGCAATGTGGTGCATTGTGGGAGTTGTTGTCTTTCATACAAATGCATCCTGAAGTTACTTTCTGTCTTTCCTCAGTCAAGAAGGCACCAAATTCTAAATTTATTTTACATTTTGACAACATATATGACCCACTTTCAATAAAGATCAATGTTCCCATGGGTGAAATACTCCTTTAAATATCCTACTTTATGGAAAGTCATGTGATGCAACAAAAGACCTAAAAAGACCATAGTGAAGTGAAGATCTTCATACCTGGAGACAGCAGGAGTTTCTGTGGCTCTTTCTTCATCATTCGGTGTGTTACTCTTCTGCAAGTCAACACAAAAACACAATGTAAACCAAATAAAAGGTGCCGTTTACACAGTTGCTATAAAACAATGGGGAAAACCATGCAGGAACATCTGCTATTCTGCACTGTAGATCTCTAGTGGAACAATTCCATTCACTGTCTAAACTTGCTAAATCATCTAAAATCAAAAACATGCATGAAAGCCAGGTCACCTTTATTTTTATAATGCTATATACAATAGACATTGTTTCAAAGCAGCTTCACAATAATAAACAGGAGTAAGGACTGGTTCAGGGGAACGACAAAAAGCACATGGTCTAGAGGTTTTTTTAAAAGTTGAACTTATTTAACTTGAGCGCCGTATTTTTAGTTTGTTTTAGTTTTCAGAATGAATTATGCAAATACATGTTATGTTTAAAATGTTAGACCCTATACCTACTAAGCTACTGAAAGAATCATAGATCCTCTTCTTAATATTATTAATTTATCATTGTCATTAAGATATGTGTCAAAAACCTTCAAACTGGCTGTTATTATTTTACTATTACTATTTCCTCTCATAAAAAGGAAAAAAGAAAAAGGCTTAGCTCTACGTTTCACATTCATGGTACCGAAATTTCAATAGTCGGTACCAATACCAGTCAAATTCCACGGTTCTCTGAACCAATTTTGGTACCATAGAAAAGACTATAGTAACTATGTTTTAAAATGATTTTCTTTATTATCATTTAACTACAGAAGTCAACATTTGAAGTGGATCAGAACCTTTCAAAGTCATACATGAATTTTAAACAATACCCATTCTTGTCTTAGGACAACTGTGATGAACTTTGATCCACTTCAAATAATGACTACTGTATTTGAAAATAAAAACATTAATGAATTTATGCAATTACAAATAAATAATAACAAAAATAACAACAAATAAATAAATTAAAACTGTAGCCTTCAAATACTGTTCTGGGGTGTGTTTCCTGTTCAACGATGTAACTCGCTGCTTCACTACTATAGTATGATCCGTCGTTGAAGAAATCAAGTCACGACTGTTTCCCGAAACCATGTTGTCGCAAAGTGGTCGTTCAACCACGTTGGTTAATGATGTCATGAACGTGGTGGAGTAATAACTTATTTTAATGAATCTGTTTAGAGATTGAATTGATGCTCAATGTTTTGAATTAATGCCATAATGCTATAAATTACAGACATGCATCTGAGGACTATTTCTCATTTTTCTCAGTTATTTTGCTTTACTTCCCGATTCAATCATAGTCTCGTTCTTACGCACTAGAGCACGTACACACATGCGCACTTTTCAAAAACTACGCTTTAAATCTCTTGAGGAACTAAAGGACGTGAATGACATCTGTATGTATTCTAAATTCAAGATCCAGATTTTTACTAATGTCAGCTTGCTTATTTTGCTCAAGCGCGAGTTCTCAAAAGTACCGAATTCGGTACCAAGTCAGTGCTGACATTTAAAAATGTGACAATACCAGCATTTCCTTCTTTCATCAAGCGCTGTTAAACAGATTCTTAAACACCATTAATAGCCATTATGTTCACGAACTCAACAAATATATCTCTGATTGGCTTCAATGATCAAAACGTCAAAAACATGTGTTTGATGCTCTTCATAGAGCGCTTGCACAGATACACACGGGAGCGTTTGAAAATGGCGTCTATCAGCGGATCCGTCTATCAGGGAATATATTAGGGATCTGCTGATAGACGCCTTATTTTAAACACTTCTGTGTATCTGTGCAAGCGCTCGATGAAGAGCGTCAAAGATGTCATTCAACCACTGTACTGCGCATGTGTCGAACTCACGATGAACATGCTTTGAAAGCTGTGCGGACACGAATGTGCATGAGACGCATCCAGAAGTGGAAACTGAAGTATACCAATGAATATTGTTGTTGTTGTTGTAATGTAATTTTTTAGAATGGACCCCAGGAAGACTAGCTGATTGCACAGACTTTCAGCTAATGGGATCCTTAAAAATAAACAAATAAACAAATTCCCGAGCCTTTAGTTATACAGAAGAGCTCAGGAGGACAACTAAACTGTCCTGGGTTTATCAGCGACTTTATTAGAACTGCAGCGCTGCTCATATCCACTGATAAAAGAATAAATTTAAGTAATACTTGCCTTCCTGAGTTTCCAGAAGCAAAAGCACAAGATGATGATGATGACGACTGCAGGTATTAAAGCATAAAGCCCTCGTAGGTCAGAGGAGCTGAGAGGTTTTGGGCTGATGAAGTGTGAAGGAGATGTAGTGAAAGAAACTGGAGCTTCTGGAAGAGACAACAAGAACATTAGAGGATTATAAACTGCAAGTCAAACGACCTTTACCACCTTAAAACATTACTGACCAATCCTACTTCAGCAAATGTCACTATATCAGACAAGCTTTTGCTCTTTACTAATCAAAGTCAAATGAGGATCTGTTTGAACAGATTCAAATGCAAATTATCCAAGAAATAGTGCAATAGTGCAAGGCAAACAATATTTGTTCTCCTTTTTCCAAATCTGTACATTAGGGATGCACCGATATTTTTTCTGAAACCAATCCGATACCCATAACACTGAATATTGTCCGACACAGATCAGACACTGATTTCTTTTTTATTGATCATCATTGTAGAATATCTATAGCCTACTTATGTGTGTGTGGAACTGATGATTAATGTTTTATGTGTTAAACACAGTCCAATATTATATTTCTCATTAAAAGCACATACTCTACTTGTGCTGTATCAACGATTTGAGACAAATATAAATGGAAAATAATGTGAGGTATAAGTTTAGCAAAACCTTGACTAAATTAGATTAAAAAAAAAATTCACATTTTTTAAATCCTGTAAATTTAAGGACAGTATCGGATTTGGATCGGTTCCGTCTGACTGATTAGCCTGGTAATACCAGACTCTGCTACTTCGCTTTGCTTCGTAGACAGAGTCTGGAATAGCATAATAGAGAAGTGTTTTCTCTCGCGCGGGGGGGCGCTTGTCTGAAGTTTAAAATCATTGGTTACCCGTAAGCCAATCACATAACGTTTGGTTATGGCGTGTGTTATGCGCATGCTCAGCCGCATTTAACTTTCACTGTAAACACATGTATGATGCGAAAACAAAACCATCGAGCGAAATACCGGAGTGAACATGGCTGTGAACGACTTTTGCAGATTATGTGAAGTAAATCTACGCATCCACGGTACAATCAGCGTCTACGTCACGGCTCTCAGCCCGCCCTCTGTTCGTTGATTGGCCCGGCTGTTTCCAGACCGGTGGAAAACAGAAAGCTCTGAAGCTGTCTCAGACTGAGTACAGAAGCGAAATGAAATTGAGCGGAAGTACGAAGTCTGACGTAGTCAGGCTACTGACTGATACCCGCTCCGGCAAAAATCACATACAGAATACGGATACTGAATATTGGATCGGCGCATCCTTACTTCATGCTGTGCATCAAACAATTCGACACACCGGAGTCTTTACATCATTAACAACGCCTACATTGCTATAACTTAACCTCAATCTTTTTCGGGATTTTGTGTTTTGTGAGAAGCATTTAACTGTTTCAAGTAAATGTCAAGTAAGAATTTTAGTGAGTTTATTATCCGCGTTTCCATTGTCGGGCCAACAGCTGCTATGTGTGACTGTCGGATATCCATTTAGCTCCGCAGCCGATCATAAAATAAAGCTTCCTCTGTTTCTCTGACTGAAATAAATTATAACTGTACTGGGAGAGAGAGCTAAAGCTCCTCAGGTCGTATTTGTGGTGGCATATTTGTAGAAATTATCATTCTTTTTAAATGTGGTGTAAATATGTCCTGTAACTACCCAATAAACAGAAACAGACGCGACTGTTCACATTTCTTCTGTGAAATAGACCTAACGGTAAACCACTTTATTTCTGTGTGACTAATGTGCAATTTTGCCACAAATTAATTCATTATGATCAATGTATCACTTTTTATTGTAAACATGTGGTAAAACATCAATGCTTGGGTTTTAAATATTCAAGTAAACAACAAAAATGCCAGCAAACGGTCGCTTTTATCATGTTTGTTTTGCGATCTCGCTGTTTCCAGTGATTTCTTTCTGATCAGTTTTCTGATGAACTTCCATTTGTTTGGTGTAATTATGGGTTTGTGTGAGGTTGTTACTGATGTGTTTTAGTGAAGCGCTGTGGAGCTTCTGGCCCGACAGGGGGAACACAGTGTGTTTTGGGTTCGGTGCTCCAGGCCCGGGGCTATTAGCCTGGCATGGGCCGTTTAAAGCCCTGGCTCACACACTGTCAGTGGAAACACAGTGGAAACACAGCTAATAAGACTTTATAAAAACAGTTATGACCATTAACATTATCTCTCTCATAATCTTGATTCGGGTACATTACATGCAAACAGATTTATTATAGTAATATACTCACGGTTTACAACAAGCGTAGCAGTCACCTCGAACACCCGATTATCAGCAGTGATGACTTGTGCTGTATAGAGGCCTGAACTGGAGATGTTCACTTTCAGGAGAATCATGGACACATCTCCTCCTTCAACTTGCAGATGTTGTGTTTCAATGGGGTCACAGGTGAGAACAGCGGCAGGGGAACAGTACCGTACAAGCAAGCGTTTTCCCTTGCTCTCTCCTTCAAAACTGATTCTGACTTCATCGACTCTCTCCAGTCCAGTTTCAAAGTGCATGGAAACATTTTGTCCCTCCGTTGCCTCAAACTCCAACCCAGCAACGTGCACAGCGACTGTTTAGAAAGAAAGACACAAAGGAGGAAATTATTTACTATACTTTAGAACAGTTTCCCAAGTTGTCTTATGTATTCCAACAGCCGTTAGTGAGGTAGAAGTACCATAATTAGTAATTACAATTAGTATGGTTCCAAACCTTAATTTAATTAACTGAATGTATTAAAGGGGTCATGAATTACATGTGATATTTTGACATATAAAGGTGTCATTTTACTATAGAAATATACTGCATGTTTGAAACCACAAAATGCCTAGATACTAAAGCGACTTGATTTGTTCTTGTAGATAAAATGATTACAAATCAGGATCACTGTTTAGTCCTACCGTAACAAAATAACTAAAAAATAATTTAGCTTCTTTGAGCTCCAGTCTCCTGTCCCACTACTCTTCAGACCACAATTGTTACAAAGCAATTACAAAGGTTTCTTTAGAATAAGTAAAAGATTCATACAAAAAGTAATTTTAAGTGAAGCAATATTGCTCAAGAGACAGCAAAGCCGAAATAACAAGTCCACACGGTGGTTTATCAGAACATGAAAAAAGAAAATAGCAACCAAACCACGGTCTGTAAACCCAAATCAGGAAATGGCAGGCAAATACTGCAATACAGAGTAAGCCCCTTAAAAACTGATAGCCCAACATCACATAATGCTCACCACAACACTACCAAAATGTCAACGTGTGTATATCTCCAGATGTTTTTAATGTAGACCAACATGCAAGAAGGTTACAGTGGCGGCACTTTACAAACTAACGTGTCGGAGAAGGTGTGTCTGGAGAAATAATATATTGTAAATGTAAAAATGTTTAATTTACATTACGTCTTTGACTTGTATTCATTATGTAGACTATTTAGACCAAGAAATAATCAGAAACTGACAGTAGTATTTATTTTTCTTTAAACTTTATTAGAATAAAACTTAAAATAAAATATATTATTTTGATATTATTGTTTAAATGAAAAAATAGTTTTTTAAGGGAATAAAGAAAAAGAAAGCTAGTCAAATAACTATGAACTAAGAATGTATTATAATGCATTTTAACTGTGCAAAGGCTTTCAGGAAAGCCGGTTGCCACGTTCAATTAAATTAATTCACAATATGCACACATTCATCCTCAATATGACAGCGTGTCATCTCTGTAACTGTTCTTAAGCAAATGCAGGCTCACCTTAGTAAAAAAATGCACTGTGAAAACCAGAGAGCATCGATGCTCTACGTTTCCCTTAACAGAGATTCTGAAGCATGAAACAAATCACAGGAGCCTATTCGGTCGAGTGGCACACAACACCGGTAACATCGGAGCTTGTTGGTACTCTACAGTCTTATCATTTATCACTTTTCGGACCCATTCCCTGATGATGTCCACACATAACTGCCCACCTACCTGTAGCAGCAGCAGCGATAAAGAGCCAGACTACGGTGATCATTTTCGTAAAAGAAAAAAAAAGAATCTTCAAAACATAAAGCCAAAAGTTCACTTAAATGTTGAAGCAAACGCTATAGTGAAGGGAATTGCGTACAGTCCTATTGGGGTGTGTGTTCACGGTAACGTTACAGTCAAGATAAAAATGGCGCATGTCGGGAGATGGTCTGTCTATCGCCCGGTCCGCGAATTTTTGTTTGCAGGGCGGTAGCGGAAAACTCATTAATATTCATTAGGGAAGTCATCCCTGATTAGTCTGATGACCTACCCCTAACCCCGCCCCTAAACCTACCCGTCACTGGGGTCTATGCGATGACCTACCCCAGCCCCGCCCCTAAACCTACCCGTCACTGGGGTCTATGCGATGACCTACCCCAGCCCCGCCCCTAAACCTACCCGTCACTGGGGTTAAGACCAATCAGGGATGACTTCCCTAATGAATATTAATGAGTTTTCCGCTACCGCCCTGCAAAAAAAGTCCATCCCAGTAGTGGCGGAAATGTACCTCAAGCTGGTTGTCAACCGCCAAAAAAAAAAAAAATGAGGAGGAGGAGGAGGAGGAGGAGAAAGAAGAAAACGGCCAGGACGTGATATAGGCCAACAATAGGTTTCAGTTTATTTTAAAGCAACTAACGTTACCAAATATTCACAACGAATTCTGCCGACAAATTAATTTAATAGGCACGTCTAAATTCTGATTTATAATAAATTTCCCTCTTAATATTACTTGAAAACGTCATAGCATACTATTTGTTAAACAACGCAATGTGTTTACTGTTTACTATTAGTTAAATATGCAGTATGTTAGTTCAACATAAACAGAGTCATATTTAGGTTATATCTAAATAGATTCTTACTCTCGGATGCAAACATATTTTACTTACTTGTGACAGCGAGGGAGTGTCGAAAAAACTGTTCATCGTGAGATTTGTGACTGTTCTTGCAAAATGGCGCACTTATATCCAGAGAGTTGCGTTGTGGTGGAGAGAGAGAGATGACTCATCTCACCACAAACACCGTCAGTCCATGGTCACGTGATCGGCGGTGTTCGATTCCGACTGAAGGATTCAATGGAATCGACTCCATTTACTTTAAGTCAAATCAGGGTCGGCAATATAAGATTACAAGATACAATACATGAAGTCTAATACCTTTATTAAAACAACACACCTTAGTGAATACTACCTAATTTTAAAGAGGGAAAAGACACGAGAAAAAGCCTTGGTCGAATATTATTTCAGAGTTAAATAAACGAGAGAGAAGGTAATGTAGGCTATTCTTTAATTAATTCATCTAAAATGTCGGATGAGGACGATAAGCGCATTGCCATAATAGCGCAAAAAAGCTGCTTGGACAGGAGAGTTCAAAAGAATATCTAATGTAAATACATACAATAATGTACTACATTTATTAATGTGTTTATTCTTGTTGGCAGTTTTTAATTATTATGATTAGTTAAATTAAGACAAATTAGGATACATTGGCAAAAAAAAAATAATTATGTACGGGGTTATGTAGCCAATTATATCCCAGTCTCTCCACTCTTCTGTTTTGATAGGGTAATGTTTGACATACAATATATACAGTCTGGGACTGATGCTAATTATAAATGTAACATACGGTACAAGACGTGGTTCTTTAAACTAATTAATTTAACTACAGTATGGTTATGGGCGCTTCCGAAACACTGCTTCATGAAGCTTCGAAACATTTATGAATCTTTTGTTTCGAATCAGAGGCTCGGAGCGCGCGTCAAACTGCCAAAGTCACGTGATTTCAGTAAAAGAGTGCGACTGTTTCGAAATTTCAATGGTTCACCGCTGGGGGGCGATGATCTCTGTGAACCACTGTCACTGAGTCACTGAGATCGCCCCCCAGCGGCGAAATATTGAACAAGTGTCTGGCTTTTACCCACAGTCTATGATTTTACCCTATGGTTTTACCCAGAGCCGTTAAATAAGATGTTTCTCAACGGCTCTGGTTACACATAGGGTTTTACCTGATCTTTGATCAGTTTTATACATTTGTGGACGTTAGACCACTCTCTTACGTTAGACATTAAGACATTATAATTTAAAGGAATAAATTGAATTGTAGTCTCTTGTTGGCCTGTTAAAATGAGCTATTCATGGAACAAACAAAGCCCTGACAATGTATAAAAGAACACATATTATACAGACACTTGATATTTAATCTTATTAGATGATTAGTTAATTGCATTTGACAAATTTTACTTTTAATAAAGCATTTGCAATTGATTTGTAAAAACTGTGTTTATGCATGTTTGGTCTGAGTTGCATTACACTGTTCTGGCCAGCAGGGGTCGCCAGCGTGTGGCGTTTCGAACACTTCGAAACAGTGAATCATTTTGTGAAGCAATTGATTCAATTGATTCGAATCTTTTTCTCAGCTGCCCTGCTTTTAGTGTAAAACACATTTTGATGTATTGAGCAGTGTTGGGGACGCATTACAGGTAACTTGATTTATGTAATCAAATGAATTTTTTCAAGTAACTAGTAAAGTAACACATTACTTTTTAAATTTACAACAAAATATCTGAGTTGCTTTTTGAAATTAGTAACTCAAGTTAGGCTTTTTTGTTTTCCCATTTATTGACAGACAGCTCTCCTGACCTGTCCCCATGTTGACAAAAACCGTAAGTGCAGAGGCGTTGTGTGTGAAAATTATGGTTATTGTAGTTCTAGACTAATGTGCATTTACTCATCTAACTTGCACAAAAAACAGATTCAGCATTCCTCAAAATGAATAAAATCAGTGAAATGCAAAATCAGAATACTATGCAAACC
Source organism: Vimba vimba (assembly GCA_022828995.1). Taxonomy (NCBI): domain Eukaryota; kingdom Metazoa; phylum Chordata; class Actinopteri; order Cypriniformes; family Leuciscidae; genus Vimba; species Vimba vimba. The sequence goes on along the minus strand of CM040837.1, from coordinate 30,913,558 downwards.
TCCAATAATTAAATAGGCCAATGTTAAATAAAACAAATATTTTTATGCATTTAATCTTACTTTATTGACTAATGTAGCCTACTTCCTGCTGACCTTCAATGATTCCGTTAAACCATAAGCAAAAGACTTTAGATTTTTTTTTTTGGTGAAGTAAGTGTTAAACTTTGGGTGCTTCTCAATATCCCTCCTCGTCTCCTCACTCCTCCGTCCTCCATTCTATGACCCGGAAACCAATCAAGCTCAGCCATCCTGAAGGACATCTCAATTCTCTAATCGCACCGAGAGGAGTCGAGGGTCGAGGAGTGAGGAGCTTCCTGAGGAGTCATGAGCAAAGATACACAGGTGTATCCTATGCGGAAGTGTTTTATTGACTAAACTTGACGCACGTATCAATTCTCCTCCCCCTTCACATCTCTCACAATAATCTTCATTTATACTTTACCTCTGCAGTTTATATAAACCACATATTTTAACAGGGTATCTTGCTTTATTATTATATATTTTTAATTTCTTAAATAACCAAACTAATACAACATAAGGGCAGATCCTCTGAGCGCTGCTGATGACGCCGTGAAGTGACGCTTGAGTGATCAAGTATTCCAATGTATAAAAAAGCTTTCCTTCGATCCCTCCGTCATCCTTTTCTTTCTTTGCAGTCTTCCCTCGCATCCTACAGGGGGTGGAGCTGAGCTGGAGGAAAGGAAGAGAGTATGCACAAATTAGAAATGAGAAGCACCCTTTCTTCACCTGCATCAGACAGTAAAAGAAATGGGCACAGCGACCCCATAGACTTCAATGGAGAAAAGTGAAGTCAATTAGAAGCTCTAACTTCCTGATGGCTGAGCGTACTGCGCAGACTCAAACTGAGCTTGACGACGTAGATGTGACATGAGTAACCTGTCTGTCTTCTAGTAGCTGTGCCAAGAGAAATCTGAATCATTCCCTTATGAATCTTGCAGAGACGGAGAGTGTGAGTAGCAGCTGTCCATGAGCTAGCAGCAGGAGAAACTTTATGGCTCTCTATGGGCTTCTCCCTTGACTTTATCGCACTTTAAACCTCCATGTCCCCCCGATTGCCCGCAAGCTTCTCCTCCTGTCCATACAGTAATCTCTCTACTGTGCGACAGAGAGTCGCGTGGTTATGACGCAATCATTAGCCTATTTTTACAAAAACTGCTTCTACGGGGCCATAACGTAAGATACAAGGTAATGGAGCCTTTTATACATTTTCGTGTTTCTTTAGAAATAAATAATGGACAAATGGAGTCTTTAAACGCCTCAGATGTAAAGTTATTCGGGATAGTACGCTTTTCGTGTGCTGGATTACCCATAGATATCCATATAAAGGCTAGATGTCTTAAGGCGGAGTCACTTCCAGCATCAGCGGCCATCTTATCACAGGGCTCTGTGAATTAAGGTGAGTGAGCAGCACGGACACAAATCCTCTTATCTTGCTGAAATCTTGACGGATTTACAAACGGTTTGGTTTCTTACAAACATTATTAACGTGGCTATAATTCATTCATATGGAAGTCCATTGTTATAATTATTCATATGTATGCAGTATCATAACTACATCTCTGACGATTATAACAAACCAAATCGTTTGAAAATCGGTAGAAAATTGAGCAAGTTATGGTTATTTAAGTGCATGCACCATGTTACGAGTGAGCGAGCACCCTGTGGTAAGATGGCCGCCGTGTGCGGATGTCGACCTCCATTGGCCAGCAGCGCGCACGAGACATCTAGCGTTTATTATATGATATCTATAGGCCTATGTCACGAAAAAATTGAAGACCGGAAGTACGTCTTTTAGTAGGGATACGGCTCTTCCGGTTAGCTTTTTACAATGGTGGAGTCCGATAGATACCGCTGGACCAAATCTCTCCGCAACCTGCCTGAAGTCACATATGACGATGTGGTTCGGATGGTAAATGAAAACTCTCAAGTTAAAAAGCGTGAAAGCTGAGAAATGTCTGTCTACGTCCTGATGCAGAGCAACCCGGTACACTACAACAACAGCAGCAGTAAGGTAAACGTTTCTATGGTAACAGCGAGTTTGACCAATCAGCAGATGTTGCTGCTACGCTTAGGATTGTGGGTAGTGTAGTTTTTTTTTTCATAAGATCGCGGATAAAACATGTTTTTCTTAAAACAAGGTTGATTTCATACGAACTTATAGCTTCTACAGGAGCAAAAACCTTCGTTTCACAACCTCATAGCTCGTGGTCAGTCTACCTCGGATGGTTTAGACATTATGGCTGATAATCTAAATTCTTATCGAGAAATACTGTTGACCGGAAGTTCTGAATCACTACTCCGCGTTCCGGAAGCAGGAAGTGTGACATAGGCCTATGGGAGTACCCCCCTGACCTGCATCCTATTCTTCTGTTATCCAGAACAGCAGCAGCTGAAAGGTTTGCTTGAGCTGCGCCCTCTACTGTACAGGAGTGAATTTGCATGTCCTTCAGCCTTATTATCTAAATTTGGTGTGAAAGGGCCTTTACATTTGCTTAAAACTAGAACTTTTTTGTTATTTTAAAAACAAAAAACATGCCCAGTCCAGGTGAGCAAAAGTAACACATAACGCATTACTTTTCTTAAAAAGTAACTGTAACGCAACTAGTTACTTTTTAAGGGAGCAATGCAATATTGCAATGCATTGCTTCTAAAAGTAGCTTTTCCTATGAAACCCTCTGTGTGAACAGATGTATTGATGTGGTGAATTGCGGGTTGTCCTGTGTTTCTTTCCTCCTTCTCCACATCTACACCTGTGCCCATGTTATGAGTTTCATCTTTTTTTATTTGAAATAGCGTAATTCCCTTTGAAAGGCTGTTTTAAGAGATTTAATACAATATCATAGGCCTAGAACAGACATGGAATGGAAATTAATAAAAACTTTAAGGGGACATTGGATGACCCTTTTAAAAAGATGTAAAATAAGTATCTAATGTCCCCTGAGTGTGTATGTGAAGATTTAGCTCAAAATACCCCACAGATCAATTTTTATAGCATGTTAAAATGCTCACTTTTGGGGTGTGAGAAAAAACATGCCTTTTTGTGTGTGTCCCTTTAAATGCAAATGAGCTGCTGCTCCCCGCCTCATGCAACAACAAAACAGGACAATCTCACGCAATAAAATGTCAGAAACTAAACTAGCAGTGATCAGTTCAAACCGGAGTCAGACATTAATGCCTACAGACCCAGAGAATATAAGCTGCATGGAGAGAGAACAGGTATAAGTTTAGTTTAATTATTATAACTTATGTTGTCATCTTACTTTTGTCCACTAGTAGTGGATAGTTGTAGTGGATATTAGTCCACTACTGCCCGTCTCACACGGTGTTCCCCAGGGTTCGGTTCTTGGGCCTCTTCTCTTCTCTTCCTCATTTACATGCTTCATCTGGTAACATTATCCATCATGGCTTTAACTTCCGTTGCAATGCAGATGACACACTTTACATCAGTCCTCAATGCAATGCAAATATATATATTGATGATATTAATGCTTGGATGACCAGTACTTTTCACAAACTCAACACTGATGAAACAGATCTACTTCTTCTTGGTTCACCTCAAATTACATCCTGTTTTTGTGTGGAAAATGTTAATATTACTGGAGTCTTGGTTCAACCTTCCACCACTGTTAATTAATCGGTATTGGATAAAGTGGCAAGAGGAGTGGAACACTTAATCACTCTTAAACTAAATCTGATCAAGTGGTATTCACCAGATGTCGTTTAGGTCATACAAGTTTGACTCATGCTTTTTTGCTTAAAGGTTAAAACCCAACTTCTTGCATGTTTTGTAAGATTCCCCTTTCGGTTAAAGGAACACGGCAACTTTTTGGGACTTTAGCTTATTCCCAGTATCCCCCAGAGTTAGATAAGTCCACACATACCCTTCTCATCTCCGTGCGTGCCGTAACTCTGTCTGACGCACCCACCGCTAGCCTAGCTTAGCACAAACACTGGAGGTAATCGGCTCCAGCTAGCATTCTGCTCCCATAAGGTCATAATAAACTTAATAAACTTGTAAACTTTATATCTGTAAAACAACTCAGGTGAACTTAAATAAAGTGTGTGCTCTCCCTTTCATTACAGTATCGCTCCGGAGGCTATAAGCTGGGTCACGAACAGTTGGATCCATTCTTGAGCAACATCTTTTTACCAAAACCTGTGTGGTGGCGCATTCCCTAAAAACATCCACTGCGTCTTCACTGGCTCTGGTGTCGGGAGTAAATGTTATAACTGTTCACTCTTACATCCAACAACAAAACACCTGAGTTGCTTACGAGACATTCTTCGGTCATGGGTGGTCTTATTCAAATAGCTAGCTACAGTATATGTAGAAACTGGCTTCAAATTGAGCTCGCTGGCTGGATGACACACTTTCAGACTCCGACAGCCCATAACAAACTGACTGCGTGTTTTCTTTTCAGCTTTTCTGAGCAGGCAGTCACCTAACTAAATGTAAAAAAGCTTAAAAAGTGAAAATTCTATAGAGAAAATGCAGGTTTCTAGTTCTAAAATATTAGTTCCAATATATTAGTTATAAATGACAAAAATGGAAAATGAATTTGTCTAATATGAGGGAACCCTGTAGACTCTGTGTTTTACTTTTAGGTGACTTCTGTAAATAGCAGATGTCATGATTTCAAATAAATAAGTTGGTGAAAGTGATTTCATGGTCACTTCCTGATGAAACTGAGAAGATGTCACATGATCATACACTGCTCTAGTGAGCTCCAGATGCAGCATCAAAAGAAGCCACAAACTTACAATCAATCCTGGTAAATGTTCATCAGGATGTGGATTTTCATTGTGTTTTTCATCAGTGTTAAAGGTAAGATTTCTAAAACCTCATTGTTTTTTTTTTTATTTCATTAGATTAGTTCTTTGCGCTCTCTGGTTGCTCTCTTGCTGAAACACATTCAGTAGTTGGTAGACTTTGCACTTTTGAACATTTCTATTCTTGAAATTTGGTATTACTGCTAATATTTTTGAATCCTTGAAGACCTTTATGTTTTTTCTTTCACTTTTGGGAATGTGAAATATCCACAACAAAAAAGTTTCATAGTAAACGTTTAATAAAACTTGCTGTTCACATCAAAATGAACAATCACCGTCCAACAGTTTCATAGGGTTAATATCGAAAAGCTCCCTTAATCATGAAGGTTAGTGTGTGTGTTGTGTTCAGTACCTTTGATGCACAAACTGTTAAGTAACTTTAAAAGCTTATCTTTTTCAAATATTTTTTTTTTTCAATTGTAGTTTGAATAAATGGCGGAAGTTTGAAGTGTTTGTGGAAAAATCAGTAGGTTGACCTCTTCCATGACAATGAAAGTGGAAAAGAAAAATGTTTGCGTCACATTAACGGAAGGGTGATGATCTGAGGACTGGCTGCAGTAATGAACATTTCCTTTGTGGTTCATTGAAAGTCTCACCTACACTGAAAACAATCAAGGAAGTGGAATCATCTTCAAGACAGAAGTAGACCAAACAATCACTAAAACACTGCAAACTGTTAACCTTTAAATGGCACATATAATGTGTACATTTATTCATTCTCTCTCTCTGTGTGTGTGTGTGTGTGTGTGTGTGTTTGGTCATGTACTTTAAAGTTGCTTTGAAGTATATTTTATCCTGCTTTTACAGTTTTTCCCCCTAGCAAGAGGTGATAATATAGTTTTTTTGCTTGGCGGATACGGTCTTAGAAATTTGACTTGTATTGGTAACATTACATGTCAAAATCTATTATATTTATTATATATATATATCTATTATAGTTTATGACAGCTAGTGATGTTCCTCATTAGTAAGTCACTTTGGATAAAAGGTAATTGTTTAAATGTAATGTATTAATATATCAAAGCTGAGAATGCAATCTTGAGCGAAGGGAACTTGTTAAATAAGATTATGATGTATGAACGACAACTTGAGAAAAGGTGAGAATTTTGTGGTTTTGACACACTTTTCTGCACACTGATACAAATAAAATGAAAGCATTTAAGTACAAATAGACAAATGTATCCTCCATACATAGACAGTTTCAAATAAGAATAATTCTGTAAATAATACAGTAAAAATGTCAACATATCAGACAACTCATACATTTTACAGTATAAAACTGTAATTTACAAATAAGAAATTTGTCATTTAAACCGGCAAAACCAACAATGCACACTGCTACTAAAATCTATTACCTTTAACACACTGACAACCTAATTATGGTAAAAGAGGAAGCCTCATGAAGAATCATGTAGAAGTAGCATTTCCACAAGCTGAATTACAGTAGTACTGTAAAAGGTGCACAGAGTCATTAACGCAAACACAAAACACCATCATGGAAACACACGACACTAAAATAATGCAATAAACATTCATTAAACAACAGAAGATGTAACATAAACTTCTAAAAGCATAACGTCTAGAAACTGTACATTTAAAAAGTATGAACACATGAAATGTCTGATATTTGTTCCACTGAATATACGGTAACGTCCTGTTAACTTATTAACAGGGTTTTTTTTTTCATAGTGTTTTTACAATATTTTACAGTTAAAATTACACACATTTTTTAAAATTACTTGCCATTTCAACTGGGAATATGTGCATATGCAGCATAAATGTACAGTGAGGAAAATAAGTATTCGAACACCCTGCTATTTTGCAAGTTCTCCCACTTAGAAATCATGGAGGGGTCTGAAATTGTCATCGTAGGTGCATGTCCACTGTGAGAGACATAATCTAAAAAAAAATATTCAGAAATAACAATGTATGATTTTTTTAACTATTTATTTGTATGATACAGCTGCAAATAAGTATTTGAACACCTGAGAAAATCAATGTTAATATTTGGTACAGTAGCCTTTGTTTGCAAATACAGAGGTCAAACGTTTCCTGTAGTTTTTCACCAGGTTTGCACACACTGCAGGAGGGATTTTGGCCCACTCCTCCACACAGATCTTCTCTAGATCAGTCAGGTTTCTGGGCTGTCGCTGAGAAACACGGAGTTTGAGCTCCCTCCAAAGATTCTCTATTGGGTTTAGGTCTGGAGACTGGCTAGGCCACGCCAGAACCTTGATATGCTTCTTACAGAGCCACTCCTTGGTTATCCTGTCTGTGTGCTTCGGGTCATTGTCATGTTGGAAGACCCAGCCTCGACCCATCTTCAATGCTCTAACTGAGGGAAGGAGGTTGTTCCCCAAAATCTCGCAATACATGGCCCCGGTCATCCTCTCCTTAATACAGTGCAGTCGCCCTGTCCCATGTGCAGAAAAACACCCCCAAAGCATGATGCTACCACCCCCATGCTTCACAGTAGGGATGGTGTTCTTGGGATGGTACTCATCATTCTTCTTCCTCCAAACACGTTTAGTGGAATTATGACCAAAAAGTTCTATTTTGGTCTCATCTGACCACATGACTTTTACATGACTCCTCTGGATCATCCAAATAGTCATTGGCAAACTTAAGACGGGCCTTGACATGTGCTGGTTTAAGCAGGGGAACCTTCCGTGCCATGCATGATTTCAAACCATGACGTCTTAGTGTATTACCAACAGTAACCTTGGAAACAGTGGTCCCAGCTCTTTTCAGGTCATTGACCAGCTCCTCCCGTGTAGTTCTGGGCTGATTTCTCACCTTTCTTAGGATCATTGAGACCCCACGAGGTGAGATCTTGCATGGAGCCCCAGTCCGAGGGAGATTGACAGTCATGTTTAGCTTCTTCCATTTTCTAATGATTGCTCCAACAGTGGACCTTTTTTCACCAAGCTGCTTGGCAATTTCCCCGTAGCCCTTTCCAGCCTTGTGGAGGTGTACAATTTGGTCTCTAGTGTCTTTGGACAGCTCTTTGGTCTTGGCCATGTTAGTAGTTGGATTCTTACTGATTGTATGGGGTGGACAGGTGTCTTTATGCAGCTAACGACCTCAAACAGGTGCATCTAATTTAGGATAATAAATGGAGTGGAGGTGGACATTTTAAAGGCAGACTAACAGGTCTTTGAGGGTCAGTATTCTAGCTGATAGACAGGTGTTCAAATACTTATTTGCAGCTGTATCATACAAATAAATAGTTAAAAAATCATATATTGTGATTTCTGGATTTTTTTTTTAGATTATGTCTCTCACAGTGGACATGCACCTACGATGACAATTTCAGACCCCTCCATGATTTCCAAGTGGGAGAACTTGCAAAATAGCAGGGTGTTCAAATACTTATTTTCCTCACTGTATCAGAAGTGATATGGCTGTAGCCACTATTATAATTGTTAGTTTTATTATTATTATTCCTCCCCAATGGGAGTCTATGGCAGCCCTATCAACGGAACATAGGAAAATGATTACATTTGGCACACTTGTAGTGATGGTCATGAATAATAATCTGACCAATTTTGGAGTCTCTAGGACCAAGTCTATAGCGCCACCACCAGTTCAAAAATTCACTTTTCTAAAGGTTTTGAACCCTTTGTTCCAGACAATTTTATTTTAGTTAACCCGATTCTTCATGCTAATTATTTAGCAATTGTAATTGTATTTGTCTTGCTTTCTGAAGAATAAGAAACAAATGATTACAAACCCAATCCAACAGCAACCCATATTTAATGCATTTTCATATTGTTTCAGGTCTGGTGAATGGTGAGTGGGGTGAGGTAAAGACAGTGATCGAGGGAGACGTTCTGACTCTACATGCAGAAGATCGACCGAAGAAAGACACTGAGACAGTGTGGTTTTTTAACAGAGGCAATTTTACCACTCGTATAGCACAGATGAATAAGGGAACTGTTACATATTTTGAACAGGGACTTTCTGGCAGATTGCATCTAGATCAAGAGAGTGGATCACTGACCATTTGGGATATCAGTGCCAGTGATTCTGGATTTTATAAAGTATCTCTCACTATGAAGTTATATATCTCTGAGACGAAGTACAAAGTTAATGTGTATGGTAAGTTGCAGCTGCTGCACATTAATTATACATTACATTATTATCATTTGTTGTATAAAGGAAGTCACTTGGGTCAGTGCACCTAAAAATGAACATATCATTAATTACTCACCCTCATGTCGTTCCAATCCCGTCAGACTTTCGTTCATCTTCGCAACTCAATTGAAGATGTTTTTGATGAAATCTGAGAACTTTCTGTCCCTCCACTGACAGGTACGCAACTACCACTTTGATGCTCAAAGTTTATAAAGAGATCGTAAAACTAATCCATATGAATTGAGCGGTTTAGTCCAAATTATATGAAGAGACTCGATCACTTTATATATGATGAACATAATGTATTCACATAAACATTCTTCAACTCACAAATCAGTTATAAACAAACAGAATCTCAAGCATGTTCGCTTGACGTGCAAGAACCAATGTTACGCAGCATGTTTGATCTTCAGCAAGAACCAATGAGGTTCATTCTCATGTTACGCATCACGTTTGAGCTGTCAAGTAGGTTCGGTTGAGCTTCTGTTTATGTTCACTGATCAATGTTTATAAGTGAATAAAAGCCTAAATTAAATCTGTTCATCATTTAAAGCGATTGTGTCTCTTCAGAAATTTTGGACTAACCGCTCAATTGATATGGATTAGTTTTACGATCTCTTTATGAACTTTTTGAAGCGTCAAAGTGGTAGTTGCGTAGCTGTTAATGGAGGGACAGAAAGCTTTCAGATTTCATCAAAAAGATCTTCATTTGTGTTCCTAAGATGAACGAAAGTCTTATGGGTGTGGAACAACATGAGGGTGAGTAATTAATGACATAATTTATTTTTTGGCTGAACTACCCCTTTAATGAACCAATCTCATATGGTTTCTGCAAAATGGGCTTATTAAAAGATGCACATGTTTCCTCTTGTCCTAAAGAACATGTCTCTGCACCTGCTATTGAGTGCAGCTCAGTGGTTATTGTCGACCAATCTTCAGGTGAGTCTTTTAAATCAGTTCATTCAGTTGCCATCTTAGTTGTCTTGTCCTGACCTCTTTGCTAATCATTGCTGGGCGAAAGGGGCAGGGATTTGTTTAGGTGTCATTACAGACATACTGACAGAATAAAGACCTCCTGAACTTTAACATTGAAATGTAACCTATATAAATCAATCTACCAGGGACTTTAAAGCAGCCTCGAGCATCAGAGGAAATATGCTCTGTGCTCTGCTCTGTGAGAAATGATCGAGACGTGTCCATCTCATGGTATAAAGGGAGTGAAATGATGAACCAGACCAGCAATCCTGATCTCAGCATCATCCTCAGTTTACCATTAGAGCTGAATTGTAATGATTCAGAGATCTACAGCTGCATGACTGCAAATCCAGTGAGCAACAAGAGTGTCCGGCTTCACATGAAAGAGATCTGCCAACGACAAGGTATGGAAACTCATTTACCACAAAACTCTCTTCCTGCCACAGTGACCTCTTTGCAGTTTCTATTTTTCCACAAACAAAGACATATGATGAGACAGAAGATGTTTATGAATAAGTCTCATCTCTTTCAGATTGTCTGGATCATTGTTGCGGCACTAAGGCTCTGATTCGACTGGTTCTGTCTGGTCTGGTGGGAATCGCCACTGTTTACTTTCTGGTTGATTATTTGAGGATCTGCTCAGCTCAGAGAAGAGCTGCTGCTTCTGTGTAATGATACTTTCATGAGAATTTGGTGGGTGTGAACTCGACATAGACTGTATATATGTGAACTTCAAAGAGTTGAGGTGTAAAAAGCACCTTATTTATTCCTCAGTTGATACTTTGGATGGTATCTGCTAAAATGATATGTAGTAAGTGTGACCATAGGCTATGCTTTGCAAGGTTACATAAAAAGCACACAAACCTTTATGTACATACTAACCTAAATATATTTGTGTATTTAAGTAATATATTCATTTGTATGTTTGACTGTTATAATCATTAATAATGTATTAAAATTTTTATTAAAACTTTAATAGCCTACGGCTATACTTTTGTCCAGTGTTTCAGAATAAAAGCGCTATTTAAAATAGAATTAGCATATCCCGGCTCAGAACAATTGATCTACATGCAAAAAAAAAAAAAAAAGTATTTTACCCTCGTCAATGTGTTTCATTAATTCAAAGTCGATTAAAGTTTCCTCAGTTTCATTATTCATGTATAAGAGATAGACCATAACGCTACTTTAACCCTTTCACGCATAGTGGTCACTACAGTGGACAGCTATTAAAAAAGCATTTTCTTGAATTTGCACGGGTTTTTATGGCAAAGTTGCACATCAATCTCTTCATTGGACCCTGGTGCATCATCCTATAAATTGCAACCAAGTGGCAAGCCTTTGTGTTTCGATTTTTTCCCCCTCCAAACCAAGATGACCAAGGGTCAGTCAGACATGCCAAGTTGCTCTGGAATATCCACCCATTCCTTCTATCCTAGGAGACTCTTGTAGGTAAAAAAAATATTGCAGCATAAAGAAATATCTAATGAGTCATATCACAGTAAAATTTTCCAAGTTTTGATTTTAGATTGAGAGAAAACTCTGATTAATCACATGTCCACTGTAGTGGACGTCATGCATGCAATGGCTATATTTCAGCTACAATTCATAATTATAATGTGAATATTGTTTTTGAAATTTAAAACTTAAAAACTTAATATGCATTGACTTTTTTTACTGTAAATAAATGTATTTGTATTATTAGAATGTAATTTTCATTGACATCGAAAAAAGTCATGTGATTACATAATGTATGACACTTGTAATGCATTACTTATACTTGTTAGATCAAAAAGTAATCTGATTTTATAATGCACGTTATTGTAATGTGTTTTTTTACTCATAACATCAAAAAGTAATCTGATTACGTAATGCATGTTACTTTTAATGCGTTTCTTTACTCATAACATCAAAAAGTAATCTGATTACATAATGCATGTTACTTGTAATGCGTTTCCTTCCTCATAACATCAAAAAGTAATCTGATTATTTAATGTGCGTTATTGTAATGCGTTTTTTTACTCCTAACATCAAAATGTAATCTGATTACGTAATGTATGTTACTTGTAATGTGTTTCTTTACTCGTTACATCAAAAAGTAATCTGATTAGGTAATGCACATTACTTGTAGTTAATTACTTGTTAGATCAAAAAGTAATCTGATTAGGTAATGCACATTACTTGTAGTTAATTACTTGTTAGATCAAAAAGTAATCTGATTAGGTAATGCACATTACTTGTAGTTAATTACTTGTTAGATCAAAAAGTAATCTGATTAGGTAATGCATGTTACTTGTAACACATTACTTTACTTGTAACATAAAAAAAGTAATCTGAATGGGTTATGCATGTTACTTGTAGTGCGTTACCCCCAACACTGATCATTTCAGATGAGATTGTAAAAAAAAACGTATCGCTAGGTTTTCTCAGAGGAAGGCTATGCTAGAAATGTGCATGTCCATCTTGAACATAATCAGAATTATCAGCTAATAAGGGTAAATCTCCATACTCTGGTGCACTGGAGGGAGCATCTGAGTGGTTTCCACAGTTGTACCTTGACAGGCTGTAGAAAATTCTGATGGAATCACGTCCTCATGTTCTGATATCATAGATACGCAAAGTGCAACTTGTATGAAGTTGTATGAAGCCATTGCAATATTTTGCATTTATATTTTTTGTATATATTTTATAGTTTTCACATTATTTGATATAATTGCATTGATTAGTTTGTTAAATTCACATACTTTATCTGTTTGATTATTGTCTTATATTTAATACAGTATATCTTCAGTTTAAACCAACTGCATGCTGTCCACTCAAGTGGACATCTGAAGATCTAAAATAAAATAAAAATCAATTCTTGTTTTTCATGCCCTAAGAGCAATAAAAACACATAGGAAAAAAAAAATCCTGACTGAGCAATTCATGCATGAAAGGGTTAACAATAAATCGAAGCCCACGCGACATCTGTTACTTTTCTCATCAGTAATCCGTATGAACCAATCGCTGTGGTTTATGATCACTAAATTAGGCACTTTTAAAAACGTATTACATATAGAAATACTTGGCGAATTTTCATGTTTTTGACATATTTAAATCTGTACAATGAGTAGATTTGAAAGATTATACTCGTTCCCATACAAACATCCTCAGTGAACACAAACCAAGCTGATATTTGAACGAGGCTCAATTGAGAATCGGTTCTCCGGTCCATCGAGCGCCGCCTGGTGAAATAACGATGTAACGGAATAACCGGACTTTTGATCGATAGGAAGGGCGGGTTTCAGGACAGCGTCTTTGATGACGTGTGGACGTGAAGATGGCGGAAGTTCATTCCTGATCTGAGCCGCCGGAGTCGCTTGGTACGGATTCTGGAATAAACTATTTCAGGACGGATCGGTTCGGCTTCACGTCTCACATCTGACCCAGAGACAGATTCGGGTAAGGAACGGTCATCTAATCGAGGCTGTGTCGTAGTTCACCGTCTGTGGATGTGCTTATCTGTGTACATTGCGTTACAGTGACACTGAGTCGTGTTGACAGGTTAACTAATCACTTTGACTATTCCAATCTCATATAAATAGCTCGTGTTAGACAATGAGAGTCAGAGGGAATCAACAACGCGCCTGGATATGTATCTGTGGGTTAATAGTTTTATAGTCATGATCGGGTCATGTATGATGAACACATGTGGCATGTTTAATACCCTCATGTCAGATGTTCGGCTTCGAGTTTGTTGTTGGTTTTGGTTTCAGCTGATTTGATGATTTAAATATTTCCCAGCTAAACTGGTTTGACCTGAAGCTGCTCACCTGTCCTCCATTATTATTATTAGCATCAAAATACCGCGGTATCTCCCTAGTTACTACCGTTTTTTATTTATCATTAGTCAGCACTGTCATCCAAAACAGAATGTTAATACTATGGTACTTTGATATATGCCATGGTATGGTATTAATATTATCATGGTAATTACGTCAAAGTGCTTCCTAGATCAGGAGTTTTCAATCTTTTATATGTCACTGACCCCCAAAATTGGATCATCCTAAAATCCAAAAGGCAGGTACATATTTTCTGTGTATAAAAACAATAACACAGTGAAAAATGCACATTATCAATGTATAAAATATTTATTTTTTATTATTATATTATTTCATTTAATAACTTTTTTACTTGTAGATGTAAGTTAGATGTTTTTTTATTCAAATAAAATGTTTTATTGTATTACTAAGCCTATTTAAATCAAAAATGTATTTATTTAAACAATTTATTTAGTTACTTTTTCACTTTAAATACTTTTTATTTTTTAATTATTTTTATTTGTACTTTTTATTTATTTTTCACGTTTATTTCTACACCGCTTTTCCTATTTTTATTTTAATCAAGTTTAATTTATTTTAATGTTTCTTTATTAATTTAAGTTAGATGTATTTTATTAATTTATTTAGTTTTCATCAAATTATTTGAATAAAATGTATTTACTTTAACTTAAATTTACACTGCCTTTGTTATTTTTATTTATTGATTCTAATCTAATGTATTCAATAATGTTATTTAAATAATTAAATAATAATTAGTTAAAAGCATTATAACTAACATGGACTAACAATAAGCAATAGTATCACAGCATTTATTAACCTTTGTTAGTGTTTTTGTATGTTTATGAATTATAATGTTCATTTATGTTAACAGATAAAACTGGTAATCATACAAATGTGGTAGTAAAATGTTGAGATTAACATTAACTAAGATTAATAAATGCTGTAGAAGTATTGTTCATTGTTAACAAATACAGTTTTTTTTTTTTATTAATACAACACAAACACAACAAGAATTGACCAATGTGCTTTACAGAGTTAAAGTCTAGTTAACTGATGTCAACAATTGTATCCTTATTGTAAAGTATTACTGGAAAATTAGGCTTTATTACCTGATTAATACATCAAACAATCGACAGATTATTGTTTACCGAAATAATCATTAGTTGCAAACCCAGATTTGATTATAAAATGCAGTCACAGCCATGTTGTAAATTAAGGCGCCGTGATATCAACATCTGACAGTGTGTTTTTGGCTTAAAAACTGCATTGCTATGCGGTTGCTAGGGTGTTCTGCATGGTTGCTAGGTGGCAGATCTCTGATACACGATATCTCTCGGGTTCTTCTGTGTGCTTTTTTTTTTTTGTGTTCACAAACCCTCCCTCCCCCCCTCCTCTTCCTGACAGGTAGCCCCGCCCCCAAACTCACGCTATTGGTTGACATGTCAAGTCACTCAAAGTGTCACAGAGTGTTTGACTCTTCAGGTAGTCAAACCTACAAATGATTAACATCTAGTGACTGAACGTTACAGACAGTGTTGGTGTTGAGAAGACGACACGCTTCACCTTTAAGAGGAAATATCAGCTTTGGTTTTCCAGTGCAGATTCTCTCTATAAAGGACTATAAAGGATCATGTGCCAGTCTTAATCTCTAACCTGGAGATTTACAAACGTGTGCGTTTCTTCTGGGTTTGGCCCGTCTGCTGTTATTGAGGCTCGACACACGATCAGTGATGAATAATTAACCCAGAGATCAGCTGGAGTGAAAGTTTATTCAGATCTTGTGTGAGACACACGTGAGCGTCTCGGTTTGATCTGGGATGAAGCTCTGTGATGTAACCGGAGGAGAAGCGGCGCCTGTAATCTGGGATCTCTTTACAACACAGAAAGAAAACTATCAACACTTTCATTGCTAGTGTATGAAAGCGCAATCTAATGTTTTCCACTTCTCTAAAGATATTGCAGTGATTGTGGATTTTGTTTCATCATTGTGGAATATGGTGAGCTTGTTTTGTTTCAGTTTCTTTGTCATGTTTGGATATTATATATTTTCTATGGAAAAAATTACATAATTCTTTTTTTACCGTCATCCAATCTGACCTAGTTTACTTACTTTTTTTTTTTTTTTTTTTTTTTTTTTTTTTAAACTTGATTTTTACTGTTTTACTTCTTGCATTAAACATTTGATTCTATCTGGTGATAATAATGATGGTTCCTCTAAATAATTAAGCCTTTTTAAATAATTTCTGAATAAGTCTACTGTAAATTCTCAAAAGTCTGACATATCTTTAATATTTTTTATATAATAAATGTGAGTCTGTTTTTAAAAAAAAAGAAAAATTAATAATTTTATTCATCAGTGATGCATTAAATTGTGACAGTAACTATATTTATAACTTAAATGCTGTTCTTTTGAACTTTCTATTCATCAAGGAATCATGAAAACAAATGCTTCCACTAAAATATGATCAGCACAGCTATTTTAATCATTGATAATAATCATAAATGTTTCTTGAGGAACAAATCATCATATTAGAATGATTTCTGAAGGATCATGTGACACTGAAGACTGGAGTAACGATGCTGGAAATTCAGCTTTGATCACAGGAATAAATTACATTTTTAAATATATTCACATAGAAATTAGCTGATTTACACTGGAATAATATTTCACAATTTTTACTGTATTAAAAAAAAAAAAAAAAAAAACGCAGCCTTGGTGAGCGGAAGAGACTTTATCTTCACATCATCTTCCAAAAAATGAAGAGATGTTAAAGTGTCTTTGAAGTTATATTTTAGTTTGCATGACGAGACAGTTTGCTTTCTCATGTCACCAGCTTTATATATGCAACTTTGCTGCATAACGAATGCATAAAAGTGACAAATTAATGCAAATAGATGGTAACAATCATGACATTAAACATTTGGGTCGGACTTGCATACAATTTTTTCATTGTTTAACCGCTTCAGGAACTAATGTTAGCGTCCTCTCAGCCTCGACTGCAAACATACTGCTGTTCTCCACTAATGCAGCATCTAGTCAACAAATTAATTAATTGCTGTGTAATGATATGAAAACACATACTGTATAACACACCGTCTGTTTTAAATCCGTATCTGAAGTTTAGCGCAGCCTCGCGTGTCAAAACAAACTCCACGAGGCGTCAGTGATGGGTTTATTTGGCCTCTAGAGGGCGCTCTCGTACTGTATAATGACAGCAGACGCTTCTCAGCCGCTCCAGCAACGGATGCAACCGGAAAAACCATCGGTGTGGACTTTTGCCCATAATCGGTTGATCCAGCAATTGGTTATTGATGTCGATTAATCGGCAAAACCAATCAATCGGTTGACCTGTAGTTTTTTGTGAGATTCATGGCATCAGATCTATGAAAGACACTGAAGGCCCATTCACAAGGATGATAACTATAAAGATAACGATAAAAATATAGTTCTAAAAATCATTCTCAACTTTAAAGGGGTGGTATAATGCCCTTTTCACAAGATGTAAAATAAGTCTCTGATGTTCCCAGAGTGTGTATGTGAAGTTTTAGCTCATAATACCACACAGATATTTTTATATAGCATGTTAAAATTGTCACTTTTTGAGGGTGAGCAAAAACACACCGTTTTGTGTCTGTTCCTTTAAATGCAAATGAGCTGCTGCTCCCGGCACAGAGGGCGGAGCTTCAACAGCTTGCACTCACACAGACTTGCACTGAAAATTTCAAAAACTTTTAGCCTTTTATGTTCAAACCAGAGTCAGAAAGATGGAGAGACTCGAAGACAGGGTTCCCGTGGGCTCTTAAAAAGCCTTAAAAGCATTGAATTTATTAATTTGGAAATAATACCTTAAAAAGTCTTTAAAAAGTCTTGAATTTTGATGTCTGGGTCTTAAAAATTGTGCTGTATGTAACTTCTCCGTATTGTATTTTTCCTCAAAAGTTTCATTTGTCAACCACGATTATTTTTATTAAATAACGTAGTATATATAAAGAGTGGCGGAACCAATAATTGAGAATGCAACGCAGCCCCGGGTCGCGATATTTTTTTCCCCAGGATGGTAGGGGAAGACTCATGAATATTAATTAGGTAAGTCATCCCTGATTGGTCTGATGACCTACCCCTAACCCCACCCCTAAACCTACCCGCCACTGGGGGTCTGATGACCTACCCCTAACCCCACCCCTAAACCTACCCGCCACTGGGGGTCTGATGACCTACCCCTAACCCCACCCCTAAACCTACCCGCCACTGGGGGTCTGATGACCTACCCCTAACCCCACCCCTAAACCTACCCGCCACTGGGGGTCTGATGACCTACCCCTAACCCCGCCCTAAACCTACCCGTCACTGGGGTTAAGACCAATCAGGGATGACTTACCTAATTAATATTCATGAGTCTTCCCCTACCATCCTGGGAAAAAAAATATCGCCCCCGGGTCACAGTGCACAGTACTGTGAACACGTGATGCCTTCAACACAACACAAGATAGCCTACAAAGCGGAGCTTGCTCGCGTGCTACCATTAGCCCGGGGCTTGATATGAGGTCGCTCGCCAACAGGCAGTTCACTTACCGCGTCTTTTTGCGAATGAATGTGGTGTAGTCTCTACCAGCCGTTTGTTGTAGGCCTTAAAAAGCGATTTCTTTAAAAGCAAATATCTCGCTTTGCTTTGAACTTTGAGCATCGTAACTTTGCAGATGTTGTTTATGCTCAAACAGCAACATTACACACTAACTAAAGTTAGAAAAGTCAAATCACAATCAACCACTCCTTTAAAGAATAGAAGAGTCCACACCACAGCTATAACCATAACGGCACAGAGAAACAATGTGGTTGGAATCACTTTCAGAACGATTATATCCAGAACGATAAAAACACTGACAGCCAATCAGAATCCATCCTGCTGTAACGAGCTCGAGACAAGCACGCGCATGAATAAACAGAACGATATCGTGCGCTGGTGTGGACGCTAATATAGTTATCTTTATAGTTATCGTTCTTGGCCTTTACACAGTAAATTGCAGAACCGTATATTGCTTTATTTGATGCTTTATATCCAACCAAGCAGGGTTATCACATAAAGATTTAGAAATGTGTGTGCGTTCCTGGTCCAGAATAAGCTGCAGTGCATTATTAATAATATCTGTGTGTTGTGTATCTCACAGGTGTCAGCGTAGCTCTATGTCATGGCCTGCAGTGTCGCTAAAGCAGGTCCTACTAATGGCTTCCCGATGAAAGCACAGCTGCAGATCATGGGTATGTTTGCATGTGTTTCCACCTGTCTTTATCTGACACTTCCTCATCAGCTGACCGACCCGACGCTGGACTTCAGTCCCAACACTTTAATATATATGTCTATATTTCACTTCTACAATGCTGCACAGGTCCCAGTCTCTACTAGCTCTAATAAAAGCTCACAAAATAAAGTTTATTTTTGCTTGAATTCATTGTTGATCTCCAAACTAAGGACACTATCTTCAGGAAATGTGCATGTTATTTGTGCATGACTGTTAATAATAAGTTAAGCAATTCTAAAAATGTTAATACTTATTTTCTGTATAGAAAGTTATTCAACTTCCTGAATTTTAATACAAACATCTTTGTATTAGAAAAACATCTTATTTTGGAAATGTTGTTTCTTTTTAATGCCAAAGATGTTTGTTTCAGTTAGCACAAAAAAATGTCTTGACCTCTTGCTCATATAGTGATCAAAATATCTCATGCTTTCTGAATAGGATCCGTAATTTTACAATTTGTCTTTTAAATTATATTACTAGTATTACTATTATTAGTTTTTTATTAGATATATATTTTTATTTTTTTTATTTTATTATAACACAATAAAAAATAGAATTTTCTCTGAAGTCACTTTATAATATGCAAATTTGTGCATATTTTTTGCACATTATTTTTAATGGGTACCGACCTGTAATTTTCCATTAAGCCTTTTAAATATATTACTGGTAATTATCAGGATTTTTTTTAATTATCAATTTATGAGACTTAAAAAAACATTATTAAATTTTTTTTATTATACAATAAAAAGTTTTATTAAAATAAAAAGTAAAAAATAGGGCTATAAACATGTTTATTTACATGCATTTTACATGTTTTTGTTTTATTAAAAAATATTATTACAAATTTAAAAAATAAGTTTTATTATATTCCCCCCCACACATTTTCTCTGGACTCTACGTCACTTTAGTAATAATATGCATATTTTTTGCACATTATCTTGAATGTGTACAGACCTGTAATTTTACATTTAGCCTTTAAAAATATTACTGGTGATTATCATTACCTATACTTTTTCTAATTAACAATTCATGAGACTTTTTTTAAAACATTGTTAAAAAAATAAAGTTTTGCTATAAACCTGTTTATTTACACGCATGTTTTATTAGAAATATTATTTAAAAATGTAAAATATAAAAATTATTTATTAGAATTTAATCCACATTTTTTGTGGATCCTACATCACTTTTTTTTTTTTAATAATATGCAGTTTGTGCATAATTTATGGACATTATTTTTAAACCATTTGTTCCAAAACAATGTATTTTCAATATTTTAGCCTATTCCCCTTTAGTTCCTCCTCAATAACAGCAGCTTTTCTAATGTTTAGGGTCACCTGTGTTTGCAGACATTTGCAGAAACCCATCATAAATCATGCCGTGTTGTTTTGACCATGTGTTATTCCTGTTTGCAGTGATCTCCGCCAAACTCAAGGACAACAAGAAGAACTGGTTCGGGCCGAATCCGTATGTGGAGGTGTGTGTGGACGGCCAGTCCAAGAAGACGGAGAAATGCACCAACACAAACTCGCCCAAGTGGAAGCAGTCGCTCACTGTGTGAGTGTGCTTTAATTTCAGTACCAGCACTAACAAGTGTGTGTGTGTGTGTGTGTGTGTGTGGCAAACACAGGCCTAACCAGCACATTGTTATGTGCCTCAATTCTCTATTAAATGCTTTTATCCTCCCGACGTGAAGTGATTGTTAAGAGTGACGTCAGTACTGACTGCATTATTAGTGGTGTTTGTCTGGTCAAGCGGTTGTGTGATCACAACTCTAGCACTAAGAATCAAAGTTGAGTGTGTTTTCCTCCTCTCTTGTGTTTCTGTAGATCTGTAGTTTTCCAGGTTTGTAATTTCTGTGTTGTGTGTATCCACCAGGATCGTCACTCCGTTCAGCAAGCTGATCTTCCGTGTGTGGAGTCACCAGACGCTGAAGTCTGACGTTCTGCTGGGCGTGGCCACACTCGACGTCAGCGAGACGCTCAAGTCACATGACATGAAGAGTGAGTTTCTGTGCTCCACCCGCATCACCTTTATAAAATATAAATTTGTATATCATTGTATAATCTAAATGCTTATATTATGTATCATTTGCATGATATACATACTATATATATTTGAATAAATCATACAATAATGTTATTATATATTTTATATATATATATATATATATATATATATATGTAAGTAAGTTTTTTTTCTTGATTTGTGTTGTTTTGTCCAGTCTGCGAGGTTGTGCAGACGCTGCAGTTGTGCTCAGACCAAGATCAGGCCGATATCATTGGCGATCTGTCCGTGTGTTTGGACGGTCTGCAAGTGGATCCCGATCTTTTCCAGTCGGCCGAGGCCAACAACCAGAGTCAGTCACTCTATTAATCTCAATATCAATGCTATTTTAATATTTCACACTGAAAAGATCATGAATGGCTAATGTTATTTTTTTTCCAGGTACTTTAAATGGCGAGTTGGAGCTTAACGAAGACTCAAGCAGAAGGTATCGTCATATCATTCAATAATTAACTAGTGTAAATGAAGAAACTATTGTCTACATAGTGTTTCCTTTGTTGTTATTGTGCTGATGGCAGTGTGATTGTTCCAAAAATGATCAAAGAAACCTGTGATTGGTTGAGGAATGTCCCGTCTGTAATCATATTGCGTACATTAATTTGATATTCAACTATAATATTGATCTGCTGCACTGACACCATTATATGAGAACTGAACTGAGCTAGACGATGGCATCACGGTTTTCTCCAGAGCTGCTATATATATAAATGAACTAAATTAATAACTTTTTTACAACAAAAATGAACCATCACTGAACTTACTTAAGCTGGACTGTGATGCTATTTTCTTCTAGAAACAAACTTTGTTGCATTATTTTCCTGTTATCTCTGTAAAGCTGCTTTAAAACATTCTGTATTGTAAAAAGCGCTATATAAAAGCGACCTTAAAAAAGCCTTATGCGCGCAGTATCTTTACAGTATTGTCATTGAACTTCCGTTTTTGCGGTCGCTCAGTATATCTCTATGGCATCGCTGTCCAGGAGTAATTAGCTGGTGAAGTGGATTTAATTATTATAAAGGTAACGAAAGTTATCATGAGGTCTGTAATGTTTAAAGCAGATGTCTTAACAAATGTCAGTCGACCGGGAAGATTTTAAAACGAGCCGTTCATTCATAAATACAGATCGGAAGACAAAAGACAAGGAGCGCAGCGCTGAAAAGGGGCGGGGCTACAGAAGGTCTATAAATAAAGCTGACTTGACTTGGTTTTGGATTCACAAACGTGTGTGTGTCTCTGTGTGCAGTAGCAGAGATCCGTCCCCAACGGTCTCGGATGGTCAGGATCGACCGTCTGCTCCTAACGGTCGTGTGAACGGATTGGACTCTCCGTCAGGGTCAGCAAGAGGATCACGAGCCCCGAGACCCCCACGACCCTCGCGACCTCCCCCGCCGACCCCACGCAGACCCACGTCTTCCCCAGGTGAGGCCGTCTGCACATACTCTCTGGCTGAATCCCAAATCGCTCCCTATACCAACAAATAGGGCGTTATTTGAGGGGACAGACATTTGCAGTGGTGTCCGAAACTATAGATCTGATATAGATCAGATATGTGATCAGATATGGTTAGATATGGTCAGATATAGATCAGATATGGTCTGTCCACTTGTTATGGTGATCTTTCTGTTAAATCAAAATCAAAGATACTATTGTTCAAACTTCGATAAAAATTAGGGATGCACTGATACCACTTTTTCTTCTAACAATGTTTTATTTTCATCAGATGTTTTTCACTGATTGTAACAAAGTTAATATACAACTTGATGCTGTTGCTGACATTTTAACATTCAACTTGGTGTTTTCCTAAACAAACACGGCACTGCTGCCCATTTCACATCAATGTAACTGAAGAAAGACTGAAATTATGTCATCATATGTTAGTACAGTACTGAAGACTAAGCCTTTTTTGGAAAAGTGAGAGGGAGGTTATACCTAAATTAGGGCTAATGTCACACTGCCATAAGGGGCCGTTCACATATCGCGTTTTTGCGTGTACAAATTCGTTATTTCAAATGAAAGGCATGGCAAGCGCACTTATAATAGTTTTGCGGCTATGCTCACGGTTGCATAGCAACGACAGATGGGAGCAAGCGCTTGTGAGAAGGAGAAAGCGGTGCTGTCGCACTTTTTCACACGTTTTTAGACGTGATATGTGAACGGCCCCTTAAACTGGTATCGGGGTAGTTTTACGAGTATGAGCACAGTATCGGACCAACATCCGAGTACTGGTATCGGTATCAGTGCATCCTTAATAAAAATGATTGGACTGAACAACGAAGTCTAATTATTTTTGTGTGTATGAATAGTTTTTGTAATTTTTTAATGTATCAGGTTTTGGCGAAATGCTGGCTATAGAGTCCATTACAAATTTCCCTATCAGGGACAATAAAGTACATTTCATTTCATTTAATTTCATAGTGGACATTATTGAGTGCACACATTCAATCCCACATTACACTGCAATATCGAGTGTACAACCGATGTAACGTTATGCCCAATGGCTCTCCGAATTCGCTCACTCCTTTAAGTGAATAGTATTAGTGGACTAACGTAAGGAATAGTGAATGGGTTTAGGGGGCAATTTTGGATTCAGCCACTGTTAGGTTGTTTTGATGTTTAATGCTCTCCTTTTGTATGTTAATATATATTGAAATTTGGCCAATTTAAGGACCAAAGTAGGAAGTCGCAAAGTCTCATGTAAAGCAAATATTTTCTTCATTTTGTGACTGAATTACACTGAAAACAAGTAAAGAGCGCTCTTTTTATAATCACTGAAGCTGTTGGTCAGTTCAGTATGACTATAGAAGAACAATGGTACATTCAGTAAGAGTAGAATATTTAAATATAGGTTTTTGCGCATTACTGTTTTTAATAAATATTACATTTACCTGCATCTCATTCAAGCTCAGTGCTTTACTGGCAATTTTCCAATAAACAAGCATGTAATATTATTAGTAACTGCACTTATTAATGCAAAACAATAGTAATTTTACGATTAAATTAAATTTATGATTAAAAATACCCCCAGTGCTACCAAATCAGGTGCTGGCGCCACCATCTGTAAAACTTAGTGGCACCGGTGTTTCTGGAGCCCTGAGTGAAAAATAAAAAAGTCAGAAAAGTCCAAAATATCTTCCAGACTGATTTATTGGTGTGTTTTTTTGGCCAGTATTAACTGATTAATTAATCTTTTTAATGAATCATATTTTGAGTGTGTGTTATTGAAAAATCAACCCTTAACCCTAACTATTGTAAAATGTTTTTTTATTTTTATTGCCTCATTATGTTTGGAAGATTGCATTTATTAAAACAGTGGTGAAATCCCCTCCTCTTTGCAGCTTCCTCTACTGGTTCAATTCCTGACGGCAGCGATTCGTCTCGTTCAGACACCCCAGTTCGTAATCCCTCTGGGGGAGGAGCCTCAGAGTCTAGCCCCGCCCCCACAGTGGATCAGCCTGGTAGGACGGCTCTCAGTGTAGTTCCCGCTCCCAGCAGGATTCCCAGCATGGTCAACACCGGACCTCTGCCACCAGGGTATGACATTCATATAACCCAGAAACAGTTTGAGAGCATCTGCATAAGCCATAACTGTACACACTTGGTTAATAAACAGAAGTGTTGCTGGTTTATATCACCTTATGTCAAGTCAAGTCACCTTTATTTCTATAGCGATTTTTACAGTGATAACTACAGCAGCTTTACAGTGATAACAGGAAAATAATACAACAAAGTTTGTTTCTAGAAGAAAATAGTGTCATAGTCCAGCTTAAGTAAATTCAGTGATGAAAGTTATTAATTTAGTTCGTTTTTATATATATCCGCTCTGGAGAAAACCGTCACTTCCTAAATAACTTAATTTTGATCAATATTTCAGGAAACATGACATATCTGAAGTAATTTTGCTTATCAAGTAAATGTATCTTAATTTAAGAATGCTTTAGATATTTGTAATAGAAAACATAAAGATGAAAATACAGAGGAAGAAAATCTTTTTTTTGCAGTGTTTTTCCATATTATTCGTCCACTAACTGTAGTGTGTGTGTGTTTGCAGTTGGGAGCAGCGTGTCGATCAGAACGGGCGTCTGTATTTTGTCGACCATGTGGAAAAGAGGACGACTTGGGAAAGACCGGAGCCTCTGCCCACAGGGTAGGAAACTGAATTATGAGACACGCCCTTAAAAGAATGCAGTATGCATACTTGATGCATACCTTTAACATATTAAAACTGAAACACACAGTCAGAGTTTGGCTATTTCAGGAGGAGTTGCTTAATAGTTCAGGATCTGGACAGTTAATAAAGGCGTTATGTATGGACTCAAGATCTCATGTATTTTGCATATTTTCTGATAATTATATTTGAATATTTACATGTAAAATAATTGCCAAATGCTACCTAGGTGAATCTTATAAAGCCAAGGTCAAATTTCACAACAAAAGAAATTATATTTTGTTTAAGAAAATGCAGCTTATATTTTAGGGTCACCTTTTTCCACAGTGATTTAGGGATGTGGAAAACTACATATTTGCCTAAAAAACAAGTCAACTAAATAAACTTATCAGCCTGTAATTAGGCTGGTTTCACCTGACCCGCATTTCACATAAAACACGTTCTTGGCTAGACGAGCAACGAGTATATTATATTTAAAGTTGTTTAAAAGAGTAATGCATAAACATTTTTGGCCTAAAATGAGCTTCTCAACTCAACTTTTATTTATAAAGCACTTACAAAACAATTAGAATGGACCAAAGTGCTGTTCATAAATGGCAAATAACTCTAAAATACATAGAAACATGAAATAACATCAAAACACGACACCAAGAAAACCATACAACCAATCACTCACAGTTCTCAGACCTAATCAAACGCCAAAAGCTTGATAACATAAGTCTTCAAGTCCTTTTTAAAAACATCCATGCTTGATGAGGATTTAAAGATAATAAGATCTCCACTACGCCTCAAGCGAGACCGTGGGACGGTCAGGAGCCTGTTCTGAGAGGAGCGTACATGACGTTGAGACTGGTAAGGGATTAACATGTCCTTCTCTCTTGTAGCTGGGAGCGGCGCGTGGACCAGATGGGACGGGTGTATTTTGTGGACCACATTACCAGAACCACCACGTGGCAGCGGCCCACGATGGAGACGGTGCGGAACTACGAGCAGTGGCAGCACCAGCGCAGTCAGCTACAGGGAGCCATGCAGCAGTTCAACCAAAGGTTCATCGTCGGGGTGAGGAACTTAAACACACAGATAGATCTGAGAAATGAAGAAGACTCAGGGGTCTAAAACACTTACACACCTGGTGTTAAGATGCGTTTTGGTCGATCGGATCACAAGTAGACGAGAGAGACACATTTCTGTTCACACCTGGTGTTTTAATTAGTCTCTTTCGTCCACTTTTAACCACTTCTGTCCTGATTTCTTCGAGGGGAGGGTCTATGGGCGGGTAAATATATGGGCTTTCCCAGATCTTTTGATCTAATGGATGAAATAAGCTCACGCAATTTACATATGAAAGCAAAAGGACATGACAGAAAAATACAGAGAGCAGCAGCTTTAATTTCTGCTCTCATAGACGCAAGACCAGCCGAACACTGAGTGTGTGTGTTAGAAATCAGGAATGGTGAGAGAACATTGTGCTTGATACGTTTTTCATCTTCAAACCAAACTTGGGTCTCTAGCCGACAAAGTTTAAATCCTGTCTGGCGAGTGAGCTTTCCATAATGTTTAGGCATTAGGTCAGTAGACGTCTTTAATGGCTGTTCAAATGCATTCGACCACATGATCTTCTACACTATGAAAGCAATCCGGTCGAATTTGTTTTCAACTACCTCTGGAAGTGGTCAAAAGTGGACAAGCTCACAACGTTTTAGACCTTGTTTACACCTGTATTTAGCGTTGTCCACTTGTGATTCGATCAACCAAAATGCATCTTAATACCAGGTGTAAACAGGGACTTACTTATATTATTGGGAAGTTATCTTATAAAGTTATGGCATTGAAAGTTATTAATTTGGGGACTTTTGATATACACTATATGAACAAAAGTATTGGGAGAAGTGTTTCAATCAGACCCATTGCCACTGGTGTATTAATTCAAGCACCTATTTTCAAACCATTTTCAAAAATTTGTGTAAAAAAAAATGGGTCGTCCTGAAAAGTTCAGGGAATTCAAGCATGGTACTGTGATAGGATCCCAACTTTGCAATAAGTCAGTTCATGGAATTTCATCCCTGCTAGATATTCCGCGTTCATCTATAAGTGGTATTATTGGAAAGTGGCGGCGTTTAAGAACAGCAGTAACTCAGCCACGAAGCGGTAGATGATGTAAAGTCACAGAGCAAACTGGTCACCGTGCTCTTGGTGTGTAAAAGTAGCCAGCGCTCTGTTGATTCCAGAGCTGAAGAGTTTCAAACTCCCATTCGCATTAATATGTGCGGCGGGAGCTTCACGGAGTGGGTTTCCATGGCTGCATTGTGCCAAGTGTAAAGTTTGTGGAGGGGGGGTTATGGTGTGGGGTTGTTTTTCAGGGGTTGGGCTTGGCCCATAACTTCCAGTGAAGGGAAATCTTAAAGCAACACCAAAGATTCTTTTGTACCTTAAATATTTTTCCCCAAAATGGTTTCAGTGGTTCATCAACTCGTAACAGGGTGAACGGCACTTCTGCATTCGCTTTGCGACCCTCTATCGGCTATAACCGCACTGTGCAAGCTTGCCAGATCGGGGAGTGGATCTGTAGTTCGAATGAGACATAAGAAACTACAAATTTGACTTGGTTTACAGCAAGCGTTACAATAGCAAAAAAATAGCAAGCAATGTCATTATTTTGTTTTTCTTCGTTTCTGATGTCGCAATACATCATACTTTCATAAAATCATGCACCATACTCTACCGTGTCCGTGGACATCGTTCATTCCAAAGCCGGTGCTGGATAAACAAATAGCGTGCGTGCGACAATAGGCTAAATTATTTACGACAGCGATAATGGACAATTCCACTTCCAACCTGTAGGGGGACCGAAGAGGAAAAGTGCTTTGGTGTTGCCTTTAATGGTTTAGCATACGAAGACATTTTGGACAATGCTATGCCTCCAACTTTTTGGGAAAGTCCCTTTTTATTCCAGCATGGCCATGCTCCAGTGCACAAAGCAAAGTCCATAAAGACACGGTTGGATGAGTTTGGTGTGGAGGAACTTGAGTGGTTCACACTGAGCCCTGATTTCAACCACATCGGACACCTTTGGGATGAACTGGAACGGGGATTGCTAGACAAGCCTTCGCGTCCAACATCAGTGCCTGACCTCACAAAATGCTCTACTGGATGAATGAGCAAAAATTCCTGAGGAAACACTCCAAAATCTTGTGGAAAAGCTTTCCCAGAAGTGAAACCGAAACGAACCGAAATGTCTATATATTCTGTTGATATAAAGTTCTTCTGTCTCAATGCTTTTGTCCATATAATGTATGTTTTATACAGTTAGCCATAATGTTCTCCTTTGTGTTACTCTGTAGCTGCAGGATCAGGCTACCCAGGCCACCCAGAACAAGGAGTTTGACCCACTGGGACCTCTGCCACACGGATGGGGTAAGAAAGCGCCAAACCCTTATTTCATCACCAGGAGAAACTGCTGTGAAAACTGTTTCTCCAGTGTAACATGCTGGAGTAGCAGCCACTTTTTATTGTTCTGGTAACCTTATTATCTGCACCTGCAAAGCAGCACTAAAATTAGCCACTACATCCTTCAGTGTCCCAATTTAACAAACGAGAACCGATTGCTCCGTGCAAAAACCAGCTGGAGAAAATAGCTCAGATGCTGAAAATAGCTTTGAGTGATTTGTTTGAGGGAAAAGTTTGCAGAGGTTTAATCACATCTTGGCTCCATTATTTCTTACTGTCCTCCTGGTATCATCTTCTCTCTCTCTCTCTTTTTTTTCTCAGAGAAGAGAACAGACTCTAATGGCAGAGTTTACTTCGTTCATCACCCGACCCGAGCGACGCAGTGGGAGGATCCGCGCACTCAAGGGTCAGATCCTCTTAATCTTTGTCCTCTGAACGGTTAATACTCACTAATGAACAGCTGAAGCCTCTTCTAAAGCGATAAGTTGCATGCATGGTGTTTAAAACCCTCTAAAATGCCAAAGTACAGAAAGACACAGTAAAGCACCCTGGACATTAATGACCTTCACTGTAAAATAACAGCTCATTCGACAACTCGTACATCGCCTGCTTTGATGCAGAGCTCAGAGACATGACTGTTGTTGATATGCGAGTTAATGTTCCACAAAATGTGGACGTTGTCCTGTAGTTTCCGTCTGAAGTGTGAATATGTTCCAAATAATATGTTGTTTCAGTTTATGATCTTCATTTTATTCTTATTTGTTAGTGAGGAGAAGTGAAGTATTGATTTATACAAGTAATTATTGACCATCTTCTTTTCATAAACTGTTGCTTATTAAAGTGTCATCATGGCTGTGTTTCTGTGTTGTGCAGTTTGCTAAATGAGAAGGCACTGCCTGAAGGTTGGGAGATGAGGTTTACGGTCGATGGCATCCCTTACTTCGTAGATCACAACCGGAGAACCACCACTTACATCGACCCACGGACTGGAAAGTCCTCCCTGTAAGTGCAAATCTCCATCAAACACTCGCTCATAGATGCTCATGAAGTCTGTGTTGAAATCAGGACTGTCAAAGTTAACGCATGCGATTTAATTCAAAATCCTTAACAATTTAATGCAAAAAATGCACGCAAAATTGCGTCATTAATGTAATTTACGTCACGCAGTTAGATGATCTTAGATGTCGGGAGTTTATCACATTGTCAGCACCTGTAAAACCAAAATTTCTATTCAACCCGATTTCCTTTCTCTGTTTGCAATAAGATCATCCCAGCTAAACTCTGGGAAAGTTCACAGTCCACTGATCCAGTAAGCAAATTCATTCAAACAATCAATCCAAAACAGCACTAATGCAAGAAAACCAGGCTGATCACATCAGACGTGGCAGAGAGAACAGTGACTCATGACCAAAAACACGAGCTCTGTCATGTTCTGTGATTGTGTCTGAAGAGCGCGAGCCCTCACGCATCACACTGTGTGAAATACAGGCTGAACTGAACGTCAAAACCGCTGAATGGCCAAATGATACGCTAGCTACTTTTCTCGGCTGTATAAAGCAATTTTAAAGGGGTGGTTGATTATGATTTGACTTTTCTAACTTTAGTTAGTGTGTAATGT
Source organism: Vimba vimba (assembly GCA_022828995.1). NCBI lineage: Eukaryota > Metazoa > Chordata > Actinopteri > Cypriniformes > Leuciscidae > Vimba > Vimba vimba. The sequence continues at coordinate 30,883,185 of CM040837.1, read as the reverse complement.
TGCTGTTTGAGCATAAACAACATCTGCAAAGTTACAACGCTCAAAGTTCAAAGCAAAGGGAGATATTTGCTTTTAAAGAAATTGCTTTTTAAGGACTACAACAAACGGCTGGTAGAGACTACACCACATTCCTCCCGGGTTAGTGACATCACCAACACTAAAATTTACATAAACCCCGCCCCCTGAACACGATTTGTAGATTATCATGAAGAATATGCTAATCAATGACTAGAAGATAACTCCACATCAGCTTCATAAATTCATCAACTAACCATTCAGAAATGTCCTGTTGCTTCTACATGTTGTCACTTCTTCTTGAGTCTCTCCATCATTGTTTGACTCCGGTTTTGAACATAAAAGGCTAAAAGTTTTTGAAATTTTCAGTGCATGTCTGTGTGAGTGCAAGCTGTTGAAGCTCCGCCCCCTGTGCCGGGAGCAGCAGCTCATTTGCATTTAAAGGAACAGACACAAACCCTAACCCCACACACAAAACAGTGCGTTTTCACTCACAACTTTAACATGCTATATAAAAATATCTGTGGGGTATTTTGAGCTAAAACTTCACACACACACACTCTGGGGACATCAGAGACTTATTTTAGATCTTGTGAAAAGGGCATTATACCACCCCTTTAATATTTTTTAATTATATTTAAAAAAAAGTTTAATCAACTGAGTGTTTACTTGTCTTTAATAATGCTTGAAATTTATATTAGTTAGGCTAGTTGTATTGTTAAACCATAGGCAAAAGTTCCTTGTGTACGAGTTCTTTAGCCTGTTGATTTTTGTTCATGATATTCAGCTACAATTAAATGTTTTGCAATAAGAGTTAAAATAAATGTGTATGATACCTATGTTTTCTTCTTTTTTTTACTTTACTGGAATTTATAAGAATCAGAATCGTTACAATTCAACCCTAATCATGATTAACAATATGAATCTATTGACAGTCCTAGTATAAGTCATTAATGTAATTTATGACCTTGAGGCTGGTCTGAGAGATTCATACTGCATGTTCACTTGGTTTAGCTTGGAGATGCACAATGATCTCTTTCAGGCAGGACTGTGTGTTCATCAGACCTCAGATTCGTAACAGGAAAAACGGGTTTGTGTGTGTGAAACTCAATTCGATTGTAATCTTCCGTGATGAGTCAGCTCAGCGAACGCAAACACACCTCTCGCTGTCGAGCTGGAGAATGTGTGTGTTGATATACATAAAGTGTTTTTAAGGTATAAAGCGATCCTCTATGTCAGAGGAATGTGAGACATGCTTTTGATGACAAGATATTCTCAAAAAAATAAACAGCGTTACCCGTCACGAGCGTCAGAATAAAGGCTCGGCATCTAGATAAGACTGTTATAAGGACTTTTTCACCATGTGAATGAGTGTTTCAGCTGTTCTGGGTTCAGTTCGGGGACGTTTATGAAGAAACCAGGCAGGTTTAGCAGGCAAAGCAATTTTACTGAACTCATTTTCATATTTTTACCTTGAATTGGTGATAGAGACTGCAAAACACCTCTGTGAATGTGTATCTTTTCACATTATAATAAATAAAGATATTGAAAATGTTAAAGTTGCAGTACACTTAGTAGCAGCACTGACGATTCAGCAAGTCATTTGTTTCTCAGTGCTTGTTTACGATTATTTGTGATTAGTTTAACTTGTGAAATCCACTTGAGTCAAATGGATGACTTTACTGTTTATTTTTGTGTGCAAACCACTGAGGACTACAGAATAGAAACATAAAAAAAAATTGTTACTAATGAAACTAATAAAGTATTTTTTTGCATTACTGCTATAGATTTAGTTGTATGTTGACTCTACAGATCGATACTTGTATGCAGATTGAAACTAAGAACAACATATACAGCAGTTTTAACAGACTTTTACCCTTGAATCTCTTTGTATAATAAGCGATCTCACTCTTTCCTTCCCCTCAGTGAGAACGGTCCTCAAATCACATACGTACGAGACTTCAAAGCCAAAGTTCAGTACTTCAGATTCTGGTGTCAGGTGAGGGTTTCCTTTAATATTCCATATTTCATCCAAATGTGTTGTTATGGATGGATAAATACTACATTTTTAATTAGCTAACATCTGATGATGTTCAGAATAATATTTATGATAATGCGAAATAGTTTATTTAGTTCTATTTATATCACTTTTTTGTTTGTTTTAAATTTTTCCTCATAGCAATTAGCGATGCCACAGCACATAAAGATCAACGTCAGCCGCAAAACGCTGTTTGAAGACTCGTTCCAGCAGGTACTGCAGTACACCTTCAAAATATACCATGGATATGGTGTTTTTTCATTAGTAGGGCTAGCTTTTTAAACCGGATCCCAGTGGATCCCTGATCCAGGAACAGGTTTAAGTTTCTCAGAGACCTGCACAGTTAGCATGAGAGTCTCTGAGATGTGAAGTGACGTTGTTCTGGTGTCTCCCGTCAGATCATGAGTTTCAGCGCTCAGGATCTGCGCCGCCGGCTGTGGATCATCTTCCCCGGGGAGGAGGGGCTCGACTACGGAGGCGTGGCAAGGCAGGTTTCATATTTCTCTCTTTCTAGAGAAGAAATACCTAATCGAACCATTCTGTGCCTGCAGACAAATATCTTGGACTTATTTTTGACATATTTTAGAGTTTGAATATTTGAATATTTTAGATATTTTGGCTTAAGACTATGTCTACAATGAAAGTGTACACATAATGTTTATATTTTGTGTATGTATATATATATGAATATATATGAAAACCTCCGATGCAAAATCCTCTAAAAGGTTTTCCCGTGCCTGACACTGAGCGCTAGTCAAAGCATTTGTCAGATGTGTCTTACTTCAGTGTTCACAATCACAAGTTTCAGTCCTTTAAAAGTCTTTAAAATATACAAGTCTTCTCTGACTGACTCACTCAGAAAGATAGTCTTTGCCGCCATCTAATGGCGTAATGTAACTTCTGTTGCTGTTCATGGTAAGGGAGTTTTTGTTTTGTTTTTTTTTTGCTGAGGAAAAAAAGCCTTTAGTGATTTTACTTCATGAAATTCTTTGATGAATAGAAAGTTCAGAAGAACAGCATTTATTTAAAATAGAATCGTTTGTAACATTATAAATGTCTTTACTGTCACTTTTGATCACTTTAATGCATCCTTGCTAAAAATGTATTTCTTTCCAAAAAAAAATCTTACTGACCCCAAACTTTTGAATGCTAGTGTAAAATATTACAAAATATTTCAGAAAAAGGCTTTTTTTTTTGATAATCATAAATGTTTCTTGAGCATCAAATCATCATATTAGAATGATTTCTGAAAGATCATGTGACACTGAAGACGAGTAATGATGCTGAAAATACAGCTTTGATCACAGGAATAAATTACATTTTATCATATATTCACATAGAAAACAGGTATTTTAAAGTGTAATATTTTACAATATACATATATTTTATATAGCCTTAGTGAGCATAAGAGACTTCTTTTAAAAACATAAAAAACTTACGATCCCAAACTACTAGAAACTAAATCACTTATATATAAATAAATATATATATATATATATATATATATATATATATATATATATATATATATATATATATATATATATATATATATATATATATATATATGTATATATGTGATTTAGTTTGAAAGCATCAAACTTGTGTGTAGACCTCTGTTAATACTTTAAAATAATGTGTGTTGTGTGTTTGGTGCAGGGAATGGTTCTTCCTGTTATCTCACGAGGTGTTGAACCCCATGTACTGCCTGTTCGAGTACGCTGGCAAAGACAACTACTGCCTCCAGATAAACCCCGCGTCCTACATCAACCCCGACCACCTCAAATACTTCAAGTTCATTGGACGCTTCATCGCCATGGTAATCTTGTTTTGCCATATTTGCTCATTGTCAAATTGTATTCCAAGTGGTGAGATAATAACAATTTAAACTGGATTAGGAAAAATCTCTATGGTGTTATTGAACATGTTATTTTCTCCTGATTCCTGTAGGCTTTGTTTCATGGGAAATTCATCGACACGGGCTTCTCGTTGCCGTTCTACAAGCGCATCCTGAACAAGCCCTGGGCTCTGAAAGACCTGGAGTCCATTGACCCCGAGTTTTACAACTCCCTCATCTGGATCAAGTTAGTTTACCTGCTTTACCCTACTCGTGAATACTCATTAAGAATGAGCATAATGCATTACAGTCTGTATGTGCTACCATTGAACTTCAATTACAGTTCTGACTGATTAACATATTTAAGAATGATTGATATTTACATAGTACTCCAAGGTACTTCAAAGAACACCTATAATGCATTTGGGTATTCTGTTTTTTAAATATATACACATTCATATTAATATAAGTTCTTAGATTATTTACTTTAGACTATATACTGACAATAAATGAATACCATCCTTTCAAATGACCACCAGAAATGATTGTATCCCCCTTATTCCTGACGATCTTACTGCGCGTTGAATTATGGGTGTCACTTCTGGTTTAGGGAACTTCTATTCAAAAAGACTGAAACGAATCATTTAAAATCATAAAGTTGCCCTAAATAACGCTGATCCGTCAGTTTGACTGGATGAGCTGTCAATTTCCCTTCCTGATTTATTTTCAGACATCATGAGAATAACGTTATACTTGGTATTTTAAATGTTATAACAAGAATATCTACGGCAAGAGCTTGTTTACTTTTCCTCGTGATTATTTTCTTCTTCCCCTGTGCAATCTGCTGTAAAATTATGAAAAAGGACAGCATATATACTGCACATTTGTGCTCTTTTCTCCCGATTAATGTATGATTTGTCCCATTAATAATTCACTGGAATGCACGAAGAATCTTTTGTTTTTCTCCCTCAAATCCTCACGTCTCTTTCCAGGTTTGTTTTCACAGGCAAATGCAATTTATGATCTGTCAAAATGAGGGAAATCACTTTGAAATAGTATCACGTAATGCTGAAGTTAATGAACATTTTTGATGAAGGCAACATATGTTACATAATAGATATTCCTACAGTGATATTTAACACATTATGAACGAATCACGCTTTTGGGGTTATTTGGTCCGTTGAAAGTACATTGTTGATGCTTTTACACTTTGAAATGTGCTTTTAATGTTCGATGGTTGAAGGGTGAGTAGATGAATGTCATCTCATTGTGACACTTTTTTTTTTTTTTAAACGTATTATTGCGTTCATAGAGTGAGCCTTTCACTGATTGTTTACAGCTTAACGGAAGTTACACCCATAATCCGTGCAAAGCGTCATGGGGCGTAGGAATAAGGTGTATATGAATGCTTTTTGTTAGTGCCATGAGCTATTATGACTTTTCTTGTGTATGTATGGTGTGATTATAAACCCCACAGATGTTTCTCGTGTCTGTAAAGCAGCTCAGCATAACGTGATTTCAGTCACAAACGCCTCTCAAAGTGTGTGTGTGTGTGTTGTGTCAGGGATAATAACATCGAGGAGTGTGGTCTGGAGATGTTCTTCTCGGTGGATAAGGAGATCCTGGGTGAGGTTTCCACTCACGAGCTGAAGCCGGACGGTGGGAACGTCCAGGTCACGGAGGAGAACAAGGAGGAGTACATCAGGTGCCGTCTCTCAATCAAACACTCACTGCTAATGAAACCAAACCCCACACTGAGGCACATAAGGCCCTCTAGATGCTTCAGGAAAGCTGTATTTTACAGGGTTATATTCAGGGTTTGACATTAACACCCACCAACCCACCAAATGCGTGTGTATTTCAGCGGCGGCGTGTAACACAGTCCCTCCTACTAGACACTAGGGTGGAATTTTATATAATATACATTTTTCAATTGTAGTCTCTTAAAAAGGCATCTGAAATAATAAACTAAGTGCAATCTAGTGTGGTCATAAATATTATAAAAAGATGATTGAAACTCTTTCCCGCAGAATACACACTACCAGCCGTGCGTTCTCGCTCTCTAATCTGTCCGACAGGGAGTTACACAAACCGGGTCCCTTTACTCACTCGTTTCATTTGCTCCGGATGAATATTGTTGGTGTTACAGGGCTTTAATTTCGCCGTGGGTTTGCACATATTGAGCTTAATTTCACTCATTCACTCAGATTTTGTGCTCGCATGCATAAAGCCAAGTATATTGGCTATATAAGACAGTATAATGGTCTTAAAGTGACAGAAGCCTAATATACCTGCTGCCAAATTATGAGATCATATTAAAAATATCTATATGGCAGTTTTTTCCTATATTGGTATTGATGTCCAAATTGTGGCCAGTGAAAATGCTGAGTGGCTCGTAACTTTGGAAAGCCACTAGCCACAGTCGCTGGTGAGCAATACAGCTAATGTCAAGCCCTGGTTATATTCATTATACTTGTAAAAATCCAATTAGTGCTCATATTATAAAGGAGGAGCTGGTTTTTGATTTCCTTCATTTCAGTGCCGTCACACTAGGTCTGTTCCAACAATGGTTTAAAAAAGTAATCCTTCACTGTTATTTACAACAGAATCTGCATTTTCATGAGTTTAAATAAAATATTTTTCAAGAGATAGTTATAAAAAACAACTTTGTGCATTAAAACCACTCCTTTCCTGGGAAAAACTTGATTTTCAAAAGTCAACAAATTTACGACAGCTGAATGTCTCTGTCTCTGAGAAACATGTAATTTATTTAAGCCATTAAATAAACTTTATGAACTACTCAAAAAGCATTTTGAACGTCTCAGCAGGTTTTATAATTACCCAGAAATGAAACCTAGTTCACCCCTCATGCATGAACTAGGGGTGTCCGTCAAAAACACAGGCTCAGTGTCGGTTGGAATATTAGAGCTAAAAACATGGACATAACTCACTCATGAGCATCACTCACTTCACTGAATACTTGCCGGCTCAGTAATAAATAATTATTACCTTATGATCCACTGTTTTCAAATCCACATCGATGTCTGTCAGAAAATAATGTGCAGTTCACAGTAGTGTTCACGAGAGCAGCATGTTGAAAATGCCGGCTTCAACACGCTGTCTGTCAGAGACGATAACATACATAATACATAATTGACTCTCATAAGCATAGATTCGAGAACCTGACAGGTGATTTTTATAAAATGTAGTTGCACATGTAGCGGTTTAAAAAGTTCCATCAGGCTCATATTTTGGCTGGTCAGAGTCCAGATTTGAACCATATAGAGAATATTTTTTCTCACATTAAACACAGATGAACTGGGAGACACTTTTTAACTACTCAAGAACTGTTTGAAGCCATTAACATTGAGTGGAACAACACTGACTCTTCTGTAAAATACTGTCTGCTTATCTTTATCTACAGTATTTATGCAATTCTTGCTAATTTCCTGACCAGTGATTTGTGATTAATTATAATTTGTGATCTACTAAATATTTTTCCATTTTTGGTTTGTCCCTTTTTCTTTTTTTTCTTTTTTTTGCCCAGGAAAGTGTGTCTGTATATATTTATTTATTTATTTATTAAAGTTTATTTAGAAAGGGACAGATACAAAAAAGAAACTTAAACAGTCATCTGATGTATGTATCATAGTGTTTTTAGCTAAAGCTAATTCACAACACTTGTCCCTAGTAGGGCTTTTAGTTAAAAATAAAAATACAGACTAACATTATTATAAATGAGATAGATAAAATGAAATGAAATGCAAAAAAAAAAAAAAAGTATACAGAGAGAGCACATATTTATATATATATATATATATATATATATATATATATATATATATTTGCCCATAAAGTATGTTTCAAAACCAGGTTCTGTATTTGTAAGATGGTGTCTTTGAAGGTATATGCCTGTGTAGGGATTGGAGACTGGGATTGGGATTGGACCGACGCTGCTGTGTGTGTTTGTTGGTAGTAAATGTCCAGTTGTCCGTTCTGTCCAGGCTGGTGGCGGAGTGGCGGCTGTCTCGCGGTGTCGAGGAACAAACTCAAGCATTCTTTGAAGGATTTAATGAGGTTCTTCCGCAGCAGTACCTGCAGTATTTCGATGCCAAAGAGTTGGAGGTGAGAGACGCTGATTTAAAATCCCATAAATCCCACAAGCCTAAATAATTAAAGCTTAAAGAGGACCTATTGTGCCCTTTTTCAAAGTCTTGATTTTGCTTTTCTCTACTAGAACAGGTTTTTATGCCTGAATGTTCAAAAAACACATTATTCTCCTCATATTCTCCACTGTTGCAGCTCCTCTCTTCCCAGTCTGTCAGTAACGCTCTGTTTACTTCCTGTCTCTATGAAGCCCCTCCTTCTGAAAAGCACAATGTGCTCTGATTGGTCGGCTGGATCAGTGTGTTGTGATTGGTCGAGCGCTGTGTTTGGGAAATGTCCCGCCCCTTACCATAACCGCCAGTTTCAACACACTACTAACTAACTCAACCCCTTTATTCTGCACATGAATTATTTAAATGAGGAATATCATGACGTGTTTGTTCCTGGAAGAAAACTTGTTTCTGGGAGTTCAGAAACACTGACACTGATATAGAGAATAACTGCTCAAACAGCAACATTACACACTAAAGAAAGATGTGAAAAAGCATAATACGTCCTCTTTAAGCATATATTAAGCTTAACAAAATGCAGTGACATTAGAATATATTTAAGTGTGCAAATAGTTTTCTGTTGCATGCCTTCAGCATTAACAGTGTTTGTGTCGTAGGTGATGTTGTGTGGAATGCAAGAAATCGATCTGAATGACTGGCAGAGAAACACGATTTACAGACACTACACCACCTCCAGTAAACAGATCCTGTGGTTCTGGCAGGTACTGACTTCTCCGTGAAGTGTTTTAAAGGAGTCATCTTTTAGATTGCACCAAGTTTTGAGACACTCCATCTTTCTCTGTAGTTCATTAAAGAGATGGACAATGAGAAGCGCATGAGACTGTTGCAGTTCGTCACCGGTACCTGTCGTCTGCCCGTCGGAGGATTTGCAGACCTGATGGGTGAGTTATTACAGATGTTATTATCCACATAACAACATGAAATAGCATGCACTATGCATTTCACTTCCATAATGTGAGTTAAAGCAAGACACTACAGGTGAATAAGGTAAAAAAAAAAATGTTTTAACAGACATAACTCTATTTTCACCAGTAATTAATTATAGTACATAAAGACAGTTGTTATATATTTCAAGTTTTCTGAAATGTTATGTTTAAATATGCAAATAATACAAATATGCACTAATTTGCATACATTTTCAGAACATAAATATGAACACTGGATAAAGACATGTTCAAAATTCTTGTTTCATTTTGTTGACATATTAGAGTTAAAGGAACACACCGACTTTTTGGGACTTTAGTGGTGAAAAGCACCGTTGTTACTTCCTTCAACAAAACCAACGTGACTAGCTAGTAGCGAGCAAATCACTCCACAGAAGTAGCAGTGCTTCGCCCTCTGAGAATATAGTTCCCAGTATGTATACGGTTAGAAGATGGCTGTGTCATGTGACCTTGTTTTTGTACACACTGTGACTATACAAATCACAACATGTAAATAGGAAAATGTTGGCGTTATTTTGTCACTTATTAGGAGCCGTATGCTAGCTGGAGCCATTTACCTCCAGTCTTTGTGCTAAGCTAGGCTAGCGGTGGGTGCGTCAGACAGAGTTACGGCACGCACGGAGATGAGAAGGGTGTGTGTGGACTTATCTAACTCTGGGGGATACGGTGAATAAGATAAAGTCCCAAAAAGTCGGCGTGTTCCTTTAAAGATATTTACTGAGGGGATTTTTGATCCCTCTTTTTATCACTCCATAAATCAGAAAATACTGTCAAAAATACATTATCACCATGTTTTTAGGAATAAAATGTTATATAAAACCAGTGTGAATGATATATGAACAAACCCCTCAGTAAAAACCTTCAGAATATAGACAGGCATAAATCTGTTTAGTGTTTATGCTGAAGTGGAGGAAAAACTTTAAAGATATGTATTGTAATTGAAATCCACTGACGCAAATAGATAAAGTGCAATAAAATAAAAACTTAAATGTGTATTTTTTATGTTTTCTTTCCACTCGTCTGAAATAAAATATAAGCAAATTAGCCCAAAAAAACCCTCAAAACTGACCAGTGCATTAAATAAAAATACAGTGGTTTTGCCTGTATTGTCTTTCCTTAAACAGAATAATCACTGGGAAATAATGTAGGATTGGACTTTATCCAACCAAGATTTGATTGGATCATACACGTTAGGCTGTTATGATTATAATTGGTTTAATATTATGTTGTCCTGCCCACATAGCCTTGCTTACGTCAGCCGAGAAGAAACTTTTGATGAACGATTATTAGGAATGTGATTATCATCAGTTCTGTGTATTTTGCGATGGATCCCAGAAAACTGCTCTGGGTCCTGTTACTCTGAAGCATGGAGATTAGTTTGAGCTTTGAGAGAGAGATGTTCTTGATCTGTTTGTTCTCAGGGAGTAACGGAGCGCAGAAGTTCTGCATCGAGAAGGTCGGGAAAGAGAACTGGCTTCCCCGAAGCCACACATGGTACTTAAACTCACTTCACACACACACACACACACACATCATACTCATCACATTTCTCTTGATGTGATCTGTTATTCAGTAGTTGTGTTGTTTATTTATTAAGCTGTGTAAGTACAGTGTGCCATCTTGTGTCAGACGAGGCTTTTTAAAAAAAAGTTTTTTAATGATTTGGAAAATGGATTAATCAGTAGGCAAAAACATTAATAATAATAATAATAATAATAATAATTATTATTATTATTATTATTATTATTATTATTAATCAGCAATTAATATTAATATAAATAAAATAGCATTAATCATTTATATCAACAATAATTAATAAGATAAAATAATAATAATTATTATTATTGTGGTTGTTATTGTTATTATTCTAATAATATTTTTTATAATTATTTACATATTTGTATAATTATATATTTATCATAGTACTTTTTTATGATGTATATGGTAACACTTTACAATAAGTTTCCATTAGTTAACTTTAGTTAATGTATGAATTAATATTAACTTTATTAACATTATTTAATAAAAGTTCAACTGTTTACTGTTAGTTCATGTTAGCTCAGGTCCTTTAAATAATATAAATTATATTAATATATTAAAATAATAACAGATACAACTTTTGATTTTAATAATGTATAAAAATTCAAAAATGCCAAAAAGTGTTAGATCATGTTAACTAATGATTTACTAATGATTGTTACTGTAGATCATGTTAACTTAATTGTAAAGTGTTACCAGTTATCATTTACTTTTTTATTAATCAAATTATTCAATAGTTATCTAAATTATTAAATGTAATTAGTTGTACATCTTAAAGCATTTTTTATTTACTATATTTTTTTTAATTAATAAATTGATAACTTATTCCTCATTGTTTTTTAGTGACACTCCCAGCGCTTCATATACTTGTGTGATATGTATTCATACTTGTAAACTGCATATGATAATCTTAAAATCAATAACCTGTTATATCGCAGCTGTAAATAAACGTTCCTGCTTTTCTTTTGCTTCAGTTTCAATCGTCTGGATCTTCCGCCGTACCGAAGCTACGAGCAGCTGAAGGAGAAGCTGATGTTTGCCATCGAGGAGACGGAAGGGTTCGGACAGGAGTGAGACGCTCTCACACACGCACACACACACACACACACACTAGTTTAACTGAGAGGACAGACCATGACTCGATGATCCGGCACACCGGTGCATTATGGGAATATGGGGGTTTCTGCACTCACCTGTCACTTGGTATTCATTTTTCTATTCCCCACGAGACGAAGAGGGCTTTATGCAAGCGTGTAAGATACGTGACTTTGATGTTTCTACATGTGATGAATCCAGCGAGACTTTTCTCCACGACTCCAGGAGAAAGACGTAATGATTCACGAGCGCTCTGTGAATGTGTGTTTTTATGTTTGCAACCCTTCGACGGGTCTCCTCCTCGTGCCTTTTTTCCTCACTGTCATCCAAGAACAGCTGGGCTGATGAAGCGGAGCTCTCTGGAAGCAGATCCAGATCCGGATCGCTCGTCACACGACTGACCAAAACATTCATTCATTTCAAACTGTCAAGAAATGCCCGTTTTCATCCCAAAATCAAAATAACTTTTGAAATTTTCAAATTTCAAAGCCACTTTGAAATTTAAAACAAATTCATGACCAAATCTCATTGTAATATGGAATAAAATATTTTCCATGTGTTCCTGTTACGGTAAAGTGCCGATCTTGTGCTGATCTAAATAAAAAAAAAAAGAAAATAAATATTTAACCAAATTAATACATATTTTAAATAATTCAATAACAACAGAATGTTTTTTTACAGAAATGTTGTGTGTTAAATGTTTGATTGCCATGAAAAATTAAAATAATGGGGCAATGCCAAAAATATTAATGATCCTATTCTCTCTCTCTCTCTCTCTCTCTCTCTCTCTCTCTCTCTCTCTCTCTCTCTCTCTCTCTCTCTCTCTCTCTCTCTCTCTCTCTCTCTCTCTCTCTATATATATATATATATATATATATATATATATATATATATATATATATAATGCACACACACACATATATATATATATAAATTAAAACATCTATTAATACAGAAACAACAAAAGATATAACTGGCCTAACCATCTTTTGGGGGTGAAAATACTAACGTGCCTAAGACTTTTGCACCGTGTGTGTTTGTGTGTATATGTGTATGTATGTATTTGTGTGTTTGTATTAATAGATGTTTTATTTCTCACACACACACACATATAATATTTTTTTTTTTTTTTTTTTTTAAATGTGTATCTTGATTTTGTGGTGAAATATGGCCTTGACATTTCTCAAACGATCAAATGTACTAAAAGTTCCTGTTTTGGAATTAGAGCCCGGAGTTCCTGTACTTGGTCTCTGGTGTGTTTAATTTCACGCTCTTGTTCTTTAGCACAGATTCACATTACTGAATTATGAAATGAAATTACTCTGAAATGAGCTGAAATTGTGTCATTTTTGACGCGCAACAGACGTGGCTCACGCCTCGAATCCCTGAAGCGATAATGTGAGTTAATTTTGGGACTAAAACTGGGAGAAGGCAGTATTTATTAGAGGTACACGTGTCTGATTGACAGCGAGTATCGAGCGCTCTAGTTCTATAGGGCGACTGCTTTTTAACGCGTCTTTTTAAGTATTCTGGAAGCTCTTTGGCTGTTCAGAAGTGATACTAGTCTAAACCACTGGAGCACAAAAGCCCCTCTTACAGCATGCAGCTGTGGTTCAGTGCATTGCATTATGGGTAATAATATCAAGGCTCGTATGGATGACTGTCTTTTTGAATTAAAGAAAATAAATCAACATCAGATATTTATTTCAATAGCTATTTTTATCCAAATTACCCTGTTTGAATGAGTATTTAACTAGTGAAATCCCCAGGACAATGGTTTATTATTATTATTAAGTGACAAGGCTTTCATTTTGACTTTTATTTCCGACTGATCCATGTAAACCAAACAACTTTGACTCTGTATATGAACTGAATCCTGTACATGTGTGAATACTCTCCTCTCTGTTCTGATAATTCAAATGATTTTAGTATTAAAGTAGAAGCGACTGCTTTCACGGTTGTTTCAGAGTTTATTTACTAGAGTTGATTTGTATGTATAGTCATATGTGAAAAGATGTTCAGCAGCTGAATAAATAAGTCTATGGGAAATGTCTTGTTGTTGGTGTTTTTGTTCATTTGTTTGTGATTTAGACCTGAACTCTGTTCATAATGCAAGGAAATGAGTTTCAGCAACAAATCCACATGGGATGAGATGTGACTTTCAAGGGGTCATGACATGAGAAATCAAATTTGCCTTGATCTTTTGAAATATAAAAGATCTCTTTGTACCATTAAAACATCCTGCAAGTTTCAGAGCTTAAAACATCCTCATTATAAACAACGCATTTATTTTATCAAGCTCCAAAAACAAGCTTTTTTATATAGCAGAATCTGAGACATCAAACATTTGCATATGACTGTCTTCAGCAAGATATTGACCAATAGCAATACAGCATTGCACCATAGGCCCCGCCCACTAATGTTTAGGATCTTAACGGTTGACGACAGTAAAACGATTGCTTTGACGCAACAGTTCATTAGCGTCTCTATTAGAGACTTCGGAAGGATCCCAACGTCAGAAACGAGTGGATGCTTTATTTTTAATCGCCAGAGGATTAAAGGATTGTTCGGAGCTTTTTTTTTAATGATCGAGGCACAGTGTAACGGAAAGTTTGCAAAGATACTTAGGCTATTTCTTGACAGATGAAGCAGCGACTCCATTGAATCTGACAGCAGCTGCATCATAAACCGTAAGTAAATGATTTGTCTGTAAATGATGGTTTTACATGAATGATTTTATATGGATAATGTTTTCAAAACACTTGAGTTTTGATATGTTTCTTCTGAATTAATGTTAGCCAATCATAACAGTGGCCGTTTAACCCTTTAAGGCCGTCAAGCCTTAAAGGAGCCGCGTCTTAAAAACTCATTTCAGAATGTAGAAATTAATCGTTTTTCTGCATATATATTTGGTTGTTGTGTGTGTGCAAAACTTTATTAACATTATTAGTGAACCTCAAGAAACATATTTAAATAATTAAAAAATCCATGTCATGACCCCTTTAAAAAGTTGAAAATCTTTTAACTTGTTACAGCATATTAAAAACACGACGCTTATGGCATGAAACCTCACAAAACAATCCACAGACAGCCAATGAAAGCCGCTATAACCGTACAGAGATCTATCTTTTTACATTTCATTTCATTTTTACTTTAGTTTTAGTAAATTTAGTACATTCATGAACTTAAAATGAAAATTAGATATGTTGCTTTGGCAAGTAACTGGGGGAAAAATAACGCTTAAATTGAAGTTTTGGTTGTCTTTGTCTCAGTTTAGTATTATTTATATACTATTATAGTAGTTATTCATTTGTAATTATTATTTAGAATTTACTTTTATTTTTATATTTTCAGTTTTAATTTTAGTTGAAAGTGCTGTTTATGTTTATTTTCTAAAAAATTAACTGTAATGTGCCTAAATTGAGGTTTTTCATGTAATTTTTATCATCTTTATTTGTAATAGTTTTAGTTAACAATAACAACAGCATTTTGTCAAGTTTTTGGTCAATATCTCATAAATTGCATGATTTATGGACAAGCAATAAAACAAGACATGATAACCATACTGCAAACATGCAGAAATTCAGCTCAGTATTTTATTTCTGTATCAGGTTACAGTCTGAGTTCATCTCAACAAATGCGAGAAAAAATAAATTAGCTAACAATAATGTTTTAATATAAAACATATCAAATATTAAATATCAGCAACAGGGTTTTTGTAGCTTTGACAATGATAGAAAACATCATTTATACTCTTGCTTAAGTCGTGATGGACTCGTTTCATTGAGAATACCATCTCAGCAGCCGTTTATGAACACTATCCATATTACACATTTAACATAAGAATTAAATAACTTACGGTGTAAACACTACAGTCTTGAGTGCTCACAGCATCCCAGACATTAATATTTTAACGATTTATAAAAAATTAATTCATTAAAAAGTTGTTCATTTGTGAAAATTATCTTGTAAGTGAAATTCACTTTTGTTGATCGCAGAGCTTCTTTTTTTTTTTATAATTTAGTAATCCAAAAAATAGTCAGATAATCCAAAAGCCAATGAAAAATACCAATTCCGATTCGAACTTCCAGGTTGGCCTACAAATTCACATCATCCCTGCACCACTCCATTCGTAAACAACATGACGCAAGTGTGTGAATTCTGGGAAATCCAGCTTTGACTCCTCATCATCTAGATCTTCATCAGTCCACCGTCTGGAAGCACATGGGTTCAGAGAGCAGTCTGACGGCTCGCTCTTCTTCCTGCATGTGATCCAGTCTCGTCTCATTATTCCTCTCTTCCTCCTCTTCTTCTCTCGTCTGTTTCTCCTCTCCATCCATTCCCATGATTCCCTCCTGCTGCGTCTCGTTATCATTATCATCATTATCATCGCCCTCCTCTTCGCTTTCTCCGTGTTCGTCAGGCTCCATGGCAGAAGATCCGTCCCCTGAATGTGTCATAAAAAGTTGTACAGTCAAAACAAAAATTATTCAGACACCAGATATAATTTTTTATATTTTTTACTAGTGTGTGCAGGACTCTATAGTTCATTTATGTAAGTGAGGAGAGCAAAATAAAGTAAATGATGACATATTATACCCAAACATTCTTCATACAGTGACTACCAGTAACATTTGGGACCAAAAATGATTCAGACACTTTGAGCTGATCATGTTTTGCTGAAGTGTTTTCTCTTTACAGTTTTTCTCAATTGCTAAAACACTAAACCCTATTGTCTGAACCAAATGCTCAGTTGCCTGAACCCACTGATTGAATCAAGAGCCGCGTTTCCACTGTCGGGCCAGGGCCGGGCCGTGCTAGTGCGTGCCAGGGCCAGTCGCGTTTCCACTGTCACTTCCGGGGCTTGATCGGGGCTTACTCGAGGCCAACGGCCAGGATTTCTGGCCCGTCGAATACCTTGGGCCAAAGCGGGCCAGCTCGGGCTAGAGGAGTGGTTACCAACAGAGGAGGAGTTTACCGTTGGGAGACGGCAGCGCCGGATGATTCTGTCAGCATTAAATACTTAAAAATAAAATAATTTAAATCGCGTTCATGTTTGAATGCCTTGTTTGTGATGCAAAAGACTATGCGCGCTAACCGTTACCATAGTAAACATAGTAAACGCATACGCATAGTAAAAAAAACAAAACAAACATAGCGAATGCTTGAAGAAATCAGACCAATCTTAAAGACTATCATGTTTTTATTTTATCTGTCATAGCCTACGTCTCGTCTCTTTAAACCGGACTATCATAAAATAAAGTAACTTTTTTTTTCGGGAGCTTCCTCTGTTTCTCTGACTGAAAATATCTATATGGGAGTCGAGAGATTGCTAAAGCTCCTCAGGTCGTATGGCAAATATTTGTAGAAATTATAATTTTTTCTAAATGTGATGTAAATATGTCCTGTAACTAGCCTACCAGATAAAGAAACAGACGCGACTGAAAAAGTAAGTGTCCTCTTTCTTTTGTGAAATAGACCTAAGTTAACGGTAATTTATTTCTGAGTGACTAATGTGCAAGTTTGACATAAATTAATTCATTATGATCAATGTATCACTTTTTATTGTAAACCTGTGGTAAAACATCGATGCTTGGGTTTTAAATATTCAAGTAGGCTAAACAACAAAAATGCCAGTGAAATGCCAAATGTTTCCAGTGATTTTTGATTAGTTTTCTGATAAAACTTCCATTTGTTTGTGAAATGATGGGTTAGTGTGACGTTGTTCCAGAGAGGCGTGTTACGGGCGTGTTTTAGTGAAGCGCTGTGGAGCTTCTGGCCCGACAGTGGAAACGCAGGCCCGGTGCTATTGGCCCGAGGCTATTAGCCCGGCACGGCCCGTTTAAAGCCCTGGCCCGGCCCTGGCCCGACAGTCGAAACGCGGCTAATCACTCTTTTGGCAAAACCATAAGCACTTTTCACCTGTTTAGACACAACTTGCCAACACATTTTCATTGTGATGCACCCGTGCTGCATAATGGTGAGCACAGGTGACAAAAGTCAAACACAATTAAAGCACAGGTGTCACCACTTGAACACAACAACTCAAAATTGATCACACTTGTGGCTAATGATGTGAGGGAACATATACAGTAAGCCAGTTCAGAGAGCACTGGTTTGTGAGGCCCTACAATGGCTAGAAATCTGAGAGGAAGAGTTCGTGTGAGAGGTGGTCGAGGTGGTCAGCGAAGACAAAGAACAGTAATATCTGATGAAATCAGAGCTACTGTGATTGACCATGTTCTTGTCCATGGTATGAGCATGAGGGAGGCTGGACAAAGGGTACAACCAAACATCAGTAGATTCACTGTGTCCACCATAATCTGAAGATTTAGAGAAGAGAACAGGTAATTACCTTTTTTTGACATTATAGTACAGTATGTAAATGTTGACAGCAATTACTGTATGACATACTATATACTGTACCACAGTATACTGTAAGTAAATATATGTTTCAGTACATCACTGTACCAATGTACTGTAGTATTGTAATGGAGGGTTGGTCTAACTGTTTGTAGGCCTAGTATTCCATGTATGTTTTTTGTAACTCCATGTTCTCTTTTTGTAGAATTGAAAGACTGCCACATGGGGGTGGGAGGACAGGTATGTTCTCCCCACACCAAGAGACCCTAATTGTTGATATGGTCCGTGAAAACAATGCCATTAAACTGAGTGAAATTCAGCAGAAGATCATTGAGGACCATGTCAATTTTGAGGGTATCAACAGTGTCAGCCTCTCTACTGTTGATCGTGTCCTCAAGCGCAACAGACTGCGCATGAAACAGCTATACAGAGTGCCCTTTGATCACAACTCAGACAGAGTCAAAGAGCAAAGATTCCAGTATGTACAGGTTGGCATATATCCAGACAATGTTGATTACTCTAAGTAGTGATTTACTGTAGTGGCCTAAATCACTTTTTCCGTATCACTTACAAAACTAGGGTTTTTCAACTGGATGCAATGGAAAGACCCCATGAATACATCAATATGGATGAAGCGGGGTTTAATCTCACCAAAAGGAGTAGGAGAGGCCGTAATGTGATTGGTCATCGGGCCATTATTGGTGTTCCTGGGCAGCGTGTTGGCAATGTCACATTATGTGCTGCCATCAGCAATCATGGGGTTGTCCACCATCATGCCAACCTGGGGCTAGGGGTGTAAATATTAATCGATTCGTATCGATGCATCGATTATACAGCCGACGATTCGATGCATCGATGCGTCCGCGAGAGTATCGATTAATGTGTTTATTTTGCCGCCTGTCTATTTTCAGCATCTGCTCCGACATTTGCGTACAACCTACTAAGCTGCGGGTGGTGCTAACCTCATTATTGTCTTCTTCACACCGCTTCACACGCGTTACTTAAGTTTCACAGTCTATCAATGTTCACACACATTGTTGAGTCTGACATGGATCCGTCAGAGCGAGCTGGCAATGACAGTGAAATGTAACACACTCCAGTCGGCGTCAAGTCATGGGTGTGGATGTATTTTGGCTTCAGGAAAACAGATGGAGCGTTAGTCTGATTGCGCCCGTTTCACACATACTCCGTTTGCAGTGCGTATGCGGTGTGTATTTTTTTCAGTACCCATGTTAACAGGTCAGAGCTTTCACACTGCACGCGGTTGCGGTCCGTCGATCCGTTCCAGTTGCGGTGCGTATACAGCAGTGCAGAGATTGTTTCCGCACCGAGTCTATTTCTGCTGTGCTGCACGCGCTGAATTAAAGTGACAGCGCATGTTTCGTGGTCAAAATGAACACAGATTGACATGAAAATGTAGTAATTTCACCATAAATGCGTTTAATTAAATAAATTGTAGTAATCTCACCATAAATGTATTTAATTTAATTCTACTATTTTTCACAGTCATCTTTTTTACTTTAAGACCGGGGTAAAGCAAGGAAAACTACAATTTACCTGAAACTTAATAGATATCATGTAAAAATCTAGTATTGAATCGTATTGAATCGAATCGAATCGTATCGCAGGGAATTCTGAAGTATCGAAAATAATCGAATCGTTGGCTTAAGAAATCAGTATCGTATCGAATCGTCATGTAGGCTCTGATTTACACCCCTACCTGGGGCCCTACAACACTCACCAGCTCCTCATTTTCCTCAATCACATGCGAGATGCTCTGTTAGGGCAGCAGGATGAGCATCCCATCTATGTTGTTGTTTGGGACAATGTGAGTTTTCACAGAGCCCTCCAGGTTAGAGAGTGGTTCAATATGAACCAAGGTTTTATCAATCTTTGCCTTCCACCGTACTCCCCTTTCCTAAACCCCATTGAGGAATTCTTCTCCTCATGGCGGTGGAAGGTATATGAACGCCAACCTTACACCAGGGTAAATCTCCTGCAAGCCATGGGACTTGCCTGTGGTGACATAGGTGTGGAGGCGTGCCAAGCCTGGATACGGGATACGGCATGCCAGGGGTTTTTTCCCCCGTTGCCTGGCCAGACAAAATGTGTCCTGTGATGTGGATGAAGTCCTGTGGCCTGACCCAGTATGGAGACATGATGCTGTGGCTGAGTAATGCACTTATTTGTATATTTTTGTACTTTATTTTTACATGGGCTTACTGTACACAAGTGGCAAACGCATAAGATTTCTGTTTGTTTGTACAAGTGCTAAATGCACAGGTTTTTTTGTTTTGCAACATGCATTTAGCCTACAGTGAACAAACATTTATTTCTCCAGCTTCATGTCCTGAGCATTGTGTTTTCTATTTTTCTACGTAGTGTTTAGTGACTGTTCAGTAGTGTTTTTAATTGATTGACTCGGGGCACGATTTGACAACATAGTTCAGTTTTGAGCACAGATTGAACTGTTTTGAGGTGAAAGTTTGGTTTTGCAAGAAGAGTCTGAGGTTTTGTGAATGTAGCTTGAAAATTGGGTTTTGTGTTCACAGTTTAGAGAAAAGGAGAGCAGCTTTCAAGAAATGTGTCTTAGTAATCGAGAAAAACTGTAATCGCTAATGCTCTTTTTACACACAGACTGAACAAAATGAAGCATTGCTTGGTGATTGTTTGAGCTAAACTGGTACTATGTAATTGTGTAGTTAAATTTAACAGCTGACAGATATTCATCATTATTCATCAGTGAGACAGTCTAACAGAAAGACGGACAAAACCAGTGAAATATCACAACTCATATTTTATTACCATTTTCTAAACTATAGTGAATAAACTGATAATGTGAGAAATGTTGAAGGTGTCTGAATAACTTTTGGTTTGACTGTATATTTAAAAATTCATATACATAATATATTTGTGTGAGTGTGTTTGTCAGTGTGTGAGTGTGAGTGTGTGTGAGTGAGTGTGTGAGTGTGAGTGTGTGTGTGTGTGTACCCTCGCTGCTGTTGTCCCGTCCCTGCGCGGCCCCCGCCAGCGGACACTTGTGATCTCTGTAGTATTTCTGGCGTGTGAAGCCCTTGTTACAGGCGGAGCAGCGGAAGCGGTAGTTGTCTGTGTGTGAGCGCTGATGCTCCAGCATATGAGCTCGACGACTGAACGACTTCTGACAGAACTGACACTTATACGGCTTTATACCTGCAGGAGAGAGACGACACACACATTTGCTTCGCACATTATTATACAGTTCCACATTACACTATGAAAAAACCCATATATATGGCTGTCAAACGATTCAGATTTTTTATCTAATTAATTACATGATGTAGTGATTAATATAAATAATCGCAAATTAATTTCACATCAAATTTGGATGATAAATTAGTCATTGTGTTAAATGACAAAAGCATCAAATAGGCAAAACATTTTTTTTATTTGATTCAACATAGAATTTATTACACAAACTTTTAGGCTGCAGCAGCCATGAGGGTGAGTAAATGATGGCATAATTAAAATTTTTGGGTGAGCAAACCCTTTAAGGGGTTTTTTATTAATATGGAAATATGAAATAATTTTAAAAATAAAATGATACTCTAAATACTGTAAGAATCTAAAGCTGCCAGTAGGTGGCGGTAAATGTCTAAACACAGGAGTCATTGAATCATTCATTTGTTTTGTTAAACGGCTGATTCATTCAGGAATTAAGTAAATGGCTCTCGTTATGAATGAGTCATTGAATCACTGATTCACCCGATTGATTCGCTCAGACTGCGCCGCTGTGTGTTGCTCTGGGACACACTTCTGCCCTGGCTTTATAGGCAATATTTTCGTTGGCAAAAGTGAGCAAAAACAGACAACATTGAGTCTAAAATATAACAATATTAATTTCTTATTTATTGAACTGTCGAATAAAATCAATATCACATTTGCACTTGTGTGATACTGCACTCGTTACTCGTGTGATATTACTTAACTATATAAGAAAAATATGAGACCAAAACTCATACAGGTGCATATATATATATATATGTAACGTTCAGATTTGAGACTTGCTCATCCTCACCTGAATGAGAGAGAATATGAGCTTTGAGTTTGTCTGGCCTGTTAAACTCTTTGGTGCAGCCCACATGAGTCCTGCAGAGGAAACACAATAGAAATAATGAAACATGTTTGCATGCGACTGATGATCTCTGTGCCGATCTGACAGCTGTCACTCACCTGAAGGGACACTTGTACTTCTTGAAGGGTTCGTGAATCAGCATGTGCCTCTTCACTTTGTCCTTCCTGTTGAACGTGGCCTCGCAGACGGAGCATTTATACGGCTTCTCCCCTGCAGAACGAGAAAACCTCACTTAACCTCACTGGAATTCATCAGATACTCCAGCAAAGCAGATTCATTCATTTACTTGTTTGTACACATGACTCAGTCTGTTGTGATTGGTCTACTCTGCTCTGATTGGTCAGATGACTCAGTCTGTTGTGATTGGTCTACTCTGCTCTGATTGGTCAGATGACCCAGTCTGTTGTGATTGGTCTACTCTGCTCTGATTGGTCAGATGACCCAGTCTGTTGTGATTGGTCTACTCTGCTCTGATTGGTCAGATGACTCAGTCTGTTGTGATTGGTCTACTCTGCTCTGATTGGTCAGATGACCCAGTCTGTTGTGATTGGTCTACTCTGCTCTGATTGGTCAGATGACTCAGTCTGTTGTGATTGGTCTACTCTGCTCTGATTGGTCAGATGACTCAGTCTGTTGTGATTGGTCTACTCTGCTCTGATTGGTCAGATGACCCAGTCTGTTGTGATTGGTCTACTCTGCTCTGATTGGTCAGATGACTCAGTCTGTTGTGATTGGTCTACTCTGCTCTGATTGGTCAGATGACCCAGTCTGTTGTGATTGGTCTACTCTGCTCTGATTGGTCAGATGACCCAGTCTGTTGTGATTGGTCTACTCTGCTCTGATTGGTCAGATGACTCAGTCTGTTGTGATTGGTCTACTCTGCTCTGATTGGTCAGATGACCCAGTCTGTTGTGATTGGTCTACTCTGCTCTGATTGGTCAGATGACCCAGTCTGTTGTGATTGGTCTACTCTGCTTTGGTTGGTCAGATGACTCAGTCTGTTGTGATTGGTCTACTCTGCTCTGATTGGTCAGATGACCCAGTCTGTTGTGATTGGTCTACTCTGCTCTGATTGGTCAGATGACTCAGTCTGTTGTGATTGGTCTACTCTGCTCTGATTGGTCAGATGACCCAGTCTGTTGTGATTGGTCTACTCTGCTCTGATTGGTCAGATGACCCAGTCTGTTGTGATTGGTCTACTCTGCTTTGGTTGGTCAGATGACTCAGTCTGTTGTGATTGGTCTACTCTGCTCTGATTGGTCAGATGACTCAGTCTGTTGTGATTGGTCTACTCTGCTCTGATTGGTCAGATGACCCAGTCTGTTGTGATTGGTCTACTCTGCTCTGATTGGTCAGATGACTCAGTCTGTTGTGATTGGTCTACTCTGCTCTGATTGGTCAGATGACCCAGTCTGTTGTGATTGGTCTACTCTGCTCTGATTGGTCAGATGACCCAGTCTGTTGTGATTGGTCTACTCTGCTCTGATTGGTCAGATGACCCAGTCTGTTGTGATTGGTCTACTCTGCTCTGATTGGTCAGATGACTCAGTCTGTTGTGATTGGTCTACTCTGCTCTGATTGGTCAGATGACCCAGTCTGTTGTGATTGGTCTACTCTGCTCTGATTGGTCAGATGACCCAGTCTGTTGTGATTGGTCTACTCTGCTCTGATTGGTCAGATGACCCAGTCTGTTGTGATTGGTCTACTCTGCTCTGATTGGTCAGATAGCCCAGTCCGCTTACAGCTTATTGATCTTTGAAATCTGCAGACTTTTTACATTCACAAACAGCATTATTATTACACACTGCATGAAAGGTCATATCTGAAAAAGCATACTAGGGGCAATTAATCATTTCTGATGCAATTCATATACAAATTATATAACTAGCTACATAACAATAAAACTGCATTAAAGAGTAAAGGACATCTCCACCAAATAAAGCGTCACACCTGAGTGGATCTGTGTGTGTAGTTTGAGGTAGTGCTCGGTTTTGAAGAACTTTTTACAGATCTGACACTTGAATTTGCCGCCGACGCCGTGAGTGGAGAGATGCCTCCGGAAATACCTCTCGCACGGAAACACCTGCGACATACAAACACACTGACATCGATTCTCCAGTCTTCAGTGTGATTCTGTTCACAGAAACGTTCAGCTAATGTGGACTAAATCTTAAACTAAAACTATTCAAAGTCGTTAACTGATATAAAGATAAAATGAAATAAAACAGGTATATTAGATAAAAAACTTAAAAAACTAAATGAAAATTTTAAATGTTGCCTTTGCAACTAACTAAAATCGTTTAAGCAGAAGTACTAAAATTACTAAAACTAAAATAAAAATAAACAAAATAAATTATAAAAATGACAAAAGCACGTAACAAAACTACAAAAACTTAAACTAAAATTTAAACAAAAACTGAAAATATCAAAATAAAAGCTAATTCAAAATAGTAATAAATACTATTGTTTATTACTAAAAGTATTAAAAATAATTTTCGTTAATTTAAATAAAATTGAAATATAATATGTATATTGAAAAACTTAAAACTTAAAAGTACAGAAAATTACAAAAAATAAAATCAAATGTTAAAAAAAGCTAATTCAAAGAATTAATAAATACTATAACAGTGTATGAATAATACTAAAACTATTACAAATATTTGTCATTACCTGAAATAAAGCTGAAATAAAATATGAATATTAGATAAAAAAAACTTAAAAAAAAAAACTTAAACTGAAGTATTAAAATGACTAAAACAAATGGAAATAAAATAAATTATAAATAAATTAGGGCTGTCAAACGATTAATCGCGATTAATCGCATCCAAAATAAAAGTTTGTTTTTACATAATACATGTGTGTGTACGGTGTATAATTATTTTATATATATAAATACACACACATGCATGCATATATTTAAGAAATATTTGCATGTATATACTGTGTATATATATTTATATTATATATAATTTATATTATATATAAATATTTTATATATAAATAACACATTTTCTTAAATATATATATGCATGTGTATGTATTTATATATAGAAAATAATTATGCTCCGTACACAGACATAAATTATGTAAACACAAACTTTTATTTTGGATGCAATTAATCGCGATTAATCGTTTGACAGCCCTAAAATAAATAGAAATATTCAAAAAAAAAATATATATAAAACTTAAAACTGAAGTAATAATATTACTAAAACAAACTGAAATTAAATAAATTACACAAATAAATTGAAATATTAAAAAAAATAACAATATAAAACTTAAACTTAAGTATTAAAATTACTAAAACAAACTGAAATAAAATAAATAGAAATATTAAATATATATATATATATATATATATATATATATATATATATATATATATATATATATATATATACATACATATATATAAAAAAGAGCAATGGCACATAACATAATTACAAAAGACTTTAGATAAAATGAAGATGAAAACTGTAACTGTAGTATATAGAGTACCTTCATGCAGTGTGGACAGGGGTAGTTGTGTGTGGCGTTCAGCAGATGCTGTTCCAGAGCTTCTTGAGTGGAGTATTTACTCTGACACTTCATACATCTGAACACAAAAACAACCAGTTCAAACAGGAGCAGTTGAAGATCTGAGTTCAAAACACTTCAACATAAACTATCATCACTGCTGTCGCCATATTTGCTGAATGAAATGTCCTACTCATTTTTATTAACTAACATTAATGCTGTAAGAACATGTTAGTTAATACGTTAACTAATTTTAACAATTGAGACCGTATTGTAAAGTGTTACCACCAGTTATTTTGGTAAGTCCATTAAAGCAGATACATATTCTTATTTTATTAAAAAAAAAAAAAAAACTACATGATGAAAAGTTTTTATTGATATTCAAATTGGGTAATGCACTGAAAAAAAAATAATTTTCCTCAGTATTTCATTTTCTCAGGATGTACTTGAGAAGCAAAATTAGATATTAGTCTTGTTTTCTGAAAAATCCAAATGAAGTGAGTTTGTGCTTAAAACAAGAACAAATATCTGTCAATGGGCTCAGAAATAGGCCTAGTAACTCGTTTTCTCTTTGAGTTTAGTGGATTTTTCTGACACCATTGGCAGATTTTTGTTCTCGGTTTAACTCTCTTAATGCCGGGTTCAGACAAAACTATATTAATGTCTGTTACGATTCTCGCTTTGTCAGATTATGTGATTTGGTGTGTCATGGACAAGAAACATCCCAGATAGCGAATGCCATCTGGCCCAGTTGTGGCCCACATCTCCCACATTCTTCTATGATGAATGAGGGCAATGACTCAACCTGAGTGTGGCTGGCAATAGCATACATAACCGGGCCTCATCTGGGTCACACACAGCAAGCCACAACTCACACTAAAACCAGCTTGATGTGTGTGGCCTATGTGACCTTTGCCACTGCCAGAATTGAGCCAAACGTGCCATAGATGGCCCAGATGAGGCCCTAATATTAATATCTGGGAAGGTGTACCTAACTATGGCCGCCAGAAAGCTGTGAACAGAAGAGCTTCTGTGCTCCTATTGGTCAAAGCCATCGTGAAGGGATGAAAAAAAAAAATTAGCTAAGCATGCCAGTCTTTCTGTCGGGACGTTGTGAAGCATTGCAGACGCCTCCACTATGACACACTAGACGACCAAAGATATCCTGCGATAATTCATCATGATCATCTCACAGTGTGTTTGCTGCCACGACCTACAGCTACTGACTAGCCAATAAAAATGCAACATGAAATTGCGTATTGATCAACGAAATATGACGCTAAAACGTAAAACTACTTTCCTCAAGCTCCATTTTGCAAGATTGGCGTGTCTCTTTTCTCTAGCCATGACCATATTCTCCTCTTTCACTTCCTCCTCTTTTTTTCATCGCACATAAAAACCACAATTGCCAAAGTGCGATTCATCTGGCTTTATTTGTTTAACACTAGCGCATGCTAGTGATGTTTTGTTCTTCTATACTAAACTACTAATCAATAGGTGCCATCATCTTACAGTCAACATACATGTTGTACCCAAGTTTAATTAAATCCATGTCGTATGGTGTGATTTGTAATGATTTTATAGGATTGGCGAAATCGCACAGGCACGAGAATCACCACGACACCCAACGTCAAGCGGATCGTGCCCACATCGGACTGATATCGTGAAGTCTGAACCTGGCAAAAGTTTTTTGTTTTGTTTTTTGAAAACAAGATTAGTCATTTCAAGTAAATGTATCTTGATTTAAAGTCCCCCTGTGGTGAAAATCAAGCTTTTAATGTTGTTTATGTGTCTATGTGGTGTTTTTAATGTGCTTTAACACAAACCATGTGTAAATTCATAAGTACTGTGCAGTGTGTTTTTCCTCAGAAGTGTTCCTGATTCCTGCTGGTGTTGTGTTGCTCTGACCTGTAGTAGTTGGTCTCCTTGCGCTGGTTCTGTTGCGGACAGAAGCTGTGTGAGTACTGGTGAAGGCCGAGCTCGAAGAGCGACGGGAAGACTTTACTGCACTGGTGACAGCGGTACGTCAGGTGCTCCTGGTGTGTGTGGATGTGCTCCAGAAACTGATCCAGCTTCTGGAAGGTCTGAGAGCAGCTCTTCACCACACAGCGGTACACCTGCACAACAACAACATGCGCTTACAATAACTTTATCCGTCCATAGGGTTGGGAATCGAAAATCCGTTCCAATTCTGGAATCGAATACTTGTTATAAAATTTAATTTTTAATTCCTCTTATCGATTCCTTTGTGAGCATTTCAATATGACTTTAAACAATTCAAGCGCAAGACGACTCGCGCACAGTTTTCTGTGCTGAACACATGAGTAACAGTATATTGTGCAGCTCTTAAAGTGACAGCAGCCTAATATTCAGAGAAAATTCACTCGTTTTACATTGAATAACTTTTGTAACTATATTTGTAATGTATATTTTATTTATAAAGTGCAGTTTTAATTTACATTTGATTACAGTTTCTGTACCTGAATAATCATCTTAATGGGTAACTCTCACCAAAATTGAACCCAGGCTCCTTTTGTTAATCTACCCGAGTCAAACTTTCATTTAAAAGCATAATTAGAATGGAAACGCCACTTTTAAGATTGACCGTATTTTCGTTTTAGGTCAAAATGCCTTTTGAATGGGAGTGCTTGGGGCACGACTATGATAGCATCAAAATCGCTATTTTTAAAACACTAAGAAGGCTCGACACAACATGAAACTGTGCTTGAAGTATCACCAGGGGCTCTACACATGAACTCCAGCATTGAGAACATTGTTTGTGTACACAGAGTTTACTAAAAAGAATTTTATCAGTTAGTGTTTCCGGTGGCTGGAATTTTGTCAGTCAAAAGTAGTCGATCTCCGAATGCAACGTAACTGGGAGGAGAGTAAAGATGGAAAGCTCCTAAAGCTTGTTTCCATAGAAATTCACAAATAATTTTTTATTTAAGTTATCATGCTTTTCATTGAAATTACAAGTTCATGACATTTCCTCATATGGAGTCAGTTCATTACGTTGCGTTCAGAGATCGACTGCAACGTAATCCCATTCAAAAGGCATTTTGACCTAAAATGAAAATACGGTCAATCTCAAAAATTTGACTCGGGTAAATTAACAAAAAGATCTTAGGTTCAATTTTGGTGAGAGTTACCCTTCAAAACACTGTTTATTTTAATTGTATCTTTGTTCAGTTGTATCTATTTTTTGCATTTGCTATTTTTTTATTTGTTCTTTTTTAATTACTGAGTGCTTTCTTGTCTTTAATAATGCTTGCAATGTATATTAGTTATGCTAATTGTTTTTCTGTGGTATTTTTAATCCACAGGCAGAAGTTCCTTGAGTAAGTGTTCTTTAGCCTGTTGATTTTTGTTCATGATATTCAGCTACAATTAAATGTTTAGCAATAAGACTAAATGTGAATTATGTCTTTTTTTTTTACCTCATTGGAATTGAAAATAGGAATCGATAAGCAGAATCGAAATCGGGAATCGTTAAAATTCAGACGACACCCAAACCTCTCCGTCCATTACTTAGACAGGGTGTAAAACATTAAACCACACTTGATTTTTACATGACATTTGGGGCTGGGTAAATCTGCGATGAAAGATGCGATTTCATATTTTTAGAGAGCTTCTTTGTCTTGTTTTTCTGTAAACAATATCGGTTACACTTTGCAATAAGCTTTAAATATTTTAGTTACCATGAACTAACAATGAACAGAACTTGTAAAGCATTTATTAATATTAGTTCATGTTAATTTCAACATTTAATAATAATCGCTCTTTAATCTGTTGAACTTCAGCTGACATGACTGGATTTTGATAAACCAACATTAACAGAAAATTAATAAATACTGTAACAAATGTATTGCTCATTGTTAGTTAATGCATTCATTGAGATTAACTAATGGGATAAACGTGTAATGTAAAATGTTTTCTGAGAATACATCTTTAGTTGTTTGTTTTTTCCTAAATACAAATTATTCATTTTAAGTATTAACATCAGTAGACATTACAAAATATATATATATAAAAATTCTTAAAGAAATAAACAATAATTTTATGTTTTTGCTCACTAAGGCTGCATTTAGTTGACCAAAAATACGGTAGAAATTGTAAAATATTATAACAATTTAAAATCACTGTTTTCTATGTGAATATATAGTAAAGTGTAATTTATTCCTGTGATCAAAGCTGAATTTTCAGCATCATTTCTCCAGTCTTCAGTGTCACATGATCCTCCAGAAATCACTCTAATATGATGATTTGCTGCTCAAGAAAAATGTATGATCATTATCAATGTTGAAGACAGTTTTGCTGCTTCATATTTCAGTGGAAACATTTGTTTTCATGATTCTTTGAAGAACAGAAAGTCCAAAAGAACATCATTTATTTGAAATAGAATCTTTTGTAACATTATAAATGTCTTTTTGATCAATTTAATGCATCCTTTCTGAATAAAAGCATTAATTTCTTCCGAAAAAAATCTTACTGACCCCAAACTTTTGAATGCTAGAGAACAGTTTTTAAAAGCATCCTTAAAACAAGATAAATTTACCTGAAAAGCAAAACTGTGTTAGATATGCTAAAAACAAGATTTCAGAGAATATATCTTTAGTTGTTTGTTATTCCTCAGTGGATTTCTGCTGAAAGCATAAAAAATGCTATAATAAGGTTAGAAAAAATAATATATTTTGCTTCTCAAGTTAAATCATCTCATTTTCAATGGAAAACAAGTAAGAAAATTATTTTTGCAGTGTAAATTTGGTTGATATTTAATATTTTGACCTGTCTGTAATTGTAAGTGACAGATGTGGTACCTGCTCGTTTTTGTGCTGGGTCATGTGGGACTTCAGCTGGAAGTATGTGCTGAACTTGTCCGAGCAGAACTGGCACTGATACGAGCTGTCGATGAGGATGATCTGCTTGTTCGTGTTCGTCCCGTCGCTCTGCTTCTCCTCCGTCTCCTGGACCTCAGCGTCCGGCTCTTCGATGGCTAAAGACCAGGCCAGACTTTATATCATTTCAGAGCACTGGGTATTGACACAAATCTAACGATTCCATTCACAAAGTTACGATTCAATCCCGAACGCTATTTAATTTGATTCTCTATCGATTCATTTGGATGTACAGTCAAACCAAAATGTATTCAGACACCTTCAACATTTCTCACATTATCACAGTTTATTCGCTATAGTTTAGAAAATGGTAATAAAATATGAGTTATGAACTCAGTTGATATTTCACTGGTTTTGTCCGTCCTTCTGTTAGACTGTCTCACTGATGAATTATGATGAATATCTGTCAGCTGTTAAATTTAACTACACAATTACATAATACCAGTTTAGCTCAAACAATCACCAAGCAATGCTTCATTTTGTTCATTCTGTGTGTAAAAAGAGCATTAGCAATTAAAGAAAAAAACACTTCAGCAAAACATGATCAGGTCAAAGTGTCTGAAGAATTTTTGGTCCCAAATTTATATAAATGTTACTGGTAGTCACTGTATGAAGAAGTTTTGGGTATAATATGTCATAATTTACTTTATTTTGCTATCCTCACTTACATACATGAACTATAATGTCCTACACACACTAGTAAAAAATATCAAAAATTATATCTGGTGTCTGAATCATTTTTGGTTTGACTGTATATCAGGTACAGTAAAGTGAATTTGGAAGCTAAGCCTTTGTTTCATATAAAAAAGCACAATGTTTATTGCAAGTTATTGGATAGTAGGTGCACTAAAGATCATGTTCAGTGAAGTTTTGTTCACATCAAATGAAAACAAGCAAGGTTCTCTCAAAGTTATAAACAAACTTTAACATTAGCTCAAAGTTATCTGGGTAGAGTTGTTGCACCAGCCATTCGTAAGTTCTGATTTTACAGTGGTGAAAATCCACCTTTTAATGTTGTTTATGTGTCTGTGGTGTTTTTAATACTGAGTATTTTCTCCTTAAAACTGCAGTGAACCAAAGACAGTCTCAAAAACATGCTTTGAAATCGCTGGTGTTTCTGACGTCACAAACTACCTTGTAACCAATCAGATCAACGTGTGATCGTCAACCAGTGGATCTCTGAGCTGAGTGAGGGAGTGGAGGCGGGGCTCATTTGCATATTCATAGAACCACGCATACTAAATGAGGCAAGGGTGTCGAGTTACATTCAAGATATTTTAAGGTATGAAGATTTTTTTTGCAAGGAAAAAAACATTTAAATGTATAATTTTGGTGATCAAAGATGAGTTTTAAGGTATACAATTGTTGACTACAGGGAGACTTTAAGCAAAAAATCTCAAATGGAGATTGATAAACTCCAGCTTAGTTGTTTTTTTCCCTCTTTTTATTTGAAAAAAACAAACAAAGAGATTTTGATAAATTTTTGATTTTTTAACTACATTTTAGTCTCGTCTTGTTTCTTCAACGATATTGCATGTTGATATAGTCACAGTTATCGTTTAATGACGGTATCGTCTCGTTAACATCTCGTCTTAGTGGAAGAGTCGTCAACGAACACTTAGTCGTCAACGAACATTTTTCGTTATAGATTTCGTTGATGAAATTGACACTAGTCCTGCCCATATGTTGCCCGCCCACAAATAACTAAAACTTATTGGAAATAGATCAAAAGATCAGTTTTAAGAGATAAAATGTTTGACTACAGGGGGACTTTAACCGGGAACACTTCCCATATATCCTGATGTACTCGTTACATCATAAGAAGAATGGCGTCTACGCTAATATTAGTCTCTCTGTTTATCCCGAGGTTTACCACATCAGATCCAAATCTGATGAAGGACCTGCATCTGGACACACTCACACACACACACACACTCACACACACACTCCAGATCTGATGAAGGACCTGCGCCTGGACACACACACTCCAGATCTGATGGACCTGCGCCTGGACACGACGACAACGCAGTCCTGAAGTGTCAACTAAAATAAAACGTCCAAATGATTCCAGTTCACACTGATATGCGGAAGCGTCAAAAAATTCTGTATTATGAATTTTTAAGGCCAGACAAGTAATTAGTTGAGGTCAATATGTAAAGAAAGACTACACACCTGCGCACATATATATTCAAACGCGCACACCTATAGACTAGATGCATAATGCGCATGTGCACGCCGTCAGCGTTCTCACAGATTCACGTTTTTGAAGTTTACGCGGACATGATGACGTTTTTCAAAATGTTCCACCGCTTGCACCTGGAAACCTGTTTTGAGGTTTGCGTTCTCGATCCGCCAGACACTGTTGTCGTGCGGATGAGCGGCCGGAGCACGCTAACGGTTTTCAGTTAGAACGGTGTCGTGTTAGCGGCCGCTACGTTAATAACTAATGATCTTCGCAACGGAAGTGAACGGAAGTTATTCTAGAGCTGCTGTAAAGCCAAACAATCTCTGTTACTGTAATCTCCTATTATCACTGTAAAGCTGCTTTGAAACAATCTATATTGTTAAAAGCACTGTATAAATGAAGGTGACTTGACTTTAAATTGGAACATAAATCCACACCAGAGGCTTAGTAGCTCTGTGGACTGGCTGGCCTCATCTCACCTTGCTCCTGCTCCTCTTCCTCCGTCGGCTGTGAGTTTTGGTGGTTGTTGAGAGGAAGCACACGGACCGTGATGGGCATCCTAGAGGCGGTGCTGTGAACCCCAGCGGGCCAAACCTTGTGCGTCTGCATGTGTTTCTTCACGTTAGACTTCTGAGCAAAGGCTCGGCCGCACACGATACACTGAAACGGCTTCTCACCCGTGTGACTGCAGAGAGGACGAGGACAGATTCACTGCGGCCCTGTTTATGCTCCCGGGGTTTAGGAATCAAAACATTTCAATTTCATGCCATTAAAGGGTCAGTTCAACCAAAAATGAAAACTCTGTCAGTAATTACTCACCCTCATGTTGTTCCAACCCTGTAAGACTTTCGTTCATCTTCAGAACACAAATTAAGATATTTTTGATTAAATCTGAGAGCTGGCTCACTCCTCCATAGGCTGCTATAGAAAGTTAGTAAAGACATCGTTAAAATAGTCCAAGTGACTACAGTGGCTCAACTTTAAAGGGACACTTCACCCATTTGCATTAGGCTTTGTATTGTTAGAAACCCAGTCATATATTATAATAAATGTGGATTTTTCATTAATTTTTCCCTGAGATGGGAGAAATAAGGATTTAAGTGTTTTACTTCCTGCTTATTATGACGTAAAAATCATCATTTTGCGTCATAATAAGCAGGAAGTCACATTTCATTGAAAAGTGTAGAGACTACAAACACTAGCTCCTCATTATTCCAGGGGGCGGGACCCGCTCACGCTACAGGCCTATTACAGATCAGTGGGTGGGACTTCACTTTCTGAAACTGAAAGCAATATCCTCCATCTTGTTTGGAAGCTAAGCTAACAGGCACTGTGGAGACAGATGTGAAGATATGACAATAGCGGAGGGTAACGTTACTTAATATGATGTAGAAGAAGAGGATTTCGGAAGTCTGATGCTCGAATCAGGTGTTTGTGGCTACCTTTACAAGCCGCATTATAGCGAAGAGCAGCCGAGGCAGAAGACCTGCCTGCCGCGGACGAGGAGCCCGGACTGGCTCGAGTTAGGGCGGACTGGTGGCGCCGGTGATCTCACTATGCAACTACGAACACAGAGATAGAGTCCGTCTGCTGCAAAGAATTTAAACGATGCCAATTTCTCCTGGACGAAATCTCTGAATCAGACGAGGACACGGACGTTTGTGTTGTGAACCATCCTAGTTTCGCACCGCATCTGACTGAACATCCCGGTAACGTTACCATGCAATAATTCACCACTTCGAAAGAAATACAAATGAGGAGTAATTCACTAATGAGTTCATCCACTAACTAACGTTAGACATTTTGTGTGAAATGAATTTCAAGCTCCGGTGGTAGCTAGCCTTTTAGACGGATGAGTGATTCATGCTGTTCTGGATTAGTGGGAGTGGCTTGCGCAGCTGTGCAATGTGGTGCATTGTGGGAGTCGTTGTCTTTCATACAAATGCATCCTGAACTTTCTTTCTTTCCTCGGTCAAGAAGGCACCAAATTCAAAATTTATTTAACATTTCGACTACATATATGACCCACTTTCAATAAAGATCAATGTTCCCATGGGTGAAATGCTCCTTTAAGTTTATCAAGCGACGAGAATACTTTTTGAAAAAAACAAACAGAAATAACGACTTTATTCAACTCTTCATTTTCTTCTGTATGGGTCTGAGTGAGTTCATGTAGTGTAACAGCGCAGCGCTTATGGGTTGTACTTCAGAACGTAGGCTCCCTATTGGCCAGCATCACACGCATCACACACATGACCAGCGTCGACCAATAGTGAGCCTACGTTCTGACGTACAACCCAGAAGCGCTGCGCTGTTACACTACGTCAACTCACTCAGACCTACACAGAAGAAAATGAAGAGTTCAATAAAGTCGTTATTTCTGTTTGGTTTTTGTGCACAAAAAGTATTCTCGTCGCTTGATAAACTTAAGGTTGAGCCACTGTAGTCACTTGGACTATTTTAACGATTAGTCATTACTATTTTAACATCTTTACTAACTTTCTATAGAAGCCTATGGAGGAGTGAGCCAGCTCTCAGATTTCATCAAAAATATCTTAATTTGTGTTCCTAAGATGAACGAAATACGGGGTTGGAACAACATGAGGGTGAGTAATTACTGACAGAATTCTCATTTTTGGGTGAACTAACCCTTTAATATCATGATTCTTAGACCCCTGGTATAAATCGTATCACTTACCTTCTTATGTGCTGCTGGAGGTCAAAGTTCTTGGTAAACACTTTGTCACAGTAATTGCACTTGAGCTTCTGGGCTTTTCCTTTGGTTTGTCCTGCTGGAACAAAATAAGGTTGTTTTTACTTTAAATAAAGCAGTCATGTCACAAATTTCCTTCAATGGATGTTCCTGCAATTGTAAGTTGCTTAGCGTACAAAACTTTAGGGTTGGTGAGTATTATTTAACTCTTCTGCTCACCAAGGCTGCATTTGTTTGACCAAAAATACAGTAATTAAAAAAAAATATTATTGGAATGTAAAATAGCTGCTTTCTATGTGCATATATGTTAAACTGTAATTTATTCCTGTGATCAAAGCTGAATTTTCATTACTCCAGTCTTCAGAGTCACATGATCATTCAGAAATCATTCTAATATGACTAATTCTGATTAATATTACTATTTATTTGAAATAGACATCTTTACTAACACAATACATGTCTTTACTGTCACTTTTGATCAATTTAATGCATCCTTGCTGAATAAAAAAACAAACGTTGAACAGTAGTACTTGCTTATTGAAATACATATAGTATATTTCAGCAGGTTTGCTGGTGTAGATGATGTGTAAACTACCATCCTGTGTTTTCTTGGAGGTTCTGGCTCTCTTAGGGATGATAACCTTGTCGTATTCGCCCAGCTCGGAGAGGTTTGTGCTGATGGTGCAGCTCTTGTTTTTGGCGGTGTGTTTTCCTGGACTGTAAACCGGAGCTGCGCTAAACACCTGGCCTTCCACACACTGACTGGGGATCTGTCACAGCAGGTCATTAATGCTCAACAATCACATAAACCTGCATCAGTATGTATATAATATAAATATATATATATATATATATATATATATATTTTTTTTTTTGTATATAAAATGTTTTATATATATATATGAAGAGTTCAGATGCAAAAGCCTCTAAGTGCCATCTGAAATTTTCTTCTAGAATGATAATTTTTATCAAGCTTGTATATTTAAGTTCAGTAATTTCACTTATATGACAATTAATAGGTAGTTTATATATATATATATATATATATATATATATATATATATATATATATATATATATATGTGTGTGTGTGTATGTGTGTGTGTGTGTGTGTGTGTGTATACTGTGTGTGTGTATGTGTATATATATATATATATGTGTGTGTGTGTGTGTGTGTGTATGTATACTGTGTATGTGTATATATATATATATATATGTGTGTGTGTGTGTGTGTGTATACTGTGTGTGTGTATGTATATATATATATATGTGTGTGTGTGTGTATATATATATATACATTACAAACTTTTGTTAGATGTGATTAATGGCGATTAATCAATTTGACAGCAATAAAATTTACTTACAAAGGCATACTTTTATTTTCAACCAGTGTTGTTTTTTTTAAGTAAAACAAAAATTATTAAAATAAATTACAATTTTAATTGAAATAAAGCTAATAATAATACCATAAAATAAAAATATACATGAAAAACTTAAATTAAAAATGTTGCAAGTAATGTTACTGTGCTACAATTACAAAACTAAAATTAAATAAATTAAAGCTAAATAGAATTAAAAACAAACACTAACAGCAGTGCTGTTATTGTTAACTAACACTTAAACTTTAAAAAATAGTTTTCATTAATTAAATAGAGCTGGCAAAAGTCAGTATTAGATGAAAAACCTCAAATTAAAAAACATGAGAAAATTATGTTAAATGTTTTCTATGCAAATAACTGAAATAAAAAAGTGTAAGTTGAAGTACTAAAATGACTAAAACTGAAATCAAATAAATTAAAGCTAAAGTAATATTTAAAAACAAACTTATACAAATAACAGAAGCACATATAATTACTAAACCTTAATCTAAAATTAAAATGGAAACGGGATATATAAAAATAAAATCAGATTCAAAATAATTAAGTAATACCATAATATTATATAAATAATACTAAAATAACACTTCCTACATAACAACATTACTAAACCTTAAGCTAAAATGAAAAAGCTGAAAATAAAGAAGCTAAAAGCTAACTCAAAATATTAATAAATACTATAATAGTGTATAAATAATACTAAAAATAACAGTTTACATTAATAATCTAGGTAATAATAATATTCAGAACACGAAACAGGGTAAATTATATTAGTTTAGATTTTACAATTTCTGTCAAACTGTCAAAAAAGCTGTATCTCGCTATTTTAATCCTGGTGAAATTAGCATTAGATTAGTGAGCGTGCGCTGTACCTGAATGGACTGAAAGGACTGAAGCCCCAGTGCGGGCCCCTCCGCAGTACCGGCTCCGGCCATAGAGGGCAGTGTGCTGTACACCTGCACCACTGAGTTACTGTGGCTGGAGGACACCTGTGAGGAGAGGGGCGTGGCCTGTGTGGGGGGGAGGGGCTGATGATGGTGCTGGAGGTACGAGGATCCCGCGTGCATGCTGAGATTGCTCTGAAAAACACCAGGTCAAAGGTCACCATTTCATTTATCCAATCGAGTGTGCAACAGTCGGGTTCCGGTGTGGTGAAGTGTTGAGTCCCAGCAAACTTAATGTAATCAATCAAACTTTAATTCATGTAATAATCTTTTATTTTTATCCTGATTATTTATACAGTTAAAGTGAAAGAAATTGCATTTTTAGGTATGTTTTGCGACATTGTTAATTGTTATTAAGCAATAAGGCATAATATAATTTTTTTTTTAATTACAACCATGTCATGTCAAAATTAATTATTTTCATTGTTATCGAAGTTTTTTAGCGAAAAATATCGTAGATGGTGGAAAAAAAAAACTTTATCTCTAATCATTTCGAAAAGCTGTATGCTATGCTACTATCCTAGCTAACAAACGAAAAAAACACTAAGAACGAGAAATGTTTAATTTCACAATCTATAACTTCGGGATATATGACACATATATGTTAAAAGACATTAATGGTCGTTATAACATAGTTCAAATGACTTATATAATAAAGAGATATCTGATTTATAACCAGGCACTAAAGTGATTACCCATAAATTGTGCTTTGAGCCAATCGCATTGCTTGGGTCCTAAGCTGGGACTCATCTCTTCACCACACCGGAAGCAAAAACTCTATTGATTACCTCTTATAACTTATAAAGCTTTACAGACAGACCTGTTGTGAATTATGAAGTTGGTTATTGATGGTTTATGCTTCAGTTTGCAATATTTCAACTTAATTTAAAAGATAATCATGTTTAACAGCAAAGTTACTGGTGAAAAGCTATATTACTCGTGATGCTTTGCAGAAAATTTAACCAATCAGAGTCACGGTGAGCAAATTGTGCCAAAAGAGCTCTTTAGCTCCGCCCACTCCCATGAAGCACAGCAAAAGTCTAACTACGCTCTCAAAATACTTAAATATTTGTGTGTTTATATATATATATTAGTGCTGTCAAACCGATTAATCTCGATTAATCGCATCTAACATAAAAGTTTGGAAATACATATACAGTATATGTGTGTGTATGTATGCAATATATATATATATATATATATTGCAATAAACTTAAAATAGTTTCTAAAGATTCAATCAACTACTACAAATAAAGTTTTATATTTCACCATCATTTTTATCTGATTATATCATCAGCAATGCTTCATGAGATTGTAGTTCTCGTTAAGTTCACAGTTTCGTCTGATTTTCAAACACTTTTTCCCCTCAAATCAAAGTTTGTAATGTTATGATTCTCCTCGTAGCTTCATGGCTTATTACGCTTTAACAAAGACTTTTCTTAAATCCCTATGGGAGAAATGAATGGGAAAAACACCTCCGGAACTAATGCTGTTGAAAAAATGGGCAGGACTAATGTACTATTCTCAGTCATTAAGAAATCATTTATATGTCCTCATCTTTCTTTTTTTTATTCATGTTCCTTGTAATCTTGAATCAGGATAACTTCCCCTTCCTCCTTCACAGCATCTCTTCTCTGATGACGAGGGCGGGGCAACCTGTCACTCACATCAGATCCAAAAATAGCAAACCACAACCATCCAATCAAATCCACAAGCCCCGCCCTACATTTGTTCTTGTTTGAGAAGCCGTTTCACTCGGATATACGTCACAATAGAGAAGAAAAGAAGATCACAACTTTTGTTTCATGCCGAGTTGAACCCTCACCCAGTGTTTACCTGTACAGATCCCTGCATGGCTGCCATTGGCTGATCCAGAGAGCTGAACGCTGATATGGCCGACATCAAGACCTCGTCACTGACCAACACGTTTCCCTGGACCAGTGTGTGTGTGAGCGGAGACTGCGGCACAGTGATGTACGTTGACACCTTTGAGGAATATACAAACCCAATCAATATTAGTACTCAATATCAGCCAGTCTCATAGTGTCTAATAGTGGGTCATAGTGTCTAATAGTGGTTCATGTGTCTAATAGTGGTTCATAGTGTCTAATAGTGGTTCATAGTGGCTAATAGTGGTTCATAGTGTCTAATAGTGGTTCATAGTGGCTAATAGTGGTTCATAGTGTCTAATAGTGGTTCATAGTGGCTAATAGTGGTTCATAGTGTCTCATAGCATCTAATAGTGGTTCATAGGGTCTAATAGTGGTTCATAGTGTCTAATAGTGGTTCATAGTGGCTAATAGTGGTTCATAGTGTCTCATAGCATCTAATAGTGGTTCATAGTGTCTATTAGTGGTTCATATTGTCTCATAGTTGTGGTTCATAGTGTCTAATAGTGGGTCATAGTGTCTAATAGTGGGTCATAGTGTCTAATAGTGTCTAATAGTGGGTCATAGTGTCTAATAGTGGGTCATAGTGTCTAATAGTGGGTCATAGTGTCTAATAGTGGTTCATATTGTCTCATAGTTGTGGTTCATAGTGTCTAATAGTGGTTCATATTGTCTCATAGTTGTGGTTCATAGTGTCTAATAGTGTCTCGTAAAGGTTTTTCAGCAGGTGAGCTGTACCTGTCTGTTAGCGGGTCCAGTGCTGATGGACGGGACGGAGGTGTAGGCGTTGTTGGAGGCCAGAGAGACGGTGGCCAGAGACGGCGTGTTGGACTGACACTGTTCACGCTTGTGTGTCATGAACGCCGGTAAAGAGTTGAACTGCTTCTTACATTTCCCACACAGAAAGACGTCATCATCGTCTGCAGGTGTCATGTGACATACAAGAATAATCACAGAGTTGTGAGAAAAAAGAACGGACTGAAAAAGCATTCAGAAATGCATAATTACTGTATATACAACAAATCAGTGTTGTTATTGTTAACTAAAACTAAAATATTCTTACCGGTAATTGATTTAGGTATTTGAAATAAAGCTGAAATTAAATAAATATTAGACAACTAACTGAAATAAATAAGTTGAAGTGCAAAAATTACAACTAAATAAAAAGACAAATGAAAATGACAAAAGCAAATTATTACTAAAACTGTTTTTTTAAATATATTTAAAAATCATTATATATGTATTTACAAATTGTATCATTAGTTGTTATCATTAACTATTATTAATCCTTTTAGGTAATTAAAATAAAGCTGAAATAAAATATATTTAAATATTAGATGAAAACAAATGTTAACGTAAATAAATAAGTTTAAGTACTAAAATTACTAAGACTAAAGCTGAAATAAACATAAAGCTCAATAGAAATGTAAAAAAATTAAAATGCAAAAACGCATGACAAAATGACTAAAACAAATTAAAATTACAATTAAAACTGAAAATATAAAAATTATTTTAAACAATACTAAGAAATATTTAATACTACTAAATATTTAAATCAATACTATGTATATAAAATCATTGTTATCATTAACTAAACAGTTACTAATTGTTTTAGGTAAATGAAATATGAAGATGCAATAAAATATAAATATTAGATAACTTAAAAAACCCTGAAACCTAACTGAAATAAAATAAGTTAAAATTGAAATAATAAAATGACT
Organism: Vimba vimba; assembly: GCA_022828995.1. Lineage (NCBI taxonomy): Eukaryota > Metazoa > Chordata > Actinopteri > Cypriniformes > Leuciscidae > Vimba > Vimba vimba. Next base: position 30,841,820 of record CM040837.1, on the reverse strand, counting down.
AAAATTGAAATAAAAATATATTTAAACCTTAAAAGAACTAAGAAAAATGACAAAAATAAATAACAAAATTACTAAGACTTAAACTAAAATTAAAATATAAAATATATAAAAATAAAAGCTAATTCAAAATATTAATAAATACTATAATAGTATATAAATAACACTGATACAAATGCACACTTTGCCTTTAACAGACAGGTTACATATACTACATTATAATAATGCATGAATAAGTCTCACCCATTGGCTGGATGGTCGTTCCTGAGACATTTTGTGAGCCCGGATCCAAAACACCCCCTTGACTGTCCAACAGTGACTGGACATTGAGCACCGTCTGATTGTCCATGCCTTAAACAGGACAAATATGACTTAACCAATAAATTAATCTATCAATTATTCAACAAACCAACCACTTACTACCTGACAATTTGACCAGTTCAAAATCCATTACAGGACTGTTACTTGAGTTATAGAATTAATAATCATTATTGCACGACTCTCTGCAATACTTGATTCTAATTGGTCAAACGCAGCATTATGCAAATATATTTGTAAAATGACTCTAAACTGTTTCTCAAGCACTTGTTTCCTACATATCTGTGCTAGTTAGTTGTCTTAAGTCCCTTTCTTTGCATATATTATGATTATTGAAACTAAAATCAATATTTCACACTCATTTCTTTTTTATTATATATTTATTATTTATTTAATTAATTTTATAATTAATAGTATATAGTGCTGTCAAATCAATTAATCGCATCTAAAATAAGTTTGTATATATATACAGTGTGTGTGTGTTTATATATATATATATAGTATATGTGTGTGTATATATGTATATGTATAAATATATATATATATATACAGTATATATATATATATCATACACACACATACTGTATATATATACAACTTATGTTAGATGCGATTAATCGCGATATATATGTGTGTGTGTATATATATATATATATACACACACACATACAGTATATACATACACATTATATATTTACAAACTTTTATGTAAGGTGCGATTAATCAATTTGACAGCACTATATATATATATATATACAGTATATACACAGTGTTGGTGTAATACATTACTTAATAATTTATTACTGTCATTTAATTACTTTCCCATTGAAAAAGTGAAGTAAGAGATTACTCTTAATTTTCTGTTATTTAATTACATTCTGATGTAATTACATTAAATACTGTATAGACTAGAACAATTCTATATAAAACAATAGTAACATCAATATTTAACATCTAATGTTAAATGTATGTTTTTAATGTAACATTCTCTCAGATTAAGAGTAATATATGCAATGTTATATTATTTATTTGAAAGAATTTAAAGAGCAGTTTCATGTCCATCCTTGAGATATAAATATATATATATATATACACACCAATCATTTAAAAGATTATCATAGAATCAAATGATGATCATTTCCTTCTATCATACCACCAAGTCTACTATCAGTTTAGGAAAAGAGAACATCTGTAACATAAAAAACAATCAATTGTGGACACAAACATAACTACTTATACCAAATATGAATAAACATAACTACTTAAACCAAATATGAATATCTATTTCTCTTAAACATGAGAGTGTTCGTGTGTTTAGTGGCTTTTCCAGTGACGTGTCTCTCTCCCTCCGCCATGATCGCACGAGGCTGTTATCCCGATCGCTCTTCCTCCCTCCTCTACATCAATCTCTCCTCAGATACATTACACTCAATACATCAAATCCACCGCAACCCTGTGCTATTAATATTATTTATATATATTTAAAAAAAATACTCTTTTACTATTCAAACACAATGACATTTAAATGAAGCGAAACAACTGTGTAAAATGTGTTTCTTTGGCCTGTTCGTGTCGCGCGCGCATGCATTCTCACTGCAAACATAAAATAATACATTATAGCTTGTGCATATGCTGGAGGATTTTAAATAAAGTGCATTACTACCTTCCAGAACCTCAAATATTGCCTGCGCCATCTTGTAGCTCCTCTGTGTATAACGCCAGCAGTGGGCGGGGTTTATTATTATTACAATATTACAATCATTCACACTGAACAGAAAGTTTACATGTTTTAGATAGATAGATTTTTTATTTTATTTGACAGTGGCCCTGTTACATGTGTTACATGTAGTTATTATAGTAATAACAGTAAATTGTGCATAGTTAGCCTACATGCAACTAACCCTAAACCAAACCTTAACCCTAACAACCTTTATAGTGAAAGTATATAGTTAATTACTATTACTTTTATAATTGTATAACACTGTAACAAGGACACGTTAAAATAAAGTGTTACTAAGATGTCAATATTTTTATACATAAAGGAATTTAGCATTTGCGGTGAATTAAAGCTTTAATAATCTTTAAATAATTTTTTTTTAATAAATTACAATTAAATGTGGAATAGATTCATATGTATTTAATTAGTCTAAAGCATCTTTCTAATTTGTGTCAAAACCACATGATTTAAATCTCTTTTTTGTATTTGATATAAAATTAATGCTGAGATCACATAGACTAATACAATTCAAAACAATTTTATAATTAGGGACCCAAAAAGCTTTATTACACGATTAGATAAAAAGATAAGCAAGACGGTTCTTTATTTCTATAACGTTATCTGTTTATGATGACATTTTCAGCTGATTGAAGTGACTTTCAAAACGATGTTGTTTATCTATCACCATTACTTAAAATAAAATAAAATAAATCAAAAGGCGTGCGTGAAAATTTAGTTTTCCATTCAAACAACTTTTACTTTTAAAACAAAATACCGCAAAGAGGGACAAAACAGGACACCGTTGAGTGACAGCTGCTCCAGCCAACCAACGGCCTGGGAACTCTGACGCGAGGCGCGAAGGACGCAACTTCTCAGCCAATCAGTGGGCGGCACACTGGCACGTGCCAGTTTCGCGGCAAAAAAGATTTGGCGCGTAAAGCTTAGAGCAGGTTCCGATCAGCTGGAACACAAAAAACAACAACAACAAAAGTGATTCCGGTCGCGTCGCGCGCAGGGACCGTCGGACCGCACCTTCCCTCCGTTTCAATGGATTTCAGCATTAAATGAGCGAGGATCTGGGTATTATTTGGAAGTTATTGACAATACTTCCTGGATGGAGTCAATAAATAGGACAAAAGCGAAGGATATTTTGGATTAAAGTGTCAGATGAGTGAAGAAACCGGACTTTGGCTTTGTTCAGCATCTGGATCGGGTTATACTGTTATTTTTACTTCATCTACAGCCATTTTACCATTTTAATTACACTTTCTAGCACGTTTACTAATGCTCACGTGAGAACAAACTTAGTTTCTCTTGAAAATATCGCAACAACATCAATAATTCGGAAGATTATACTGAATGCTTCCATGTTTTCTGCACTTTAAAAGTTGAATCTGAATTGCAGTTTGTTTGTGATGTTGTTTATTTATAGTGAACTCTATTTGTTATGCTTTGCTGCCATTTTCAAAAGCACTTCCTTAAACTAAGGATTCACAACTATAAACTCTTCATGCATGTGAAAAACATCTGAAATGTTTAGAAATAACATGCATAGTCTAATCCTTAACTTTGACTAAAGTAAAGTGGATATATTGTTTTGCACACTGAAGTTGACCTACATTTCTGGCCTTGTGGTTTGGGAGTCTCACCCATATGTTCAGCCAAGGCCTGTTGTTAACATGCTTGTCAGTGTGCACTTGTGTGAAACCTGTCAGAACATGGCTTTTCCATCTCCACTGAGTCCAGAGCTCTCTCTAGTGCATGCATTTTAAAAAAGCAAGCCGTTCCCATGCACTGAAGGCCACCATCAGGATTGAAAATAAACCCAGAGCCCAAGTAACCCCTGCTGTTTTAGCACGATATGTCTGAGAGTTTTATATCGGGTCAGACCTCGGAGGATCTGCTGGCTGATTTCGAGTCTCTCTTGAACAATGGCAGCATTGATCTTAGTGAAGATCATCAAATCGTCATCATCTCCACCCCGGGCACGGCCTCGACCAGCACTGCCACGGGCGACTTCTTGCTGTTCGCCACCCCACATCACAGCGCTGGCGCCAGCACAACCCTGGACAGGAGACCCGCTCTGGGACGGCCACCGGTACAGCGTCAGGCTTTAGTGCATTACACCTGTGTGAACTACAGCCTTTGGGGTTCCACCTCAGATTCTGATCACTCAATCATTTATTTCTAGAGTATGTTTAAAACACAACCAAAGTGCTTTACAAAGAATAAAAGAATCCAAAATAAGTAATACGCAATCAATAAGAATAAAAGAGAAACCCAGGATGACAAACTATGGAGTGTTGAAAGCCAGGGCCAATGAGTAAGTCTTAAATTCCATTTTGGAATGTTCACCTTTGGAAGTTCCATTCCATTATGGAACTTTCATAATTCCATTCCATGAAGTGTCTCAGTGGTTCCAGATCTGACCTGATGACCCAAACGCTGTCGGGTCAAACTCCAGAGGGAGTGGTTCATGCTGAGTTCAGCTCAGATTAGTGATGGTTTTATGTCGTTATTATAGGAACATTACTGTTTTATGACAGTGATTTGAAGAGGTTGTGTGCTGTTTGACTGCAGGTGAAGAGGAAGTTGGATCTAGACAGTGATCACCAGTACATCTGCACGTCTCGATCTGCTTCTGATGGACCAGCTCCTCCAGCTACCCCCGCTCCACCCCGAGGTACTGACGCTTGCCTGGGGAATACTAGTCGAGACGCTAGCGTTCAGGGCCGTTTGAAGTCTCTTCTGCTCACCAGGCCTGAAATATGAAATATTATTGCACTTTAAAACAGCTGTTTTCTATGTGAATATATGTTCAAATGTCATTTATTCCTGTGATCATTTCAGCATCATTACTCCAGTCTTTAGTGTCACATGATTCTTCAGAAATCACTCTAATATGATGATTTGCTGCTCAGGAAACATTTATGATTATTATCAATGTTGAAAACAGTTTTTTCAGCATTCTTTTAATTAATGGAAAGTTCAAAAGAACAACATTTATTTGAAATAGAAATCTTTTGTGACATTATAAATGTATTTAGTGTGCACATTTTTTTTTATTCAGAATGTTCTTGAACACTTACACAACAATGTACAACCCATGTCTGCAACAACACATATAATGTACAAAAACAAATCAAACACCGGGGCTCATATTACATGAGAAGTGCAAGAGCACAAACCAACAGTGGATAATACAGTACGTACTTTAGAAGTCAGAGTTAACAATACATTGCAATCAATAATAGCCACAGATATAAGCAATAAAATAGGGTTCATTTAGTGCAAATTAAAATATATTTTCATATGAATATTATACCTAATCAAGCATTTTGTTCCTCCTCTATTATTTTGTTAATATCCCCATGTTCACTAAATAATAAAAAGGGACTCCAGACCCTCTTAAATTGGTCTTCTTTACCCTTAAGAATAGAAGTTTATTCCTGTGATCATTTCAGCATCATTACTCCAGTCTTCAGAGTCACATGATCCTTCAGAAATCATTCTAATATGATGATTTGATGCTCAAGAAACATTTATGATTATTATCAATGTTGATTTTTTTTTTTTTTTAATGAATGGAAAAACATTTATTTGAAATAGAAATATTTTGTGGCATTATAAATGTCCTTAGTGTCACTTTAGATTAATTTAATGCATCTTTGCTGAATAGAAGTATTAATGTCCCTCCTCCTCCTGTAGTGTAAATCTGCTTTTAACATGAAATCTGCGCTTGTTTCAGTCCCTAAACTGGCTACGGAGAAATCCCGCTACGACACGTCTCTGAACCTGACCACGAAGCGGTTCCTGGACCTCCTGGCTCAGTCTCCAGACGGGGTGGTGGACCTGAACTGGGCATCTCAGGTGCTGGACGTCCAGAAGCGGCGCATCTACGACATCACCAACGTCCTGGAGGGAATCCACCTGATCTCCAAGAAGTCCAAGAACAACATTCAGTGGCTGTAGGTCCTGTTCATTCACCTCCAGGCTGATTCATTCACCAGCGACCGTGTGGTTGCTTATTTGCATGCAGGGTTTGAAGTTAACACGCGCCAACATGCCAAATGCGGGTAAAAATCCACTGTGTCGTGTAACGCTGGCTCTCACCAGACAATTTGTCATTACTTATGTTTACTCACTTTGCTGGGGAAGTTCGTGTAAGACAAATCTGTGCAGATTTACTGTATAAAATACTCAACTCGTGAGTCATCATGATATATTAAACAGAGTATTGCACAGAATCTGCTCATATCTGGCTTACTTGAACACACACGTCACTACACAACAAATAACGGCACGCTTGTTCATTTGCATTGAAGCAATAGCGAAGATTAAAAAGCTTTTGGTTAACAGAAAAGACATTGTTATTGATATGTCCTCCTAAAACACATTTTTGCTGATGATAGCATGGATGACAGGAGTTTGTTTTAATAAGAAATGAATGTATGAAATACAAATTTTATAATATATATATATATATATATGACATAGTTAATCTGGTTAATTTCTTTTTTTTTTTTCTTTTTAGCTAGTAGAAGTTCTGAATGGCCGGTAACTTAAAAATGCAGTAGCCAAACTGTCCAGTGTGTGTTAGTAAATCTCAAGGCCTGTGCATGTGTGTGTTTGCTGTGTTCTCAGGGGGAACCGCATCGACGGGGCGTCCGTGGCCAGGTTTCAGGAGCTCCAGAGGGAAGTGTCCGAGCTCAAGGAGGCCGAGGAGAAACTCGACGAGCTCATTAACAAATGCAGCTTACAGCTACGGCTCCTCACAGAGGACACACACAACAAGAAATATCCTTCATCTCAAGGGCCCTATCATACACCCGCTGCTATGCAGGAAAAAAGAAGTGTTTTGCTAGTTTCAGCCCGACGCAGTTTTAATTTTCACGTCCTGTGCCATGTTGTTTAAATAGCAAATGCATTTGTGCCCATCTGTGCGCCCATGGGCTGCTGGTCTGAGAACGAGGTGTGTGTTCTGGCGCATTGCTATTTTGAGGAACAGAAATAAACTGAGCCATTGACCAACTGAAACCTGGTCTAAAGTATAGGCGGGTCCATAACGCACGCACACTCTGCTTATTACACACACACTCTGCTTATTACACACAGGGACGCACAGCACCACACAAACATGCAAAAATATAAAAAATAAAAGGATTACAATGTAAAAGATTATTATTGTGTACATAAAGATAAGGTGCAATCCGGCTTGTTCCGTAGATGTTCTGCTTGCGCTTTAACCTCTCTCTCACACACACACACACACACACACACACACACACACAGCTTTTACCTCACACACGAGCAGATCCGTTTGCTCTCTAGAGAAGCGTTCAGTTTTTCCGCTTGCAAATTCCGTCATGTGAATAGCGAATCCGCCATGGTGTGAGCTCAACTGGCTTTTAAAGGGAATGGGAGATGAGACTCTGATTGGTTTATTGCACGTTAAGCCCAAAACACACCCATTACTCATTAAGAACAGAGACAATTTTTCCCGTCGTTAAACTAGCAAAAGTGGATTTGGACACGGCCTAAGTGAACTCTAGACCATGCGCTTAGATCGTTAAAATAGGGCCCAGTGTGTCGAGGAGAGTGTGATCTGTATTGTCGTCTTTCTTCATGGGTCGGGGTGTAGATTTGAGCAGTTTTGCAGGTCTGGGATCAGGAAATGAGGATCTGAGCTGCTCGAGTAGACTAACATGTTTAGTATGTGGATATTGTGATCTTTAACGCGAAGTCAAGCTTGGGTACGTCAGATGCCAGGACCTGCGAGATACGGTCGACCCCCCGGAGCAGATCATCATGGTGATTCGAGCTCCACCAGAGACACAGATGCAGGTGTCTGAACCCAGTGAGGTCAGCACACACACACACACACACACACACACACACACACACACACACACACACACACTTTTAAATCTGTATATATATATATAATATATATTTTTTAATTATTCTTTTTTTAATATACATACAGATTTAAAAATGTGTGTGTATATATATATAAATATAAATATATATATATATATATATATATATATATATATATATATATATATATATATACACACACACACACACACACACACACACACACACACACACACACACACACACACACTTGTTTATATATGCATTTTAAAAGTGTATATGTATATATATTTCAATACGTGATTAATCGCACATTTTTATCTGTTCTAAAAGTATCAACATGGGCATGGACAAATATGGATGCTTTATGCAAATGTATGTTTATTATTAGTGAAACCATACTCAACATAGAGTGTGAAGACAAGACATGTTTCAGAGGTCATAGATGTTTTTCAAAGAACTTGTTCATGCCTGTTAGACGCATGGAAAAAGAACAGAAATACCAGGTTCCCAGTACTTCTCTTTCTTTGCACTGAGCAGTTTACTTACTCAAGCCTGTTCACATTTTCCCACGACAGGGCAGCCCACTTCTTCTAACCATGCAAAATATAAATGTATTATTACTGAAACCACCCTAAACATAGAGCATAAAGAACATAGACATGTTTCAAAGAAGGTAGACATGTTTTTCAAAGAGCTTGTTCTTAAACACATAATAAAGAAATAAAGAACATTAGTACAGAAACATCCAGTACAGAAAGTGCTCAGCGCAAACGTCAGCATAGTGCCTCTCGTATGTCTTCATAAGTGTAATGTATGCTTCATGTACACTTTTTAAATGCATATATATATATATATATATATATATATAAAATGTTTATATAAATGTACTTTTCTAAATATACATATATACACATATATATTTAAATCTATATCTATATAAAATATGTATATTCATATATTTTTGAAGTATACTTAATGTACTATTAAGTATACTTCAAAAATATATGAATATACATATTTTATATAGATATAGATTTAAATATATATGTGTATATATGCTGTATACATAAGATAAGCAATATAGACATTAATGGCCATTATAAAATAGTTAAAACTGTTATCAGTCGCTAAAGAGAGTGCCTATATATATCTATAGTAAAATGTCTTGGTCTGTATTTCAGGGTTACCAGATTTCTCTCAAGAGCTCCAAAGGTCCAATCGACGTGTTTCTGTGTCCTGAGGACAGCTCTGGGGTCTGTAGTCCCGTTACTGATTGTAGTCCAGCGAAATCGTCCAATCAGAGCCCCCCGCAGTCTGATCTCGCATCACAGGAAGTGACATCATCAACGCCGACCACTCTCCCCAGCTCCTCCCCCCTGCCTCTCGGCACAGACTCGGGTTAGTGTGATCGTTTAAACATGATTGCATCTTAATTTACTACAAAAAATTGTTGGCTTGTTTGTCACTTTAGCACAACAAATACTAATTTTGCCTGATTTACTGTATTTTAGCAAGTGTTACATTTTCCAAATGTATAATTTTTAAACATTTTATTATATATGTTTAGAGAAAACATGGTAAATATAAATGTAACTCCTATAGGAGTTTTAACATTAAATCTAAATTTTAACATGTAAAGTCCACATATAAATATTAAAGGTATTTTAAAATTAAAAATAAATATTTTATTCAAAGTAAATCTTTATCATAAATGTTAAATTCAAATTTAACACGTACATTTATGTGAAATTATTTTCCAAATGCACATATTAAAGGTACTTTTAAATATTGAATATAAATGTGATGTTAAATGTAAATCTTTAGGCATAAATGTTAAATCCAAATAACATTTGTGATTTACATTTAGATTTAACATTTAGATTTGAAATAATTATAAATGCAAATTACAAATTTACATATCAAAGGAATTTAAAAATGTTAAATGTAAATGTGACAATTTTAAATGCAAATCCTGGGCATAAATGTTAAATTCAAATATAAAATTATTGATTTTATATTTTACATTTATTTTACACACACACACACACACATATATATATATATATATTTATTTATTAGTGCTGGGCAACGATTAATCGCATCCAAAATAAAAGTTTGTGTTTACATAATATATGTGTGTGTATTGTGTATAATTATTTTGTATATATACATATAATACACACACATGCATGTATATATTTAAGATTTTTTTAATTTATATATAAAATATTAATATTTATGATTATAATATTTATGAATATAAATTGTGTGTGTATATATATATATATATATATATATATATATATATATATATATTTTTATATATATATATATATAAAATTGTATTTGAAATATATAAAAATAAAAGCCTTTTGAAAGCTGTGGCATTTCATATAAAAATAAAAAATGTGCTTTTATACAACAATTAATAATTAACGCTCTGAATGTCACTTTGTGATAAATTATGCAAAAAGATTTTTCTTCCCAAAATGATTGTAATTTCCCATTTTCTTGAATCCTTGATGATTTCAGAGCCGTTTCTGGACTCGTTTCCTGGCATCTGCGGGATGCCAGATTTCGACTTGTCTCCGCTGGGCTCGTCTGAGTTCCTGCTGGAGCGGAGCGGGTCTTCGGACGCCATCGGCCTCGCGCTCGATGGCTTCATCTGTCTCTCTCCTCCTCACAGTCAGGACTATCACTTCGGCCTGGAGGACCACGAGGGCGTCAGCGAGCTGTTCGACTGCGACTTCAGCGACCTCGGCCCTCTCGAGTTCTGACGGGCCGATCCCAGTGTGAAACCGGTTTCACATCGCTTCACTTTTGAATCCAGATTTGCTCGAAACGTTGCCATTTAATTTATTAATAGAAACAAGTCACCTTTAATCTCTTTTGGTTTCATGTTTATTTGAATTGATTGTACATCTAATGTCGTCAGGAAGGTTTTAGGATGTCGAACTGGATAGAGTTTGAATATAAACTGACAGGTTCTATGGACTATTTCTCAGGTGAGTGATTACGTGCTAGTTACCGTATGTGTTTAGGGTCGGGTTATGTTGCATAGGTTGGTTATGCAATGCTGCGCGATAATCAATCCGTCATCGCTCGCACATGTCCGAGAGGATTTACAGAAAATGAACTTTTCACAGTACGAGTGATGAGATCGATATTTCATTTCTAATCACAATTCTATTCACGTGTTCTGTACAAATGTTCATCATGTCACCGATTCTTTCGCGTTCATGAGTTTTGCGCTGTGTGTGCAGGCTTGTGTGATTTTTATCGTTGTTACAGGAGACGTTCTGTATTTATTTGCATTCAAACCTGATCCTGGTACAGTAAATGTCCCCAGTTATATATATATGTGTATATTAGTGCTGGGCAACGATTAATCGCATCCAAAATAAAAGTTGTGTTTACATAATATATGTGTGTGTACTGTCTAATTATTTTGTATATATAAATACACACATTTGCATGTATATGTTTAAGAAATATTTGCATATACAGTTTATATATTTATACATAATTTATATTATATATAAATAACACATTTTTATTAAATATATACATGCATGTTTGTGTATTTATATATACAAAATAATTATACACAGTACACACGCATATATTATGTAAACACAAACTTTTATTTTGGATGGGATTAATCATGATTTATTTTGTTTGTTGTTTTTCCTGTGCATGTGTGTAAAAATTAATATCCTTTCCAGCCTTATCTTAAATATTAATCTTTATATTTAAAAAAAAAAAAAGCACTATGTTTTTGTTTTTATTCCTACTAGGATTCCCTGTTGTCCAAGTGTAGAAATATGTATTTTCGTACTGGAGTTGTTCTTTTCTCCAGCGTTTGGGTGTTTTAGAGTCGTTATTCCACTTAAACCGTGCTATTAGCTGCAGAATGTCAGACGAAGTATATATATATAAAAATGTCATTTGAAAGGATTATAATGATATAATGTCATTTTAGTGGAATATATAAATGCATTTTGGTAGAGTAGGGTTTGATTATAAAGGGCTCTGAAGTTCATGAGGACAATGTTTGATAAGCTCTTCATTTTTAAGTGTATAATTTAATGCAAATTGAGCTTTTGCATGTAGATTTTTCTGGGATTTGCTTTATTCTGTTTTCTGAAGGCAGCTTTTTGTCTTTTGGTTGAATGTGTTTTTTGTCTATTTGGACAGAGACATCGCTGTGTAAATCATAAATGTGCATGTGTATGAGTTCTAGTTTTGTGTGATTTGATGTTTGTTTTGTGAGGTCGAGTTGTCTGGGACAATTCTTATGACCGGATCAAGTGCTTCGGTGAGTGTGATTCGTGTTTATGTGGTTGTACAATAGCAATATTTTTGTAATAGGGCTTTTTTGCATAATTGGTTTACCTGTTTACTTTATATAAACCACTTTAAAAGTGGCCAGCAGCGAAACGAACGTGTGTAGACTTTTAAAATTAAGTACAAATAAAATCCGATTTTGAACTAAAGTCCATTTAAATTGACTCGGGAATTATGTTTTTAAATTCCAGTTGCAGTGTTTTTAGTTATAAAGGTTTGAAGTTTAAGATGTGTGTTTGTTGAGCACTGATTCATAGTTTCAGCAGCAGAAGGGATGATGATGATGTTTGTGATGTCAATATTATAGATTATCATATTGATGGATTGTCTTTGTTCTGACAACATGAATAAACCTTTTGACCTAAAATCACTCATGATCTTGCAGAATATTTTTTCTTAACATCTGATGAGATGCTGTAACTGCTCTGAATGCTCTTCTATAAGATCATTTTAATGATTTAAATCTACTTGACATGTAATTTAGGCTTAAAAGGCAGTATAAAGATGTTTATTCTGAGAGATACTGAACATTTCCATCAAAATCGATGATGCAATGCTGGTTTTGTTATCCATGTCGTTCCAAAGCCATGTTTGTTGCAAGTATTTTTAACTTAACATTAATTGTTATAATGTTTTATCATCTTTGGCTATTTCTGGAATAACATTATGGAATATCATACTGCTCATACTTGTCTAGCATACAGTGTAAGTGCAAATGCGTGTATAAACTAAGCTATCAGGCTAATAAGGTAACTAGTACATAAATTAACAAATACAGAGATTAATGGTCATTATAACATAGTTAAACAGCATTTATCATAACATTTTGGGGGAACTGTAATCAGTTAATAATAATCTGTAATCTATTAAAAGTAATTTTGGGGTCCTAATGGAGACCCGATTTCGAGGAGGACCTGATTTGTTGTTTTTCAATGTAAACGCGCTAGACGGACAGGGTTTTCCAGGTTTTTCCAAGTTAAATGTAGTTCAGCTTTTAAAAAACATCTCGAGAACTTGACTTGCACATGTTTTCGCTTCACTGACCTTGTGTCTCGTGTTTTAAACAGAGAAAATGCGAAAAACCTCAACAGGTCTAAGCATTGGGTATAGCCAGGTGGAAATGTCTTGTTGAATCTTGTTGACATATAACAGTAAAAGACTTAATGTTAAGGTCTGAGTGGAGCCCATCACGGCTACCCATGAGCATTAATACATAGAGGCAGGAAGAAGTACTTTAAACCAGCCTTTATTAATTATTATTGCAGAGATGGGGTTTGGGGCTGGGTCTGTGGGACTGTTTCTGGGGGACGAGTCTGAGGGAAGAACAGGAGACAATGGTAAGGAGAATGCAGAAGACAAAAGGTACGTAAAATAAAAAGTGAATCCCCAGAAACAGTCCCACGGACCCAGCCCCAAACCCCATCTCTGCCATAATAATTAATAAAGACTGGTTTAAAGTACTTCTTCCTGCCTCTATGTATTAATGCTCATGGGTAGCCGTGATGGGTTCCATTCAGACCTTAACATTAAGTATTTTACTGTTATGTGTCAACAAGATTCAACAAGACATTTTCACCCAATGTTTAGATCTGTTGTGGTATTTATGCAAATTAGCACATCTGTAATTAGATTATGCACCGTTTGTCCATGTTAATAAACAATTAAAAAAAACTTGTAATACATTTTTTGTTTGTCTTGATGTAAGTAATCAACTCAGTAATTTCCATGGTGATATCTAAAGGTTACATTTTTTACCCTATTCATGTGAGTAAAAGAATGAAAAGGCGTATGAATAGGATATATTTGGGTCTTTTTCGGAACTTTCCCCTGATGGGATTCTTCAGGGCTTTTTTTCCCCTTACTCAGGACATACTGAGGATACAAAATCAGTTGAGTTTGCTTCTGTTGCAATTTGTTCACGGTTGACCCCCATTTTGGCTTAAAACGCCTAAAATGTGAGACAATTTAACAATTTAAGAGAATTGCTTTTAAAAATGCAAAATAACTATTTATAGTGACAATGTTGCATACGTTTATTGTTGCATACAGTTATACACTACTTTTTACAAAATAGTAAGCATTAAACTGTGTAAACAGCCTTTGAAAATGGTATTATGTAGCTGAAACTGTAAACACATTAATGACCAGCAGATGGCGCTCTTATCAAACACTCATCTGGCAGGAGTTTAACTTACCCTTACTAATAATAATAATCAGATGGAAATATAAAGTTGTTTATATATATATCTCCATGTGACCTCACAGTCCAGTACAACCAGAGTCAGGTTGATTTAGTCAGCGAATGATTAACTTGCAGGTGCAAATAATTACCCTCATTAAAACTGGACCATTAATAAACCTCACAATGCTAATTTCTCTGTGCCGAGTAATGGCTAATTTGAATTTCCCTCTGGGTTTTAATATGCGGTTATGAGGACTCAGGGAATCCCGCGAAGGGCCGGTGCTGTTTTCTCCTCTACAGAACCTGCTGATGGAGGAGTTTAATACAGACAGAGAAAAATAACATGAACATCAGTGAACACACACTCATTCTGCGCTCACGCTTGCTGATAAATCATGTTTGTCCTGGCTGTGAAACATCTGACCTCTGACCTAGAGTCACTAGACACCTTCATCCTGCAGAGGTGAGACTGAACCTCTCTCTCTCTCTCTCTCTCTCTCTCTCTCTCTCTCTCTCTCTCTCTCTCTCTCTCTCTCTCTCTCTCTATCTATCTATCTATCTGTCTCTTTCTCTTTCTCTCTTCTCTCTCCATCTATCTAGGCTATCTCTTCTCTTCTCTCTCTCTCTCTCTCTCTCTCTCTCTCTCTCTCTCTCTCTATCTATCTATCTATCTATCTATCTATCTATCTTATATCTATCTCTCTTTCTCTCTTTCTCTCTCTCTATCTATCTATCTATCTATCTATCTATCTATCTATCTATCTATCTATCTGTCTCTTTCTCTCTTCTCTATCTATCTAGGCTATCTCTTCTCTCTCTCTCTCTCTCTCTCTCTCTATCTATCTATCTATCTATCTATCTATCTATCTATCTATCTATCTATCTATCTATCTATCTCTCTCTCTCTCTCTCTCTCTCTCTCTCTCTCTCTCTCTCTCTATCTATCTATCTATCTATCTATCTGTCTCTTTCTCTCTTCTCTATCTATCTAGGCTTTCTCTCCCTCTCCCTCTCTCTCTCTCTCTCTCTCTCTCTCTGTTGTCACATATCATCATGTAACATTTGCAGTAATCAAACTCGCCAACCCAAAAAGATAACAGCTAAAAAGTCTTCAATGGTGTTATTGTTCCCCATCTTCTTCTGAGTTCTTCTCAACTCATTCCCCATCCATTTCTCAATCTTCCAGAAGAGCATGTTGCAACAACATGAGATCTATGTTGCGGAGGAATCATTTATTCTGAAGCAACTGTTTTGTCTCTTTAATGACTTTAATGAGTCCAAGTATTATTAGAGTGTGTATTCACTCAATGACGCGTTTCTTGACTGGAGTTCACTCTCTCTCACCGCTTGGTGGCGCTATTGAGTCACTGCTGATTTTGCACCATATAAAACATCTCAGTGTCATTCAGTCTCAGGTCAAAGTTGAGCACACACACACATTTACTCTACATTAAACACCACAATTTCCATTTCACGACTCATTTACAATCAAATGCATCCTAAACGACCCTCGTATCATTCATACATCATCCGGGCTGTACAGTATATCTGCTCAAGGTAGAACCTAAAATAATGAGATCTATAACGTATATTTCATACTTTTGGTTCACTGACAGGCTGCACAAATCATTTATAGTCTCCCGCTCACACATAGAGCAGTATATCAGAGGATGTTGTTAAATCATCCAATAGAAATAGGCTACATTATTTATATATATGTATGTATATGTGCAGTCAAACCAAAATGTATTCAGACACCTTCAACATTTCTCACATTATCAGTTTATTCGCTATGGTTTAGAAAATGGTAATAAAATATGAGTTATCAAATCTGTTGATATTTGACTGGTTTTGTCCGTCCTTCTGTTAGACTGTCTCACTGATGAATTTACATTTACATTTAGTCATTTTACGCTTTTATCCAAAGCGACTTACAAATTAGGACTAAATTAAACGAGTCATCATGAAGAGGCAAAAACAACGCAAGAAGTGCTCAAAATACGAAGTTCAGGCATTGTTTAGAGTAGCATAAGCCCGATAAGTGAGGTTTTAAAGGGAAAGGGAAGGGTTTTTTTTGTTGTTGTTTTTTTTATGAGGTTAAGTGCTCACGGAAGAGATGGGTTTTCAGCTGTCTTTTGAATGTTGTCAGGGTGGATGAGGGTGGATGAGGGTGGATGAGGGTGGGGAGAGCGTTCCACCAGCATGGAACTGTGAATGAGAATGTTCTGGAAAGTGATTTTGTGGCTTTCTGTGATGGAATCTCAAGACGTCGCTCTTTGACTGATCGTAGGCTTCTGGTAGGGATGTAGACTCGTAGGAGTGAGTGAAAGTAGGAGGGAGCTGAGCCTGTGATAGATCTGTAAGCAAGCGTCAATGCCTTGAACTTGATGCGAGCAGCGAGAGGTAGCCAGTGCAGAGAGATGAACAGAGGAGTGACATGGGCCCTCTTGGGCTCGTTGAAGACAAGACGAGCTGCAGCGTTCTGAATCTGTTTGTAGAGGTTTGGTTGCACATGCTGGAAGTCCGGCCAGAAGAGCATTACAGTAGTCAAGCCTAGAAATGACCAGGGCCTGGACGAGAAGTTGTGTTGCATGCTCAGTTAGGAAAGGCCTGATCTTCCTGATGTTGTGCAGTGCAAACCTGCATGATCAGAAATGTGATCTGTGAAGGTCAGCTGGTCATCAAACGTTACTCCAAGATTTCTGACCGACCTTGATGGGGTGATTGATGATGAATCTAGCTGGATAGTGAAGTCGTGCTGTAGAGACGGATTGGCAGGGAGGACGAGAAGCTCAGTCTTTGCCAGGTTGAGCTGCAGGTGATCTTCCTTCATCCATGCCGAGATGTCCGCCAGACAGCTTGAGATCCGTGCAGCTACTGTGGGATCATCTGGTTGAAACGAGAGGAAGAGCTGTGTGTCATCAGCATAGCAGTGGTAGGAGAAACCGTGTGCCTGTGTGATGTGTCCCAGTGATGTGGTGTAGATGGAGAAGAGGAGGGGACCAAGAACTGAACCCTGGGGAACCCCTGTGGTCAGTTGATGTGCTCTGGATACCTCGCCTCTCCATGCGACCCTGAAGGACCTACCTGTGAGATAGGACTCAAACCAGTGGAGTGAAGTTCCTGTGATGCCCAGTGCTGAGAGGCTGGACAGAAGGATCTGATGATTCACAGTGTCGAAGGCAGCGGACAGATCCAGGAGAATGAGGACTGAGTTCGGTCCGGTGTTCACAAAGAACCTCAGATAACCAGGGGTTAGAGGGAGTAGCGCGTGCTGGCCTGGAGGAGAGAGGGCAGATAATGTCTAGAGAAGAGGTTAGAGTGGAGCATAAGGTATCCGTTACGGTATTCACATCCAGAGATGAGAATTGCGAAGGTGAGGGAAGAGATGACAACACAGCAGAGGAAAGATGGGAGGGAGAAAGTGAGCGCAGGTTTCTCCTGGAAGTGACTGGTGGTGGGGTTGGAGGTAGAGAGTTGTAGACTGAAAGTAATGAGGAAATGATCTGAAACATGAAGAGGTCTCACCAAAATGTTCTCTGTGATGCAGTTGCGTATGTAAACCAGGTCCAGTTGGTTGCCTGATTTGTGAGTTCCTGTGGTGATGACTCGTTTGAGATCGAAAGAGGCTAGGAGAGAGATGAAGTCTGTTGCATGCGGCTTTTCGAGATGAATGTTGAAGTCACCGAAGGCTAGAAGTGGGGTGCCATCCTCAGGGAAAGAGGACAGCAGCACATCCAGCTCCTCTACGAAGTTACCCAGCTGACCTGGGGGGCGATAAATGACTACAATATGGATCTTATTGGGAGTTGTAAGTGTAATAGCGTGATATTCAAATGAGTTGTTGTTGCATAGAGAGGAGAGCGCTGAGTATTTCCAATTGTTAGAAATGAGAAGACCTGTACCCCCACCCCTCCCAGACTGGCGAGGGGAGTGAGAGAAAGAGAAATTGCTAGAGAGAGCAGCGGGGGTTGCTGAATCTTCTGGACGAATCCAGGTCTCAGTCAAGCCCAGGATACTAAGAGTAGAATGAGATGCAAAGGCTGGAATAAAGTCAGCTTTATTGACTGCTGACTGACAATTCCATAGACCCATGGAAAGAGAGAGAGGTGTGTGTGAGGATGAGAGAATGGGACGTAGATTAGCAGTATTGCGCTGCCTTTTGCGCGTGATGAAAGGGCGTTGCCGAGAGATAACAGGAATGTATTGAAAGCACATGTTGAGTAAGGTGAAAAATAAGATAAAAAGAAAAAAAAGATGAATTATGATGAATATCTGTCAGCTGTTAAATTTAACTACACAATTACATAATACCAGTTTAGATCAAACAATCACCAAGCAATGCTTCATTTTGTTCATTCTGTGTGTAAAAAGAGCATTAGCAATTAAAGAGAAAACACTTCAGCAAAACATGATCAGGTCAAAGTGTCTGAAGAATTTTTGGACCCAAATCTGTATAAATGTTCCTGGTAGTCACTGTATGAAGAATTTTTGGGTATAATATGTCACAGTTTACTTTATTTTGCTCTCCTCACTTACATAAGAGAACTATCGTGTCCTATCAAAAATGATATCTGGTGTCTGAATAATTTTTGGTTTGACTGTGCAAAAGTCTTAGGCATGTTACTATCCACCCCCCACCCCCCCCCCCTCCCAAAAAAGATGGTGTTAAGTCAGTTATTTATATCTTTTGCTGTAGTGTGTCAGTAGGAAATATCAGTTTACATTTCCAAACATTCTTTTTGCCATTAATTGTAATAATCCAGTGAGATTTCTGTATGCACAAGGAGTCTGACAACAGCCGGGATGATCTGATCTCGACATCATCGAGTCCATCTGTGATTACATGAAGAAACAGAAAAAACTGAGACAGACTAAATCCAGAAGAACTGCGGGAATGTCTCCGAGACGCTTGAAGAAACCTTCCTGCTAAGCTACAGTGCTGTGAAAATTACTGGCACTTGTGTTAAAATGCTATAAAGTAAGAATGCTTTCAAAAATAAAATGGATGCGTGAATGCATGTGAAATTTAAATCACAATTTATTCCTTTCAAAAAGTACCACAATGGCAGGCCTATTGTGATATATGCATTGGCCTACATGCATGAAAATGACATTCAGACATTGTAAATACTTAGAATACCATGTTATTAACATCATGTTAATGACCTTGCTTGTTTGTTCTGATAATGCCATGGTTAAGTCATTTCTCAGATCATGAGATTCATCAGCGTGAGCAGAATCAGATGATCAGAGGCATCATGATTTGCTGATGGGTCGTGGCTTGTGATATTGACAGTGTTTCAGATGTTCAGTGATGTGAAAGCACAGATTTGTGGAGGGATAATCAGACTTCCACGCTCGCTGATTTTCAGACAAATTAAATGTCAGGGGAAACGGGATTCGCTCGAGTACTTTGAAAAGCTGAGACCATCATAAATTATTAAGGCCTTCTTTTACTTTTCCCGAGCCTCTGAGATCCGTCATCACAAAGCTCAAGTCTCCCAACTTTATTCCAGAGTGAGAATGAAGTATCAGATCGAGTCAGTATCAGATTTCAAACACGTCCCACAACCTCAACAACCTCAGCACGTAGTCTGGCACTTTTACTTTTTTTTTTCTTTGAATGATATCTAATACCTTACTGTAGGGGAAAATTGCATTTGTCACTGTCACAGTGCGACAGGAATGAGAAGTGAGAAACCAGTCAAGAGGAATGAAAAAAAATGGGAAAAAATAACTAAAATAACATAAAAACACTATGAAAACGAGTAAAATAACTAAAAAATAATAAAAAAATAATAATAAAAAATTTATTTAGAATAATAAAATAAATATGTAAATAAAATAATTAACAAAAATAAAATGAAAAGTAAACAACAAAATAAAAATATAAAATAGAATAAAAAATAAAATAAAAAATAAATAAATAAAAATAAAATAGAATAAAAATAAAAATAAATAACATTAAAATAGAATAGAATAAAATTAAATAAAATGTAGCCTAAATAAAATAAAAAATAACAAAATTTTTAATGTAATAAAATACAATAAATAAAAATAAGAAAATAAAAATAAATAAGATAAAATAATTAAAAAAAAATAAAAATAAAAATATAGAACAAAATTTAAATACCATAAAATAGAATAAAGAATAGAAATATAAAAGTAAATAATAACAACAAAATGAAATAACATAGAATAAAATAAAAAGTAAATGACAAAATAATTAACTAAAATAAAATGAAAAATATAGAACAAAATTTAAATACCACAAAATAGAATAAAGAATAAAAATATAAAAGTAAATAATAACAACATAATAAAATAAAATAGAATAAAATAAAAAGTAAATGACAAAATAATTAACTAAAAAAAAAAGAAAAAAAAAAAATATCAGCATTAAATTCCCTGGCACTTTGTAGTTTGACAACCTTGGGCTCAAGGCAGGCTTGAAATGTTAAGTTGAACTTTAAAACTGTAAAAGTATTTCAACACTTAAATACATATTTTGTATTAAGTAACAAAAGTGCTTTAAAATGACCTTATCAAACTGTAAACTGTGCTGTTTCACTGCCTGGTCCACTGGTTGAACAGAAACGTTCTTCAGTCAGATTAAAATAGCTGCATTCATTTTGCTCAGTAAATCTGCATGCTTTATAGCACTCAGAAGTGTGTTAACTAGATCTTCCTGACAGCAGTAATGAGTCTATGCTGACCCCATTCATCGCCATTATTAACAGGTCAATACTGGACTCAATATCCCATTATAAACGCAATTGTAATGCGCCGTCGATATGCTGGCCGGCCTGAGCCGTTCATATCTCGTCACATTATAGAAACAACATTCATCTCTTTTCATCTGTGTTTGGAGAGATTACCAATTCCCCATCACCGTTTCACAGACAAAGAGAAAGTTTTAGTGATGTTGTAATATGGATGTTGTATGAAACCAGTCATTTGTTTTTTTGATATTATTAATTTCTATGGAAGCCCAATTCTACTGCATAAGAATAAAAAAATGCATAATTATGACACAAAATTATGTCATAATTATGACATAAATAGTCAAAATGGTGGGATAAAAATTCATAACAAAAAATCTAATTATGACTTAGTGTTAATGTCAGTTCAGCATGTAACAATTATGACATTTGATCTAATGATTTTTGACTTATCTCACAATTGACATAGTATGTCATAATTTAGATTTTTTTTATCTCATACTTGAATTTTATTTAATCTAATAATTTTGATTTTGTCATCATTTAATTTTTTTAATCTCATAATTTACATTTTTTAATCTATAATTTAGATTTTGTCATAATTTAGACTTTTTAATCTCAATTTAGACTTTTCCCCTCATCACTTTGACTTTTTTATTTCATAATTTAAGCTTTTTATGCCATAAATCTGACTTCGACTTTATTTCAGTTTTAGTCATTTTACTTAAATTTAGTGTTTTATTTCAATTTCAGTAGTCAATAATTTTATCCCTTCACTTTGATCACCAAAATTACATGTTTAATTGTTTTTAATCAAGTTTTCACCATTCAGCAGAACATTTGCATGTTTATGCTCATGAATATATTGAATGATGTGTGTGTGTGTCAGTGATGGATGTGTGTGTTTCAGCATCAGGCCTCGGGGCCTCGGGCCCTCGTTTGAGGAGATGTTTTACAGCAGACAGCGTGAGACGCATCCGAAGGCAAGTTTATCACAGCACATGTCATTACACACTGAAATAGAACATGTATTTTTCATTTCAAAGGATCTTTCACACAGAAATTGAAAATTCAATCTATTTATCTGTTGTTACCCAGCATGCTTTGTACCAAAACCTAAAAAAGTTTGATCTAATTGCTGACTGGGAATATAAAAGTGTGTGAAACAGGTTTAGGAGGGTTTTTATGGTTTCAGGTTTCATTGTAATATTGCATATATACAGTATGTTACCATTGTTGAGTTGTATAGTCAACATGTACGAGATTATGCTTTATTTGGAATAGGGAAAGCATACTATTTTTGTGTTATTTAGTGTTTATATACTTTATATATCTATTTTGAATTAGCTTTGGTTTAATTTTAGTTTAAGTTTTTGTTTTGTTTTGTTTTATATCTATGGAAGCCCATTTTTACTGCATAATTTCATGCTTAGGTAAATCATAATTATGACACAATATAAATAGTCAAATAAATAGTAAAAATAGATAAAGAGAAAGTCAAAATGATGGGATTATGACAATTATAACTTAAGTCTAATTATGACTTAGTGTGTTAATTTCAGTTCAGCATGTCACAATTATTACATTTTATCTAATATTTTTTTCTTTTTTTAACTTATGTCATAATTTTGACCTTTATCTCATAATTATGACTTAGAATGTCATAATTTCAAATTTTTAATCTCAATTTAGACTTTTTCCCTCATTACTTTGACTTTTTATTTCATAATGTCAACTTTTTATGCCATAAAATTGACTTTATTTCAGTTTTAGTTAGTCATTTACTTAAATTTAGTATTTTAGTTTAGTTTCCGTATAGTCTTTATCCCTTAAAACTCATCTTTGATCACCAAAACAACATATTTAAATCAATGTTTTTTCCTTGAAAAATATCTTGAATATAACTCTTGCCTCATTTAGTATGCGTGGTTCTATGAATATGCAAATGAGCCCCGCCTCCACTCACTCACTCAGCTCAGAGATCCACTGGTTGATGATCACACGTTGATCTGATTGTTTACAAGGTAGTTTGTGACGTCAGAAACACCAGCGATTTCAAAGCGTGTTTTTGAGACTGTCTTTGGTTCACTGCAGTTTTAAGGAGAAAATACTCAGCAATGGTGTCGACTTATGAATTTACACATGGATTGTATTAAAGCATATTAAAAACACCACATAGACACATAAACAACATTAAAAGCTGGATTTAGCCTACACCACTTTAAATCAAGATCGCGATCTTTCAACGATTAATCGCGCAACTGTCAGGTTTTAGCTTTACCACCCAGACACTTCCTCTCGTCTACAGGCACCTTGAGGTCCAAAGCCGTTTTCTCGACACTATCTTTAAGCGCACAGAGGGCAAATGTCACGTTATCTCTATGTCATTCCCGGGGCATTTTGACCTCATGGTTTAAAGCTTCCCTTGTCTCTCGTTCAGCGCCGGGTCTATCAGCTCTCCCGCAGGCCGGTGTGGGAAATGTGGGTTTTATGAGGACGATACATCAACAGTGGCGACTGACACCGGCGATTTTTCTTCGGCTTAAAGGAAGGAAAGGAAATAAATGGACAGGAACAGGCCCGTGTGTTTGTGGGAAAGGTTGAACGGTCATGCAAGCTGACAGAAGAGCTGAAGAGGAACAACAGTCCTGACAGCAAATTTAAATGTGTGTTTAATTAAATCAATACAGCAGTGAGTTTCCCTTCAGATCCAACTCCTGGAAGGAGAGACCAGGAAAGCTGATGAAACAGTGTCACACACACACTCAAACAGAAAACGCGCTCGAGCCTTGAGGGTTTTCATTCAACATATTCATTGTGGCGCACAAAATAATTTGTGCACGATTAAAGTGATCCAGAGAAGGCATTAACTGCAACCCATTTACATCTGTTATGAGCAAAACAAGATATTCTGAGAGAAATCTAGGGTGAGACTTGCTTTTATCCTTTGGTAACTGAGCCCATTTCATAATATTATTATTATGCCTATTTTTACTTATCTCATAATTATAACTTAGTAAGTTATAAGTCATCATTTTGACTTTACATAAGAAAAAAAAATCATGCTTTGGTAAATAATTATGGAAAAGTCACAATTATGGCATGCTAAATCATAATGTGCTAAAAAATAATGAGATAAAAAGTCAATTATGACAATTAATTATGGCATAAAATATAATATAGACTTTTTATGTCATAATTATGGCTTAGTATGTAATAATTGTCATTTTTAAATGTAATTTAGGCTTTTTGCCATCATTTTAACTTTATCACTAATTATGACCTAGTGTGTCAGAAATTATGACATAATGTGATAGTCAATAAAAAGTCAATTGTGACAAATCAAAATTGACAAAAATATAATTATTTTGACTCTTCAATCTCAAAATTTTGATTTATGTCACTTTTTGATTTTTTTCATAGAAATTTTATTTCAAACCCTTTGACTTTTTATCTTTTATTATTTCGATTTTGATGTAATTTATACTCTTTTGTATTATATTTAGTGCCATAATTTAGAACTTTCAAAGTTCAACTTTATTTCCTTCTGACTTTCTCCTTATAATTTTTACTTTTAATCTGATAATTATAATTTACCAAAGCATGATTTTTTCTCATGTGGCAGAAATGGCCTTCCATAGACAAAAGAGAAAAAAAAATTGTTCTCGAATAATATGCATTGATGAATAATTTTCAATTAGACCAGAAAAATGTATTAAAGCAAATGGAATCCATTTTGAGTTCATGTTGACTTCTAGTATGACTTACATGGTGCAAAATGAGAACAGCTGTTCACATGGAAGCAGTGGTTTACTGGTATTTTCTGAAGACTTGATGGTCTGAATGAGTTCGGCCTGGTTTCTCTTTGATCATCATGGGGGAAAGTAAATAATCTCATCAAGTTTTACCGCTTACCATGAGCTTCAACCTTGGATGAGAAACACATTTATATTAGAGCCAGAACTCCTTGTCTTTAATTTCACGCTGGGTGCGTCTCCATGAGAAAAATAAGGCTTAATTTTTCTCCATGTTTCTAAACCGCTGGAAACGAAAGGCCTGCGCTTCAAAAAGAGGGAGAATAAATATCAAAGTTTATTTTAAAATGCTAATTTGTTGCTTGGGTCGTTCTCGGGAAAGCCTGCCATTTGTGGCCCGTTTGTCCAATTATATCTTCCTGCTGATATAGGCCTCATGAACAGGACACTGATTTATGAATTATGTGGTGGAATGATATTTGCTTGTTAAGGCTGTTATTAGACTGTTATTTGCTCTGATCTTTAACCCCAAAACACTTTGATTTGTAACAAGTTTGTTCTTTTCAATGTGTTAGTTATAATATAACACTTTTGTGTATAATTAAATTATAGTATCTGCATAACAATTTCAGTAAAAAAGTTGAATCTGACCATCTGTGCAGTCACATGATTATTGTCACTAGAAACACAATCAATCTGCAATCATAATTACATCAAAACTTCTCTTTGTTTTATTTATTCTTGCTAGTTTAAAGAGGCAATGTCACTGTAAAAAAAATATTGTTGGCTTAACTTAAAAAAGTAAGTTACCTGGTTGCCCTAAAATTTTGAGTTCATTGAATTAATTGTTAATACAATAAAGGAGATTAGTTTAATAAATAGAAACTCAAAATATGATGTTATCTGAGCCAAATGAATTATCTAAGTTGATTTGACAAAAGATTAAAAGTTGTGATAACAAATCATGAAAATTGTTTTTTCACAGTGTAGAATTCAGAAACCCTTGTTATTAGCGACACCGGTGGCCGTTAAGTGAACTGCAGCCGTGACTCACGGAGAAGGTCTTTTTCATTATTAGCTTAGAAGTAAAACGAAGTTATACTGTTATATACGTAATACTGTTAACGAACCCGACCCCGTCCTGCTACTGAGAGCGGTTAGATGAATATGTAAATATATGCTGTACACTTTCCTATCAATAACAAAATAAACACATCGGTGAGAAAATGGCCGTTCAGGAACATCTGATCATAGCGATGTGGATGTTTGGAGCAGCTCTGAGATTCACCGGCATCATGTCGACAGATGAGGTATTTAAAATTACACTGTTATGATAGTTTGATTATAAAGTAGGCCTATATTTGAGACTATATAGTTCTGGCTATGTGAGACTATAGTTTGAATCAGTTTGAGGAAAGCAATATATGTGTCATTGTAT
Source organism: Vimba vimba (assembly GCA_022828995.1). Lineage (NCBI taxonomy): Eukaryota > Metazoa > Chordata > Actinopteri > Cypriniformes > Leuciscidae > Vimba > Vimba vimba. Next base: position 30,815,458 of record CM040837.1, on the reverse strand, counting down.
CGTTTCAATGGTTAAAGTTACCACAGTCATTGCTTGTGCTGCACTTTATTTGTACCATTTTGTTTTATTCGTCTGTTTTCATTTATCTATTTACCTGTTTTAGAATTTGAAAGATAATAAATATATTGTTTAATAAGTGAGATGTCTGATTTTAGTCCTTGAAAACCAAAAAAAAAAAAAAGATTTTCATTTTACAGTAGCCTATCTGTACGAAGTACCCATGTGTCATTGAACGGAAGAGAGATCAATCTCGGCAGCGTAACCGTCACATCCTTTTGATTTTCCCGGCAAAAACGACCCGAGTCCTTTCACATAAAAATCAAGTCTATAGGCTTTCATCCGTAGGAAGTCGAGGAAGGTCTTGTTTTTTTATTTTATTTTATTTTTATTTTTTTTGTTACAAGCTGTTCACACATTGGCAATGAATCTATGAAAATTCTTACATACCCCTTTAAAGGAAAAGAATCACAGATGGTTTCAGCTTCATAATAGGCTATTTTACAGAGATCATGAGGTTTGGCGGCATGCGGTATTCTTGTCTTTTTTGTCAGGTCATTCTAACGCCATCTTTCAGTTGATGTGTTTAAATGACTGCCTTAATTTCCCCTCTGCATTTGAGTTTCTCGTGGCTCTGATAGAAAGGCGTGCTTCGGCTGCTAACCCGAGCATCACTCACGGATGGAGAGAAACTGCGGCTGAATTCCCTCCTGCGGCTCTGAGTGATGGAGGAGTTGAATAGACGAGTTGAGAGCAAGTTGAGTATCGTTCATTGTAATGCGTTTGCTCTGAATAAATGCCCTGAATATGAGCGCGACTTTGCTGCATTTTACACTTCATCGGTTTCCCCCCTGCACAAATCAAAGGAGTGAAATAAAAGACAAATGCATAAGTGCACTTACACTGCAGTTAGTCACCGTTACTTTCGCCAAAATAGTTCTAATTTAGTTTTTATGTCCATTATCCACCCTCTACCTGACCTTTTACTATTAAACATTGTTTTTGCACACTTAAAAACAAACAACAACAAAAAAAACATGTTCAGTAAGTCATATTTTTTCCACACTGTAAAAGTTATTTAAAAGTAACTTATTTAAAAGTAACTTATTTAAGTATTTACTTATTTAAAAGTAATTTACATAAGTAACCTGTTCACTGAAACTGACAAATTTGAGTTTATAAGAAAGAGATGGTTTAATTAACAGAAACTCAAATATATATATATGAGTATATATATATATGTGTGTGTGTGTGTGTTGTCTGAACAACATTAATTAGTTGATCAGACAAAATAAAAAAAATTGTGATAACACATGGAAATATTTTATATTATATAAAAAAAATTTTTATAGTGTACTTAAAAGGCTGCTAATAATCTTACATTTTTAAGTTGAATTAGGGGATTTTCTTTTTTACAGTGCATCATATAATAATGTTCATGATATCATAATCATGATGTCATTTTTGCAGTTTAGTTTCAATAAATTCGAGTGTATGCATGTGCACACACATACAGTATGTGTGTGTGTATATACAGTATGAAAAAGTTTGGGCACCCCTGTAAATTTTCATGATTTTCTTTTATAAATCATTGGTTGTCTGGATAAGAAATTTCAATTAAAAATATCATATAGGAGACAAACACAGTGATATTTAAGAAGTGAAATAAAGTTTATATGATTTATGGAAAGTGTGCAAGAATTATTTAAACTAAATTAGGCATGTGCATAAATTTAGGCACCACAAAATAATAATTAACTCAATATTTTGTGCATCCTCCTTTTGCATAAATAACAGCCTCTAAACGCTTTCTATAGCTTCCAATTAGAGTCTGGATTCTGGCGGAAGGTATTTTGGACCATTCTTCTTTACAAAACATCTCCAGTTCAGTCAGGTTTGATGGTTTACGAGCATGGACAGCCCGCTTTAAATCATACCACACATTTTCAATAATATTCAGGTCTGGGGACTGAGATGGCCATTCCAGAACGTTGTACTTGTTCCTCTGCATGAATGCCTTAGTAGATTTTGAGCAGTGTTTTGGGTCGTTGTCTTGTTGAAAGATCCAGCCCCGGCGCAACTTCAACTTTGTCACTGATTCCTGGACATTGTTCTCCAGAATCTGCTGATATTGAATGGAATCCATGCGACCCTCAACTTTAACCAGATTCCCAGTCCCTGCACTGGCCACACAGCCCCACAGCATGATGGAACCGCCACCAAATTTTACTGTAGGTAGCAAGTGTTTTTCTTGGAATGCTGTGTTCTTTTTCCGCCATGCATAACTCTCCTTGTTTTGCCCAAATAACTCTATTTTAGTTTCATCAGTCCACAGCACCTTATTCCAAAATGAAGCTGGCTTGTCCAAATGTTCTTGAGCATACCTCAAGCGACACCGTTTGTGGCGTGTGCTGAGAAAAGGCTTTTTCCGCATTACTCGTCCATGCAGCATCTCCTTGTGTAAAGTGCGCTGAATAGTTGAACGATGCACAGTGACACCATCTGCAGCAAGATGATGTTGTAGGTCTTTGGAGCTGGTCTGTGGGTTGACTGTGACTGTTCTCACCATCCTGCGCCTCTGCTTATCTGAGATCTTTCTTGGTCTGCCACTTCTGGCCTTAACTAGAACTGTGCCTCTGGTCTTCCAATTCCTCACAATGTTCCTCACAGTTGAAACTGAGAGCTTAAATCTCTGAGACAGCTTTCTGTATCCTTCCCCTAAACCATGATGTTGAACAATCTTTGTTTTCAGGTCATTTGAGAGTTGTTTTGAGGCTCCCATGTTGCCACTCTTCAGAGAAGATGCGAAGAGAAGAAATACTTACAATTGGCCTCATTAAATACCCTTTCTCATGATTGGATTCACCTGTGTATGTAGGTCAAGAGTCAATGAGGTTACCAAACCAATTTTGAGTTCTAATAATTAGTGCTAAATGTATTGAAATCAATAAAATGACAAGGGTGCCTAAATTTATGCACATGCCTAATTTAGTTTAAATAATTCTTGCACACTTTCCATAAATCATATAAACTTTATTTCACTTCTCAAATATCACTGTGTTTGCCTCCTATATGATATATTTAATTGAAATTTCTTATCCAGACAACCAATGATTTATAAAAGAAAATCATGAAAATTTACAGGGGTGCCCAAACTTTTTCATACCACTGTATATATGAAGAGTTCAAATGCAAAAGCCTCTAAGTGCCATCTGGAAATTTCTTCTATGGCCATTTTTATCAAGCTCGTATATTTAAGTTCCGTAATTTCACTTAAATGACAATTAATAGGTAATTTGCATTGCCATTTAATTGAAATTACTGAACTTAAATATACAAGCTTTATAAAAATGATCATTCTAGAAGAAAATTTCAGATGGCACTTAGAGGCTTTTGCATTTGAACTCTTCATATATATACACATATATGTGTGATTAACTAGTGAGGTTAAGCTGATAAAAAGTAATAAATTAAGTTGAGAAAACTTGAATCTTTTAGGTGTTACCAATTGAAGTAATTTTTTTAAGTTGTTCCAACTGTTCCCTTTTTACAGTGTGGTTCGTCCTGAATGTTTTATGTTGGGTATATTCACACAGTATTGAACTCTTTTATTTCAAAAGATCAAGAAAAATCGTATTTTACCAGTATATGAAATACACCTGAAAACAATAAAATGACCAAAGCGGACAAAGTCCCTGAAACACGCAGTTGATGGATTGTGTGTTGTGATAATCTCATAAACACGTTCAAGTCCAAACCTCAAATCAATAAGAGCCTGAAGCACTTAAACTATAAATATCTGTTTTGTAGTAACATGGTGTTTTGTCATATTAGTATTTTTTGGCAACCAAAGCCCTGTGTATTCAGCAAACATTTACTCATTGGCTGTATTCCCAACACTCAAAAAAATTATATGTTGGCTTTAATTAACTTTTTGATGTCAACAGGTTCCACATAACTGGGTTACGGTAAACAAAGATAATTTGTTCATGTAACTTCAACATCATGGAATTTTAAGCGACCCATTTAAGTAGTCTCAAAGTGAATTTATAAAGGCTCCCTGACACGATTCAGGCATTCATATTTATATATTCATTCATCCATAAAGATTTAATTTATTTTAGTGACACACCATTGAATTGATACACTATAGCTAGCTATTTGTATAGTAGTGGCACATATTAACATCTTAAATGCTAAGATTTACATGCTCTTTTAGCCAAAGCAGTTGAAAATAAGTAACTAAATCAGTCCACAGTCTAACAAAATGCTCCACTATTCTCCACAATGGTAACCCACTGTAATTTAAATGGTTATAATAATTATAAACATTAAACTCAATTACACAATATCAAGTATTCCCTTTTCTCATTTCCTCAAAAAAACATAAAATAACACTTCATTTTAACATTTATTCTCTTAATTCAACCATATGCAAAGCATGCTGGGAACTAACAAGCACCGCCCAGTTTCAGTTATTGCAACACAAATCATTCATGTAATCCAACACAAACGGATGAAGTTAACATAAATTTTGCATATATTTAAGCAGATTGAACTCAATCAAATTAAGTTAGGACAAAATGTATAGCAATTGTGTTGCTTAAGCTCATTTTAATGAAGCAATTTGAACACGCAGCAAAAATCTTTTTTTTCAGTGAATAGGATTTTTTACATTCTGTGACATGTTGAGTTGAACAGGTTGATGATTAAGTCAACATATCTGTCACATCCTAAATAAACAGCTGCCGGATTTAAAAGAAACCGTTTTGTTCCCTCTTTCCCGGTAAATGGTTGTTGCTTCTCTTGCTATATGAAATTAAACACAATCTGTTCTCAACTATGTTGACAGAAGTTCAGATTCACATGCATTTTTTTCTTCTTGTTACAGATTGTTTCAAGATTGGAGTCCCAATATACAAATTCAGACTGCAGAGCCTAAAGCAAGGTCTAAAGCACAGGGCGCAAGGGCACTTAGGCTATGTCCGAATCCATTTTTTCTAGTTTAACAACAGGAAAAATGGTCGGTGCTCCCGGCGCATGGTCTAAAAGGGTTGTCTCTATTCTTAATGAGTAATGGGTGTGTTTTGGGAGTAAAGTGCAATAAACCAATCAGAGTCTCATTTCCCATATTTGGCATGTTTGTGTGAAAAAGTGAAAGTGACACGTGATGGCCAAGTGTGGTAACCCATACTTGGAATTTGACCTCTGCATTTAACTCATCCAAGTTAGTGCGCACATATTAGGAGCAGAGTAATGTGTAGTGAACACACACACTGCAAACATGGATACATAGACCCAGAGCAGCGGGCAGCCTGTGTGGCACCCGGGGAGCAATTGGGGTTAGGTTGGCTCAAAGGCACCTCAGAACCAGCAACCTTTGGATCACCAGTCCAACTCTGTAACCATTAGGCCATGACTGCCCACATTTTAACATTCTAAGCGTGTCCCTAAGTGTGTCCCTGTGTGTGTACTAAGCAGAGTGTGTGCGCGTTGTGGACCCACCTATAGGTGCACATTACTAATGCACCCTTTAAATAAGAAAATAATATTGTGCCATTGACTTTAGACCAGGTTTGAGTTGGTCAATGGCTCAGTCTATTTCAGTTCCTCAAAATAGCAACACACCAACAACGCGCCAACAAACACCTCGTTTTCAGACCAGCAGACTCATGGGTGCACAGACGGGTGCAAATGCATTTGCTATTTAAACAGCATGGCACAGGACCCGAAAATGAAAAGACTTGCGTCACGGCTGGCGCTGCATTGCACCGGGTGTAGCCTATGATATGTCCTTTGAGTTCAGTTGTTTGTGTCTCATTCTGCTCCACATCATGGCCTGTAAAACCACCCTCACGTCTAAACACTCGCTCATTTCTTCCAGGCTCATTTTCAAAACAAACATGTTCCTTTGCGCAGTATTTATCAGGGCTGTCAGTCTCAGGTGCTGTTGTCGGGTTCAGGTGAGGCTGTGTGTGTGTGTGTGTTATCGGGACGTTGCAGCCGTGAGTCTGTCAGCGCAGGCATCGCCTGTCCGGCCTGCTTTAGTTGTGGGTGTTTAAAATTAGATATAACATCTATCATTTCTGTGGGCTGAATGGCTCTGTGTCAGGGTTTGGCAGAGGCCATCCGTCAGCGAGCGTGTGTCTGCCCCATCCCACCAGATCATCCGTCACAGCAGCGGGAGAGAGGAAACATCACCGCGGGTCCAATGCTCTCACACACACACACGCACACACACATGCTTTCACTGGTGCATATGCGTGCTGGACAGAGCATGCAATGCACACACAGGTGGTTTGTCTGCACTGTTATGCACTGACATCCCTTGAACAATGCATCATATTTCAACCCAAAATGAAAGTAAAAAAAATGAACTTATATTTTGCGTATATAAAATTAAGCTTATTTTAGAACCATGAATATTTTTTAAAACTTTATTTCCACTGGCAGGTTGAACCTCCCCTTAAAATGTGTGTGTGTGTGTGTGTGTGTGTGTGTGTGTGTGTGTGTGTGTGTGTGTGTGTGTGTGTGTGTGTTTGTTTGTTTGTTTGTTTGTTTGTGCATGTATTTTTTTATTTTTTCATTTTTTTATTTGTTTGTCTCACTGGTGATCATGTATTTCTGTAATGCATATTTTACTGTTTTTAAAGTATAATTACAAAGTATAATTTCATCATCTTAATATTATAATTTAATATATATTATTAAATATGTAATTAAATATTAATATAAATATTATAATTATTATAATATTTAAATCATTATAAGATAATTAAACTATTTTTATGCTAATCTGAGTATAATATCATTCAAATAATTACCATTATAAAAGGTTATAATTAAAACATTTAATTATTTTACTTTTTAATCACCAAATACTATGATATATGAATATATCTTATATTTGTATAATGATATATGACTTTTGTCACACTTTAGATTAGGGTCCAGTTCTCACTATTAACTAACTTTCAAGCTAAATATTCTAAAAGTTCATAATAAATAAACTATTTTGTTTCATTTTAGAGTGGAAAATGACCTTGACTTTGACATGTTTTGTGAGATTCGCCCTCGTACAGAAACACACAGCTGGAAATCACACATGTGCAGTGACCCTTCACAAACACACTAAACACACACTGGAGAGATGGAGAACGTGTTTGGCACCTGTTTCTCGGTGTGATCGCTCTGCAAATGAGCCGATGTGACTGTCTAGTGTGTCTGTGATGTGTGTATTTCACAGGTGGGATGTGTGAGTTTGTCTTTCAGACGGATGAAGTGTGTCTCTGACCTCCTGACTGCAGAGATATAAAGATCTCACAGTGTCACGACTCTTCATTGGAGGAATCCGTCATACTGAGGAGCAGCGCAATCAGATTCAACTGTTTATGCAGTGTGTACAGTTACTTACTGAGACTATAGGCCTGTTCACACCAAGGACCATAACTATGATGATAACTATGATGATAACACAACTATTACACTAATGGCAGAGAGGACTATATATGTCCTTGGTTGGTCAGAACTTTCTGATAAAGACCCTACTTAGACCAATTAGGAAAAACACATATGTTATGTTATGTTATGTTATGTTATGTTATGTTATGTTATGTTGTGTTGAGTTGGGTTGTGTTGTTTTATGTTGTTTTATGTTATTTTATGTTTTATGTTTTGTTATAGGGCAGTTGAATGCTTGAATCTGATTGGTTGACGAGCAATCTATGGTGTGCAGTTATTTTCAGGGAAACTCACGACTGAAGTAGTTCCAGGCAGGTTTTGACCGCATCACAGTTCCATATCACTCCGCCAAATGATTTCAGTTATTTCAAAGGTCCTTACAGCCGACAACAGCAAAAGAACCAAAACCCACAACGACACTGACCGAGCAAATAAATATAGCAAACAATAGGGTAAAAACAACTTATTTCCAAGTTTTTTGCCACAGAATCATGTCTTATTATATACGGAAAGCAGACGCTCCTCTCTCCTGCTCAAACACTAATAATCGCGCTGTTCTTGGAGCAGATAAACTTACAGTTTCACCATTAATAGAGGCGCTGCGGCCGAACACTGTTGAGAAACACAATATCAGGTCATTCACATATAAATCTCTCTCTCTCTCTAATAACTGCTTTAGTCTGCTATCAATGGCAGAAGCCTCCGTTACAAGCTCTATAATGATGTTCATTAGCATTGGATAGGTTGTAATTTTTACATTAAACATGCAAAAGATCTGGGATGGATGATTTATCTTTTTATACATCACAAAAACCAGCTGTTTTAACAGGGGTGTGAAGACTTCTTATATCCATTTGTTGACAAAACCAAATGTCTGGCTTTAGATTAATGTGCATGGATGAACATTTCACTGTAAGACCAGAAGCATGTGTTGGAGTCAGTTTGGACAACTTTGATTTCATGTTGACTTGGGTGAATCATGTATTTAGTGTGTGCATTTTTCCAGTATAAACATTATTCACAATGCCGTGGTTCTACAGGAACACACAGATAAAGAGAGAGGGATGATGAGGTGCTGACATTGATGGGAGTCGAGACGCTCCAGCATTGATTATCCTGCAGCTCTCGCTGGGTTTGTTGATTAAATCAGTGTGTGGTCGGGAACATCCAGTGTGTGTTTGGAGCTGAACACCCGTCCCGCTCAGGAGAAACTCTGAGTCCAATCAGACCGTGTTAAAAACACCTCCAACACCTCGTCCTGAAATAGCACCCAGATGAACATTATAAAAGGTCAGGACTCTGCGTGTCGCCTCGCTGCGCCTCAGGTGAAGTCTGACTCCAGCTTTATGACACACACAGCTCTAATGCTCACCATTATGAAGCACAAGACAACTCTGGAGAAGTTTGTGTGTAAATGAACAGCAGGATCTGTGTGTGATTTAGTCGGCTCTGTGAATCTGAAGGCTCCTCTCTGACGGACGTTCTCCTGGTCTGGCTCAGATCATGGCATTCACTGCGTGGAAAGTACATTTAGAAAAGAAGCAGAATATTCAGCAGTAAATCTGAAATACCTTCATAATGTCAGGTTTGGCATAGACGAAGCAGACAGAATGGTAAGTTAAATGCTTTAATTTGCAGAATGGATCGGTACAGCGAAACAGGCGAGTAAACAGTAAGTTGAATTTCAGATGATAGCTTAACTGAAGCTTAACCAAGTCTCTCTCTCTTTTTCTCTTGCAGATGATGATGGAGTTCCTTAGAAGACGGAATGGTGACTGGCTGAGAAGATCGGGATCGAAGGTAGGTATACAGGTAAGTATGGCAGAGACTCTGTGTCATGTATAGACGAGATCAGACAATGACTGAATGTTTGTAGCAGGTATATATGGGTGAACTGATGATGAGGTCCAGGTGACGGTGATTAGTAATCAGGTGACAATGAGTGTGTGAATGACTGAGTGGGCGGAGTGAGGGAATGAGTGGAAGGAGATGGTGATGGAATCCTGACACATAATGCTTTCGTGGTGTTGATTTAGTAATTAATTCAGCCGTTATGAAAAAAGACCCAAAAAGTATAATTTTTATATCAGTTTAAATTATTATAATTGAATTTTGAATTCTTCGATTTTAAGTCTATAATTTAAATTATTATAATTACAATTAAAAATATTGTATTTTTTGCTATAAGTGTAATTTAATAATTTAATTCTGGCAGCCATTATGAGTCAAGTCAAGTCAAGTCAAGTCAAGTATATTTTCACAATACAGATTGTATCAAAGCAGCTTCACAGTATTAAATTAAAATAATACAACAAGGTTTGTTTCTAATGGAATTTATTGATTGATAAAATAAAATTAAATATCCCCAAAATATCCCCAATTGAGCAAGCCAAAGGCAACAGTGGCAAGGAACCGAAAAACTCCATCAGGTGACCTAATGGAGAAAAAAAAAACCTTGGGAGAACCCAGGCTCAGTCGGGGCCAGTTCTCCTCTGGCATTTATGAACTAGAGGCCGGATTGTAGTTTGAACTGTAAGATTAAAGATATTATATGAATGCCTGGCCGAAAAGATGCGTCTTTAATCTAGTTTTAAACTGGGAGAGCGAGTCTGAGCAACGAACAGTATCAGGAAGACTATTCCAGAGTTTCGGAGCCAAATGTGAAAATGCTCTCCCTCCTTTGGTGGATCTGGATATCCTAGGTATGACCAAAAGCCTTGAATTTATTGATCTTAAAGAGCGCGATGGATTGTAGGGCGATAGAAGATCCGTTAAATAGACTGGAGCTAAGCAGTTTAGGGCTTTATAAGTCAGTAGCAATACCTTGTAAATAATACGGAACTTTATAGGTAGCCAATGTAGTGATGATAAAATCGGTGTTATATGATCATATTTTCTTGATCTAGTAAGAACTCTAGCAGCTGCATTTTGGACTAACTGTAGCTTGTTTATTGAGGATGCAGGACAACCGGCTAATAAAGCATTACAGTAATCTAGTCTCGAGGTCATGAATACATGAACTAGCTTTTCTGCATCAGAAACTGATAGCATATTACGTAGCTTAGCAATGTTTCTAAGGTGGAAAAAGGCTGTTTTTGTAACATATGAAATATGATTTTCAAAAGACAGGTTACAATCGAGTATAACACCCAGGTCTTTTACTGTAGAGGATAAAGTAACAGGACATCCTACGATGTTAAAGTTTTATTGTGAGAGGTTTTGTGGGCGGTTTTTTGAACCGATAAGTATTACCTCTTGTAAGAGCCGTATTTCATATTTCAAAATGTATATTTTCATATTTTTATTATGTAAATTTGATACAGTTATTATTTATGTTAATTAGTTATTTCCTGTTGAATATACTTCTTTACTTTATAGTTGTTCTTACTGCGCATGTTCAGTAACGTCCATTTTGTAGCACATGTAAGAAAAGTTTGAAGCTCATGCAATAAGTGCAGATGGTCGTGGGAGAACACAAAGCTTTTGACCGTTTATTATAGCATAAATTGCCTTATGAGTATAGTATCTCTACAAACAAGTTGTTGAGAAGACATCGCTGCACATGGATTATGCCGTATGTAAGAACGTGATTCTTTGTTGATTTGGAAGAATAAACCGTGATAAACGAACTATGGATTTCAAGTGTGAATCAAGGCAAGAAGATACGCGTCAAAACTTGTGGAATAAATACAACATTCACATGTCCCTTACACCTCTGTCTTGTCTGGATTTAATAAAAGAAAATTACGCGTCATCCAATCTTTTATATCTTTAACACACTCTGTCAATTTGGATAATTTAGCGTTTTCATCCGGCCAAAAAGGTATTATTTGAACAAAAAGGTATTATTTGTTATATTAGTTTAAATCATTAATGTTTAATAATTAAATGTTCAACTATTTTATTGTTTGCTAATTTATATAATTCAGTCAGCCATTATAAAAAACTAAATATATTTTTTTCTATATTTAAATGATTATTCTTTAAATATTTTTTTTTATTATATTTAATTACAATTACAATTATTATTATTTTTTTGCTATAAGTGTAATTTAATCATTTAATTCAGGCAGCCATTACGGAAAAAAACAAAAAGGTATAATTTGTTATATATTAATTTAAATATTAATTTATTTGTTATAAATTTGTTATATATTAATTTTTTTGTACATTTTTTGTTTTGTAATTTAATCAGCAATTGTAAAAAAAAACAAAAAAAAAAAACACTTTGGAATCCTTTACTAAACATTTTCATTAATGATCAAGTAATGAGAATTAGTAAATGATGGAAGTAAACCTAACTCTCATTACTTCATGCTTGTTTTTTTACACTGGTGTGTGTGTGTGTGTGTGTGTGTGTGTGTGTGTGTGTGTGTGTGTGTGTGTGTGTGTGTGACGTGCCTGTGATTGGTGTTTTCTCACTGTCATTCGTGTCATTGTACACGTTCATTTCTGCTGTTCGGTGGAATAACGTTCACTTGCGCTTGATTTCCAGCTGACATTTCTGCCTATTTTTAGACGGGTGTTTCATTTGCGCTGAGAATCACCTGTGATCGTACCGGTGTGATATCACTGTCATTTCACCTCTGATCTCTGTCTTTCTCGACAGGTTACATTTGATTTTCAGCTCTTGCTCTGTTTGACAATGGTTTGTTCAATATTTTCTTCTCACCGTCACAATGAAATATATTCACCTTCTTCCTTTGCATATTTTTTCTCCAGATTCTGGCTAAAGTTTCATGCATTTTTGAGCTGTGGTTTGTGTCTGTTCTTAAACTGCATCATTACTGTGACCGCTGTCCAGTAAGTCATTTTAACATCCAAAGTAGGTGGATGCAAAAATAGGAACGAGGTGTCCATCAGGTGAAGGTGTATTGCATCACAACACACCACAGCCAGTGTGGACGGCTTCGTTTATTAAAGAGCCACTGATAAGCTATTTTAAAGTTTCCTGACTTAGTTTTGGAGTCTCTTACAACAGGTTTACATGCATCCAAGGTCAAAAAACACTTGAATTTTCTCATAATATACACTGCACAACTCCTCATTTCTCAACGAGTCTGAAAACGGTTTGTTCGAAGATTCAGTCTCTCTAAACCCCGCCTTTTCGCGAGCTTCCTCTGCTCTGATTGGTCAGATGACTCAGCCTGTTGTGATTGGTCTACTCTGCTCTGATTGGTCAGATGACTCAGTCTGTTGTGATTGGTCTACTCTGCTCTGATTGGTCAGATGACTCAGTCTGTTGTGATTGGTCTACTCTGCTCTGATTGGTCAGATGACTCAGTCTGTTGTGATTGGTCTACTCTGCTCTGATTGGTCAGATGGCCCAGTCTGTTGTGATTGGTCTACTCTGCTCTGATTGGTCAGATGACCCAGTCTGTTGTGATTGGTCTACTCTGCTCTGATTGGTCAGATGACTCAGTCTGTTGTGATTGGTCTACTCTGCTCTGATTGGTCAGATGACCCAGTCTGTCGTGATTGGTTCACTCTGCTCTGATTGGTCAGATGGCCCAGTCTGTTGTGATTGGTCTACTCTGCTCTGATTGGTCAGATGACCCAGTCTGTTGTGATTGGTCTACTCTGCTCTGATTGGTCAGATGACCCAGTCTCTTGTGATTGGTCTACTCTGCTCTGATTGGTCAGATGGCTCAGTCTGTTGTGATTGGTTGAATTGGTTTGAGAACAGCAGGTTTCAGGGTCCGGATTCTTCATTGTGAACCACCTTTATTACAGATGTGACAAAATTGAGCATTTGGTCTGTGCAAGCCTGTCTATGGAAAAGTGGCACATTTATGTTTGTGCAAGTCATGCATAACCACTCATATCTGAGTTCTCCAGTAATGTTGTATTAAAGTTGAGTAATCAAATAATCCTGTGATACACAAATACACAGATGATCTCACAGTTATTGAGCTCCTTCCTCAGGCCTAGTTTGAAAGTATAAAAACAAAATGCACTGTCATGCTTGTCATCACCAACTACTGAATACATTCTCTGAACTCATTCCATTTTTTCCCAGCCAGCTCAGATGAGTTCATTGTTTTCAAGCATTCATTTTTTGTTTTGTGGAAATATATTTTCATGCACCAGTGCTGGTTATGGAAAAGGCTGGTGTGTTTATTGGCTGACCGAGTGGATTGCACACAATGCATCTCTCTTTAAGATTAAGGACAACAAGCATGAAATCAGGCCTTCGTATTCTCTAATGCAGACCAGAAATATGACAATATCAAGACATCCGGGTTCAACCACAGTCAGGGAGCTGAGATTCAATCCAGTTTCACTAGATTCACATACTTACAGTTAGATTTGAACAATTCACTTCAGAGGTGGACTGTGACAGTAAAATAATTGCTCTGTTACTGCTAAATATTCAAGTATTTGTATATAAGAGCATATTTTCATTTTGTGGAACTTCTAAATGATTACATATTTAAAGTAGCCTATATTATCTTACTTTTTACTCACTACATTTCAATACAACATTTCTTTCCTTGCTATTTCTAAATAGAGACGTGCAATTCGTGAAGCAGTCGTTCTTGAGTCGATTCTTTTCTGTGAACCGTTTCGGAAAACCGTTTCGGATTCTGACTGAACTGAACGATTCACCCACGGCATGTTTCTCAAAACCATCCCAAGCCTACAGTAAGTAGATTTTTGAAAAACAATTAGAGACAATTTTCTGTACAATTAAATTTTTGTAATGATGCTTTTGGGAAATGCACCTCTGATCTGTTTGAATCATTGAATCGATTCACTGACTCTATGCGGGTCTTGATTGTAGAATAGCACACTATCATACTACTTTTACTATCTTTTCCTCCATATACTCATGAATCTTTATACTTGTCACACTTTTAAATATCATCTGAAAAAGTGGCTTATGACGAATCAGTTGTGTAAACATTTTACTTATACATTTTAATAATGTGTTTGGGGTATTGTCTCTTTGTAGTGTTGTGTGTGTGTATATGTTCTTGTGTGTACCTATAGGGGTTGCGGATGTAAATTAGCAATGTTGCTATAATCTGGGTTGTTTACATTTTGTATTTTATACTAATGTTCATTAACATGCTTTGTCCCTATCAAATAAATAAACAAACAAACAATTTAGTACTGAGAGGCGGCATTATCTGCGCGCACCTTGGGTGTGAGTACAAAATCTGTGGGAATGTGGGCCAAAATTCAAGCCCTTTGACGCCAGCAATATTCATCCGGAGCAAATGAAACGAGTGAGTGATGAGAGGAGGGTTTGTGCGAGAAAGCGCAGCTGGAATCGTGTGTTTTGGAATTCTGACTTTTTTTCTTATTTTATCGCAAATCTGACTTTTTTCTCTCGCAATTCTGTCTTTTTTCTCTCACAATTCTTACTTTTTTAATCGCAATTCTGACTTTTTTTCTCACGCAATTCTGACTTTTTTCTCTCGCAATTCTGACTTTTTTCTCTCACAATTCTTACTTTTTTTATCGCAAATCTGACTTTTTTCTCTCGCAATTCTGACTTTTTTCTCTCACAATTCTTACTTTTTTTATCGCAAATCTGACTTTTTTCTCTCGTAATTCCGACTTTTTTTCTCACGCAATTCTGACTTTTTTTCTCACGCAATTCTGACTTTTTTCTCTCGCAATTCTGACTTTTTTCTCTCACAATTCTTACTTTTTTCTCTCACAATTCTTACTTTTTTTAATCGCAATTCTGACTTTTTTTTAATCGCAATTCTGACTTTTTTCTCTCGTAATTCCGACTTTTTTTCTCTCGCAATTCTGACTTTTTTCTCTCACAATTCTTACTTTTTTTATCGCAATTCTGACTTTTTTCTCTCGCAATTCTGACTTTTTATTATCGCAATTCTGACTTTTTTCTCTCGCAATTCTTACTTTTTTATCGCAATTCTGACTTTTTTCTCTCGCAATTCTGACTTTTTTCTCTCACAATTCTTACTTTTTTTATTGCAATTCCGATTTTTTCTCTCACGCAATTCTGACTTTTTTCTCTCGCAATTCTGACTTTTTATTATCGCAATTCTGACTTTTTTCTCTCGCAATTCTTACTTTCTTTATCACAATTCTGACTTTTTTCTCTCGCAATTCTGACCTTTTTTTATCGCAATTCTGACTTTTTTCTCTCGCAGTTCTGACTTTTTTTATCGCAATTCTGACTTTTTTATCGCAATTCTGACTTTTTTTTCTTGCAATTCTGACTTTTTTCTCACAATTCTGACTTTTTTTAAAAAAAATTCACTTAATTTTTATTTATTTCCCCAGAAAACAAGACTTAATATCTAATGCCATTTTACTACTTTAGTAAATGGATCTTGATTTAAGAAATGTTTGATATTTGGACTGGAAACAAGACAGAAATACTAAATAAGAAAAGCATTTTCTGCAGTGTAACACCAGAATCAGTCAGATTCATGCCGAACCAACAACAAAGAACATGCTTTTTCTCCTATGATTTATTCAACCAGAGTTGTTCACAACCCAAGTATTAAATGTTAAAAACTTCACAGCAAACGTCACTCATCGTTTGAAGGTTTATGAGCATTTTAGGGCCTCTGCGCTGCACACAACAGACTGAAGCTCTCAGAAACTGTATTTACACACAGATCCCTGTACAGAAAAGAAGAGCTGCTGAATCCTGTGGGATCACCTGAATCATTGTGGATGCTGGACTAACTCAGTGTGCAGAAGCTCCTCGTGATGCCGCAGTTAAGCAGACCCAGCGGCCCGCAGATCGATTGCTCAGAAATTGTTGATCAATGGCCGTGTGCAGACTCTCTCAAACGATCTGGGCTGACTCTCGTGAGACGCATGAGCAAACCTCTCTGTCTTTCTCTCGGTTAATGTCGCAGTGCTGTGAGTCTGAAAGGCCCGTTACCACCATCAGCTCCGGGTAATGCAGAAAGACGAGGCCTGTCTGGAGCAATCTCAAAGCTCTCAGCTCTTTTACACACACGGAGAGAGAGACTAATGGAGACGCTCAATGAGAGAGAGAGAGAGAGAGAGAGAGAGAGAGAGAGAGAGAGAGAGAGGGAGACTAAAGCACACACTTAAAAACGCAGAGAAAGAAAGTTATATGGGATAAAGTGACGAGAAACGGAGGTTAAACGAGAGAAAGAGAGAGGGGGGAGAGGGAGTGAGAGGGAGAGGGAGAGGGAGGGAGACTAAAGCACACACTTAAAGACGCAAAGAAAGAAAGTTAGATGGGATAAAGTGACGAGAAAATGGAGGTTAAACAAGAGAGAGAGAGAGAGGGAGAGAGAGAGGGAGGGAGAGAGAGAGAGAGCTGCATAAGGCTAAAAAACAGCATTTGAATTAGATGTGTAATGAATGCTCAATTTTATATAAGCCTAATATTATTTATAAACAAATTATAAATCTGGTCTCACTTGAGGCATATAATAATGATAATATCAATAATATATATATATATATATATATATATATATATATATATATATATATATATATATATATACAGTATATATAAACTTGGATTTATGGAATAGTTCAGGAAATGTAATATATATATATATATTGTATAAAAATGTTTTGTTTTATATACAGTGAGGAAAATAAGTATTTGAACACCCTGCTATTTTGCAAGTTCTCCCACTTAGAAATCATGGAGGGGTCTGAAATTGTCATCGTAGGTGCATGTCCACTGTGAGAGACATAATCTAAAAAAAAAAATCCAGAAATCACAATGTATGATTTTTTAACTATTTATTTGTATGATACAGCTGCAAATAAGTATTTGAACACCTGAGAAAATCAATGTTAATATTTGGTACAGTAGCCTTTGTTTGCAATTACAGAGGTCAAACGTTTCCTGTAGTTTTTCACCAGGTTTGCACACACTGCAGGAGGGATTTTGGCCCACTCCTCCACACAGATCTTCTCTAGATCAGTCAGGTTTCTGAGTTTGAGCTCCCTCCAAAGATTCTCTATTGGGTTTAGGTCTGGAGACTGGCTAGGCCACGCCAGAACCTTGATATGCTTCTTACAGAGCCACTCCTTGGTTCTCCTGGCTGTGTGCTTCGGGTCATTGTCATGTTGGAAGACCCAGCCTCGACCCATCTTCAATGCTCTAACTGAGGGAAGGAGGTTGTTCCCCAAAATCTCGCAATACATGGCCCCGGTCATCCTCTCCTTAAAGCTCCAATATGTAGGAATTTTGTAATAAAATTTCCGAAAATAACTTGGACAGTGTGATATATTTCCTCCAGTTGTGTACTTACAATATCTCAAAAGTCTCCAAAGATTTTTTATTTCAGAGAAATTCCGATTTTAAATAACTGGCCGTCCCGGAAAAGAAATGTCGCGCCTCAGTGACGCAATGTCCGCTCTATCCTTTTTTTCCGTTTTTGGCCATGTGATAGGATATTCCACCACACCGGATTTTTATTTTATTTTTTTACAACAACTTTATTGAGTTTTTTTTTCTTATCACAATAAACAATAAAGACGTCTGACAAAGAATAAAAAAGAATAAAATAAAAAATATGACCCACCACACCGGAATATCACGGTCAAATGCGGAAGTGGTGGTTATAGCGTTATTGCCATAGACTGTATGGTTATAGCTGTTATGGATCACGATTACTCTTTGGCGAGTATTGAAGTGCCAACAAAACGAAAGCGTCCATATTCGGATACACGCGGAGTCACGGACTGTGTGACAAACGGAGGAATAAAACCCGGATAAATATCGGCAGGCGTTTTCGAGATGGAGAGAGCTGCGCGACTATCTTGGACTTGACAGAGACTCTGCTCTCGCGAGTGTATTGATAGACAGGTAAGACATGCAACTGTCAATAATAGCACTTATAAACAAAGTTATATTGCTCTTTGTACTTTGGTAAGGCTTTTTATCACGTGTGGTGACCGAGATTATGGCAGTACAATTAAATACAATCGGATATGTTGTTAAAAAATATATTTAGTCATTACTTGCAAATGTTCGTTCAAATTTACTTTTAGATATTGGTTTGAACACGTTAAACAACACGGCATTAACCATAAAAACGTATAACTGCACAACATAAACCAAACAAATCATTTGACAAATAGCTGTAAGTTGTAACGGGATAATATAGCATAACATTTCACGTTCCTTGCAGTTCATTAATTATGATGACATAAAATAATACGATCAGACATACATGTAATACAAAAACGAATAAATTACCTCATCCGTGATCATGATTCATTCCATTTAGATACATTGCTGTGGTGAAAACGCATTAAAAACGACATCTCCCATCGTCACCTCCTTCATAGCGTCATCAAGCTTCGCCTTTGTTATTGTTGGAAACTGCGCCCTCTTGTGGTCACATACAAAAGTTACATACTGGAGCTTTAATACAGTGCAGTCGCCCTGTCCCATGTGCAGAAAAACACCCCCAAAGCATGATGCTACCACCCCCATGCTTCACAGTAGGGATGGTGTTCTTGGGATGGTACTCATCATTCTTCTTCCTCCAAACACGTTTAGTGGAATTATGACCAAAAAGTTCTATTTTGGTCTCATCTGACCACATGACTTTCTCCCATGACTCCTCTGGATCATCCAAATGGTCATTGGCAAACTTAAGACGGGCCTTGACATGTGCTGGTTTAAGCAGGGGAACCTTCCGTGCCATGCATGATTTCAAACCATGACGTCTTAGTGTATTACCAACAGTAACCTTGGAAATGGTGGTCCCAGCTCTTTTCAGGTCATTGACCAGCTCCTCCCCTGTAGTTCTGGGCTGATTTCTCACCTTTCTTAGGATCATTAGCCACGTTTCCACTGTCGGGCCAGGGCTTTAAACGGGCCGTGCCGGGCTAATAGCCTCGGGCCAATAGCACCGGGCCTGCGTTTCCACTGTCGGGCCAGAAGCTCCACAGAGCTTCACTAAAACACGCCCGTAACACGCCTCTCTGGAACAACGTCACACTAACCCATCATTTCACCAACAAATGGAAGTTTTATCAGAAAACTAATCAGAAATCACTGGAAACAGCGTTGAAAACAAACATGATAAAAGCGGCCGTTTGCTGGCATTTTTGTTGTTTACTTGAATATTTAAAACCCAAGCATCGATGTTTTACCACAGGTTTACAATAAAAAGTGATACATTGATCATAATGAATTAATTTATGTCAAACTTGCACATTAGTCACTCAGAAATAAATTACCATTAGGTCTATTTCACAAAAGAAAGAGGACACACTTACTTTTTCAGTCGCGTCTGTTTCTTTATCTGGTAGGCTAGTTACAGGACATATTTACATCACATTTAGAAAAAATTATAATTTCTACAAATATTTGCCATACGACCTGAGGAGCTTTAGCAATCTCTCGACTCCCATATAGATATTTTCAGTCAGAGAAACAGAGGAAGCTCCCGAAAAAAAAAGTTACTTTATTTTATGATAGTCCGGTTTAAAGAGACGAGACGTAGGCTATGACAGATAAAATAAAAACATGATAGCCTTTAAGATTGGTCTGATTTCTTCAAGCGTTCGCTATGTTTTTTTTTTTACTATGCGTATCTTCAAGTGTTTACTATGTTTACTATGGTAGCTGCTAACGGTTAGCGCGCATAGTCTTTTGCATCATAAACAGAAGGCATTCAAACATGAACGTGATTTAAATTATTTTATTTTTAAGTATTTAATGCTGACAGAATCATCCGGCGCTGCCGTCTCCCAACGGTAAACTCCTCCTCTGTTGGTAACCACTCCTCTAGCCCGAGCTG
Organism: Vimba vimba; assembly: GCA_022828995.1. NCBI lineage: Eukaryota > Metazoa > Chordata > Actinopteri > Cypriniformes > Leuciscidae > Vimba > Vimba vimba. Next base: position 30,795,254 of record CM040837.1, on the reverse strand, counting down.
GCCCGCTTTGGCCCAAGGTATTCGACGGGCCAGAAATCCTGGCCATTGGCCTCGAGTAAGCCCCGATCAAGCCCCGGAAGTGACAGTGGAAACGCGACTGGCCCTGGCACGTACTAGCACAGCCCGGCCCTGGCCCGACAGTGGAAACGCGGCTATTGAGACCCCACGAGGTGAGATCTTGCATGGAGCCCCAGCCCGAGGGAGATTGACAGTCATGTTTAGCTTCTTCCATTTTCTAATGATTGCTCCAACAGTGGACCTTTTTTCACCAAGCTGCTTGGCAATTTCCCCGTAGCCCTTTCCAGCCTTGTGGAGGTGTACAATTTTGTCTCTAGTGTCTTTGGACAGCTCTTTGGTCTTGGCCATGTTAGTAGTTGGATTCTTACTGATTGTATGGGGTGGACAGGTGTCTTTATGCAGCTAACGACCTCAAACAGGTGCATCTAATTTAGGATAATAAATGGAGTGGAGGTGGACATTTTAAAGGCAGACTAACAGGTCTTTGAGGGTCAGAATTCTAGCTGATAGACAGGTGTCCAAATACTTATTTGCAGCTGTATCATACAAATAAATAGTTAAAAAATCATATATTGTTATTTCTGGATTTTTTTTTCTAGATTATGTCTCTCACAGTGGACATGCACCTACAATGACAATTTCAGACCCCTCCATGATTTCCAAGTGGGAGAACTTGCAAAATAGCAGGGTGTTCAAATACTTATTTTCCTCACTGTATATATATATATATATATATATATATATATATATATATATATATATATATATATATATTATTTCTTATATATAATATTGTATAACAATTTTATATATATTTAGAGAAAATTAATAATATATTATTTATAATAATATAATATATTATAATATATCAATACTTATTAAATATAATATTGTATAACAATTTAGTGTAATATATATAATAAATAATATTGTATACAAATCTAGTGTAATATATATATATATATATACATATATATATATATATATATATATATATATATATATATATATATATATATATTGCTGATTTTATTATATGTATAATATAAATATCAAATTCAAAAACCACTTATCAAGATTAATCTAGAAGCGGTTCATCAGAAGAAAGGAACGGACAGTGACATCACTCTTGAAAATATGAGCTCAGTCCAGTTTTCTCCTGAAAAGATGAAAGTGTATTACATGCATCAGCTGCAAAACAATACACTTCTATTAAAGAGCCAGAACGATGGGAATCAATGTGAAGGTTTGGGAAGAGGTGAAACAGATTCATCAAATAATGTTTGGTAAGTGGTTTGTTTCTGCGGGTGGTGATTTATCATCGTTACTGTGTGAATCCGGAGGGAAGGGGATCCGGGTAATTGGGGTGGAACGCTGACAAGAGTCTGGCTTTAAAACACCTCCAGCCCACAGACTGTGTGTGTTATTCCCTCCTGACAGCCGGCTAACTTAATCCACTATACACTCAATCTGGTTAACAAGTAAATGTTTTAGTTGTGCAGGAAAATAAAAAACTACTCCATTTACAGGTGTGTATATAAAATCATAAATTACATCACTTTCATATCTCAGATGTTTCTCAGTGAGCTCAATTCAAGATTTGTGTCTGATAAAAATGATCATGTAATCCCATGTGAGAGATTTGCAGTCAAAGGTAAGAGATCTCAGTATTAGCTTAATCACTTAATTAGATTCCAGATCGAATGAAATGTGACACTTGTATTGAGAAAGGATGCATTAAATTGATCAGAAGTGACAGTAAAGATATTTATAATGTTATATTTCAAGTAAATGCTGTTTTTTTAAAACTTTCTATTCATCAAAGAATCATGAAAACAAATGTTTCCACTGAAATATGAAGCAGCACAACTGTTTTCAACACTGATAATAATCATAAATGTTTCTTAAGCATCAAATCATCATATTAGAATGATTTCTGAAGGATCATGTGACACTGAAGACTGGAGTAATGATGCTGAAAATTCAGCTTTGATCACAGGAATAAATTACATTTTACTATATTTTCACATAGAACAGTGATTTTGAACTGTAATAGTATTTCACAATTTGTACTGTATTTTTTGATCACATAAACGCAGCCTTGGCGAGCAGAAGAGACGACTTTCAAAAACATTAAAAACCTACTGACCCCAAACTTAGAAACACAAACCCATCAGAAGAGTCATCAGATATGAGACACAGGTCTTGTATTTCAGATGCTGATCAGTAGATGTTAGATGGGAAAATGTGACACATATTCGGTTTATTAGTCATCTTTAATAAAGGTACTGAAATTGAAGGTCCTCTTTGCAAGCTTTGAAACAAACGTGTTGTGAGCTCCTGCTGTTCACTGACTCCTGTTGTGTTTGTGTCTGAGCTGTGAAAACTGCATGCTGGGAAACTACAGTCACATGGCAGCTCCAAACAACATCAGTGTCTGATCTGGAATCAGATGGACTTCAGACAAAAGAAGTCAAACAGCATCTGACAGAAAGAAACTAAGCTATATCTCGATTACTGTTTTAATTAGATAGCAAATTGTGTTGCATTTTATTTAAAAACAAACAAAAAAAATCACCCCCAAATTTTTTTTTTTTAATTAAATGATACTCTAAATAAGAAAGTAAAACTGCCAGTAGGTGGCAGTAAATGTCTAGATGAGTGAGTCATTGAATCATTGATTCATTCGATTCGTTCAAACGGTTGATTCATTCAGGAATGAAGTAAATGGCTCTCCCTGCATTTCGAATTCTCGATGTCCATACTATCCATCCTAACCAGTGTGTGAGATTAAAATAAGTGTGTCCCAAAGCATTTCATGTTGAAAAGAGTATTCCAGAAGCCCCTTCTCTTTACGAATGAGTCATTAAATCATTGATTCGCCCGATTGATTCGCTCAAAATGCGGATTCATTCAGAAATGAAACACTGCTGTGTTGCTTGGAGACACACAACACTTCTGCTATGGCTTTAATTCTTTGGTTTCGTTCAGAATTGAGCAGAAACAGACAACATTGTGTCTGAAGTAAAATACAATATTAACTTCCAATTAATTGAACTGTTGTATAAAATCAATATCACATTTGCACTTGTGCAATTCGGAACAAAAAGAGCACTTCTGTGATATTGCTTAGGCTATATAAAAATCTGGGACAAAAAAAAATCATTCAGGGGCATTTTTGTCCTGATATCTTGAATTTTAGGTGCATTATAACTGCATTCTATATATATATATACATACAAGAGTTCAGATGCAAAAGCCTCTAAGTGCCATCTGAAATTTTCTTCTAGAATGTTCATTTTTACAAAGCTTGTATATTTAAGTTATATATATATCTATATATATATCTATATATATATCTATATATATATCTATATATATATATATATATATATATATATATATATATATATATATATATATATATATATATATATACATACACACACACACACACATTTCTTGTGTGTAGATGAGCTCTCAGACATGCACTAAACGCCATAAAACTCTCTTGATTTCACAGGGTCGTTAAAGTGATTTACGAGTGATTATCAAGGCTTTATGAGGGTGTTAGACAGATAATCTGAGTTCAGGCTCCGCTACCGAAGGAAAGTGGAAAAGAACAAATCGTTGTTTACGACAGAATCCATTCAGTGACCATGGCAACCTCATTCCCGCTAAACAACTGACCTAATGTAGAGGTCAAATGGCCTTTGCTCGGCGTGGCGTTACATCAGTGCGGAATTTTCAATCTATTCCACGAACAGACGGATTCCAATGTTCCGAAACGGAACACGGAACTCGTTTTGATGCCTGTTCTGGAGATTTGTTTTCCATGTTAATGAAAAAACAGCTCAGATAATGGAATAGCTTAATATATATTGATTTTGTTGTGGAAAGGTTGTTTGCTAATAAGAGCCGAAATGGTTTCTTTCTCTGCGTCTGGCCTCTCCGGTGTCTCCGACAGGCAATCAGGAATAGCCATGTGGATCCGTGGAGAAATTTACCCCGCATACCTTCTCACACACACACACGTACACACACAATTTATCTCGGAGCAAATGGAAAACCACTGAGAGAGAAAATAATTTCATCACAGCATCCTCAGTGCTTCCGAGACAAGAAGTTCTGTCAATTCATCAGGGGTAAAATATTATCACAGTTTAACTCGCGGGATGAGATGATTCACTGTTCAACCCAACACACCTAAACAACAGAAGGAACAGAGAGAAAGAGATAGATAGATAGAAACATGCATTGATGGATTGTTCACTGGAAGACCGAAAACATACATTTAGAAAATAAATTGAATTTTAATTTCATCTCGACTTTAAACATTCTGACAGACAAATGATATGTTTAAATGTTAATAAATTGCATTGTGCCCTTTCACACTAAAGTAATACATTTTAATATACTGTATATTGTTGCATAATGATGCCTTTAAGATGATTTTAGGAGAATTTAATGCTAATATTTCTACAAAAATCTGTAGAAAATCACACTAAAAGCATTTTAAGACAAAACAATGTTCACTTGTTGAGTTTTAATGGGATATATAAAAGGAGTTAATATTATCCATATTTTGGGAACACAGCAGGCAAAAAAGCATCTGAATTTAAACAGGATTTAAAAGCAGAAATGTGCTGCTTGTATTTTGGTGAAAGTGCTTATTTTTTATAGTTCTGTAAAATTATTCATATTTAAGCACTCTGAATCATCCTTTTGAGGAAGTTATTTTTTTAGGTGAATGACCTTCAGTCTAGCACGAATTCAGTGTAATTTGCTCTAGTACTTCATGGAGACTTACATCCATTTGGTTTCCAAAGTTCACTGAAATGGTAAATCAATTATGGCGTCCGTAGAGTTGCATTTAATCTGGAATATATTATTAGGAAAGAGGATCTTTTGTATTATGTCCTTTCTCAGCTAGAACAGGCTCTACTAGAACAGGTTTTTATGCCTGAATGTTCAAAAAACACATTATTTTCCTCATATTCTCCACTGTTGCAGCTCCTCTCTTCCCAGTCTGTCAGTAACGCTCTGTTTACTTCCTGTCTCTATGAAGCCCCTCCTGCTGAGAAGCACACTGTGCTCTGATTGGTCGGCTGAAGCAGTGTTTTGTGATTGGTCAAGCTCTTCAAGTGTGTTTGGGAAATGTCCCGCCCCTTACCATAACCACCAGTTTCAACACACTAACTCAACCAGGCCTTTATTCTTTATTCTGCGTATGAATGATTTAAATGAGGAATATTGTGACATGTTTGTTCCTGGAAGAAAACTCAAGACTACAATGGAGGCGTTTCAGGAGTTCAGAAACACTGACACTGATATAGAGAAGAACTTTGAAACTTTGCAGAGCTTTTTCATGCTCAAACAGCAACATTACACACTAAAGAACATGGCAAAAGCGCCTGTTTAAGTGTTAAATATCCCCCTTTTATATTCTTCGCATCCTCGTTTCATGTTCAGTTTTGTTCTGCAATTAAACGTTTATCCCCACAGATATGTAATTTGTGTTTGTGTGGCACACCTGCTGTAATTAAGACCAGCTCGCGCTCTCCGACGAAGCATTTAATGTGTCAGCTCAAACGGGACTCGCGCGGCCCTTAACGGCTTCAAACCAGACTTCACAGGCTGCTCTCATTTACATATTAATGACATTTTCATGCTACGTTTCACTTTATGCAGTGTCACTAACCGCGGAGAGACAGTGGAAGAGAATAGAAGAAAAGGGCGACGCATAATAACAAGCTGTAAAACGGCGAAGGTAGCTGTGAACAAAATCATAATTGCGCGCGGGTGAATGGCGTTGCCCTTCCAGCGCCTGTTGAGCTGTGGATGTACTGCAGATGGAGACGAATTATGAAAACAATAACAGAAAAATAGTGCGGACAGTCATAGATAAACGTGTGTGTGCTGTAAATATGAATGAGGGGCTTTTGGCGTGTTTCTGATAACAGTAATCCGTAAAAACACAGTGTTTCCTGCTGTGTGATAAAAGAAAACAATTAAAGGGAAGGAAAAGCTATGAAAGAAGTGCTGAATAATAAATCAGAAAACCAATAATTCTACACATGGACTATTATACTTTTACCGCATAACTCTTTATGAAGCTCTCATAAAGCTTTCCGTTGTTTACTATGGTAAATGTTAAGGAGTACTTTTCTTAATGAATTATACAGTAAAGCGTTCAGAACCTCCCCTCTCAAAGATAATTTATTAAAATTACACAGTTTCATCTCTGAAATCTGTTTGGATGAGCCATTTGTAGCTTTAATTGGATTTTAAACTATAACATTTCCCAGTTTTGTGAAGTGATTATATTGTATCTTTTAGTAGTATTTATATATTATTATAATTTTAATTCATATTTTTATTTAGCTTTTATTTTTTATTTCCAGGTTTTATTTTGTTTTAATAATTATGTGCTTTTGTAATTTTTATCACTTTTTTGTATATTTCTATATAGCTTTAATTTCAATTATTGTACTAATTGTTTTAGTAATTTTAGTACTTCAACTTAAAATTATATTTCAGTTCATTTTCATTTAAGTTTGTCATCTTTATATAATTAATTTAATTAATCTATATTTCAATATTATGAAAGCTTGTTTCCTCCACTTAATAAAAAAATGTAAAAGATAATATTTTTTAAAATACTTTTTTTCTCACGCAATTCAGATTTTTTCTCGCAATTCGGACTATTTCTCACAATCCAAATTTTTTCTTGCTATTCTGACTTTTTTCTCGCAATTCTGACTTTTTTCTCACAAATCTGACTTTTTTCTCGCAAATCTTACTTTTTCTCACAATTCCAACTTTTTTCTCGCAATTCAGACTTTTTTCTCGCAATTCTGACTTTTTTCTCACAATTCCAACTTTTTTCTCGCAATTCTGACTTTTTTCTCGCAATTCCAACTTTTTTCTTGCTATTCTGACTTTTTTATCGCAATTCTGACCTTTTAATTTGGACTTTTTGTCACAATTGCGAGTTTATATCTCAGATGTAAACTTTAGATGTAAACTTGCAATTGCATGAAAAAAGTCATAACTGTGAGATAAAATGTCCTTTTTTATTTTTTATTTCATGGTGGAAATAAGCTTCCATACAATATATTATTATTCTCATATTATTATTATTATATGACATTATATGATATAAATATATTATATAAAGCTTTCCATTGTTTACGATGGTAAATGTTTATAAGGAGTACTTTTCTTAATGAATTATACAGTATAAGCATTCAGAACCATTTATTTAAATTAGACAGTTTCAGCTCTAAAATCTGATTGGATGAGCCATTTGTGGCTGCGCATTAATTTAATTCTAAATTATACGCCACGTTATAAGGTTGCTTGGCAATCATAAACAAACTATGTGAAACTATTTATTTCAATAGCTTTTTGAATATTTCTTTGTGCATTAGTGTGTCTGCAACACTTCTACAGTGGTAAAATGACTGCGATGAAAATAAACCTGTGACTTTTTTTCAGAATACAGCTCTGAAAGGGAAAAAGAGCATAACTTTGCGATAACTTTGGTTGTAAATTCATGCAGGTCACAGCAGACGTTCATCAGACTCTCTCCCTCGACCACATGCTGATTTACCTGATCTGCCAATCTCTCCAACCTATTTATCAATACTTAACCCAGAAGACAAGCCGTCATTTCACAGGTCAATTCACTCTAATTATGGCGTGGCGATTTAATCTGCTTTTAAACAGCCAGACGGACACTTTAGAAAAATTTCATTAACCTCCCAATTTTCAATCTCTTCTCTTTATTAGAGGGGGCATCCTGCTTTCCTCTAGCACGCTGATGAACAAAAGTGATTTAGATCAGACAGACAGAGGGAAAACAAGAGAGACAGACCCGCTTCGTATTCAAACCCATGTGAGTTGCCGATCTAGACAGCATTTAGAGGCATCAGATGCCAACGCTTTACCAGCAGAATAATGAAGAGGCCTGAAAAACGTTTCAATCACAGAGAATGCAATTACACAGCGCATTGCAACAAGTGCAGTGCACAAATGAATGCACAAATGCCAAGCAACGTTTAGAGAAATGTTGATTTGGTCCTATTATGCTTTTTCACGTTCATCTTTCTTTAGTATTGTTGCTGTTTGAGAATGAAAAAGTTCTGCAAAGTTACAAAGTTATTCTCTATATCAGTGTCAGTGTTTCTGAACTCCCTGAAACAAGTTTTCTTCTTGGGAACGAACACGTCACAATATTCCTCATTTAAATAATTAATTCGCAGAATAAAGGGGCGGGGCCTGGTTGAGTTAGTTAGTAGTGTGTTAAACTGGCGATAGTAAGGGGCGGGACATTTCCCAAACACACTCGAAGTGCTTGACCAATCACAACACACTGATCCAGCCGACCAATCAGAGCACAGTGTGCTTTTCAGAAGGAGGGGCTTCATAGAGACAGGAACTAAACAGGGGTGCGTTTCCCGAAAGCATCGTTAGTCAACTATGGTCGCAAGTTCCGTCGTTATCAGCATAGTTCAACAATTTGGTGTTTCCCGAAACCATCGTTCCAACGAACGTTCGCAAACAGCATCGCAAACTTGTGTGGTTGGAACGACAGCTCTCAAGCTGTCGTTAGGAGCATAGTTTCTAGTTTACATGAGATGTAGACTGAATAAATCCTTATCTTTAGCCAAATAAGCAAGCTGACATTCAGTACAACCTGTGTTATTTATTTAGAATACATACAAATGAAATTTACGTCTTTTAGTTTGTCAAGAGATTTGAAGCACCGTTTTTGAAGACTGCGCATGTGCGAACGTGCTCTACTATGTAAGAACGAGCCAAATATTGAGTCTGGTAATAAAGCAAAATAACTGAGAAAAATTTGAAATAGTCTTCAGATGCCATGTCTGTAACTTATATGACAAAATCTAGCGTTAATTCGATCTCAAACAGATTAATTAAAATAAGTTATTAGTCCACCACGTGCGAGACGTCATAAACCAACGTGGTTGAACGATACTTTGCAACATATGGTTTCGGGAAACAGTCGTGACTAGCTAGTTGATTTCTCCAACGATGCATCATACTATGGTAGTTAAGCAGCGAGCTATATAGTTGTACGGGAAACGCACCCCAGAGCGTTACTGACAGACTGGGAAGAGAGGAGCTGCAACAATGGAGAATATGAGGAAAATAATGTGTTTTTTGAACATTCAGGCATGAAAACCTGTTCTAGTAGAGCCTAAAAACAAATCAAGACTTCGTAAATGGGCATATAATAGGTCTTCCAAAAAATATCAGTACAATTTTCAAAAATTTTACCCAATATTTATGTGTACTGTGTTTCATTTTCTACAGTTTTTTGCTGGTTCTACTTTTTTTAGAGTCTGCTTTGGGTGTAATGCACCCAAATCAACAACATTTTGTAATTTTAAGCTATTTGCTCGAGATTTGTTCTTGGTTGGCACATCAATCCTGATGTCAAAAGTAATGCGACGAGACAGGACATCCATATACAGAACTGTAACGTTCAAGTTCAGAAAAAAGAGTGATTTTGCATTTGCACAGCCTGAAGGCAAACAACTCTGCGGTTGTCAGACTTTTAATTCAATTTCCAGTGGAAGTCTTATCAGACATTCATAAACCTGATTACCTGCATGACCCTTGGAGCCTGACAGCAAAAATCTCAAATCTGACTGCTTAAAAAAATGAGAGTTTAATTTTAAACAATTTAGCAAATATCAGTTAATATAAAGTACTACATTTTTAAATGTGGTTTTCAATGTTTTTCAGGGCAAGGACCCCTTAGAGCTACACATTAAAGGGTTAGTTTACCCCAAAATAAAAATTCTGTCAGTAATTACTCACACCCATGTTGTTCCAAACCCGTAACCTTCGTTCATCTTATAGTAACACAAATGAAAATATTTTTGATGAAATCTGAGAACTATCTGTCCCTCCATTGACAGCAACATCAGTGCAACTTTCAAGGCCCAGAAAGGTAGTAAAGACATCGTTAAAATAGTCCATGTGACTCCAGTGGCTCAACCTTAATGTTATGAAGCGAAGAGAATACTTTTTGTGTGCAACCCCCCCCCCCCCCCCCTAAAATAACAACTTTATTTAACAATCTCTTCTCTTCCACGTCATTCTCTTACGCTGTTGACGTATTGTAACAGCGCAGCGCTTCTGGGTTGTACGTCATCACACACATGACCGGCGTCGGCCAATAGTGAGCCTACGTTCTGAAGTACAACCCAGAAGCGCTGCGCTGTTACACTACGTGAACTCACTCAGAGAAACACACAGAAGAAAATGAAGAGTTGAATAAAGTCGTTATTTGGGGGGGGGGGGGGGGGGGGGTTGCGCACAAAAAGTATTCTCTTCGCTTCATAACATTAAGGTTGAGCCACTGGAGTCACATGGACTATTTTAACGATGTCTTTACTAACTTTTCTGGGCCTTGAAAGTTGCACTGATGTTGCTGTCAATGTAGGAAACAGAAAGCTCTCAGATTTCATCAAAAATATCTTCATTTGTGTTCTGAAGATGAACGAAGGTGTTACGGGTTTGGAACGACATGAGGGTGAGTAATTACTGATAGAATTTACATTTTTGGCTGAACTAACCCTTTAAGCATATAGCCTTCGATATTAATAGACACCAACCATATTATGATAGTTATATTATGTTAAGACAGTAGATTATAATTAAGCACATTATCTATCTATCTATCTATCTATCTATCTATCTATCTATCTATCTATCTATCTATCTATCTATCTATCTATCTATCTATCTATCTATCTATCTATCTATCTATCTATCTCTCTCTTTCTCTCTGTTTTAGGTCCTTCTGTTGTTTAAGTGTGTTGGGTTGGACAGTGAATATTTTGGTGTGATAGGCTCCGCTCCCTGAGCAGATGTTCACACACACACCCCCCCCGACCTCTCACACCTGTTTCAATTAGAGCATGTCACCTCGAACCTGCGCCCGCCGAGCAGAGACTGACACAAACACACGGGTCACACACACACACACACACACACACACACACACACACACACACACACACACACACACACACACACACACACACACACACTCCTCAGTGATTTAGTTTAGAAGCCCTGAGACATATGCTGATGACTCGTGATGTCAATCAAAATCACAGGAGAGATTTACACTCACAAAACACTGATGAATTGAGTTCTATGACACAAGGTTACACTATATAGAAAACTATGTTTTCATTCATTAAAATCATTTAAAATTTCTTCAGATATATCTATCTATCTATCTATCTATCTATCTATCTATCTATCTATCTATCTATCTATCTATCTATCTATCTATCTATCTATCTATCTATCTGTCTGTCTGTCTGTCTGTCTGTCTGTCTGTCTGTCTGTCTGTCTGTCTGTCTATCTATCTATCTGTCTGTCTGTCTGTCTGTCTGTCTGTCTATCTATCTATCTATCTATCTATCTGTCTGTCTGTCTGTCTGTCTGTCTGTCTGTCTGTCTGTCTACCCTCTATTATAAGGTCCAAATCCTGTGTATAATGTGTATCCTCCATCAACCTTCAACACGATTCATTGCAGCTTGTGTGTGTCAGGGTGAGCTGTTTGTGTCTCACACTCAGTTTTACAGTGTAAAGTCATTATTCTCTGTCGTCTCTGAGTGTCTCTGCTAAGAGCTTCTGCTTGTTTTCTGTTATCTGTGCCGCTTCACCAGAAACATTCGCACATCTGTCGGCTTCATCCTGGAACCAATCACGAGTTTGCATGCTTTAATTGAACAGGAAGTGTCTAACACATAGTTAGACGTGTATTCGTTTCAGTGTTGAACTCAAGAGAGAACAAAGCCTGTCCTTGTAATTCAAGATGTATTACCATATGGTGATTTGTACCTGCTAAATAATATAAAAATGTTTTTGCTCCTCTGTATTTCATATGCATTTTTTGCATGCTTTTCAAAGGATATATACAGTGAGGAAAATAAGTATTTGAACACCCTGCTATTTTGCAAGTTCTCCCACTTTTTTAACTATTTATTTGTATGATACAGCTGCAAATAAGTATTTGAACACCTGTCTATCAGCTAGAATTCTGACCCTCAAAGACCTGTTAGTCTGCCTTTAAAATGTCCACCTCCACTCCATTTATTATCCTAAATTAGATGCACCTGTTTGAGGTCGTTAGCTGCATAAAGACACCTGTCCACCCCATACAATCAGTAAGAATCCAACTACTAACATGGCCAAGACCAAAGAGCTGTCCAAAGACACTAGAGACAAAATTGTTCACCTCCACAAGGCTGGAAAGGGCTACGGGGAAATTGCCAAGCAGCTTGGTGAAAAAAGGTCCACTGTTGGAGCAATCATTAGAAAATGGAAGAAGCTAAACATGACTGTCAATCTCCCTCGGACTGGGGCTCCATGCAAGATCTCACCTCGTGGGGTCTCAATGATCCTAAGAAAGGTGAGAAATCAGCCCAGAACTACATGGGAGGAGCTGGTCAATGACCTGAAAAGAGCTGGGACCACCGTTTCCAAGGTTACTGTTGGTAACTAAGACGTCATGGTTTGAAATCATGCATGGTACGGAAGGTTCCCCTGCTTAAACCAGCACATGTCAAGGCCCGTCTTAAGTTTGCCAATGACCATTTGGATGATCCAGAGGAGTCATGGGAGAAAGTCATGTGGTCAGATGAGACCAAAATAGAACTTTTTGGTCATAATTCCACTAAACGTGTTTGGAGGACGAAGAATGATGAGTACCATCCCAAGAACACCATCCCTACTGTGAAGCATGGGGGTGGTAGCATCATGCTTTGTGGGTGTTTTTCTGCACATGGGACAGGGCGACTACACTGTATTAAGGAGAGGATTACCGAGGCCATGTATTGCGAGATTTTGGGGAACAACCTCCTTCCCTCAGTTAGAGCATTGAAGATGGGTCGAGGCTGGGTCTTCCAACATGACAATGACCCGAAGCACACAGCCAGGATAACCAAGGAGTGGCTCTGTAAGAAGCATATCAAGGTTCTGGCGTGGCCTAGCCAGTCTCCAGACCTAAACCCAATAGAGAATCTTTGGAGGGAGCTCAAACTCCGTGTTTCTCAGCGACAGCCCAGAAACCTGACTGATCTAGAGAAGATCTGTGTGGAGGAGTGGGCCAAAATCCCTCCTGCAGTGTGTGCAAACCTGGTGAAAAACTACAGGAAACGTTTGACCTCTGTAATTGCAAACAAAGGCTACTGTACCAAATATTAACATTGATTTTCTCAGGTGTTCAAATACTTATTTGCAGCTGTATCATACAAATAAATAGTAAAAAAAATTATACATTGTGATTTTTTTTTCTAGATTATGTCTCTCACAGTGGACATGCACCTACGATGACAATTTCAGACCCCTCCATGATTTCTAAGTGGGAGAACTTGCAAAATAGCAGGGTGTTCAAATACTTATTTTCCTCACTGTATATAAGGATCAAGGACGCCGCGTGTGAGAAGTTTTTCAGGGTCCAACCTGTCACATATTCACAGAATCACATCTGAAAATGTTGCTATAGTAACCATTCATTTGGACGTGCTAAAACAGGGGGTGACATGCAAATATCGCTCTCTGCCTCCCTCGCTTTCTCCTTTATGATTCCTCCTCTACTCCTCTTTTTCCTCATTCTGTCTGCTTCTCCTGATCTCTCTCTCTCTCTGTGGTTGTATAAGGTATAAACCCTGGTGTTGTTTGACAGCTGTGTGTGATGTAGAGGTCTCTGGCCTCATTTTTCTCAGTGCACGCATTCATTATGCATGATATCATTCACCGGTTTTCAAATATAGATGGTTTTTATACGCCGCTGGATCCGCATTGAGATTTTATAGGAACGTGGATTCAAAGCAATGAAGGCATAAAATGAAAATCAGTCACTGTTAAAGCACAAATGTTGGGAATATACCATAATTTCTATCAGCTGTTTTTTAACTGATATAAATAGTCCTGCAATGGCAGCAAAAGTAAGATAATGTGCTCAAACACAACCCTGATCCGCCCTTCAGTATGGATTCATGACGGGATGTACGGTACGGGATGAATATTCCATGCAGGTCGGCTGTTTCAGTAGGCATAATTTTTTTTCTCTCGCAATTCTGATATTCTTTCTCGCAATTCTGACTTTTTTCAAGCAAATTCTGATATTTTTTCTCACTTTTTTACGTGCAATCCCAACAATTTTGACTTTTTTCTTGCTGTTCAACTTTTTTTCTGCAATTCTGACTTTTTCCCCGCAACTCTGACTTTTTTCTCGCAATTCTGACTTTTTCTCGCAACTCTGACTTTTTCTCGCAACTCTGACTTTTTCCCCACAACTCTGACTTTTTCCCCGCAACTCTGACTTTTTTCTCGCAACTCTGACTTTTTTCTCGCAATTCTGACTTTTTCTCGCAACTCTGACTTTTTTCTCGCAACTCTGACTTTTTCCCCACAACTCTGACTTTTTTTCCACAACTCTGACTTTTTTTCTCGCAATTCTGAAAAAAATTCTCACAATTCTGACTTTTTTCTCGCAATTCTGAAAAAAATCTCGCAATTCTGACTTTTTCCCCGCCGTTCAGACTTTTTCCCCGCAATTCAAACCTTTTTCCCCGCAATTCTGACTTTTTTCTCTTGCAATTCTGACTTTTTTTTCTTGCAATTCTGACTTTTTTTTCTTGCAATCCCGACTATTTTTCTGCAATCCCGACTATTTTTCTGCAATCTGGTCTTTTTTCTGGCAATTCCGACTTTTTCCCCTGCAATTTTGATTTTTTTCTCACATGTCCGACTTTTTTTTATCGCAACTGAGACTTTTTTTTATAGCATTTCTGACTTTGTTGCGATTCTGACGTTTTTCATCTACTGTATGTCCTACTGTACAAATATCATGCATGAGAATGACAGAAGTTGAACTGACTGAAATAGCCCTGCAATGGCAGCAGAAAAGCAAGATAATGTGCTCAAACACAACCCTGATCCGCCCTTCAGTACGGATTCATGACGGGATGAATATTCCACGCAGGTCGGCTGGTGAGGCAGGCGGAAAATCACCTGTTCAGTCGCCATCATTCTGGATTTATGAGTGTTGTCCCGATAGCGCCTCTGTCTTGTCAAGTCTCACAGGAGCCAGTCATCCGTGACACGTAAAACAGACCGGACAGAAGCGGCCGGGCCTGAGAGAGAGAGAGATGCAGGAGACAGATGCACAAATGAGGCCTTTCAATCAGATTCTTTGCATTATTTAAACAGCCAGTAAATATTAATTGGCAGTTAGGCCCAAAGACCAGAAACATATGCAAACCTCAATGCCAGGCCAACATATTGCACACAAAGCTATGAAATAGTTTGCAGTATAATTGCATAATCTGCATATCTGTGTTGCATTATGAATTGATTTCAGACAAATTTTACAACAATGCAACCACATAAAGCACAATATATATACAGTTAAATGAATAACATTCACTGAATTAAATATGCAACATGATGAGGTACATGATGAGGTAATGTGAAAACAATGTTTAAAACATTTATCATTACATAATGCATAGGGATTGTGACGATGCAGGGTTGAATCAACGGAGGAAGCAGGATCCAAAAGCAACGGATTTATTAAATAAACTAGAAACAAGACAGACTTAGATAAGGGAACAAGACACGGGAACAGAACAACCAAACTAAAACAACATCACAAATGACAAGAACCCACAAACACTGAACCAAGACACAGGGTATAAATACAGTGACTAACCAGCTAAACAAGATAACAAGGGGGGCGTGACTAAGAGAAAACACCTGGGGATACTAATAAGCTAGAAAAACTACAAAGGACTACAAAACATGACACAGAACAGGAAATAACTAAAGTCCACACAAGACGAGGGAAACACAAGACAGGAATCATTACATAGCCCCCCACTTAAGGAGTGGATTCCAGACACTCCTCAAAAAACAATAGTCCAGGAGGGTGGTGGATCGGAGGCGGAACTGGTGGCGGGATGGAGGGCCAGGCCCATGGAACGGAAGAGGGCCTGCAGACAGCGACAGGACGAGAGACCAGGGTGGAGCAGGCTGTGCAGGCGACCAGGGCGGAGCAGGCTGTGCAGGCGACCAGGGCGGAGCAGGCTGTGCAGGCAACCAGGGCGGAGCAGGCTGTGCAGGCGACCAGGGCGGAGCAGGCTGTGCAGGCAACCAGGGCGGAGCAGGCTGTGCAGGCAACCAGGGCGGAGCAGGCTGTGCAGGCGACCCGGGCGGAGACGACCCTTCTGGCGGCCACGGCGGAGACGACCCTTCAGGCGGCCAGGGCGGAGACGACCCTTCAGGCGGCCACGGCGGAGACGACCCTTCAGGCGGCCACGGCGGAGACGACCCTTCAGGCGGCCACGGCGGAGACGACCCTTCAGGCGGCCACGGCGGAGACGACCCTTCAGGCGGCCACGGCGGAGACGACCCTTCAGGCGGCCACGGCGGAGACGACCCTTCTGGCGGCCACGGCGGAGACGACCCTTCTGGCGGCCACGGCGGAGACGACCCTTCTGGCGGCCACGGCGGAGACGACCCTTCTGGCGGCCACGGCGGAGACGACCCTTCTGGCGGCCACGGCGGAGACGACCCTTCTGGCGGCCACGGCGGAGACGACCCTTCTGGCGGCCACGGCGGAGACGACCCTTCTGGCGGCCACGGCGGAGACGACCCTTCTGGCGGCCACGGCGGAGACGACCCTTCAGGCGGCCAGGGCGGAGACGACCCTTCAGGCGGCCACGGCGGAGACGACCCTTCAGGCGGCCACGGCGGAGACGACCCTTCAGGCGGCCAGGGCGGAGACGACCCTTCAGGCGGCCAGGGCGGAGACGACCCTTCAGGCGGCCAGGGCGGAGACGACCCTTCAGGCGGCCAGGGCGGAGACGACCCTTCAGGCGGCCAGGGTGGAGACGACCCTTCAGGCGGCCAGGGCGGAGACGACCCTTCAGGCGGCCCTGGCGGAGACGACCCTTCACGCGGCCCTGGCGGATCGGGCTCGTCCGGAGGTGTATTGCCCCCCCCCAAAATTTTCTTGGGGAGGCTCCCCGGTAAAGAGTCCTGGACCAGCGATGAAGAGGGCTTTGAGCTGGGCAGGACCAGCGGCGAAGAGGGCTCTGAGCTGGGCAGGACCAGCGGCGAAGAGGGCTCTGAGCTGGGCAGGACCAGCGGCGAAGAGGGCTCTGAGCTGGGCAGGACCAGCGGCGAAGAGGGCTTTGAGCTGGGCAGGACCAGCGGCGAAGAGGGCTCTGAGCTGGGCAGGACCAGCGGCGAAGAGGGTTCTGAGCTGGGCAGGACCAGCGGCGAAGGAGACTCTGAGCTGGGCAGGACCAGCGGCGAAGGAGACTCTGAGCTGGGCAGGACCAGCGGCGAAGGAGACTCTGGACTGGACAGGACCAGTGGCGAAGGAGACTCTGGGCTGGCGTGAAGTGCAGGCTCGGCTGGACTGGCGTGAAGCTCTGGATCGGCAGAAGTGACGTGAACAGTCTCTGGATCAGCAGAAGCGACGTGAACAGTCTCTGGATCAGCAGAAGCGACGTGAACAGTCTCTGGATCAGCAGAAGCGACGTGAACAGTCTCTGGATCAGCAGAAGCGACGTGAACAGTCTCTGGATCAGCAGAAGCGACGTGAACAGTCTCTGGAATGAGAGCTAATGTGGGAGTACCATGTTTCTCTTCCGTGATCCCCACAGCATATCCCGAATCACTCAGCTGCAGGGCCAAGTTAATATAAAGGTCTAAAGTGCCGTGGGGAGAGTGCAGTGGCATGGTTGACCCAAGTGGCTCTGATAGTCCCCCTCTAAAAAAGATCATGAGGCACATAGGGTCAATAGGGGTAACATTTGCCAGATTGATAAACTCCTGTACATATTCCTCAATGATCCGGTCTCCCTGACGGAGACACATAATCCGTGCTACAGGATTCCTGGAGATCATTGTTGCTGGATCCTCGTTGTTTGGTGGGTTCTTCTGTGACGTTGCTGAGGAAGACAGGTGAAGACGAGGATCTAAACGCAGGGTATTTTAATAAAGTAATAAGAAACATGGAACACAAAACTCAAAGGAACAAAACCAGGGAATCACAGAGGCAACCATTACAAGTACAACAACTGACAAAGTAACAAGTGAAATACAAGGGCTATAAATACACAGGGACCAACAAGCTAAACAAGATAACAAGGGGGTGTGGCTAATTAGAAACACCTGGGAAGACTAATAAACTAGAAAACTACAAAGGACTACAAAACATGGCACAGAACAGGAAATAACAAGTCCACACAAGACAAGGGGAACACAAGACAGGAATCATGACAGGGATGCACCGATATGAAAATTTTGGCCGATACTAATAACCAATAAATCGTTCTATTTGAGAGCCGATAACCATTATATTGGTCAGTAAATCTAATTCCAAATTTTTCTGTAATTTTTGAGAGCCTGATTACAAAAACAAAAGTCTCACTATTAAATCCATATCCTAAGCACACAATTATGATGTTCTCATTATATTTTTATGTCGCCAATAACAGACTTGTGATGCACATGTTGCACTGAATTTTTTTTTAAGTGATTCCAGTCATATTTCAAGCAATTCAAAAGCATCATGTTGAACAGTGCGCATCTGAAGCGTCTCCGCTGAAGGAAATAATCCATTATTTATCAGCTTTAATTTCTTATTGAGCCGATATCGATAACATTAAAAATGAACATATATCGGTCGATACCGATATGGTGGCCGATATATATCGTGCATCCCTAATGCATTCTGTTTCATATATTATAAAAATGTCATTCAGTTTGCCGTATGCAGAAAGTCGTTTGCTAGTTTTCCAATAAGAGTGAGATTAAGGGAAACTGCTGTAATCTCTGACTGTGTGAATAATTAAAGCTGTCTACTTTCTTGCTTATCTTGTAGGGAAACAGATAAAAAAAACCTGCAGCAACGTTTGCATAAGCCAAACAGCACTGGACAGAATGACTGTTATAGATTTGTGCAAGTGATTTGAGGTAGTGGATTAAAACTGTCGGCTAAGAAATAAATGCTGCATTTCAAGAGAGGTTTAATTTCCTGCTTATCCAATACACATATTAATACATGTTTCTGGACTCATTGTGAACCATTCTTCAGTTATTTCATTGTGGCATGCAATACTTTTCATAATAACCAAACAAATCCTGGCAGATAAGGTGTGTGTGTGCGACTGTGCGTGTGTGTGTCGTAGTGTTGTAGTTTGTTCTCCTCGCCTGATGGTGTCGCTGCTGAGTTTCGTCTCCTCGTCTCGCGCCGGTTAATCACGCGAAGAACAGAAATCAAGTTTTGTTCACAAGCGTGTTGTGTTTACACGCTGTTATACAAAACATATACATTTTTAAGGATTATAACCGAGAGAAATCATCATGGATGTAGGAGAGCTGCTGAATTATCAGGTACTGACATGTTTAATGTCTCACCGTGATCTTTATTCGGATGAGTTTGTCACTGGTTGAACTGTTCTGCTACTGGTGTCAATTTTATCTTAAACTTTAATATTTAAAGCAGCAATAAACTGTTTTTAGACTATTACAAATGATTTATAGGTGTTTTAAGGTTGTTTAAGAAGTTAAAAGCTTTATTAACCCGTTACCCAACTAGTACATACGCATGCGGGTTATTGAGTGTTTGTTGTTATTATACGTTTATAAAAGCATTAATTTGTCTTTTCCTCCCTGATATAAAAGTACTGTGGTGGTGTTGTCAATATAAGCTGGGTATTTGATTTACCATGGTACTGAATAATTACCATATCCATGTGTCTTGAAATAATACCATGGCACCATGCCCAAGAACTATGGTAACACTGTCATTTTGTAAATTTGCAATTAAATAACATTTTCTGGATGATTATTATTGGATTAAAGATTAGGTGTCTATTAGTGCTGGGCAGCGATTAATCACATTCAAAATAAAAGTTTGTTCACTTAATATATGTGTGTGTACTATGTATAATTATTTTGTATATATAAATACACACATATGCATGTATATATTTAAATAAATATTTGCATGTGTATATTTTGCATTATTTATACATAATTTATATTAATATAAACAACACATTTTTCTTAAATATATACATGCATGCGTGTGTATTTATATATACAAAATAATTATACACAGTACAAACACATATATTATGTAAACAAACTTTTATTTTGGATGCGATTAATCGTTGCCCAGCACCAATATATATAAATGTATGTGTGTGTGTGTGTGTGTGTGTGTGTGTGTACAGGTTTAAATAGGGGTAGGGTTAGTGTGTGTGTGTGTGTGTGTGTGTGTGTGTGTGTGTACAGGTTTAAATAGGGGTAGGGTTAGTGTGTGCGTGTGCGTGTGTGTGTGTGTGATGGGTAGGTTTAGGAGTCGGGTTAGTGTGTGTGTGATGGGTAGGTTTAGGAGTCGGGTTAGTGTGTGTGTGTGTGTGATGGGTAGGTTTAGGAGTCCGTTAGTGTGTGTGTGTGTGTGTGTGTGTCTGTCTGTGTGATGGGTAGGTTTAGGAGTTGGGTTAGTGTGTGTCTGTGTGTGTGTGTGATGGGTAGGTTTAGGAGTTGGAGTAGTGTGTGTGTGTGTGTGTGTGTGTGTGTGTGTGTGTGTGTGTGTGTGTGTGATGGGTAGGTTTAGGAGTTGGAGTAGTGTGTGTGTGTAATGGGTAGGTTTAGGAGTTGGGTTAGTGTGTGTGTGTGTGTTTGTGTGTGTGTGTGTGTGTGTGTGTATGATGGGTAGGTTTAGGGGTCAGGTTAGTGTGTGTGTGTGTGATGGGTAGGTTTAGGAGTTGGAGTAGTGTGTGTGTGTGTGTGTAATGGGTAGGTTTAGGAGTTGGGTTAGTGTGTGTGTGTGTGTGTGTGTGTATGATGGGTAGGTTTAGGGGTCAGGTTAGTGTGTGTGTGTGTGTGTGATGGGTAGGTTTAGGAGTCGGGTTAGTGTGTGTGTGTGATAGGTAGGGTTAGTGTGTGTGATGGGTAGGGTGAGTGTGTGTGTGTGATGGGTAGGGTTAGGGGTCGGGTTAGTGTGTGTGTGTGATAGGTAGGGTTAGTGTGTGTGATGGGTAGGGTTAGTGTGTGTGTGTGATGGGTAGGGTTAGGGGTCGGGTTAGTGTGTGTGTGTGATGGGTAGGTTTAGGGGTCGGGTTAGTGTGTGTGTGTGTGATGGGTAGGGTTAGGGGTCGGGTTAGTGTGTGTGTGTGATGGGTAGGTTTAGGGGTCGGGTTAGTGTGTGTGTGTGTGATGGGTAGGGTTAGTGTGTGTGATGTAGGGTTAGTGTGTGTGATGGGTAGGTTTAGGGGTTTGGTTAGTGTGTGTGTGTGTGTGTGTGATGGGTAGGGTTAGTGTGTGTGATGTAGGGTTAGTGTGTGTGATGGGTAGGTTTAGGGGTTTGGTTAGTGTGTGTGTGTGTGTGCTGGGTAGGCTTAGGGGTTTGGTTAGTGTAAGGGGAGAGAGTATACAGTTTGTACAGTATAAAAACCATTATGCCTATGGAGAGTCCCCACAAAGATAGCGAACCAGGCTGTGTGTGTGTGTGTGTGTGTGTGTACCAGTCACAAGTTCGGAAAAAACAATACTATTTTTAATGTTTTTGAAAGAAGTCAAAATCTGTATGCAATGCAATACCCCGACATTTACATAAAAATAGGTGGATGGAAACATAGTTACTGTTTAGAATGGTCAAATGGACCGTCTGGATCCGTCTCAGCTTCACTCTCTCGTGAAATCCTCTTTCAGCCGGACCGCGGAGCAAAGAGACCCCGAGAGGAGGACAGCCACGAGGAGTCGAGAGGCAAGAAGAGCTCGGGCCGGGACGCCGGACGGGTCCTGGTGAGGTCAGAGCTGGACAGTGAGGAGCAGACGGGAGACGGGGACAAGATCCTGGAGAGGCTGATGGATCAGGACGGAGAGGATCCAGAGGTGAGGAGGACACAGCATATTCATGTGGGTTTATTTTACATGCAACACGGGGGTTAAAGGATGCCTTCAGGTCATGTCGGAAAGACCGTAATAATGAATTGAATGCACATGATTGACATCACAAAGTCGTGAGTATAAGTGGGAAACTCTGAACTTTCTTTAAGCCGGTTTTCGAGTTGAGGCGGATGCAATGAACGCAGCATCTGTTTTGATGGTGCATTTTTTAAATGAATGAAGTTATTATTTACAATAAAACTATCTAAGTTGCAGTACATATAGATAGTATAGTAAAATTATGATATAATATAATGATTTAATTCACAACACTTTCATTAACGTAATAAAAACAAACAAAAAAGCGCCCATTCTTTATACATCAGTATAGAAATGTTAAAAATCTTGCTAATTGTTTTGTGAAAAGGTACATCACCTGACCAGAGTGACTAACGCACCAAACATCATAATTAATATGACGTATTAATAATCCCAGGTGCACTTGAATCCACCAAGAGCCCTCAGATTGGTTTATTATAAGCACAATAATGCTCACAGTAATGTGTGTTCAGCGAATAACGCTTTCAAGATAGGATGTTTTGTGACAATATATTTTTTAATATGTAATACATAATTTAATAATATATAGTAACTGTTATTAAAATCAAGCCAGTTTGATTTCATTGCACATTGTTTCACAGCAGATTCAATAAAAATATTGCAGTAATTTGTCTTAAATAATGTAAGGTCCTGGTTTAGCAGTTCAATTAAAAGAAAATATATTTGTAATGAAGAATTATATAAACATACACTGTTATACAAAATACAGTTTTTAACATTTTATTTCCCAAAACCAATGATTGTTTTGTGTAGTTATAAATAATTAAATTTAATGTTTTTTTTTTTTTTTGTCTGGTGCCAATAATAATAATAAAAATAATTTATTTAGTTAGGCCAAATGCTGATGATATAAATATTAACTGTTTAACCTGTTTTTAATCAATAATGTTTTGTTTTTTTCTTCATGTTTTTTTATTTGGATATTATATGGATGGGAACTGATGTTGTGATGTGATTGCCGATATTACAAATCTATACCGTTTTGCATATTTATTTTTAAATGGCATTCACACTAGAGCTCCAGTGTTGAGTTGTTCACGCTTCAAATTAAATTAGGCATCAAAACATAATAATGTACAGCAGAACAGATGAATAATATCTGTTTAAACTTTTAGAAATCTGGTGTAGAAAAAGAGTATTTTTAACTGGGAAAAAGTCTCATATGTAATTCAGAGGCGCACTGTAGATGAGAATCATGACCTTTGACCTTCTGACCTGCTGTGTGTCTGCAGGGGGAGCCCGTGGATGAGAGCACCGTGAAGAAAATGATCCTGACCTTTGAGAAGAGATCCTACAAAAACCAGGAGCTGAGGATCAAGTTTCCCGACAACCCAGAGAAGTGAGTTACGGAGAACTAAAATCTCACCGTTCACTTTAAATGTGAAATGAGATGCAAACGTTAATCCACAGTGGCTCACGGAGAGAAATGACATCAACCCATGTGCATGACATATGTGATGCTTTGCTGTCTTTATCATTTCATTGTATGTAACGGTTACATTTTTGCTATGTACTTATATATTTGATACCTTGGCATTAAGAAAAAAAGAGAGAACTGACATCACTTCCTGTTGTCGGCAGGTTCATGGAGGCGGAGCTTGATCTGAATGACATCATCCAGGAGATGCACGTGATCGCCACTATCCCGGAGCTGTATCATCTGCTGGTGGAGCTGAACGCGGTTCATTCTCTGCTCGGCCTCCTCAGCCACGACAACACTGATATCCTGACCGTCACATGACTTTAGAGTGACACGTCATAACCAGACGACAGATCATGCGATACGTGCTGTTGTGTGTGTGTGTGTGTGTGTGTGTGTGTGTGTGTGTGTGTGTGTGTGTGTGTGTGTGTGTGTCATTGAGACTCAGGGAAAATGCTCCGCTGGTTTGGATGCTAATATAGTTATCAGTATAGTTATGGTTGTTGGTGTGAACAGGCCTTTAATAGTAAGTTTGTTAAATTTGTTATTACGCACAATATTGGCATTTTTGTTCAACATTTATTCATTAGATTTACATTTTTTTAGCAGATGCTTTTATCCCAAAATTCATGTCTAATTATTTTTTAAATTTGACTCAACCTTTAAAAAAATGTGTGCATAAAAACAAGTAATAAAAACTCGGTGAGTGTTTTAGCGCAATTTTCTCACCTCATGGGATCACAACACTAAGAGATAGTAAATTTTTTCCCGTGTTTTTTTTTTTGTGCATTCCCGAGATTAGACCTTCCTTAACATAATGCCGAAAACCCGAAGTCTCTAGGTGGTCTGGTTGAGGAGTAGATAGAAGTGCAAGATTGGTGCGCACAGACAGAACAGAAATCATGAGTTAACAACCGCAATTTTGTCCGTTGGAAAATTGCGCTAAAAAAGGTGTTGGCTGCCTCTTTCCATAAGAGGAAACTTTGAAAGTTTGGGGTCAGTAATTTAATTTTTTTTGTTTTTTGATAGAAGTCAATTTTTTGCATCATTACTCCAGTCTTCAGTGTCACATGATCCTTCAGAAATCATTCTAATATGATGATTTGATGATCAAGAAACATTTCTGATTATTATCAGTGTTGAAAAGTTGAAAACAGTTGTGCTGCTTCATATTTCAGTGGAAACATTTGTTTTCATGATTTTTTGATGAATAGAAGTTACGTTCATTTATTTGAAATAAAAAGTGACAGAAAAGACATTTATAACACCACAAAAGATTCTATGTTTGATCCATATTTGCTAAATTAAAATATTAATTTGTATAATTTCTTAAAAAAAAAAAAAAAACTCTTCCTGACTCCAAAGTATTGTTTATATATGAAGAGTTCAGATGCAAAAGCCTCTAAGTGCCATCTGAAATTTTCTTCTAGAATGATCATTTTTATCAAGCTCGTATATTTAAGTTCAGCGATTTCACTTAAATGGCAATGCAAATTACCTATTAATTGTCATTTAAGTGAAATTACTGAACTTAAACGAGCTTCATAAAAATGAGCATTCTAGAAGAAAATTTCAGGTGGCACTTAGAGGCTTTTGCATCTGAATTCTTCATATATTATTGCACATAAAAAAACATGGTTATTGGCCATAACACACCGAAAAAAGATCAATATCTGCCAAACAAAATGTTGTGCATCCCTATTTAAAATATGCTTATTATGTTTTATCTTTAGCTGATGATCAGTGTTATAAATCCTTAACGTTGAATCACATATCAGCATCGCGGTGGTTGATCTCCTGCAGGAACTGACAGACATCGACACGCTTCACGAGAGCGAGGAGGGGGCCGAGGTGCTCATCGACGCACTGGTGAGAAAATATTTGTTTAATAATCAGAGAAAAACATCATCAGTGTCGTCATTAGAGGAGATCACAGGCGCTAGCGGCTCACGGTCTGTCAGCACAATGACATTATTATGAGAAAATGACATGAATTACGACATGCGAGAAATTTAGTCTGGTATTGGGCCTGACTTTTGCAAGAGAAAGAGAGAAGCGATGTAATATCCAGACTGTTGTTGTGTGTGTGCATCAGACGGATGGAGGAATCAGGAAGAGCGCGTGAACAATCAGAGGTTGATTGAGTCGTGTGGGTCTGATTGCTGCTGTCTAGTATTTGTGTTGTGCATTCAAGCAAATGCATTAACACGTCTGAAAGAGCAGCTCCGCGGACAGGCTACAAAATAGGGCTTGAAACGTAGTGTGTGTGTATATATGCTTTATTTAGCATAGATTAGTAGCGTAGTCAATAATTTTATCCCTTAAAACTCATCTTTGATCACCAAAATGACACATTTAAATGTTTTTTTCCTTAAAAAGAAGTTCTTCATGCCTTTAAATAGCTTGAATGTAACTCGACACCCTTGCCTCATTTAGTAAACGCGGTTCTATAAATATGCAAATGAGCCCCGCCTCCACTCACTCACTCAGCTCAGAGATCCACTGGTTGACGATCACACGTTGATCTGATTGATTACAAGGTAGTTTGTGACGTCAGAAACACCAGCGATTTCAAAGCGTGTTTTTGAGACTGTCTTTGGTTCACTGCAGTTTTAAGGAGAAAATACTCAGCAATGGTGTCGACTTATGAATTTACACATGGTTTGTCTTAAAGCATATTAAAAACACCACATAGACACATAAACAGTGGATTTTCACCACAGGGGGACTTTAAATTGATCAAAAGTGACAGTAAGGACATTTATAATGTTAGAAAAGATTTATATTTCAAATAATAAATGATCACAGGAATAAATTACCGTTTAACATATATTCACATATAATACAGCTATTTTAAAATGTAATTATTTCACAATATTACTGTATTTTTAATCAAATAAATACAGCCTTGATGAGCAGAAGAGAGGCTTAAACTTCTGCAATTTATCATCTACTTTCACATTTTTATGGCTTTTTAAATTTATTTATACATCACAAACTTTTGCAGCGTGTCTAAATTTAGTTTTAAACCATGATTTGTGTGATCATCTTCTAGCATTAGCCTAAATAAATGCTGACATATTTTAATGTTTGTTAAATGGCTTTTATTTGTTTGTTTAGTTGGAGGGTCAGGTCGTAGCTCTCATGGTGCAGAATATGGAGCGTTTGGACGAGACGGTGAAGGAGGAAGCAGATGGAGTTTATAACACTTTAGGTAAGACACAACAACCAACACACACACACACACACACACACACACACACACACACACACACACACACACACACACACACACACACACACACACTAGAGCTGGAGTCAGCCAATGCACAGGGTTTTATCTGTTCAAGGGGAAACAAAGTCATGTTTGCAAATTCCCAAACTATAAGAAGCAACAGATAATCTCTGGATTTGCCAGGTTAGACTTAAATATATATGTATACTGTATATATGTGTATGTGCATGTATAAATATATATATTACTGTGATTGTGCAGATCTAGTTAACTCACTACAAAGTATCTCAGCGAAACCTCTGAATATTTAAGTCTAACCTGGCAAATCCAGAGATTATCTGTTGCTTCTTATAGTTTGGGAATTTGCAAACATGACTTTGTTTCCCCTTGAACAGATAAAACCCTGTGCATTGGCTGACTCCAGCTCTAGTGTGTGTGTGTGTATGTATATGTATATAGTATGTCTGTGTACAAATACTACACACATAAATATATTATATGCAAACAAACATATAAATAAACATTTTATGTATTATAAGTATGCAATATAATTATATATGTATTGTAAGTGTTCCATCTGAGTCTAAAACATATAATAAATGTCCTTTAATGAGGGGGTAAAATGCTCAAGCACTCTTTTAAAGCTGTTTTGCCTGTTGGAAACACTGCGACTGGCTTGCGTTTACAGGTTTGGTTCTGGATAGATGCTGTTCAGCTGCAGAGAGAGAGATAAATGCTCTGACTGAACGGATTTAAACGGCACATTTCCTCCATTTCTTTCTCTTTCCCTGTCTTCCTCTCCCGTTCCAGTTCTTGTGTAATCTCTTTCCCTTCCTCATGAGATTTCTCTCTCTCTCTCTCTCTCTCTCTCTCTCTCTCTCTCTCTCTCTCTCTCTCTCTCTCTCTCTCTCTCTCTCTCTCTCTCTCTCTCTCTCTCTCTCTCTCTCTCTCTCTCTCTCTCTCTCTCTCTCTCTCTCTCTCTCTCTCTCTCTCTCTCCTCTCTCCTCTCCTCTCTCTCTCCTCTCTCTCTCTCTCTCTCTCTCTCTCTCTCTCTCTCTCTCTCTCTCTCTCCCCTCCCTCCCCCTCCCTCCCACTCATCCGCTGTGAGATTTTTCTCCCATCATGCCTCTGATTGAGTTATCAGGTGTCTTCAGAGTCTTTTATAATACAGATGAGTCTCCAACTCCCCTGTGATGTGTCATATAGAGCTGTTCGCTCTGCTCGCTCTTTCCTTCTTTGTGTCCCGCGCTCGACAATGAGGATTTTTTTTTTCCTGCTGGTCCAGGAGGTGGTTCAGATTTTTTGTGACATTTTCTCAGGCCCTGAGGTGAAAGGTGTGTGTGTGTAAATATATATATACATTTTTTTTTTTTTTTGCTTTTATAGCAATTTTAAATGAAGAGTCAGATGCAAAGAATATTTTTATTAAAGCAACATTTCTCCAAAAATTAAGCCTCTTCTCTTTTACAGCAGCGGTTAATGGTGACCATGTCCGTCAAGATCCAAAAAGGACAAGAAAAATACCATAAAACTAGAATCATACTTTCAGACAAAAACGTAATTTTTCAATGTAATTTAGTCAGAGAAAAACCATATGAAGCATTTCCAGAAACTTTAAATATTGTGATCATCAGTGTTTGAAATGCATGTTTAAATCAATGATACAAAAAATATATATGGAATAAATGATTATTTATTTTATACATGTAAGTGACAGCAGCCTAATGTTCTTGCTGTCTGTTTTTAATGTTAATCAAACCGCAAAATCACTCACTACTCTTGACTGAATAACGTGTTGAGTTAGACATGCGTTGGGATAGACATGCGACATGCTTTGAGTTAGAAATGCGTTGAGATAGACATGCGTTGAGATAGACATGCGTTGAGATAGACATGCGTTGAGATAGACATGCGTTGAGATAGACATGCGTTGAGATAGACATGCGTTGAGATAGACATGCGTTGAGATAGACATGCGTTGAGATAGACATGCGTTGAGATAGACATGCGTTGAGATAGACATGCGACATGCGTTGAGTGAGACATGCGTTGAGTGAGACATGCGTTGAGTGAGACATGCGTTGAGTGAGACATGCGTTGAGTGAGACATGCGTTGAGTGAGACATGCGTTGAGTTCGCCATGAGACATGCGTTGAGTGAGACATGCGTTGAGTGAGACATGCGTTGAGTGAGACATGCTTTGAGTGAGACATGCTTTGAGTGAGACATGCTTTGAGTGAGACATGCGTTGAGTGAGACATGCGTTGAGTGAGACATGCGTTGAGTGAGACATGCGTTGAGTGAGATATGCGTTGAGTGAGACATGAGACATGCGTTGAGTGAGACATGCGTTGGGATAGACATGCGACATGCGTTGAGTGAGACATGCTTTGAGTGAGACATGCTTTGAGTGAGACATGCGTTGAGTTAGACATGCGTTGAGTGAGACATGCGTTGAGTGAGACATGAGACATGCGTTGAGTGAGACATGCGTTGAGTGAGACATGCGTTGAGTGAGACATGCGTTGAGTGAGACATGAGACATGCGTTGAGTGAGACATGCGTTGAGTGAGACATGCGTTGAGTGAGACATGCGTTGAGTGAGACATGCGTTGAGTTCGCCATGAGACATGCGTTGAGTGAGACATGCGTTGAGTGAGACATGCGTTGAGTGAGACATGCTTTGAGTGAGACATGCTTTGAGTGAGACATGCTTTGAGTGAGACATGCGTTGAGTGAGACATGCGTTGAGTGAGACATGCGTTGAGTGAGACATGCGTTGAGTGAGATATGCGTTGAGTGAGACATGAGACATGCGTTGAGTGAGACATGCGTTGGGATAGACATGCGACATGCGTTGAGTGAGACATGCTTTGAGTGAGACATGCTTTGAGTGAGACATGCGTTGAGTTAGACATGCGTTGAGTGAGACATGCGTTGAGTGAGACATGAGACATGCGTTGAGTGAGACATGAGACATGCGTTGAGTGAGACATGCGTTGAGTGAGACATGCGTTGAGTGAGACATGCGTTGAGTGAGACATGAGACATGCGTTGAGTGAGACATGCGTTGAGTGAGACATGCGTTGAGTGAGACATGCGTTGAGTGAGACATGCGTTGAGTGAGACATGCGTTGAGTGAGACATGCGTTGAGTGAGACATGAGACATGCGTTGAGTGAGACATGAGACATGCGTTGAGTGAGACATGCGTTGAGAGACATGAGACATGCGTTGAGTGAGACATGCGTTGAGTGAGACATGCGTTGAGTGAGACATGCGTTGAGTGAGACATGCATTGAGTGAGACATGAGACATGCGTTGAGTGAGACATGCGTTGAGTGAGATATGCGTTGAGTGTGAGACATGAGACATGCGTTGAGTGAGACATGCGTTGAGTGAGACATGCGTTGAGTGAGATATGCGTTGAGTGAGACATGAGACATGCGTTGAGTGAGACATGCGTTGAGACATGCGTTGAGTGAGACATGCGTTGAGTGAGACATGCGTTGAGTGAGACATGCGTTGAGTGAGACATGAGACATGCGTTGAGTGAGACATGCGTTGAGAGACATGCGTTGAGTGAGATATGCGTTGAGTGAGACATGAGACATGCGTTGAGTTAGGGCTGGGCTGGGCGATATGGACCAAAAGTCATATCCCGATATATTTAGGCTGAATATCGATATACGATATATATCCCGATATTTTTTCCGCAAAGTGAGAGCAAATGTTCTGTCAAAGCCAAAGCCAAATATGACATGTTAAAAGTAGTTTTATTGAAACCAGCTATTTCAGTGAACAGTTGAAAAATCAAATGAATAATAAACAGGTTTCTTCACCTTAGGGCTGCATGATTATGACAAAAATCATAATTGCCGATTATTGCCGTTTCGATTCCCTTCGAATTGTTATTTGCGATTTATTAATTATGATTATCAAAGTTTACATTGAATATATATAAACAAATTTTGTGTAAACATGTTATAATTTGCCTATATATATTTACTGTATACACATATATATATATATATACTTTTCCCCTTTACTTAACATGAATTGTAAGAATATGACTAATAGCAAAGACTAGTACTAATAAATAAACATTAGGCCTATGCTAAAGCTATTAAATAGCAGTCCCAAACTAGTTTTTGTTAATACAATGTTGGTATGAGCCATACAGTCATTTAAAAATATAAAAAATAACACAAAGAAAAATAGTGGCATTTTGGGGTTAATATGGAAACGACAGTTGCCATGGTGAATACACAATATTAACAATAACTGTTAATGAAACATGGAAGCTGCTCCTGGTGAATAGAATGAGAATCATACCTGCATTACTTTTATTTCATGTAATTCACAACGTAACGGCGTTGCATGCTCGTAGTTTCTTTTGCACTTGATCAGTGAGGCGATACACAGCGCGCGCCGCCGCATTTGCGCGTGCAATTAAGTGTGCGCTAGGAGAACAGGATAACGGCTGACAGGACAAGAAAGTCCGTTTTTCTGAGGTGAAAGACTTTATTTCAGCGTACACTTATGTCACTGACTGGTAGTTCCTATTGTGCTGGGTTTTCTGAAGTAGGCTAGTCATGATTCACCTCTCGTAACAAAACATGCTCTAAACACACACGCAAAGTGGAAAAGGAGGAGCGGAGGCGCAGGGAGCAGAGCGGAAATTTGAGCTATATCGATATATGCGATATAGTCTAATTTCATATCGCATTTAAAAATATATCGATATATTTTTTATATCGATATATCGCCCAGCCCTACGTTGAGTGAGACATGCGTTGAGTGAGACATGCGTTGAGTGAGACATGCGTTGAGTGAGACATGCGTTGAGTGAGACATGCATTGAGTGAGACATGCGTTGAGTGAGACATGCGTTGAGTGAGACATGAGACATGCGTTGAGTGAGACATGCGTTGAGTGAGACATGAGACATGCGTTGAGTGAGACATGCGTTGAGTGAGACATGCGTTGAGTGAGACATGAGACATGCGTTGAGTGAGACATGAGACATGCGTTGAGTGAGACATGCGTTGAGTGAGACATGCATTGAGTGAGACATGCGTTGAGTGAGACATGAGACATGCGTTGAGTGAGACATGCGTTGAGTGAGACATGCGTTGAGTGAGACATGCGTTGAGTGAGACATGCGTTGAGTGAGACATGCGTTGAGAAACATGAGACATGCGTTGGGTGAGACATGCGTTGAGTGAGACATGCGTTGAGTGAGACATGCGTTGAGTGAGTGAGACATGCGTTGGGTGAGACATGCGTTGAGTGAGTGAGACATGCGTTGAGTGAGACATGCGTTGAGTGAGACATGCGTTGAGTGAGACATGCGTTGAGTGAGATATGCGTTGAGATACATGAGACATGCGTTGGGTGAGACATGCGTTGAGTGAGACATGCGTTGAGTGAGACATGCGTTGAGTGAGACATGCGTTGAGTGAGATATGCGTTGAGATACATGAGACATGCGTTGGGTGAGACATGCGTTGAGTGAGACATGCGTTGAGTGAGACATGCGTTGAGCGAGACATGCGTTGAGTGAGACATGAGACATGCGTTGAGTGAGACATGCGTTGAGTGAGACATGAGACATGCGTTGAGTGAGACATGAGACATGCGTTGAGTGCGACATGCGTTGAGTGCGACATGCGTGGAGTGAGACATGCGTTGAGTGAGACATGCGTGGAGTGAGACATGCTTTGAGTTAGACATGCTGTGTGTTCTGATCTCACTGCAGTTTCTCCATCAGTTATCATGGCAACTAGGTGAAGCAGACTTTGCAAAAACTAGGTCATAATACAACACACACGATTCATAAAAGTGTGCGTGTGTATGACAAGCTTGGACGCTCAGTAACAGCAGATCTCTGTGTGTGTTTGTAACAGCTGTGATTGAGAACATGGCTGAGTTTCGTCCCGGGCTGTGTACAGAAGCGGCCCAGCAGGGTTTGATGCAGTGGCTGTTAAAGAGGATCAAGGTAACACACCATCCCTCACTCCTAATGGAACTTCATTCACTGATGGCTCTTTATGAATGTTAGTCTGCTTATTAATATAGTCTGATATGGAGTTTGACTGCTTATTATCTTGGCTTAACAAAACAAATATACTGTCATTGTGCAAACTTGGCTTGAATTTTTCTAAAATCTCTTAACACAAGACCAAATTTGTCTTCAGCTGTTATTTTTTTTTAATGAATTAATCTATTTATGCATGCATTCATTTATTGCATTTTTTTTTTTGCATGTATATACTGTTATTGTCCAAACATGGCTTGAGTTTTTCCAAAATCTCTAACATGAGACAACATTTTCCTAGAGCTTTAAAACTACATCTGGTTTGTTTGTTTGTTGATTTAATTATGCATTTATATGCTTGACTTGAGTTTACTCTAAAATGAGACCAAAGTTTCCTAGAGCTTTCAAACTTTATCTTGTTTATGCATTTAATTATTCATGCATGCATTATTTATTTAAGCATTTGTTTATGAATTTAAGCATTAGTTTACTCATGTATTTATTTTTTATGCACTTTTTTAAGTGTTGATTTATTTACTCATTCGTTTAACATTTTTGTGTTTATTTTTGCAGTTATTTAATAATTTTATTTTTGCATTTATATACTTGGCTTGGGATTTTTCAAATTCTCTAAAATAACCCAAATTTCCAAGCTTTCAAACGTAATCTGGTTTATTCATTTATTTGTTTGTATGTATGCACTTATTTATGAATTTAAACATTAGTTTACTCATGCATTTATTTACTTAACCTGGAATTTATTTATGCACTTTAAAAGCATTTTATAAACTTTTTTTAGGCGTTTATTTATTTATTCATAAGCATTTATTTTTGCAGTTATTTAATTTTTTTAACACATTTATTTAATCCTTTATGCATGTACTTACAGTTTTTGTAAATAAATTTTATTTACACTTATTATTTACACGTTTTGCTTAATTAGTTTTGCCTTATTATTAATAATCATAGCTATGCATGAATACATGGTCAGCAAGTTACACAAGTGTGTAATTCCTGTGCACCAAACAGAATTGCAAAAATAATGACCCTATTTGTTGAGTCATGTTGGACTACTCAAACACACAGCAGTATTTCAGTATTTTAAAAGCACACTTTTGATATTACTTGGCGTTGACTCTCTGCACATTAAACTGGGATAGACATCAGAAAAATTACACACTTCACCCTTAAAGTTAAAAGTCAAGCAAAAAAAAAACATTTTTTAAATAACTTCAGCCTTTTTCATGGCAGTGAACAGACAGTGTCAGCTGGTTTGAAGTTGGCTGTACGTAATGACGGGTTTAACTCGATCATTTATTATTTTTGAGCTGGATTTGAGATTTTCATAAGTGCTGTAGGCCTGCTGCCACAATTCAGTGTTTTTTATCCACGTGAGGTGAAATCCTCCTCAGATTTACCGCTGGCTGCCGGAATAAGAGCGTCATGCTGTTCGAGTCTTAATGCTCCCTGAAGACTTCCATGAATCCAGCGCACCAGCAATTACACTGACAATAGTGAAGACGATGCACAGATCGAATGGGACGCTGCTGCCAACACCATTGAAAGTGTGTTTGTTGTGTTCCCAAACAGGCAAAGATGCCTTTTGATGCCAACAAGCTGTACTGCAGTGAAATACTGGCCATCCTGCTACAAAACAATGACAGTAAGGAAAAATAAGGGATGGATTGCTTTGTTTCGGGATGTGCATGGGTTTATCAATGACTCCAGTGCATTAAATCCGTGCTGGTGAATAATTGCAGACTCGGTGTTGAAAATATGGAGTAACAAACTGTTAAAGGCTTTTTCACATCAATAGCAACATTCACAGCGTGTTCTTGATGTGAACAGGCCTTTAGCTTGACATTTTGTGACATTTCCAGTTGATATTATCCCTCTGTTCGTGTGTCTGTCAGAATGATTTGTTGAAATTGTATAAAAATTGATGTATTAGTTTGATAATATTTTTGGTTTAATATTTTGCTTTTTATGGTACAAAATTATATTTATGCAGTAGTTACAATCCAATTCCCTTTTTATGCATGTACATGTCATAAATCTTTAATGCTTTGGAGCACAGACTTAAGTTTGGTCTGCTTTTAAAGACGGCACTTGGAGGATTATTGCTGAAGTGAAAAAGAAGTTTAAAAAAGTGAACTTAAAAAAGTTATAAAATTTGACATTTGTTGTTATGATAAACAATTTTAGATTTTTATATGAAACACATATTTTCCCAAATTCTTTTACTCTAAAACTGAAAATCAAAGCCATAAATCTAAACAAGCTGTGCTCCAAATTTGAGGTTGATATCTCAAAAAATGAGATTTCAGTAAGATTTTGTTTGTGCGCAGTACCAAACATTTCCTCTAGGTGAAATTCGCTTTATGGCCAGTGCTGATACCTAAGAGCAGAGTCACTGATATATTGCTGATTTTACTCTATATTTACTCTAAATATATGCAGAAATATACTGCATATAAGACTTTAAATTCAATGAGGGTGCACAGTTATTGTTAATGTTGATGTCAAGATGATCAAAAACAGACTTTTGGGGTTGAAATTCCAGCAAAAACAACTAATATTGTGATATATACCAATACTGTAATATTAATAGGGCCCTATGATTTATGCAACGCAGAAAACGTAGACTGAATCGAGTCGTAAAATGTTATTTGCTGTTTAACGTGGAATATCACAGAATTTGGCAAATTTTGGATGAAGAAATCAAAGGTCTTCACAGCAACCCTCCAAAATAAAAGTTTGGTTTAGCTTGAAGAAATTATGATAAATATTACAGTAGAATGTACTGGAAACCTGTTTGTTTGCAAAAAATAAAAGTAATTGTTTAATTTTCATTTGATTACATTTTAAAAGATTTATTATATTCTTAAAGTTTTATACATTCATTTGATTTCCACTGTTTTTGTATTTTGAAAGAAAAAATTCAACAAATCCAGAAAGATGAAAGCAATGACATGCTTTTTGATTATTAAAATTTTATTAAATTATTAAAACGGAATCTAGAAAAATTTTAACGAAAAACAAAATAAAACTGATTTCATAGTGCCCTCCTTTACTTATGGCTTCAAGCTCAGTGAGCTTGTTCATTGTGTGTGTTTTGTATTCCTATACAGTGGAGTTTATCACATGCACATCTCTCTCTGTCTTTTCTAAGGTTTATTAGCACACTGAACTAACATTCATCATCTTTTCTCTGTCTGTCTCGCACCACTCACTAATTTCTTCCCTCCTCCTTCTATCTCTCTTTCTCTCTCTCAGAAACGAGGGAGCTGTTGGGAGAAATGGATGGTATTGATGTACTACTGCAGCAGCTTTCAGTAAGTCTCTCTCTCTCTCTCTCTCTCTCTCTCTCTCTCTCTCTCTCTCTCTCTCTCTCTCTCTGTCTCTCTCTCTCTCTCACTCTCACTCTCACTCTCTATCTCAAAATCTCTCTCTCAATTTCTCACAATATAGCACAAATATTGGCAAAGCAATAGACATATACAAACATATACGTAGATAATTAAAAGTGAATAATAAAAAAACATTTCCATATTATACATAAATATATCACAATAAAAAAAATACAAAAATAGTACAGAGAGCAGTTTAAGGGAAAAGAGCGTTCAGCCCTTGTCCCTCATATGATGGCAGGATTCATCTCTCTCTCTCTCTCTCTCTCTCTCTCTCTCTCTCTCTCTCTCTCTCTCTCTCTCTCTCTCTCTCTCTCTCTAAATCAGCTGCTGTCTGAAATCACAGTGTGAGACTCTTTAGAGATCACCATGACCCAGAACATACGGGCTGCTATTTTCTCATTTAACAATCTTTTCAAAATCTCTTTGATTACGTTTTCATGTTGTTCGACATGA
Source organism: Vimba vimba (assembly GCA_022828995.1). Classification (NCBI taxonomy): domain Eukaryota; kingdom Metazoa; phylum Chordata; class Actinopteri; order Cypriniformes; family Leuciscidae; genus Vimba; species Vimba vimba. The sequence goes on along the minus strand of CM040837.1, from coordinate 30,758,583 downwards.
CCATGCAAAATGTAATCGTTTACTTGCAAATAAAAATGTAAAGGTGGGTGTAGGATATTTCCGAGAGGCTAGCAATAGCAAACTGGCTTTGAAAGCATAAGATCCCACTGTCCCTTCAGAGCGTCTCCAGAACACATGAACACACACACCTGACTGCTGCAGATTCATTTCACCGTTGATTGTGTTGACAATGATAATTTCAAGTCACGCTCCGAATATAACGTTCCGGTTTCCATCTCGTCCAGATTACAGTAGTTATGGCGTGAATGCAGCATAAGCTGGTTGTTTTGGTTCAGGAGGAACTGTAAAAGTCGGCTGCTGTTCGTTTGCGCTGCTCTGTGACTGACGTCTGTCTAAAGCCCTATTCGGACGGGACTAGTGTAACATGGAGAGGAGGGGTAAAGTAATAATCACCAGAGCTTCTCTGTGATTTTAGTCCCGTCCGAATGTGCATCTCAGTGATCATGACGGACAATGTCAGTAAAGATTACGCAGACTTTTACCTTCAGGAAAAAGCTCCTCAAAAATTCCCTCAGGTGATCCTGATCCCGTGCGAATAGACCCGCTGTAAATATGTAGGTAAATATTCCATCATTTCCAGTTTAAAAGTAGTTTTCCGCTGTTTTTCAAGTATGGAGACGCTTGTAAAAGCATCAGTTGCATTCGAGACGCTGGAACGAGTCTGTGGCAAAACTCGAGTGTTTCACACACACCATCAGATCAGAGAGAAGATCGACAGCACTTGTTAGAGGCACGAAACGTCTTTTAGCGTTAGATAAGAGCCTATTACCAACACAATCCAATCTGAAGTTCATTAATACATCGCTGATCGCTCGACCGGACATAACTGTTTTATATAAATATAGGTTATGTGTGTTTGCGCACGTGATATCAGGAAGCAGCGTAACACACACATGACGACAGGAGTGACGGTGGTGTGTAAATCGAGTTACTCTCACACTTCTGCTAGTTTTACTGAGATCTCTGATCCCGTGAGAACTGGCCATTAATATTACAGACGTCCTGTGGTAAAATTACATCACTCCATCGACCCTTAAAAATGAATCCCATCCGAATGGGGCGGTTAGCGTTCAGTGCTTGAACATTTTATGGTCCTATACCTTTCCTTACATTTGATATATATACAAATAAACATATTTAGACCACTTAACTTAGTGATTGCTATCAGATTGTGAAGAGACTTTCAGTCAGATTAACAAACACTGTTTCTGGAACAAATTGTTCCAAAACATTTCTTTAAACTAAAATCTATGTAATAAAATAAAATAGAGGTTATTAATTTTTTGTTGTAATTTTGGCCTGTCCAAATATATATATATATATATATATATATAAAATCTTATTGATCTTCTCCTCACAGGTGTTTAAACGGCACAACCCAGCAACGCCGGAGGAACAGGAGATGATGGAAAACCTGTTTGATGCCCTGTGTTCTTGCCTCATGCTTCCGGCCAATCGGGATCGTTTCCTCAGGGGGGAGGGGCTTCAGCTCATGAACCTCATGCTCAGGTCCGTCTCTCATTGATAGCCAGAGTTTACCCTTAATAATTGATTTTCGGTCAATACTCCCCCGACCTCCCCCGCGCGCTCTCGCTCTCTCTCTCTCTTGCTCTCTCACTTGATCTCTCGCTCTCACTCTCTCGCTGTCTGTCTCTCTCGCTCTCTCTCTCTCACGCTCTCTCTCTCTCTCGCGCTCGCTCTCTCTCGCTCTCTCACTTGATCTCTCGCTCTCACTCTCTCGCTGTCTGTCTCTCTCGCTCTCGCTGTCTGTCTCTCTCGCTCTCTCTCTCTCACGCTCTCTCTCTCGCGCTCGCTCTCTCTCGCTCTCTCGCTCTCACTCTCTCGCTGTCTGTCTCTCTCGCTCTCGCTGTCTGTCTCTCTCGCTCGCGCTCTCTCTCTCTCGCTCGCTCGCTGTCTCTATCTCTCTCGCTTGCTCTCTCTCGCTCTCACTCTCTCGCTGTCTGTCTCTCTCGCTCGCTGTCTCTCTATCTCTCTCTCGCTTGCTCTCTCTCTCGCTCTCACTCTCTCGCTGTCTGTCTCTCTCGCTCTCACTCTCTCGCTGTCTGTCTCTCTCGCTCGCGCTCTCTCTCTCTCTCTCGCTCGCTCGCTGTCTCTATCTCTCTCGCTTGCTCTCTCTCGCTCTCACTCTCTCGCTGTCTGTCTCTCTCGCTCGCTGTCTCTCTATCTCTCTCTCGCTCTCTCTCGCTGTCTTTCTCTCTCTCTCTCTCTCTCTCTCGCTCTCGCTCTCGCTCTCTCTCTCTCTCTCTGCCAGTCTGTGTTTCTCTTCTTCTTCTTCTTGACATCTGAAATATTTTCCCGCAGCGTTGATAAACTGTTGTTTGTCACTGTGGGATGAAGGAAGTGGCAGTGTGACGGACAGCTACATTTCCCTTGAGCGAGGCCATGATAGTCGGCTTGTGTCTGTACAGAAACTGTTTCCAGCGTCTGACACGCTGCTTATGTCAGTTTCATGTTTTATTTACACCTCGAGCAAATTTATAAAATTGTTCCTAGACTTTCGGAACAACCCATGAATATGTAAATTGAAAGTGGACAAAGGCTTTGTGAATGAACAGACGTTTTCTTTTTCTAAAACAAAAATAGAAATTAGCTCTGCTTGAGTTTCTTGAATGAAGTCCAATGTCTCTTGCTCTCAAGTCTGAGTTTAGTGAATTCAAAAAAATTTAATGAATATATTTTTTTTTGCTAGACAATTTGAATTTATTAGTAAAATTTATTTTGCAATATAATATAGTATATAATATAGTTATATAACATTTTGTAAACTTTAATGTTAGTTGCGATTAATCATGATAGATATAAATAATTTAGTGCTGTAAAATGGATTACTCGCAATTAATATATATATATTAATTAAATTAAATATTACTTAAATAAACTAAGTAATATTTGTATGCACATTAATTTATTAAACATTTGCTATTAGTTTATTTGCAAAGTTTGTACGCAATACAATAATAAAATGAATATATTATATTTGAAATATGTTATGTATTATATTTAAAATTTGTATACATACAGCACTTATATAATTTTTTTGCAAATTTTATTGTAAACAAACTAGTAAAATATTATACATTTATTATATCATTATATTACATTATTTAATTGTTGTTGTTTTTTTAAATTAATTTATTTGGAAATGTATGCAAATGTGTTTTTATTTAAACATGTTTAGTTCTGCTCTGATTCCTAAAAATTGCACATTTTGTCCCTTAAATGACTTGTAAGTAGGTAATTACTTCTTGTTAGTAGTTTCAGTTTAGCTAACTACTTAGTTTAGCTTGATTGCAGTTAAGTATTTTTAAAATATTAAAATATTTCTGATCGTGTGTGTGTGTGTGTCCAGGGAGAAGAAGATGTCTCGCGTCAGTGCGCTGAAGGTCCTGGATTACGGGATGATCGGTCCAGAGGGTTCGGATAACTGTCACAAGTTCGTGGACATCCTGGGCCTCCGGACCATATTCCCTCTGTTCATGAAGACTCCCAAGAAGATGAAGAAAGTGGGAATATCGGACAAGGAGCATGAAGGTTTGTGGAAACCCGCAACACTCGAGGAGAAGTGTGCAGTTCTGCTGCTACTCCTGAAACGCCTCGTCTCTGTTGTGGTTCTGCTTCGCTCCCTTTTTAATCTTTTTCTCACCAGTTTTATTCTTTTTAAAATGGATTTAGTTTGGCGGAGTTGCTCAATTAGCGGGAAAAACACACACACAGAGGCACTGTAATATGACGGCGAGTTCACACTAATATCTTTTTCCCAGCTATTATTTACACTTCATCCCGCGGTTTATTCCAGGGGGAGTAAACTCTGCGGCTACTGTTATTGTTTTGCCATGGCGTTACAAATAAGCTCCTCAGACGATTGTTAATAATTATTACAGAGAGAGGCTGCATCCCACTTTGCCTACTTCTGTATAGTTTTGAGTGTGATTCTGCACACTAGAATAAGCTCTGATAGAGCGTTTCATGCATGTGTGAATGTGTAAGATGCGTGTCGAGGGTGTGGAAAGAGCCGAGTTTCAAATCTAGCTGCAATGGACCATATTCAGGATAAATTACATATGTGACCCTGGACCACAAAACCAGTCACATGGGTCAATTTTTGGAAAATTAGATTTATACGTCATCTGAAAGCTGAATAAATAAGCTTTCCATTGATGTATGGTTTGTTAGGAGGATACAACTATTGAAAATCTGGAATCTGAGGGTGCAAAAAAATCGAAACATTGAGAAAATCTCCTTTAAAGTTGTTCATTTATGTTCACGATTGTGCTGCATTCACTCACAAAAATAAATGTTTTATATATTTACGGTAGGAAATGTACAAAATTTCTTCATGGAACATGATCTTTACTTAATATCCTAATGATTTTTGGCATAAAAGAAAAATCAATAATTTTGACCCATACAATGTATTGCTGATTATTGCCACAAATATACCCGTGCGACATGTGACTGGTTTTGTGATCCAGGGTCACACATTTAGTTTGAATGCAGACAGTGTATTTCAGAGTTTGTTGGAGAGATCAAATATATCTTAATACTCTGACGTCTTTGTGTACTGGTTTTGTTTAGATGGAGAATTAAATGCGTAGCTAAATTAATTAAAAAGGTTTTTTTTTTTTTTTTTTCAACACTGATAATAATCATAAATGTTTCTTGAGCATCAAATCATCATATTAGAATGATTTCTGGAGGATCATGTGACACTGAAGACTGGAGTAATGATGCTGAAAATTCAGCTTTGATCACAGGATTAAATTATATTTTAAAGTATATTAAAAAAAAAATACATTATTTGAAATTGTAATAATATTTCACAATATTACTGTTTTTTCCCCTGTATTTTTGATCAAATAAATGCAGGCTTGATGAGCATAAGAGACTTCTTTCAAAAACATATATATTTTAATATTTCCAAACTTTTGAGCGGTACTGTATGTGCAAAATAATTATGTTCTGGCTTAGCAAATTTGTTCTCAACAGCAACTCTTTATCCTTGAAAATGAAAACACTTGTGCACATTTTTATTTTCTTCGTAAATTGGTTTGTTTGTTGCTTTAGGAAATATGATCGCATTGTGACATGATCATGTGAAATATGGTTGTTGTGAGATTATGCCGCCATCAATCAGCCGTTAGCGTCTTAATCCTTGACGTTCGTTCAGAGACAAAAGGTGCTTATGAAGACAAAGCCGCATTAAACTGATGAATTAATTATCAGCTTTGACGACTGAGAGTTTGAGTAATTTAACAGCTAAGCTCTTACGGCCGATGGAGAAACTTCAGACTGATCCCTGTAAAACTCCCTCTGAAACACACTCCACCCCATGACGAGGGACCGTGTGCTAGCATTAGCATTCGTAATTAGCTGATTACAAAACGCGCTTTCCATTTGCAAGCGGAGAAGAAAGATTCACCGTGGAGAAATAATGTCTTCCCCCACAACGCATTGTGTGCCAACTCTTTTATTGACGGATAATGGTTTGAAAGAGATGAGAAGAACAGCAAAAAAGTTTCATTAAAACTTCTTTAAAACAAATTTACTGCGTCCTCCTTTTGTATAAGAAACTCAAATGGAGTGTCCGCAAGTAAACAATCCTTGACAGGCACAAAGAAAGCGAGACGGCGTTAATCTCCCACTGCGTTTTAGGCTCGCTTTCTCTTCACTGGAGCTGTTTCGGTCCAGTAATTACATGTCGTCGAGCTGAAAAGCCAAAGAATTGAGAAATTGTCAGGATGTGTTTTAGCTAATGATGTCATGACACGCGGAACGTCTGTCTCAGTCGCAGTGAACTTTGAACCCAGCAGCCAATTTAGACTTCTTTAATGCAGTTTGGCTGTTGTGTGTGTGTGCACTCTAAAAAATGCTTGGTTGTTTCAACCCAACTTTGGGTCAAATATGGACAAACCCAGCCATTGGGTTAAATTTTTACATTACATTTTTAACCCAACGTTTGGGTTTGTCCATATTTGACCCAAAGTTGGGTTAAAGGTCCCGTTATATGCCCCTTTTCACAAGATGTAAAATAAGTCTCTGATGTCCCCAGAGTGTGTATGTGAAGTTTGAGCTCAAAATACTCAACAGATCATTTTTTACAGCATGTTTAAATTGACATTTTTTGGGGCTCAGAAAAACGAGCCGTTTCAGTGTGTGCCCTTTAAATGCAAATGAGCTGCTGCTGGACGACACAGGGGGCGGAGCTTCATGAGCTCGCGCTCAGTCTGTCAGGACAATTTCATCTCACAGAATGATGATAATATCAGAAACTCTCAGTAAAGGCGTTCATTTCGAGTCGGACAATAATGCCTACAGAGTCAGAGTGCTGTATAGAGATGAAACAGGTATGGTTTAGTAGTTTAATTACGGTTATTATAACGTATTTGTCATCTGCTTGTATGTATCCATTATTTATTAACAGCCTACAAGTCTGCTGTTTCGGACCAGGTCCGAATGATGATCAAACATGTACTGATGAGTTTAATAAAGTTTATTGTACATCACACAAAAGATGAAGCGTCAGTTTTACTTCAGAAAATCACCATTAGAGCTGAGTAAACACAGTAGCCTAAGTTATAAGAAGTGCGCAAGTAGCCAGTAGAGTTGAGGGAGCATTCCTGTGGGCGGAGCTTAGTCTAAACACGGTTCTGGTGATGTCACTAATGAAGGAAGTAGAGGGGTGTAGTCCAATCGAGCCGTTTTTTGTAGTCAACTTCTGTTAAATAAAATATCTCGCTTGGCATTGAACTTTGAGCGTTATAATTTTACAGATATTATTTATACTCTAACAACAACATTACACACTAACTAAACTTTGAAACATGGAATCGCATGCAACGGGACCTTTAAAACTAGTGGTCGACCGATATTGTTTTTTTGATGGCCGATGCCGATATCTTAGAGAGCAGGGTGGCCGATGGCCGATATAAAGCCGATATTTTTATATATATTTATTTTAATCAATATTTAATAAATTAGAAAACAAATCTTTAAAATAACGTGCTTTTATATATTTTTTATATATAAGGATATATTTCAACGGGGGGGGGGGGGGGGGGGGGATTAGGAGGGGTATTCCAACCCAATTTTTTTTGGGTATTTTTATTTAAAGGAATTAATTATAAAAGCGATTTAAGGGAATAAAGAAAAAAAAAGCTTATTGTATTAGTGAAATAATTGTAACTATTTGCAAATAACATTTTATTTTTAATTATGCATGCATTCTCTCTAAATGAATCAAAGAAATTATAGCATATTTTCAATTCAAAAAGGCTAAATTTAGTAAATAAATAAAAAAAGTTGAGTAATTCGCGTCACCGGATACTGTCGGTAGTTGAACATTTCTATTGTAAAACAGTCAAATATTAAATGTTTTCCACTTACATTTTGCCAGGCATTCGTTCACTTCTTTAATCATTCTGACATTGAAGAGCTAGACCGCTGAACTTTTAGTCATCCTAACACCAAACAGAGCGGTGCGTAATGGAGCGCATCAGAACAGCATCAAGAATATCAAATACATTGCAGTGAATCTTTTATTTGCATCTTAAGTTTATAGGCAATAATAATGACTGGTTTGCGAAAGTGTCGAACTCGGTGAGCTCGCGCAAAACACATCTTCAGGACAGCGACTCATTTAAACGCCTCTGATTGGCCAATGCGTTCAACAGACATGTCAGTGATTGGCTACAATGCTCAACGCTGCCGTACGCCGTGCGTGCGCTACAGTTTCTGTCTCGCATGCGTGCTCGCTCTAGATTCCGGGAGATTTTAACTAATTTGCGCCATAAATAGTGGTCCATCCAGTAGTTAAGAGCCTGAATTGTTTATAGTAATTCTGAAATTTAGTGCACACGAGTGAAAAAAAAATACAGCACAGAAGAATGTCTAATTTAGCGTGAGATTTCTTTGTTAAGCGTGAGAGCGTGAGATTGAGGCTGAATGCGTGACTGTCACGCCAGATGCGTGAGAGTTGGCAACCCTGCTGACAGAGATCGTAAACTAATGAAGACGGAGAATGTGAGTGAGTGAGCGCTGTTTGATCTGAGGAGCTGCCGTTGCCGTTCTCTTCTGGCGCTCTCAGCGCCGCCCGTCAAAATAAAAGTCCGGAGCGCCGTCAAAATAAAAGTCCTGCTTCCAACACATCGGCCAATCAGAAAAAAATTATCGGCCAATGCTGATATTTCAAAAATGCCAAATATCGGCCGATATATATATCAGCCTTGGCGATATATTGGTCGACCACTAGTTAAAACAACCCAGCATTTTTAGAGTGTGTGTGTTTGTTTTGTTTCTAACACATTATAATACATAGGAAATTATATGGCAGAGATTCAAATCAATTAACTGAAATGATTTCAGAACTGATTAATGCAAATTAAAATCAGACTTTCCAGCTACTTCTACCACTGAGTCCTTTACATCTTAACACTCTTATACTTGCAAGTTGCAAGTGTCGTTGAGACTCAGGGAGAACGCTTTGAAGAAGCTGAAGGTTTGGGTTTCGTCCTGCCGCGGGGATGAAGGTCACGGTAGCGTCGCTCCAGGGTCAGGGAAATGAACATCCTCGGGACACAACAGAATAGAGTCGAGACGCCCCGACAGGGACTAATTTAACTTCTGAAGTGGATCAAAAAAGTTAATCAAAGTTGTCCTAAGACTGTAAGGTATTGTTCAAAATTCGTGTATAACTTTGATGAAAGGTTTTTGATCCACTTCAAATGTTGACTTCTGTATATTAATACTTTGAATTAGTTTTTATTTTTATATTTTCCATTTTCATTTCAAAGTTTTTATATGTTATTATATATAATATTGTTAAATAAAGACTTTAAATTTCAGTCTGTTCCTCACACAAAGCGTTTGCATGACTTCCAATGGTTTGGAATACTTTATGAAAATAAATATTAATTTTCTTTTTTGTGTGTAAATATATATATGTATGTATGTGTGTGTATATGTATATATATATATATGTATATATATATATATATATATATATATATATATATATATATATATATATATATATATATATATATATACAGTGAGGAAAATAAGTATTTGAACACCCTGCTATTTTGCAAGTTCTCCCACTTGGAAACCATGGAGGGGTCTGAAATTGTCATCGTAGGTGCATGTCCACTGTGAGAGACATAATCTAAAAAAAAAATCCAGAAATCACAATATATGATTTTTTAACTAATTATTTGTATGATACAGCTGCAAATAAGTATTTGAACACCTGTCTATCAGCTAGAATTCTGACCCTCAAAGACCTGTTAGTCTGCCTTTAAAATGTCCACCTCCACTCCATTTATTATCCTAAATTAGATGCACCTGTTTGAGGTCGTTAGCTGCATAAAGACACCTGTCCACCCCATGCAATCAGTAAGAATCCAACTACTAACATGGCCAAGACCAAAGAGCTGTCCAAAGACACTAGAGACAAAATTGTACACCTCCACAAGGCTGGAAAGGGCTACGGGGAAACTGCCAAGCAGCTTGGTGAAAAAAGGTCCACTGTTGGAGCAATCATTAGAAAATGGAAGAAGCTAAACATGACTGTCAATCTCCCTCGGACTGGGGCTCCATGCAAGATCTCACCTCGTGGGGTCTCAGTGATCCTAAGAAAGGTGAGAAATCAGCCCAGAACTACACGGGAGGAGCTGGTCAATGACCTGAAAAGAGCTGGGACCACCGTTTCCAAGGTTACTGTTGGTAATACACTAAGACGTCATGGTTTGAAATCATGCATGGCACGGAAGGTTCCCCTGCTTAAACCAGCACATGTCAAGGCCCGTCTTAAGTTTGCCAATGACCATTTGGATGATCCAGAGGAGTCATGGGACAAAGTCATGTGGTCAGATGAGACCAAAATAGAACTTTTTGGTCATAATTCCACTAAACGTGTTTGGAGGAAGAAGAATGATGAGTACCATCCCAAGAACACCATCCCTACTGTGAAGCATGGGGGTGGTAGCATCATGCTTTGGGGGTGTTTTTCTGCTCATGGGACAGGGCGACTGCACTGTATTAAGGAGAGGATGACCGGGGCCATGTATTGCGAGATTTTGGGGAACAACCTCCTTCCCTCAGTTAGAGCATTGAAGATGGGTCGAGGCTGGGTCTTCCAACATGACAATGACCCGAAGCACACAGACAGGATAACCAAGGAGCGGCTCTGTAAGAAGCATATCAAGGTTCTGGCGTGGCCTAGCCAGTCTCCAGACCTAAACCCAATAGAGAATCTTTGGAGGGAGCTCAAACTCCGTGTTTCTCAGCGACAGCCCAGAAACCTGACTGATCTAGAGAAGATCTGTGTGGAGGAGTGGGCCAAAATCCCTCCTGCAGTGTGTGCAAACCTGGTGAAAAACTACAGGAAACGTTTGACCTCTGTAATTGCAAACAAAGGCTACTGTACCAAATACTAACATTGATTTTCTCAGGTGTTCAAATACTTATTTGCAGCTTTATCATACAAATAAATAGTTAAAAAATCATACATTGTGATTTCTGGATTTTTTTTTTTAGATTATGTCTCTTACAGTGGACATGCACCTACGATGACAATTTCAGACCCCTCCATGATTTCTAAGTGGGAGAACTTGCAAAATAGCAGGGTGTTCAAATACTTATTTTCCTCACTGTATATATATATATATATATATATATATATATATATATATATATATATATATATATATATATATATATATATATATATATATATTTCATACATTTTATTATACATTTTGCTAAATTATTTTACACTTATTCTTATTTTTTTATTTATTATTTTGTGTATAATTAATAAAAACACATTTATTAATTTAATACATTTTTGTATAAATTTACATTTATTTAGTTTATTATATTTCAAGCAACTAAAAAAAAAGTTTGTTTTCGCTTTACAATAAGGTTTCATTTAGTTCGTCCATTACCTTACATGAACTAACAATGAACAATACTTACAATACATACTTGTTACAGTATTTATTAGGAGTGGGAATCTTTTGGTACCTTACGATTCGATTCTTCTAAAAATTGATTCTTAATTTTGAATCAAATTTCGATTCGATATATGCATAGGTATGATTCTAGTTTGCTGTTTTGTTCCTTTTCCTATTTGACTGCGGTATAATTTAATAAGTGTTGCAGAAAAAAATCCCAATTAATGAAATGTGAACCTTCCCATTTTAGTCAACCCAACATTATAAAACAAATGCCATTAAGCTGACTGCAATCATTATTAAACATGCCTGTCAGTCTTCTGTAATAAACCAACTCAGGCAATTTTATTTTTGATATTAAAAATAGGAACAAAGAAGCAAATTACAAACAATAGGACAAATACAATATAAAAAATGAAATAAACAAGGTTTAAGAAATACTACAGAAATTGAACAATCAAATGTAAAAATGTGTATGAATTAAATATAAATTGATTCATATTAAAGATAAGAAGTTATTGTCAAAATCAGTGAGTGATTTTATTTTTAAATTAACATTAATGAAACGGATGGCAATAGTTTATTAGGCTGCTGTCCCTTTAAGAACAAATGCACGCATCTAATATAGTGTTACACATCGGATTTTCTCCTACCTGTTTACGTCGGCATAGGACATAACAGACTGTGTTTACATGAATACTCCGCACAATGAGAATTTTATTTATATATTTATATAATTTATATATTTATATATTTGACCATTCTAGCGCAATAAGCTGTGAAAGAACTGAACTGTGATCAATAACACGCTAACATGTCAATAACTGTCAGTACTGTAAAGTTGCAGTGTAACACTTAAAAATGTGTGAATCGCTGCAAATCGGTAGAAGATAGAGTCACGATTCATATTCGCTGCTTGGCAACTAGCTGAAATAATATTTAATATTTTAATATTTTATCTCACTTAACTTTCATGACAAGCAACTAAACTGATTTTTATGGTTTCAGTTTTACTGGATAATTCTGAATTTTACTATTATTTAGATTTATATTATATTTACATTATATTTACATTTAAATTACATTTTTTAGTACTATTCTTATTAAAGTTTTAATAATTTTATGTTTTTCCATTTTTATGAGTTTTTTTAAATGTCTATATAGTTTTAGTTATTTTAGTACATTAAATTAAACTAAATGAATCAGCTGAATTTTTCTTTTTTCAGTTAACGTTTATTTTATTCCAATCAACAATTTTTTTGATTGTTTTAGTCTTAGTTTGAGTTATCAACAGTAACCCTGACTCTGCTTTCTTCATCTAAGTGTCAGTCGTTCTGTCTCTCTGATGATTTATTAGTCTTTATAGAGTAATTTTAGACTGAATTGCTGGAGTGGTTTGTCTGTTGCAGAGGATAATGATTATTTAGAGAGATGTTAAGACAACGTTTGAGACAAACCCATTTGCTTTGACGTCTCAGTGGCGACTTAAAATTGGCCAAATGTGAACCGAACAAATGGCGGAGGGGAGAAGCAGCAGTTCATTTATTTCTAATGATTGTCTTTTAACTGCTTTTTAATCTCTACCGGACACGTGATAATTGCGGGAAGCGCTGGAATTGCTGTGCTAAATTGGATCAAAAGCGTCGGTGTAATTGCGCTGATCTCCAGAGCTCTGCTAATTCTCTCGTTTCAGATGAGACTTGGAATCGGATCATTGTTCTGCCGTTCTCAAAGGTTTCGCTAATGGATTCATTATTGAAAATTAGCTGTTCTTTGGCTGCAGATTCGCATGTTGATAATGTGATAATCCGCTTTGTTTGAAGGGATTTTCTTGAACTGTAACAAAACACCTTTGTCTTCTCTCTGCATGTTTTTCATTTGATTATTCAATTTCTGTAGTATTTCTTACTATATATTAAATAAAGCTAGGCTACTGTACCTGGAAATCTCTTTTTCGACTTGCACACTGTCTCTTCAAGTAGTGTTTCATAAAATATGCACATTGAAAATATGTGAGTAATATTTTGAGGGCAGTTTTGAAATCTTAGGTAAGAATTTAAAGGGATTTTTGATTCTTGTTGTTGCAAACCTGTATGAATTTCTATGAGTTTTTCAAGCTCCAAAAAGGAAAGAAAAAAAATGTTAAAGCACAGTAAACAGTCCTTGTGACTTGTGCACTGTTTCACATCTATTTTATATGAGAGAAACACTGACATTTCACTGAGTTTTCCCTTCTGCTGTTGCTCTCATATCAAACATGGCGTCATTGACCTCAAAGATATTTGGTTGCAGTGTTTAATGTTAATTTTGCCAAAGTGCCATTTTCTAATCCATTTAAGCTTTGTCTGAGAGTAATATCGTTAAATAAATACTTTAAATTTCAGTCTGTTCCTCACACAAAGCATTTGCATGACTTCCAATGGTTTGGAATATTTTATGAAAATAAATATTAATTTTCATTTTTGTGTTAATTTTTTTTAAAATATGCAACTACTATCTATATATATATACATAGTATATATACGTGTGTGTGTGTGTGTGTGTGTATGTATATAATTCATACATTTTATTACAGTTTTTAAATACATTTTGCTAAATTATTTTACACTTATTCTTATTTTTTAATTTATTATTTTGTGTATAATTAATAAAAACACATTTATTAATTTAATAAATTTTTGTATGAATTATTAACTTATAAAAGTATTTTCAATTATTATAAAATTGAAAAAGAATTACAATTATATGTGTATATATAATATATTAATTATGTTAATTATATTAAAAAAATGTTTTATTGTTTTTGTTTGTAAATGAATTATTCATTACATTGTGTATAATTAATAAAAACACATTAATTATACACCGTTTTATAAATTATTACATTTATAGAAGTATTTCCAATTTTTTTATATATATATTTTTTTAATTAAATGTATAAATAATTTATTAATTATATTATATTTTTAAATAAATGTTTCTAAATTATTTTAATAAATTATTTATTTATTTATAAATTTATTATTCATAAATTTTTTTATGGATACTTATTCGAAATGATGCCTTATTACAAATGATAAAAAAAATCACTCTACAGTGTATTCATTTTTATTAAATGAATTTTATTATTTTATTTATAATTTTATATATTATTTCATAATACATATCACATTATATTACAAGCTAAAAATGGTCAAATGACACTTTTCCCCATTCTTTGTATTTTCCTTTTTCCTTCTTGTTAGAGTAGAGTCCCGCCCCCTACTGTGAGCCCCGCCTCCTTCACCTCCTGCCAGCCAATGGCCTTCCCCCCTGTTGCCACGACGACCTGAGTGATGTAGTTTTGGTAGCCGAGTCTTCTTTCCTGTGTGTAATGATGACAAAAGCTTTCCCGAGGCAGAGCTGGGAGATAACACACTTATCTCAGACCTCTCTGCTCTCATCCGCTCCCTGTGGCGCTGTTCCTCGCCCCAGACACTTTATTCCTCCGCTAATAATGTTCACTTTTCTCCCGGTGGCCTCGAGTCGACATCCTCGCAGTGCTGACCGGGCGTTTCTTCTCTCCGTCTGGTGATTAATGCGTCTCCTTCGTTCACCCGACGCATTAGAATGCATGTGTTGGTTAAGTTATGATGGTTAAACTCATTTGTATTCAGCGGTGATGAAGGCCAAGGCCAAATTAAACTGTTTCATCAAGGCCGTCTGATTATATGATGTGAGTGTTTGTGCAAGATGCTGTTTAAATATTGATTTTTAACCTGATGAAGGACTACTCTTATAAACGTGTTGTTTTAGACGACGTTAAATGTTTTTTTTTTTTTGGTACGTATAACCTCCTCAAACACTCTTACAGTGGTTTTGAAGTGTGTGGAAGTTTAAACAACGTAGAAGAGCGTAATCTGCCCCAATAAACCATAAATATGAAGAAAAAAAGTAAAATCTCAATAAAAGTCAGATTGTGTGTGTATATATATATATATATATATATATATATATATATATATATATATATATATATATATATATATATATATATATATATATATATATATAATATATAGTGATGTAATTTATTATTCCCTGCTACATGCATACACACACTCAACTCAGTTTCTCTTGTAGTTCTGTGTTGATTTGCTTGTTTTTTGTATTGTCGTTTTGTTTTATTTCTTCTTTCGTTATTTTCTCTCTTGGTTTTTTAGCGTCGCCCGTGTTTGCTGGTTTGTTCTTCGTTATTTTGTTTGCTAGTTATATATTTCGCTCTTGTTTGCTCTCCTTTTGTTTGTTTGTTGTTTTTTTTTGTTCAGTTCACTTTCGTTTGTTCACGTTTGTTTTCATTAATTGTGTTTTGCAGTGAAAGAACTAACAAACAAAAAGCTGATATATTATTCCGTCGCATGCATGAACAAACTCAACTCAAATTTTCGCATTTTCACTTGCTTTTTTTTTTCTTTCTCTTTTTTTGTTTGCTGTTTTTTCTTTAGTTATTTCATTCTTATTTTTTTTGAGGGTTGGCTATGTTTGTTATTCATTACTTTGTTTGATAGTTTTATCTTTCACTTTTGTTCGCTCTTTTTGTTTTCATCCATTTGTTTTTTGCAGCGAAAGAACTAACAAAAAAAAAAGAACATGAACAATTTACATTAGGCTTTCATTTGCTAACATTGTAAACATGAACTAACAATGAGCAATAGTTATACAGCATTTATTAATCTTAGTTAACGTTACCTTTAACATTTACTAATGATCAAAAGTTGTATCTGTTAACAATCACGTTCATTTCAATTATTCTGAGATGGGCTTTAAAGCAATAATTCACCCAAAAACTAAAATTAGAATTTTTTTCTCTGAATATATATATATACAGTGAGGAAAATAAGTATTTGAACACCCTGCTATTTTGCAAGTTCTCCCACTTAGAAATCATGGAGGGGGCTGAAATTGTCATCGTAGGTGCATGTCCACTGTGAGAGACATAATCTAAAAAAAAAAATCCAGAAATCACAATGTATGATTTTTTAACTATTTATTTGTATGATACAGCTGCAAATAAGTATTTGAACACCTGAGAAAATCAATGTTAATATTTGGTACAGTAGCCTTTGTTTGCAATTACAGAGGTCAAACGTTTCCTGTAGTTTTTCACCAGGTTTGCACACACTGCAGGAGGGATTTTGGCCCACTCCTCCACACAGATCTTCTCTAGATCAGTCAGGTTTCTGAGTTTGAGCTCCCTCCAAAGATTCTCTATTGGGTTTAGGTCTGGAGACTGGCTAGGCCACACCAGAACCTTGATATGCTTCTTACAGAGCCACTCCTTGGTTATCCTGGCTGTGTGCTTCGGGTCATTGTCATGTTGGAAGACCCAGCCTCGACCCATCTTCAATGCTCTAACTGAGGGAAGGAGGTTGTTCCCCAAAATCTCGCAATACATGGCCCCGGTCATCCTCTCCTTAATACAGTGCAGTCGCCCTGTCCCATGAGCAGAAAAACACCCCCAAAGCATGATGCTACCACCCCCATGCTTCACAGTAGGGATGGTGTTCTTGGGATGGTACTCATCATTCTTCTTCCTCCAAACACGTTTAGTGGAATTATGACCAAAAAGTTCTATTTTGGTCTCATCTGACCACATGACTTTGTCCCATGACTCCTCTGGATCATCCAAATGGTCATTGGCAAACTTAAGACGGGCCTTGACATGTGCTGGTTTAAGCAGGGGAACCTTCCGTGCCATGCATGATTTCAAACCATGACGTCTTAGTGTATTACCAACAGTAACCTTGGAAACGGTGGTCCCAGCTCTTTTCAGGTCATTGACCAGCTCCTCCCGTGTAGTTCTGGGCTGGTTTCTCACCTTTCTTAGGATCACTGAGACCCCATGAGGTGAGATCTTGCATGGAGCCCCAGTCCGAGGGAGATTGACAGTCATGTTTAGCTTCTTCCATTTTCTAATGATTGCTCCAACAGTGGACCTTTTTTCACCAAGCTGTTATATATATATATATATATACACATATATATACACACACACTCACCTAAAGAATTATTAGGAACACCATACTAATACTGTGTTTGACCCCCTTTCGCCTTCAGAACTGCCTTAATTCTACGTGGCATTGATTCAACAAGGTGCTGAAAGCATTCTTTAGAAATGTTGGCCCATATTGGCTCTATTGGGTTGAGATCTGGTGACTATGGGGGCCATTTTAGTACAGTGAACTCATTGTCATGTTCAAGAAACCAATTTGAAATGATTCGAGCTTTGTGACATGGTGCATTATCCTGCTGGAAGTAGCCATCAGAGGATGGGTACATGGTGGTCATAAAGGGATGGACATGGTCAGAAACAATGCTCAGGTAGGCCGTGGCATTTAAACGATGCCCAATTGGCACTAAGGGGCCTAAAGTGTGCCAAGAAAACATCCCCCACACCATTACACCACCACCACCAGCCTGCACAGTGGTAACAAGGCATGATGGATCCATGTTCTCATTCTGTTTACGCCAAATTCTGACTCTACCATCTGAATGTCTCAACAGAAATCGAGACTAATGAGACTAGGCAACATTTTTCCAGTCTTCAACTGTCCAATTTTGGTGAGCTCGTGCAAATTGTAGCCTCTTTTTCCTATTTGTAGTGGAGATGAGTGGTACCCGGTGGGGTCTTCTGCTGTTGTAGCCCATCCGCCTCAAGGTTGTGCGTGTTGTGGCTTCACAAATGCTTTGCTGCATACCTCGGTTGTAACAAGTGGTTATTTCAGTCAAAGTTGCTCTTCTATCAGCTTGAATCAGTCGGCCCATTCTCCTCTGACCTCTAGCATCAACAAGGCATTTTCGCCCACAGGACTGCCGCATACTGGATGTTTTTCCCTTTTCACACCATTCTTTGTAAACCCTAGAAATGGTTGTGTGTGAAAATCCCAGTAACTGAGCAGATTGTGAAATACTCAGACCGGCCCGTCTGGCACCAACAACAAATGCCACGCTCAAAATTGCTTAAATCACCTTTCTTTCCCATTCTGACATTCAGTTTGGAGTTCAGGAGATTGTCTTGACCAGGACCACACCCCTAAATGCATTGACGCAACTGCCATGTGATTGGTTGATTAGATAATTGCATTAATGAGAAATTGAATAGGTTCCTAATAATCCTTTAGGTGAGTGTGTGTGTATATATATATATATATTTTGTCCATACAATGAAAGTCAATGGGGTCCATTGTTGTTGTCACTGATTTCAAAATAAATATATTTTTTGGTGTTCATCAGAAGAAAGTCATGCAGGTTATCTTTGGAATAAGTAAATGATGACAGAATGATCATATTTGAGAGAACAATCCCTTTAGCATGTTGGCGTTTCTGTCTTTTAGATGTGATATTTCTTGTGTGATGACTCAGTCTTACTGTAAATTTAGCTTGTTGTTCCTTCTTGGAGGGAAACATGCCATTACGTCTGAGTCTTGTGTGTCGCTTCGCTCAGCTCTAATGCTTCTTCATTGGTGTGTTTTTATAGGCGACAGCAGCGTGCAAAGACTTTCATGCACTTCACTCACGGTCATTAAAGCTTTTAGTGCAGCCTCGTATTTTCCATTTGCAGTAGTTATCTAAGGCAGTCACTGACTCGCTCGCCAATTTTTGTGCAATTTCTCCTTTTATCTCTAAGTAAATTACAACTTTTGACTCTGTGTTGATACTTACTATAAAATGGATTAAAAAAAAAAGCAGTAAGACAAAAATAAGACATGTGTACTGTATATTTTTGTTAGGGATGCACAATATATATATCGGTCACCATATCGGTATCGGCCGATAAATACTCGTTTTTAATGTTATCATTACTGACCCTATAGGAAAATTTGTCCAAAGCTGATAAATAATGTGTTATTTCCTTCAGCTGAGACACTTCAGATGCGACTGTTCGCGATGATGGTTTTAAATTACTTGAAATATGATTGGAATCACTTTAAAAAAAAAAGAAAAAGAAAATGCTGTAAAGTACAACATAAGTCTGTCATATCGGCTACATAAAATAATAATGAGAACATCATAACTGTGTGCTTGTGACCTGGATTTTAATGGTGATACTTTTGTTTTTGTTATCACGTTCTCAAAAAATTATCTAAAAACTTATCGGCTCTCAAATATAAAGAGTTATCGGTTATCGGTATCTACCAAAATGTTCATATCGGTGCATCCCTAATTAAAATCAGTGAAGCTGTCTTCTACTTAAAGCTTACTTAATAACTGGTAGATCTTCCATGTCTTCTGTCACTGATATACACTACACATTACCATTCATTATGATTTTTTTTAAAAGAAATGAATACTTTTGTTCAGCATTAAATGGATCAAAAGTGACAGTAAATACATTTTTATAATGTTACAAAAGATTTCTATTTCAAAAACACTCTGTTCTTTTTGATATTCATAAAAACAAAATACTGAACACAATTCATAAAGGTTTCCACAAAAATGTGATCAGCACAACTGTTTTTAACATTGATAATAATCAGAAATGTTTCTTGAGTATCAAATCATCATATTAGAGTGATTTCTGAAGGATCATGTGACACTGAAGACTGGAGTAATGATGCTGATCACAGGAATAAATTACATTTTACAATATATTCACATAGAAAACAGCTATTTTATATTGTAATAATATCACAATTTTTACTGTATTTGATCAAATAAATGCAGCCTCAAGCCCTATTCGGACGGGACTAGTTTAACATGGAGAGGAGGGGTAAAGTAATAGTCACCAGAGCTTCTCTGTGATTTTAGTCCCGTCCGAATGTGCATCTCAGTGATCATGACGGACAATGTCAGTAAAGATTACGCAGACTTTTACCTTCAGTAAAAAGGTCCGGAAAAATTCCCTCAGGTGATCCTGATCCCGTGCGAATAGACCCGCTGTAAATATGTAGGTAAATATTACTCATAATACATAATATAAATGTGTTTAAAAGTAGTTTTCCGCTGTTTTTCAAGTATGGAGACGCTTGATAAAGCATCAGTTGCGTTCGAGACGCTGGGGTGAGTCTGTGGCAAAACTCAAGTGTTTCACACACACCATCAGATCAGAGAGAAGATCGACAGCACTTGTTAGAGGCACGAAACATCTTTTAGCGTTAGATAAGAGCCTATTACCAACACAATCCAATCTGAAGTTAATTAATACATCGTTCGACCGGACATAACTGTTTTATATATATAAATATAGGTTATATGTGTTTGCGCACGTGACATCAGGAAGCAGCGTAACACACACATGACGACAGGAGTGACGGCGGTGTGTAAATCGAGTTACTCTCACACTTCTGCTAGTTTTACTGAGATCTCTGATCCCGTGAGAACTGGCCATTAATATTACAGACGTCCTGTGGTAAAATCACATCACTCCATCTACCCTGGTAAAGCTAATCCCGTCCGAATGGGGCTTTAGTGAGCAGAAGAGACTTCTTTCAAAAACACACACACTCACAACAATCATACCGACCCCAAACGTCTGAACGGTAGTGTATAAAAGCAACTCAAAGTGAACACTTCTCCCTTCTCGAGTCAACTTTCCTGTCGTTTCTGCTCCACTTTTGATCATAAGCGAAAGACGGCTACAAGAGGAGAACGAGGACGTGTAATCTCTAACAGTTTCATGTTCTCAGTCTAGAAAAGCACATTGGCCTTTCACGGATGTCACCTCCCACTCATTGCTCTGTGTTTTTCCCTCCTTTAGTGTGAGCGGATGACAGGAGTGTGTTTAAATGAGGACACTAACGCCTTGTTTTCTTCTCCCAGAGCATGTGTGTTCCATCATCGCCTCCATGCTGAGGAACCTCAAAGGCCAGCAGAGAAGTCGTCTCCTCAGCAAGTTCACAGAGAACGACTGCGAGAAGGTAAAAATAAGAGCGCTGACGATACGCCTTTATTATCTTCTGCTTCTATATCCAGCAGAGAGCGCTTGAGGAGAGATGGCGGCAGATGGGCTTAATGCTGCCGTAAAGATTATACACACTGAGCTACTTAAAGATTAAAGTCCAGTTCATTTAGAAACAAAACATAACCGTCTTGGCTAGACATGTCGGTTATTATGTTCGTTTATTGGGTATTATGAAAAAATAAGATTTCATTAGGCAACTACTTTAGTTTACATGAACTGAGCATTTATTAATCATAATGTTTATTTAAACATTTACTAATGCATTTTTAAGGTCAAAAATTGTATCCTTTAACATTAGTTAATGCACTGTGAACTAACATGAACATTTTTATTAGTCTATTAACACTCTATTATTTCTTTCTTTTTTATTTTGTTAGTTTGTTCACCTGTTTTTGTTTATTCTTTTGTTTGCTCTTTCATTTAGTGTTCTTTACTTCCTGCAATTTTGTTTTGTTTGCTCTTGTTGATTTAAAAAAAAAAATTCTTTCTCTTTTTTGTTTGTTAATTTGTTTTTTTATTCATTCTTTTATTAAATCTTTATTTATTTATTTTGTTTGGTTCACCCCTTTTCATTTATTCTTTAGTTTTTTTCCATTTGTTCTTTATTTGCTTGTTTTGCTTTGTTGGTTTGTTCACCCGTTTTCATTTATTCTTTTTGTTTTTTCATCTTTTCTTGATTTCCATGTGTTTTGTTTTGTTGGCTTGATTTTTTTGTTCACTCTTGTTGGTTGGTTTTGCTCATACTTTCTCTTCTTTTTATCGTAATTTTTTTTCAGCTTTTTTATTTATTCTTTCACTCTTTGTTCTTTATTTGCTTGTTTTGTTGTTATGCTGTTTTGTTCGCAGGTTTTTGTTTCTTTCATTTTGGCTTTCATTTAGCTTGTTATGCCTTCTTTAAATTCTTTTATTAATTATATCAGTCTATCATTTATTTTCATTGATTTTTATTTTTTTAAACCTTTTTTTGTTTATTCTTTTTGTTTGTTTTTCCATTCATTGGTCTTTTATTTCCATCAGTTTGGCTTTTGTTCGCTTTCTCTCTTGCTTTCTCATTGTTTCGGTCCGCCGTGCCTCAGTGTAATGTTTGATGCGTGTGTTGTTCGGACTCTCTCCGCTGTGTTCATGCGGTTCGCTTCATCTTGTGTTATACGTCTCCTTTAGTCTCTGCCGGGGGTCTCCATATATCACCTGGACGAACACGTGCACTGTTATCGCTCAGCAGTCACTACACTTAAAATAACCCTCACAGTCCTGCTGGGCCCTGTTTCATCTCTCTGACAGGAGCAGTGCATTATTGGTAGTTTCACGAGCTCAAAGATTTCGGCCATATGGGCATCATGCCTCAGTTCTGTTTTCTGTCTTCAGATTGTCACAGTAATCGCTAGAAAGAGGATGACGAATGTCTCTTTTTGTTTTTAAACAACACCGCACCATTCGTCTTCTGTTGGATTTCGCCGCAGTTAAATATGAATATCATTTACATAACGTGAATCTGGGTCCCGAAGCACATCTCCTCTTGCCGTTGATGGTGTGTTCGTGTGGCGTTTCGGTGCATTTGTAACGTATGCTCACCCTCGCTCTCTTTCTGCAGGTTGACAGACTCATGGAGCTGCATTTTAAGTACCTGGAAGCCGTTCAGCTCGCAGACAAGAGGATCGAAGGAGAGAAGCACGTAAGATTCACACACACACACACATTCACGCTTGATTGGCAGTATCTCCTCTGCGAGGGCAGATCTGTGTGTGAAGATAAGAGCAGACCTACCAGAATCAAACGAGTGCAGGTCGACACGCTTCTCTAGTGGTCCGCTCGCCTTTAAAACCGAACACTGTTAAACTTTTACACCGAGTAGTGATTGAGCACACATTCCCATCAGCCCTAGAGTCTGTTAAGTCGTAACTCAACAAACACCCAAACAAAAGCCTCATCATTTGGGTTGGTCTTGCTCCATTTAAAATGCTACATCAGAAACAGCTTGTGTTGGCGTTAAGACACTGATCCAAATACTTCAGATATGTTCTCAGAACTTAAGACCATGATGCTGCATGTTTGTTTGTGGGCAGATAATGCAGTAACAGTCATAATTCGGCCCTCAAGTCAATGGAAATGCGAGAACCGGCATCATTTTGTGGATCCTGGACCACTATAATGTTACCTTGTAATACTTCTATTATTTCTTCTTAATAATAATAAATCGTTTTTTTTTATTCATTAATATGCAGTAGTCATGTATGCATAAATATGACTACTGCATTAAAAAAATATATTTATTTATCAATATACATACACTGATGAGCCAAAACATTGAGCAGTCACAGGTGAAGCGAATATCGTTGATCATAAACAAGGCCACATATTAAAGTCCCCCTGCAGTCAATCATTTTATCCCTTAAAACTCATCTTTGATCACCAAAATTACATATTTAAACGTTTTTTCCTTGAGAAAAATATTCTTCATGCCTTAAAATATCTTGAATGTAACTCGCCACCCTTGCCTCATTTAGTATGTGCGGTTCTATTAATATGCAAATGAGCCCCGCCTCCACTCACTCAGCTCAGAGATCCACTGGTTGATGATCACACGTTGATCTGATTGGTTACAAGGAAGTGACGTCAGAAACACCAGCGATTTCAAAGCGTGTTTTTGAGACTGTCTTTGGTTCACTGCAGTTTTAAGGAGAAACTACTCAGCAATGCTGTCGACTTATGAATTTACACATGGTTTGTCTTAAAGCATATTAAAAACACCACATAGACACATAAACAACATTAAAAGCTGGATTTTCACCACAGGGGGGCTTTAAAGTCTGGTTAGATGGTGAGCAAACAATCAGTTCTCGTAATCAACATGTTGAATGCAGGAGGAATGGACAGGAATTAAGATCTGAGTGACTTTGTAAAGGGCCACATTTTTATGGCAAGGCGACTGGTCAGAGACTCTCTGAAACTGCAAGGCTTGTGTGTCAGTGGTGAGAATTTACTAACACTTTCTGAAGAGGGCCAAACACAAACCGTCCAAGGCTCATCGATGTACAAGGGCAACGAAAGCAATCCCATCTGGTCTGAGGCAACAGAAGGTTTGCTGTGGCACAAGATACACAAAATCGTAATGATGGAGGGAATGTCACAACTGCTGTGTTTGGAGCTGGAGAGCAGTCAGAGTGAATATGATGATCCCTGTCCACTGTCGAAAACATCTACAATCACAAGCGTCACAATTGGAGCAGAAGGAGGTCGTCTGGTCCAATGAGTCCCGTTTTCTTTTACAGTCAAACCACAATTTATTCAGACACCTTCAACATTTCTCACATTATCACAGTTTATTCATTTAGTTTAGAAGATCAAAATCAAATCTGTTGATATTTCACTGGTTTTGTCCGTCCTTCTATTAGACTGTCTCACTGATGAATTATGATGAATATCTGTCAGCTGTTAAATTTAACTACACAATTACATAATACCAGTTTAGCTCAACCAATCATCAAGCAATGCTTCATTTTGTTCATTCTGTGTGTGAAAAGAGCATTAGCAATTAAAGAGAAAACACTTCAGCAAAACATGATCAGGTCAAAGTGTCGGAATCATTTTTGGTCCCAAATTTGTATAAATTTTACTGGTAGTCACTGTATGAAGAAGTTTTGGTTATAATATGTCACAGTTTGCTTTATTTTGCACTCAATTACATAAATGAACTATAGAGTCCTACACTAGCTAGTAAAAAATAATATCTGGCGTCTGAATAATTGGGGTTGTGTGACGTCCACCTGTGAATGCAGACACAACGGCTGGATTGCGTTTACATTATACGGAGATCCGATCACAATGCGTCCTCGACTACCTCCGAACCCGGACACGCTGATATGTGGACAACATCCGGATACAGGTCGCATGTTAATGCCGAGTCTAAACGCAGCCATTGTGTCAGGGACAGCCCTTCATGACAGTGGTGTTTCTGGTGGAAGTTCAGGAATGGTTTGAGGAACATGATGGAGAGTTAAAGGTGTCCAAATTCCCAGATCTCAGTCAAATTGAGCATCTGTGAAACTAACAAGTTTGATCCACTGTGGCTCCACCTCGCAACCTACAGGACTTGAGGATCTGCGCTGATGTCATGCTGCCAGAAACCACAGCACAGCTTCAGCGAAACAGAGGAACAGCTGCATGTTAGGCGGGTGCTCATAGTGCTTATGGTTAAGCCAAAGTTTATGCAAAACGCTGAAACAAACCATGCTTTATCTTTTAGATTTTGAGTGGTTGTATTCTTTTTTTTTTTTTTTAAATTACGATATAACAATTAGTTTGTGATGTTTGTTGCATTGCAAACATTTGCATAATTCCAAATATGATGATATTGCATATAATTTTAAAATAATATATTATTATTAATAAATTAATAAAACAGTATTATCATTATTACTATTAAGAAGAAAATGTAATAAAATTAGTAATTTATAATTATCAACGTTTTTTAAGTTGGCATTTAATTGGCATGTGGTCGCAGGTGTGTGTGTGTGAAGGCTTTTTTCAGCCAGTGTTAATTAAAGTGGAGATGATTAAAGGCAGATGTTAATTGATGATAATTGGCAGGTTGGGGTTATTAATCCACATTGTGTAACTGGCATGTGTGTTGTGTTAGTAGGTTAGGCTGTGCTGTGTGTGTGTGTGCATCTGGTGATTATACTGTGTGCACGCGTTTGTGTGATTATACTGTGTGTGTGTGTTTGTGTGATTATAATGTGTGTGAGTAATTATACTGTGTGTGTGTGCACACGTGTGTTTGTGTGATTATACTGTGTGTGTGTGTGATTATACGGTTTGTGTGTGTGTGTGTGTTCGTGTGTATGCGTGTGTGTGTGCTGGAGGATTTTGGCGTGTGTGTGTGTGGAGGAGGATGTGATCTGGGCGCTGATCAGGACTCCTGCGGCTCGTGTCTCATCCATCCTAATGTGTGTTTAAGACAGGCGTTCTGTTTTCAGGGTTGCTTCAGGTTGGGCTTTCTAAACATGCTTGAGAGATATCTTGAATTAAAAAAAATATATATATATATATATCTATCTTAAAAGTATAATCCCCCCCCCAAACTAAGAGAAATTTTCATTTTGACCAACTAGTCGTTGTTTCAGAGCAGATTAAGTCTCCAAAATGCATTAAAAATCTAGAAGAATATACAGTAATCCAAGTGTACTTTCAGTGCATTTTTAACAAAGACAAGATCATCATCATCATCGGTCCCTTTAGGGACGTACTGATTTGTAAATCAAGTATAAACACAAAGTAATTAAATGTTTTTTTTTTTTTGTGAAAGTTTTGTGTGATGGGTAGGTTTAGGGGTCGGGTTAGTGTGTGTGTGTGTGTGTGTGTGTGTGATTGGTAGGTTTAGGGGTCGGTTAGTGTGTGTGTGATGGGTAGGTTTAGGGGTCGGTTAGTGTGTGTGTGATGGGTAGGTTTAGGGGTCGGTTAATGTAAGGGGACAGAATATACAGTTTGTACAGTATAAAAACATTATGCCTATGGAGAGTCCCCATTTAAGTAAATGTGAGTGTGTGGTGTGTTTGTGTATGTGTGAGTGTGAGTGAGAGTGCAAGTGTGTGTGTGTGTGTGTTGTGGTGGCGCAATCATATTTCGCTTAGCTCTAGTTTAAGGTCTTTGCACAGGTGTGTCAATTTAAAACCGTCTCGTGTGTTTGTGTGAGTTTGAGTGTGTGTGTGTGAGTGCACGATTTTCCATCCACCTTATCTGCCTCTCCTCCTCTGCGTGTTCTTCAGGCCGATAAATCGTGTCTCAGAGGCAGTGACAGGAATACGAGTGTGGAAATGTCTGCTCTTGTTTCGCTCCCGTCGACTGAATGCACCAGCACTCCCTCCAGATGGATCCGCGCTCCCAGCTTTCTCCGAGTGCTATAAAACTATATCACCCATAGCAGAGCCCTTGTTTAAGAACGCCTCGGAGTGCTGTCAGCCAACCCGTCTCGCCTCCTTTTACTGCCTAATGACAGCTACAAATTCTCTCCGAATTGCATTTCCTAAACACAGACCCCCATAAAATCCCCTCCGCGTTCGGCCTGCGATCTCGTTTTACCGCAGCACTCTTTGGGAAATCTCAGAAGGATCCTCGGAGGAAGCGTCTGGCAGGGTGTGCTGGGATTAATTTGGTGTCGGCGTGTCCCGTGAGACTCAATCACAGGTCCCGGCGCTGCTTTGTTCTGCCTGTCATATTAACACCTGTGCCAGCCTGCAGTTCTCCAACATGAAGTGACTAAAAATCACTCCGTTTCCCGGAGGTGACGCCGCTTGTTATTTGCACTGATGTAATTGACTTGCCGAAGGCTTCACCTCTGTAACGAGACTCGAGTAAGGAATGCGAAAGATCAAACTGTTCTGACATCCAAGTGATGATGAACATATTTTTTGCACACACTTTAAATCAGCCTGAAAGTATGAACTAAAATCAACATGTTCCTGGTCTTATTTTGCTCAATTCATTGGTTCACATTATTTTAAATAAAATGAATGTTTGCCTTTTTTGATCTTTCATTAAAATGTGATTAACTTGACCAATGTTCTGATAATTTACTCACCCCCACATCATCCAAGATGTTCAAGCGTTTCTTTCTTCAGTTGAAAAGAAATTGTTTTTTGAGGAAAACATTCCAGGATTTTTCTCCATATAGAGACTTCAATGGGGTCCAAATGTGAGTTTCAGTGCAGCTTCAAAGGCTCTACACGATCCCAGCCGAGGAATAAGAGTCTTATCTAGCCAAACCATCGATCATTTTCTAAAAAAAATTAACATTTATATACTTTTTAACCACAAATTCGCATCTTGCACTAGCTCTGCTCATTACGTAATCACGCTGAAAGGTCATGCGTGTTCCGGTTAAAAAAATTTAGGGAAGGGAGATAAACTCAAAATTGTCCGACATCGTTTTACATTTTTTACGTTTTACAGACTTAGTCTTTGCCACGTTCGCTTTGTAAACACTAAGACGATACTTACGCCTACATCACGCTTGACCTTTCAATGTGATTACGTAATGTGTGGCGCATCACAGCTAGTGCAAGATGAGCATTTATGGTTAAAAAAGATACAAATGTTTTTTTTTATAAAATGAAAGATGGTTTGTCTAGATAAGACTCTTATTCCTCGGCTGGGATCGTGTCGAGACTTTGAAGCTGCACTGAAACTGACATTTGGACCTTCAACCCTTTGGACCCCATTGAAGTCACTATATGGAGAAAAATCACAAATAATGATCGGTTTGAAAAGGAAACCCCTCCACTGAGCTGCTCTAAAAGAGGAACTTGGCTTTCATCCTCATGTCCGGCTCAAAAATCCTATTTTGTAATGGATAAAATTACATCCTGTTCTTAGAATTGCACTGAAAGCATCTATATTTCTTGCAGAACGTCTGAATGGTGTTGGCCAATCTAGTTCTCTCAGAAAGCCTCTCTCGACGATCTGAGCCTGTTTTCAGCAACCCGTGACCACTGTGCACTTCAGTTCTCGCCAGCCTGCTGTTTCCGCAGCGTTCCCGGTGTTCACAAGCCTCTCTGTTCATGTGCTTGCCAGTGTTTTATGCTGGAAAAGATTTGAATCCCCTGGAGAGAGGCCAGTGTCAATCGCCGCAATTACGCCATTCAACAAATGCCAAATGTCTTTGTCCCTTTAGATTCGGCTGCAGGTGCTGAAAAGCAGAAATCAGCCTTTTAAACTGATCTGAGATCCGCTCCAACATCATTATCCAGAACCTTTTCTAACAGGAGGAGAACATGCATGGAGCTGCATGGCAATATGCATCACTGCCTGTGATTTTCTTGCAAATCAATATGCATTTATTTATTATGAGTCTACTGGTCATCATTTTCCTCTATTAGGGCTGCACGATATTGGAGAAAACTGATACTGTGATATTTAGTTTTTCTGCAATATATATTAGGATATGAAAAGATACAGGAATTTTCAACGGATGAATAGAATAGCTAAATTTGGAAACAATTAATCATTCTAGAGTGAGTAGGATTATTTATTTTTGGGGGGAAGAGCATCTGCATAATAAATAAAAAAAATATTTTATTCTGAGTATGTTTTTTTTGTTTTTTTTTGTGCCAAATCCTTGTAAAAGTTTAACGATTTGGGAAAAACTTGAAAAATGTGAGTGGTCACGCTTGGGTTTGCTTTTTCCAAAAAGCAACTCTCAAACCTCTTTCAGAAACCATAAAGTTGAACGGATTTAAGAAAACAACAATTTTCCACTTGAGTTTTCATAGGCCGCATTCCCAGTTTTTTCACCTTTTCATTGACTATAAAATAACAACATTTTATTTTGAATCATGTTAAATAAAAAATATAAACCACCTTTAAGATATAATGTAATAATACTATTTCTTCATTTTCTACCGGTAAGCCATCAAGCATTTATTTTGACGGGTTGCAAGCAAATAAAAATATGCGCTGCTGTGATTTATTATTATTATTATTATTATTATTATTATTAAATAAAAAATGAAACCAAAGAAATGTATTGTAATAATACTATTGTTCTGTAATATTAAAAATAGAGTAATAAAAATACTACTAATATTTACGTCTTAATTTATTCTTTTTTAAAATTATTAATTTTTTCTTTTTTTCTTAATATATTATTTTATGTTAAACCATCAAACTTTAAAATATGCCAATAAAAATATGCGCTGCCAGTTTCAGAATGCACTGTGTTCATTTACAGGCATGCAGTCTGAAACCAGTGGCACATATATTTATTTAATTAAATCACAGCCTGCATGATTTGACAATTGCACTAATAACACAATATCAATTAATTTTCATATATTGTGCAGCCGTAACCTCTGTTTGTGCTGCTCAGGATATGGTGCGGCGTGGCGAGATCATCGATGACGTGATGGACGACGAGTTTTACCTGCGCAGGCTCGACGCTGGACTCTTCGTTCTTCAGCTCATCTGTTATATCATGGTGGAGATGTGCAGTGCTGGCGTTCCTCAGGTGCGTCACACACAACCCTCTTCACACAGGCATCGTTTCAGGTGTAATTAAAGCTGAACACGTTTAATTCTGCGTGTCTTCTCTTCCAGTTACAGCAGAGAGTCCATCAGATCCTCAATCTCAGGGGAGGATCCGTCAAAATAGTTCGGCATATAATGAGAGGTAAGATTATACATTATATTGTGAGCTTTTCAAATGCATATATCAACATCTAAAGAGAAATTATATTTTGATGACCATGACTATGATTTTCTTTGCACTGTGACCTAAATGTGCTTATTTCTGAGATCCACGCAAAATCTCATTTTATGTAAGCTTAAAGTCCCCATGAAATCAAAATTTGTTTAACGTGCTCCAAAACAATGACAAAATTCACATTTCGAAGATATAAGCGTTCAAAACGTACAGTCTCTCACTTATTCCAATGTGGATCAGTGATTTTCATAACATCACTCTGCACTTCAGCCTCTCATCAGATTTTCTGTCCAATCAAATGCTCTCTAGAATCTGAAGCTCCGCCCCCTACACTATAAATAGACGCTGATGCACACTGTGGCTAACGAGCCTTCATCAGGGTGTGGGTAGCAAACACACTCCGAGTCCTTTTAAACAACAATTAGTTAGTCATGTGACAATCACCTGGTTACGTAATATACAGTAGTCAATATTTCAAGTGGATCAAAAAAGTTCATCAAAGTTGTCCTAAGAGAAGAACAGGTATTGTTCAAAATGAATGTATAACTTTGAAAGGTTTTGATCCACTTCAAATGTTGACTACTGTAGAATAGTCACAATAGAGAAGACGTTGCTAGAAAAATAGAGAAGACATGGCTCATCAAAACATAATTAAACCCAACATATGTTCCAAAAAAAAAAGATATCATATAACAATGCACTAAAGTGTAACAAATCAGAATTAACAATGTATTCCAATAACATAATTCTACAAAAAAAAAAAAAAAAATTATATATATATATATATATATATATACAGTATATATGTGTGTGTGTGTATATATATATATATCTATATATGAAGAGTTCAGATGCAAAAGCCTCTAAGTGCCATCTGAAATTTTCTTCTAGAATGATAATTTGTATGACCTCGGCTATTTAAGTTCAGTAATTTCACTTAAATGGCAATTAATAGGTAATTTGCATTGCCATTTAAGTGAAATTACTGAACTTAAATATACGAGCTTCATAAAAATGATCATTCTAGAAGGAAATTTCAGATGGCACTTCATATATATATATGTGTGTGTGTTTTTTTTTATATATATATATATATATATATAGTACAAGTACAACATTACATAAGATATCAATGAAATGACCGATTTATCACTTTGGTCATTGTATTAGGCCTCGCAAACCTTTCGCACTCAGTGTTCTCTGATTCGGTTCACTAGTCCGGTCTCTGTAGAAGCGTAACAGTATCAGGTGGATTGTGTGAAGCCGGTGAAGAACACACTTCCGCAGGCGATCAGCACATTCCCTGTTGCTAAAGCAAAAGGTTTGCTGTGCGCTGCAGTGCTCCTCGCTAGCGGCGTATTTCACTCGCACTTCCATCCATTCTCTCTCTCTCTCTCTCTCTCTCTCTCTCTCTCTCTCTCTCTCTCTCTCTCTCTCTCTCTCTCTCTCTCGAGCGATATTACTTGTTCGGCTTCGCCCACTCTTCAGCCCACAGCACCTTGATTAAGTCTTGACAGCTTTCTCTCTCTCTCTCTCCCTCCCTCCCTCCCTCTTTTTTAACCACTACTCTTTCATACTTCATCCAGTTTTTCTCTCGGAAAGAACCCAACTCTTCTTTGATTTTGTTTTTATTAAAGTTTAGCGAACATTGTGTCTGGAGGTAATTTTGTGATGTCGTGTTCCATCCGAATGATGAGGACTGAATATATTTGTGATATTATAAATTAGCAGCAATGCATTTTTTATTTCGCCATTAAGTTTCCTGATCCTTTTTTTTTTTCTTGCAACTTGCAAGTATAAGAGTGTTAAGATGTAAAGGACTCAGTGGTAGAAGTAGTTGGAAAGTCTGCATTAATCAGTTCTCAAATCATTTCAGTTAATTGATTTGAATCTCTGGTTCAACGATTCATTCGTTATCACTCTAAAATACACTTGCCATGTAATTTCTATGTATTATAATGTGTTAGAAACAAAACAAACAAACACAAACACATATATTTGAGATATTTTCCCCCTAATTTGATTTTTTTATTTACATTTTTAGAAAATGTTCCTATGCTAATTGAAATGATAGTTTTACATGCGTATAAATGAAACTGACAGTAGCTTATTGAATCGAGTCATTCATTCAAATGATTCATTCAAGAACAAAGCAAGTGACTGTCTTTTATGAATGAGTCATTGAATCATCGACTCACCCAATTCGTTCAAAAACGCTGAATCATTCAGTAAAGAAAAAAACTACAGAGTCAGAAACATATCTTTGTTTGGAACTATTTCTGTTGGTAAAATAGAGCAAAAACAGTCAATATTTTGGGTCTATAATTTCACATCTATGCATTTATATTTGGCCTTTACGTTTCCCGATCCTTTCCCCGAGTGTTAAGATGGAGCGTGTCAATTAATTGATTTGAATCTCTGGTTCAAAGATTCACTCATCAGTCTAAAACACAATTGCCATGTATTTTTCATGTATTAAATTGTTAGAAACAAAAACACATACATATGACTTTTGTTTAAGAAGGGTTTCATCATCTACTGCTTATTGGAAAGCACAAGACCTTTCTTTGTGCTCTTGTTAAATTGTGCACTTCCTCCTCGGCGTGAACATTAATGATTCATCAGAGAGAGCACGTTCCCACCTGAACTCTGCTTTAGCTGGTGACGGAGATGAAAACTGCTGGCGGTAATGGTCAAGAGCGCACCCTCCCTGTTCAAAGGCACAAGCGTAGTTCTTTAGAAAGCTGCTATTAATGTGAGCTAATGGTGTCTCTGCTAGAAGTGGTACATGTGAGTCGTTTAACTAAATCTTCATCCCCATTTAACTGTCCGTTCACTGCAGATTCTCCAAACTCTGCTGTGTTTTACAAGCAATGTATTTTAATCCAAATGTATTGAAATTGGAAATGCGTAACATTTTGGTGGATATATGTAGTGGTCATATTTAGTTTTTTTTTTTTTTGGTGTATGTCTGATTAGGATGATGATATCATTTTTTTTTTTTTTAATTTTTTTTTTTACAAATGTCACTTTAAAGGGGTGGTATAATGCCCTTTTCACAAGATGTAAAATAAGTCTCTGATGTCTCCAGAGTGTGTATGTGAAGTTTTAGCTCAAAATACCACACAGATATTTTTATATAGCATGTTAAAGTTGTCACTTTTTGAGTGTGAGCAAAAACGCAACGTTTTGTGTCTGTCCCTTTAAATGCAAATGAGCTGCTGCTCCCGGCACAGGGGGCGGAGCTTCAAGAGCTTGTATCCTTTTACCTCACGCAGACATGCACTAAAAATGTCAAAAACGTTAAGCCTATTATGTTCAAACCGGAGTCAGACATTGATGGAGAGACTCAAGAAGAAGTGACAACATGTAGAAGCAACAGGACATTTCTGTACGGTTAGTTGATGAATTTATGCAGCTTATGTGTAGTTATCTTCTAGTCATTGATTAGCATATTCTTCATGATAATCTATAAATCGTGTTCAGGGGCGGGGTTTATGTAAATGTTAGGGTTGGTGATGTCACTAACCCGGGAGGAATGTGGTGTAGTCTCTACCAGCCGTTTGTTGTAGTCCTTAAAAAGCGATTTCTTTAAAAGCAAATATCTCCCTTTGCTTTAAACTTTGAGCATCGTAACTTTGCAGATGTTGTTTATGCTCAAACAGCAACATTACACACTAACTAAAGTTAGAAAAGTGAAATCATATTCAACCACTCCTTTAAAGTTTGATTTAGAACGGTATTTTTTTTACAATTGATTTATATTTTACAGAAAAACATATTTTCAAAGTGGTCAAATGTATTTGTCTGATTTGGACAATCAATCTATGAAACCTTTCGAAAGCTCTTAGTTTTCCATCTTCACTGCTGGAAATTTAAACCGTTTGATGCTTTAGATTTTTTCCGCAGTACACCTGATTGAAATCTCAAACCCACTGGAAGCCTTTGTTGGCATTTGTCACGGTTTGTGGTGTCCTTCAGACTCGTGATGGGTTTAATCCGAGCCGCAGGTCTGGAACAGTCTCAGCTGCTGGAGGAGTGTGTGTGAGTGTGTGTGAGCGTGTCCCAGCAGCTGGTGTGGGCGATCTCTGCTGAGAAATTGAAGATTTCACCTGCCCTCTGTAGCAGCTGTGCCCGTGTCAGAGCCGTGCCCGTGTCCTGGGCAGCGCGCCCGCAGGTCTCTCAGTTCTGCAAATGTGCTTACACCGTATTAAAGGCAATCACGGGGAAAATGAAAACAAATGTTACATGAGGAATCAGACAGGTTGCGTTTGCTCTGCGGTTTAACTGTTATTGCCGTTTGTTTACTGGTTTGACTGATGGAAATGTTCCATTTCATTTTCTGCACCATGGGAAAATAGTGCAAATCTGTCGCTCTATCTGTCATCCATCCATCCATAGATCGTTCTGTCTATCCATCTATCTATCTATCTATCCATCCATCCATCCATCCGTTATCTATCTATCCGTCCATCCGCTATCTATTTATCATTCTATCTATCGTTCTATCGTTCTATCTATCGTTCTATCTATGGTCTGTAGCTATCGTTCTAACAATCTCATTCTATCTATCTATCTATCTATCTATCTATCTATCTATCTATCTATCTATCTATCTATCTATCTATCTATCTATCCATCTATCTATCTATCTATCTATCTATCTATCTATCTATCGTTCTATCTATCTATCGTTCTATCTATCTTTTTATCTGTCTATTATTCTTTCTATCGTTCTATCTATCGTGTCTATCGTTCTAACAATCTATCATTCTATTTATCTCTATCGTTTTATCTATGGTCTGTATCTATCGTCTATCTATTGTTCTAACAATCTTATTCTATCTATCTATCTATCTATCGTTCTATCTATCTATCGTTCTATCTATCGTTCTATCTTTTTATCTGTCTATTATTCTTTCTATCGTTCTATCTATCGTGTCTATCGTTCTAACAATCTATCATTCTATCTATCTCTATCGTTTTATCTATGGTCTGTATCTATCGTTCTATCTATCGTCTATCTATTGTTCTAACAATCTTATTCTATCTATCTATCTATCTATCTATCTATCTATCTATCATTTTATCTATGGTCTGTATCTATCATTCTATCTATCTATCTGTCTATTCTCTTTCTATCATTCTATCTATCGTTCTAACAATCTATCGTTCTGTCTATCATTATATCTATTGTTTTATCTCTTTGTAGAATGTGTGTGCATTAGCAAAAAAAAAAAAAAAAGTGTAATTATTTTTTAAAAACTTTTTTCTGTGTAAGATTTGAGCCAAATTTGCAGCATTTCTACCATTGTTGTCAGGTGTTATTGGTAATCTGCTATAGTTTCAGCTAATGGCCTGTTTCCCAGATAGAAAACCGCTTCTACGCAGGAGATTACTGGCGAAACCAGGTTTATCTGCAGAAACTCTGAAATGAAAACGCCTACAGAAGCCTCGATGCACTCCAAGGCCACGTTTGAGTCATAGGGAGTGTGTCATTGTGTTGCGCGCGTGACCTTGCGTGTGTGTGTACTGGTATCAGTGGGAAGCTCCTCTGCAGTGGGATGAAGTTTCCAGCATCTCACAGCTCATAATGGATAATCCTCTCAGATCATCCGGCATGCAGACTCCTCAATCCTCCCTCAGTGTTTTTCCAGCCACTTTCTCCAGCCCTCGGGCTTCTGTTTTAATGTGCCACTTAGCTGCTTTTTTTTCTTATTGCTTTATTTATTTATTTAGTGCTGGGTTTGATCCTCTGTCCCAGGGCTTGAGCAGGGCTTAGAAACTAATCCGAGAGCATGTCTACCTTTACACGCTTGCCGCTTGTGGTGCACACTTCTCAAAAACCCTCTGTTGAAGTCGGCATGAAATAAAAATGGACCCTATTTCCTTTCTTGATGCACATTCCTGGTCTTATTGTGAACGATATTGTTATTGTGGAGATGACTCCATAACATGGGCCCAGAAAAAGTGATTTTAAACCATTCAAGCGCGACTCGACTGAAGGCATGTGTAACTATATTGTGCAGTTCTTAATGTGACAGCAGCCTAATATTCCTGCTGTCGTCTCTATAATAACACTGATCAAACAACAACAGACAAAGAGAAAATTCACTCATTCTTGACTGAATAACTTTTGTAACTATATTTGTAATGTATTTTATTTATAAAGTGCAGTGTTATTTTACATTTTATTACAGTTTCTGTACCCGAATAACTGAAAATCTTAAAACACTATTTCAATCGTTTCTTTGTTCAGGTGTGTCTGTTTGTTGCGATAGCTAATTTTTTATTTGTTGTTTTTTAATTACTGAATGTTTTACATGTCTTTAACAATGCTTAAAATTTATATTAGTTATTATAGGCTTATAGTTTTTTTTTTTTTTTAATCGAAAGTAGAAATAGATAAGAATCAGAATCGATAAGCAGAATTGAAAACGGAATCGTTAATATTCAGATGATACCCAACCCTAATTGTAGTCTTGAGTTTTCTTCCAGGAATGAACACATCACAATATTCCTCATTTTAATAATTCATACACAGTATAAAGGGGCGGGGCCTGGTTGAGTTAGTTAGTAGTGTGTTAAACTGGCGGTTATGGTAAGGGGCGGGACATTTCCAAAACACATTCGAAGTGCTTGACCAATCACAACACACTGATCCAGCCGACCAATCAGAGCACAGTGCTCTTTTCAGAAGGAGGGGCTTCAGAGAGACAGGAAGTAAACAGAGCGTTACTGACAGACTGGGAAGAGAGGAGCTGCAACAATGGAGAATATGAGGAAAATAATGAACAATCAGGCAGGAAAACCTGTTCCTAGTAGAGCCAAAAAACATCAAGATATAGATCCTTTTTAAAGAAATTGTTGTCCGACATATGACAATTAAAACTTTTTTTTTTACTCGCCCTCATTTAGTTGCTTACCTGTATGCTCTTATTTTTTTGTATTGAAGAAACAGTGACAGAACAGAAACAACAGACTGAAATTCAAGTCGTTTTTTCATTGACGACCGTCAAACCTGGCTTTTTTGAGTCTAAATACAGATGCTAATGCCATTTCAGAGCTTTAGTGGAGGAGAACAATAAGGTGTCTTAAGCTCAGTCGAGGAGTGTTGTAAGTGTCCTCACTGCGCTCATAAAAGTCTCGTTCTAAGCATATGCTGCCTTTATCGTAACGTCTGTAGCCCTATGATTTCTTGGGCACCGTTCCAGCTCTCTGCAGGTTACAAGACCTTAGGAGTGTCCCGAAATAGCCGGACCTCAATCAAAAACGGCAGATTTGATCTGACTGAAGGACACGCTCTCAAAGGCACACATCAAACGGCCACGGATCTTAAAGCTATTTGACCGTTTAAGAACGGTACTTCTTAAATCCCTTTACCTCAAACCCCAAACTTGCAGACTGAAGCCTAGTCTTTTTTCCCTCCATAGCTCATGCATGACGAAGGAGGTCTGAAAATAAACTCTGGTGGGCTGTCAAGTGATGTGTGACAAATTTAAAAAAAAAAAAATACTTTCAAGGATACAAATTCTCACTTTGATTTTTGTGGGATTAAAGTATGCAGCCTCTCCTTTGAGATGGCGTTAGCGAGGGTTTCTTGGCAGGGATGGTTGGTGTTCATGAAATTCATCCAAATTACTAAACATCCCGTTTCTTTTTTCCAGAATATGCAGAAAATATTGGTGACGGCAAGAGCGAGGAGTTTAAGGAAAGTGAGCAGAAGAGGATTATGGAACTACTTGAGACTTTCTAAAAATCCGGCTGGAGCTCGATGTGTTTTTTTTTTTGTAGCATTTTTCCGTGTTATGGTTGACGACTATGTGATGCTATGTGGATTTTAACTTTCATCGTCATCCTGTCCTGACTTCTTTAAAGAAGCTGAGAAGGAAAAATCTGATTTTTAACATTTGCCGGGCTGATTGTATCCCGACAGATTGGATATTGCTGTTGTATCTATTGATGTCTGACACTTTTTGTTTGTTTATAGTTGTTTATTTCTTTTTTTTTAAGGATGGATATTTTGTGTCAGAACAACTTAAATTTTCTTGTAATAAAAGTTTGTGCTTTGGTTTCTTGGTGCTGTTTCCTTTGCTAGATTTCATACATCACCTTCCACAAGACTTAATGACTCATTGGACCAGTTCAGGCAGGGAACAACTCTGGTGCTGAAACATCATTTAGGAAAATGTAATGTTTATGACTCTTTTCTCCACTCCAGCGCTCCTGCGGTAAGCTAATTAAGCGAAGAATTCTATGTTTTCAGTCTTTTGTTTATCACTTGATCATTTAGGTCTCTTTATATGGATCTAGGGGCCAAAAAAAGAATAATTCTGGTGGATTTTACTGGCCATGAAACTGTATGTTCCTCTATTTTCTCGTTATATCGGCATTTTCTAATTTTCTTTATTCTCTTATTTTAGTGTCAGTGGGGAATGTCTCACCACATGGAGTTCTGGATTTCCAAAAAAAAATCATATTTGGCTAAGCTAATCTTCTGAAGGTACATTTCAGGATTGCTGCATTTGACCAATACATTTTCATGATTTTTCTATGATGTTTCCAATTGGTTGTGATTTACTGGATAAAGCTTTTAAATTAGGGATGCATGATATATCAGCATCGGGCAATACATGTTCATTTTTAATGTTATTGTTATCGACCCGAGAAGGAAATTTGGCCGATAAATTAAATCCAACAAGTATGATGGTTTTGAATTGCTTGAAATATGATTTGAATCACTTCAAAAAAGGAAATACAGTAAAGTGCAACGTGTGCAGCGCAAGTCTGTCATATAGGCCACATAAAATTATGAGAACATTATATTTATGTGCTTAGGACATGGCTGTTAATAGTGAGACTTTTGTTTTTGTAATCAGGCTCTCAAAAATTATAGAAAAATTTGGATTTAGATTTATCGGCCAATATATATATATATATATATATATATATATATATATATATTGTATATGTTTTCACCTTTCAAATATAAAGAATTATCGGTTATACTATCGGTTATATTATCGGTACTGGCCAACTTTTTTTATATCGGCGCATCCCTATTTTAAATTATTTTCGATTCTGACCGATTTGCTTCTGAATCTCTTTAAACAATTTGTTAATAGAAATATTTTATTTTATAATAGAGTATTACTTGGTGATTTGGTGAGTTTTAATTTTCCTAATATTCTCAGATTTTTCATGACTCTGGGAATCCTGAAATGTTGTTAGAAGATGTGTAACATACAGTATATAAAATTGCTAGCGCCATGCTTTACTGTTTGAGCTACAGGAATATTTAATATATAAATGTATATGGCACAAAACATTGATATATATATATATATATATATATATATATATATATATATATATATAAATATGTTGCAGTTGTTAAGTGTTAATTTCCGTGCTGTAGATTTGATCTTTCTCTTTCCATTAGAGGAATTGGCTGCTGTGATTCTAATGGCCATTAATTAGATGTTTGTCCAGTGGCGATGAGCCAGAGATTCAAAATCCCTTGCTAATAGCAGGCTTGCTGAGCTAGCGTGAAGATGCTACAACTCTCTCTCATTTTCTAACCTCTCTTACATCCCCTTGTTAATTTACAATACCTGCCTCTCTCTCTCTCCCGCGGGGGTTAGCGTATGTATCGCGGCAGCCAGGGAAACGTTCTGCCGTATAGAGACAGTTTGCTTACTAAGCTCTCCTTCGGTACGGACAGTCTTCAGCTGAAGGTTGAGAATGATTGTTAAAGCTCTAAAGCCAAATTTAATCAATCCAGAGGAGTTCTTCGACAGGGCGAACGGGGGGCCATTACGTTGGATTTATGCTCACTGGAGGGCCACCGCTTTAACACAGACATTATGAAGGGAAATTATTATTGTAGTAACAAAAACATCTCGTGTGGCTCCGGGGCCTTGATGAATCGGCTTCATTTGACGTGGCGCTGCATTTCTCCAGCTAATTAAGTGCCTCAGTCTCATTACAGCTGCACTTTATCAGACATCGACAGCTCGAGGCCCCTGTGGTCATCGCTCGCCGTACACCGGCTTCCAAGCGCTCCTACAGTCAAAACAAAAACCATTCAGACACATATCTTTTTTTTTTTTTTACTAGTGGGTGCAGGACACTATGTGAGGATAGCAAAATAAAGTAAACTGACATATTATACCCCAAATTTCTTCATACAGTGACTACCAGTAACATTTATTAAAATTTGGGACCAAAAATTCTTCAGACTCTTTGACCTGATCATGTTTTGCTGAAGTGTTTTTTTCTGTAATTGCTAATGCTCTTTTTACACACAGACTGAACAAAATGAAGCATTGCTTGGTGATTGTTTGAGCTAAACTGGTATTATGTAATTGTGTAGTTAAATTTAACAGCTGACAGATATTCATCATAATTCATCAGTGAGAAAGTCTAACAGAAGGACGGACAAAACCAGTCAAATATCAACTGAGTTCATAACTCATATTTTATTTCCATTTTCTAAACCAGTGGTTCCCAAACCTGTCCTGAAGGCACCCCAACACTGCACGTTTTCTTTGTCTCCCTACTCAAACGCACCTGATTCAACTCATCAGCTCATTATCACATGGGTTAATTGAGCTGATGAGTTGAATCAGGTGTGTTTGATTAGGGAGACAAAGAAAACGTGCAGTGTTGGGGGGCCTTCAGGACAGGTTTGGGAACCACTGTTTTAAACTATAGCGAATAAGCTGCGATAATGTGAGAAATGTCTGAATACAATTAGGTTTGACTGTACATGCACCAGTTGAACCAGTCAAAGGCCCTTGTTTTCCGGCCCGTTGTCGTTTTCCGTGATAACTCCCTGTCCTTTATCCCCGGGACGAGTGCACAAGAGTCATTATCTCTCCGACTCTTTCTCCGCACGTTCTCTTTTGTTTATCCATCGGCCTTGTCCTCGGAGGAGCTCCACTTTTCCCCGCTCCCGGCTGATGCTCCTGGCATATTAAATATTCTCTGGCTGTCCTTTCCGTGCTTCTATTGGCGTAGCACAGCTTTATTTGTGAGATCTCTGTATTTCCCGCGTCTCTGGAGGTCAGTGATTTCCCGCTAGTTCTCGCTGTTACCAGGGAGATGGTTTTCAGAGAGAGGGAGGCGTAAATACTGTAGAGGAATCCCGACAATTGGAGGAGGTGATGTGCGACAGTTACCCATCTGTTGAATTGTACATCATGATGAATAGTGTGTGCTGAGAACATTATTGATGCCTCTCTGCCAACGCATCTAACTTGCAATGCAAATGAGCGGTAAGTAGAGAACAGGGCGAGCGCCTGGCGCGCTTCAAGGACATGCTCATTACCGTAGCCAAGCTTGTCGCTAGCAAATGCCAATCACTTTCGTCTGGTTGGTTTGCCGAGGCCGCAACGACTCACGCAGAGCAACATCTGCTTCCACCCTCCCTTCCTCTGAAATCACCCATATAAAACTTGGGATCGTTATTTTCATTTTGAATTGACGGGAAGGGCAGGTATCCCAGCACGCATCTCTTATCAGTGATTATGACACTGGCGCGCTAACGGTGATTCAACAGCAATTTCACAGCCCAGAGAGCTCGGAATAATTGTCTTTTTATGAGTGATTGAGTTGAGCTCGGCAAGCGCTGATTTTCACCTCTTTGCATCGGCTAAATTGATACGAACCTGTGGCGGGAATGTTCTTTTATTTCCACTTTATAGTCCCAGTATTGTGCAGGTCACAGGGAAAGGTTGGATTGAGTCTGTAAGAAGTCAGTAAGAAGTTGATAGTAGGCCTAGCATTCCCTAAGTATTTATCTCCCAAAAAAACATGTAAAATGATTTTTATCTTTACAAAAAGTAGTGGAGGTGTCAAGGTGCTTCCTATATTCTATATAGTATTGTTTACCATATGGCTATACAGCTGTACTGTACTTTCATACATAGGCTATATATATATATATATATATATATATATATATATATATATATATATATATATATATATATGGTACACATATAGTATCCAAAAGCCATATTTTTTAAGATAATGTCATGTTGTGAAGGCATGAAAACCACTGGCCTTTTTAGTCACTGTCAAACTTCTGGGTTTAAATGTCATGAATGCATTTTGTTTTTCTCACAATCCTTAAAAGAGAAAATAAAAATAAAAAATCACTGTTGTGCATTTTTACTTGAGTAAAAGTTTGGTATATACAACTAAATACGTATTAAATTTGTGTTAAGTATTGAGTTTAAACAGCCTTTACATCATTGACTATGTTCAGAATAGCATACTACTCTAATTTTTCTGTGTACAATACATTGTTTATGCATTTTCTGCTTTTTCACTGAGATTATTGTTCCACAATGCAATATGCTTTACTTCACCTTCCATTTTCAGCCTGGTGAAAGGCCAAGAGGTAATGTTTTTTCATCATTTAATTACTCATTCAATCAGTAATATGATAACTTGACTTTTTGCATTTAACATGCAGTGGATATATAAGTTATAACAATTTAATGATGGCGAAATGTAGATGTATTAAAGATATATGCACAATTGCACAATGTAGGCTAAATGAACGGTAAGTTTGCACAAAAATCATTTACTCATCCTCATGTCATTTCAAATATTTGCCTCTCTGAGATATTATCATCTTTTGTAAAGGAACAACAAATGTCATACAGGCTTTGAAGTGGAACAACATAAAGTTAGTTGATGATGACATTTTAATTTTTAGGTGAACCATCCCTTTTATCTGACTAATTACTTCTGTTAATCAGCCAGTCAGGCACCGCACAGGTCCTCTACCCAGATTAATCATCCTTCCACTAAACATCATGAGGTAACGCATACGACTTGTTGGACAACACTTGTTTGAAATGTTTATCATTCCATATTAAATATTGTTTAACACAATATGTTTATAAAATAGGCAGTATTCAGTAATAGAATGTTGGAGTAAGCAGCAGCAGTTGTGCTCAGTCCAAGATACAGAAAAAAAATATTTTGCTGCCAACAATATCATACTTGTTGATGACTAGTTAAATTTACCTCAGAAACATTTTCAAATGGAATTTTACCGCCACCAGCGATGACCGTTGATCTTTGACGTTTGCGCTACACCATTTGCATTAAGATGCTTGTGATTTAAAAAATAGGCTTATTTCTTATTTGAGTCACAGAAAAAGCAGATAGAACTAGGGAAAAAAACCATCATGTGCATTTCAAGATTCACATTTCTTGTTCTAGCCATAGTGCCTGGATACTGAACATTCAATAAGTTACATTTACCTCAGAAACATTTTCAACTGGAATTTTACCGCCACCAGCGATGACCGTTGATTTTTGACC
Organism: Vimba vimba; assembly: GCA_022828995.1. NCBI lineage: Eukaryota > Metazoa > Chordata > Actinopteri > Cypriniformes > Leuciscidae > Vimba > Vimba vimba. Next base: position 30,715,109 of record CM040837.1, on the reverse strand, counting down.
GTTTGCGCGACTCTTCACTGTAAAAAAACTCTTCGTAATATTATTCCGCCTGATTAAAATTGCCTAATGACAGCCGCCGCACTCCCATTCCTGGTGATGCATCCCTCCGCTGCGTTGGTTAGATCCGGGGAGTTTCTCTTCGCGGAGAATCAAATCGCATCAGTGGGCGACTGCAAACACACACAGCCTCCTCTCATCCTCTCCTGCCGCTGCCCCAGGGACAAAAACCACCAGTAAACACTCACCACACCTGGATCTATCTCTTAAAGCCGTCTATTTTCACCTGATGTGAGAGAGTGTTTTACAGGGAGCAGTGATGGGCGCGTTTGGAGTGATTCTGAGGAGTTTACATTGTATGGGACTCTATATCCAACTTAGTGCCAGTCTCAGACAAGCTGGAAGCGACGACGTGGAGAACCACATCTCCAGTAACGGTAAGATTTGTGGGATCGATCCGGTTCTATACTCGAGGATTCACGGGTTTGAGGTTCGTAACGGGTGTAATTTGAAGCCGAAACGCGCGCAAACGGAACAATGATGGAGATGCGCAGAGCAGTTCATCTCAGACCAGACCACACAACTGCACTGTGGTTATTGACAGGTGGTACCATGGTATTTGATGGTGATATCATGGTACTGTATAATTACCTTAAATACCATGGTACTTTAAGGTACAACTTCAACGAATATCGTGCTATTGCCATCATTGGTATTAGGTGGTAATTGCTTGGTCGGCTACAGTGTAACATATTCATATAGGCTACTAAGGTCCTTTAAGATATTTCAAACAATACCATTATATATTGGACTAATCTACAACATGGTATTATCATAGTTAAAACATGATGTTTCCATTCTGTGGCTTTTTGACCAAAGTCCTGTGGCTGTTCTGTTTCACTAATGGTGTTAAATGTTGATCTGTCCTGTGGTACTGAATGGTTACTGTATTTATATCCAAAAATACCATGGTATAAGCTTTATGGTAATGTCCAGAAATAGTCTGCGGCTTTTGAACCTGAACCTTTGAAAAAAAAGTACTATGGGTCAACGATGATAATAGTGTTTTATAGGCAAATTAATAATTAACGTAGAGGCGATATTATGTCTCCAAAACACGAATTGCAATGGTTAAAATAAGATGTTTCCATTCTATTACTTTTTATTGTGATAAAAAAGGACCATGGTACTTCAACATGAACTGTACTGAATGATTAACATATTCATGGTGTTTATTTGGTTTTAGGTATTTTAAAGAATGCCATTGTATTGATATAGTAGTGTCTGCAGAAACATGGTTGAAATTTGGTGGTAATTTTTAACCTTGATGGTATAAGATGTTGGTTAATAATTATATTCATACCTTCATATTGTTATTTCACTTAGCCTATTTTATGGGTTATACATTGGAACTGCTTTGCATTGCTTTCATAGTGAACTTAAAATGTCTTCCTTTTTAGCCAAATTAAGTTGCTTGTGATTTAAAAAATAGGCCTATTTCTTATTTGCATAAAAAAAAATCATTATGTGCATTTCTAGATTCACATTTTTTGTTCTATAGTGTCTGGATATCGAACAGTCTTCAAACTATAGTATATGCATTGGGAAATGGAATGGATATTTCATAAATGCCTATTCTGTATTCATTTAAGAAGGTTTTTTTTTTTTCAATTGCACGAACAATAGATGGCTAATGCAATGAATAAAGCAGTGCTGATGAACCCAGGCATGCATCATGCTGATGAAAGAGTTCACACGCTGAATTGTGGGTCGCTCACCATGAAATTAAAGGGCAGAATGTGATCAGAGCTGATATTCATGAGGAATATTAAGAGGGCCGATGTAGTAGGATCGGGAAACTGATCTGAATGTGCACTGCTGACATGGAGGCCTGGACTTTTATATGATCTTAGGATGGATTTATAGTGGATGATTGGCAAGATCAGACTGCGCTGGAATACAACTAAGACTTCAAATGGTTTTATGGAAAGATTAGGATCATTATTTGTTGATTCACCCAAGTGTTCATGGGTAGATATGAATTAAGGCCCATTAAGTCCTATGGTTTTCCACTCATGAAGGATTGTTTGTCTGGAAAATATTCATAATGCAAAACAATAGACTCCATTTTCTTAATGCAAAATAAAACTGCATTGTTTTTCCCTTCTGACTGGCCATGTTGTGGTGAGATTCACCCAATTAGCTCGACCTGATTGTGCCATTGTTCATTTGTGATCTCAAACAGAACTGGTTCCAGCGTCTCTGGAGTGATGGACAGCTTACCGTGCTCGTGTTCAATACCTGTGCGTTAGTTCCCCTGCCGCTGGGAATGCCGTGGCCTGCGGTAACGAGGCTTAATTAATGTCAACAACATCTTAAAACCTCTGTTTTCCTCTGACCTCACAGTAATGAAACAAAGAGCGCAGACCTCGCCGCAGAGCAGCACACATCAGATGAATAGCAATAGCGGAAAGAGGAATCTCATTTTCTACGCCAATAGAGTTTTAATGCACATTGCACACACACACACACACACACACACACACACACACACACACAGTGTTTCTAAACATCCGGTTGTCCTTCGACTGTCTTCTGCTGGAATCATGGCTGTGCTGCTTGTCCTCAAGATGTGGTGGTCAACATGAATTCAATATTCAGCTTATTCACTTGTGTAAAATACACAACGCCTCCTGGTCTTATAAAAATCAAGTGCCGTTCTTTCCTTTTTTTCTAAATCTTTCTAAGTCTTGTTTTGGATTGTGAATGTGGTTCATGTTGATTTTAAGCATTCATTTTTCAAAGTTTGATTGGTGGATCTTAAGATCCTTAAAGTTCATCAGAAAAGTTTTTTATGTACTTTAGTTATTTATTTTTTGTGTTCTTTTAGACCTTTTCTATTGATTGGCGGATACGATTCTGATGATCGGTGAATCATAAGATCAAGATCCTCAAAAAACAAATAAATTCTTCAGAATATTTATTTATTTTGTCATTTATTTAAATTTATATTACATTCTTTATTGATTTTTTTTTTTTTTTGGTTTTAAGCATTTATCTTTCAAAAGGGTTGATCTGTGAATCATACAATCCTCAAAAACGAACAAATTCTTCAGAATATTTATTTATTTTACGTTATTTTTTATTAATTATCTTTTTGTTTATTTTTATATTTTGTGGTTTTCCAGCATTGATCTTTCAAAGGGTTTGATTTGCGAATAATAAATTATTCAGAATATTTTCTTTTATTTTGTTGATTTTTTTAATGTATTTTTTATGCTCGTTTTTATTTAATTTATTTCCAGACTTTAACCATTGATCTTTCAAAGAAGGTTGACTTGTGAATCATAATATCCTTAAAAAAAATTTAATTTAATTTTTTTTACATTGTTTATTTTTTGTGGTTTTCCAGACTTTAAGCATTGATCTTGAACTTTAAGCATTGATCTTGAACTTATTTGTTAACAAATAAGTATGTATTTATTTGTTAACTTATTTTACATTTATTTATAATTTGTTTGGTGGTGGTTTTCCATACTTGATCTTTCAAAGAGTTTGATAAGGTCCTCAAAAAGTATTTGTGAATGAATTCTTTGTACTTTTTCCAGACTGCAGGTTAGATAATGCAGGTTTGGACTGAGGCGTGTATTGAGTGGGAATCTCTCTTTCTTCAGCTCTAGGCTGGTCAGGGAACAGTATTTTGTCTTTGGCCGTTCAGCGGTCTCACGGTGACCCGTTGATTAATCTCAGCTCCTCTAATTCTCCGTGGAGCGCTGTGTTTCTCCTCTCAGTGTGTGTCCGGGTGAAGCGCTTGATCGTGATGTGCTACAGAAGATCAAGGCCCAGCGAGGATGGAGAAAGTCATTTTGTTAAAAGCTGTGGGACTGTTGGAGATTGTCTTCTCATAGATGCTTAAAGGCAGAGTATAGGCAATGTTTTTCATAAACACGTTTGAAACTCTCTTCACATCCTGATAGAAATCATTAATAGAAGTGGTCTGAACATTAGAAAAATGCACATATAACTTCCATGAGAGTCTCAGGTCCAAAAAATGTTTGTCCAATCATTGCATTCGGCCTGTGACGTTCAACTCGGAGCTGTTCACGTCCTCAGACGCTCTTCTATGGTCAAGTCAATTACCTTTTATTTATGTAGCGCTCTATACAATGCAGATTGTATCAAAGCAGCTTTACAGTAATAACAGGAAAATGATTCAATGATGTAAACAGAGTTTATTTCAGCTGTACAGCGGACAGTATGTCGACACTATCAACAGTGAAATGAATCTGCAGCAGTCAGGTGGACAGGTCAGAGCTCTTTAAGTTGTTTGTTATTATTATTATTGTAATGTTTTGTGCTTTGAGATATGAGGTAGTTTAAGGCCGTCTCTGCTGTGTGTGTTCATGAGTTTTGAAGGAGACGTGGTTTTGGAGATGCTCTGAAGGGACGGTGGGATCTTATGCTTTCAAAGCCAGTTCGCAAATTGCTAGCCTCTCTTTAACCTGATACTGTCGCTCAGTTAAAAGTTGCTATCATGAGATTATTATTCTGTTTGTGTAACTGAAATACAAATGTAAATTTAATGTGAAAAAAAAAAATGTTTAGGCCATTTTTCACACCAAAATCAGAAGAAAAACTTAAAAATTAAGACTTTTTTTTTCAACCATTAATATTTTTGCATTCTTTTAATGGCCAATAATTTCTTTATAACAAATGAATCATGCTGTCTGGGCAAAATGAGTTTTTATTTATATCATTATTGTTTTTTAAAACAAAATCAGCATGGATTAAATTTAGTGCCGCAAATACCACAACAATGTGTACTTAACAAACGTGCTTTACAAATATTAATGGGATATTTTTTGTTTGTTTTTTTAGATAAGTTTGTGGGGGGGGTGGAAAAATCGTAATAATAATAAATACTTTTCTTTTCTTTTTTTGGCATGAAATATGACCCTGAGATTTCTTGACACTTTTTATGAGATTTACCCTTAATTTTGAAACTATGATGTCTTTATTGTGTCAGGTGTAGTCTTCTACGTCACAATTGTTTATATATATATATATATATATATATAATGAACACAAAGCTGGCCTGTGTGTGTGTATGAGTTGTGTGTTGTGTGTAAACCTCTGCAATTCATGTCCATTAGTGTTTTTAACAAGTTTATTACTGGTTTGTTTACTCTGAAGAAACAGCTGCAGTCAGCGAACACTAATAAGCATCAGCAGTGATGTGTTCATGAGGACACACACACACACACACACTTCATTTCTCCAGCCATCACTCAAAACAATGACCACTGACATCACCCGCCGCTCTGGCGGGTTGTTCTTCATCTTGTTTCGATGCTCGTTCAGTCTTTTCCACACGTCTGAACAACTCTTGAGTGGATTTTACACCTCACACACAGTTTACCTCTGGAAAATATGCTAGGAAGATTTGTATGTAGAACATGGGCATGTAAATAATCATGGAGCTTAATTTATTCTCTTATAATACATTTAACTGTGTTTCCAGTTGAGGTGCATTATAGTGTCATAATATCCATTTTATAATGACTGTACCTTGATCATGTAAGGCTTCTGGACACATTTTATGTGCTATCATGTAAGATCACAGCATTTAATGTGACTGTAAATTTTATTTTATTTTTTAGAGCTCAGCCAATCAGACTGAAGCTCTAAGTCACATGACCAACTCTACCTATAATATTGTATTTTAATTTGCATATTTTCTGTCATTAAATGTTTTTTTTCTTTTCTTTTTTTTTAGTCTTTCATTCTGCTCCAGTTCCCTGTATCATTCTTCTAATATGATTTTGTCCATCATCTTCATTCAGTGTCATCATGAATCATGTGCTCATCCTCCATTTCCGATGGTTTGAGAGTGAAGAAAACGTCTAAAATTTCTGGTAAGTGAATATAGTGATGATGTGGGCATTTTTACATGGCCATTTCAGTGCACTAGAGTGATAGTAGTGAGCACCCTAACTGCAGTGAGTGAGTGATGTGAATGGTTGCTCGTAGGCAGCCGCTCATTAGCGCTCTCTCTTGAGAAGAGCACAGGAGCCTTGACTAGTGCTTGCATTGATTACACCACAGTCTGACGTTGGCATGTTGCTAAGCTAACGACATGCTGCTCTAATGTACAGCACACACATATTGGGCAAGTTTAACTGGCCTGAAACTGGTTTAATTTGACTAGAAGCACTTTTCTGTAGAGCTCAGCCAATCATAGAGGAGCTCTGAGTCACATGACCCACTCAACCTAAAGGTTTTACATGCAATTTCATTTGTTAATTTGCATGATATTTTTTTTCTCATTCATTTTTTTGTTGTTTCTGCTCACTAATGCCTTGTTTCATTCTAATATGAGTTGTTTTCTCTGTGTATGTTGCAATGCATTCTGGGATTGCCTTTTCCATAGCGCATATATATGGGCTTCATCCGAAATCGGATACAGACTCAGCCATGCATTTAATTGGGAGTGCAATTATTATGCCTAAAAATTCTGTTTAGATTGGCTGCTTGGTAAATTTTGAACAGGACTTGGACTTCAGGACTAGTTTTACACACTTCGACACACTCCGTGTCCATCCACACACTTGGACATGAGCCACTGTCGAGATCGAAGCGAGGCTTTTGAGGATGAGCACTGGGCACTTCCCATGAGCCGGGATTGGGATGCATTAGTCGGAATGTTGTGGGAGGATTTGAAGTTTATTTTTCCGCACCGCTCTTGAAGTCTTTGTGTTGTGCTTAAAGCTCAGGCAGTCTGAAGAGAGACGCTCATTTATATCACTTAACGAGAATCAATCCGTTAACATCGTGACAGAACGCCATGTCTCTCTCTCTCTCTCTCTCTCTCTCTCTCTCTCTCTCTCTCTCTCTCTCTCTCTCTCTCTCCCTCCGACTCTCTCTCTCTCTCTCTCTCTCTCTCTCTCTCTCTCTCTCTCCCTCCGACTCTCTCTCTCTCTCTCTCTCTCCCTCCGACTCTCTCTCGCTCTCTCTCTCTCTCTGACCCTCCGACTCTCTCTCGCTCTCTCTCTCTTTCTCTCTCGCTCGCTCTCTCTCTCTCTCTCTCTCTTTCTCTCGAATTAAATTCAGAAAGCTTTATTGGCATGACAAAAAAAATACATTTTGTATTGTCAAAGCATCAAAACAACAGAAAATGATTAAGAACATTTAGTACAGAAAATAATAATAATAGTTAAATTAAATAAAAAAGATAATCTCTCTCTCTCTCTCTCTCTCTCTCTCGGTCTGTTTCACATGTACTGATCGTGTGTGTTTACATCTGGACGATGTCATTTCTACAGTATTTGCTCTGTAGTGTGAAGCTAAAGCATTCCCTGTCGAGTAACAGCGTTCAGCAGATGTTCTGCAGTGTTTATGATCGAGACTGTCTGTGAATTAACTCTCTGTGATTGAGATCAAAATCTAATCGATCTGAAGGAAAGTTTGAGACTCTCAAAATTAGGCTGAGTGCAATTAAATATATGTATGTATGTATGTGTGTGTGTAGCCTATATCATTATTTTTTTTATCTTTTTAACATGCTGTATTAACAAAAATAATAATTTTTAATTAATCGTGGAAACTGTTTCACAGATAAAGCACCATCATTGAAATATATAAAAAGTTAATTATATGAAATCAGAAAAAACAAGGAAAGAATATATATAGAATTTAGAAAATCAAAAATATTTTAATTGTGTGTGTGTGTGTGTGTGTGTGTGTATATATATATATATATATATATCCAATATAATTAATTGATTATAATATATATATATACACACACACAGTATATCCTATATCATTTGTTATATTTAATTATTTATATACATAATATATCTTAAATCATTTATTATATATGTTTCAATGTGTATATACAGATTATAATAAGTTATATAGGAAAAATACACATCTTTTTGTTCATGTTTTGTTTTTCTTTTTCCTTCTTTCTTTCTTTCTTTCTTTCTTTCTTTCTTTCTTTCTTTCTTTCTTTCTTTCTTTCTTTCTTTCTTTCTTTCTTTCTTTCTTTCTATCTTTCTTTCTTTCTTTCCATCTTTCTTTCTTTCTTTCTTTTTTTCTTTCTTTCTTTCTTTCTTAATTTCTTTCTTTCTTTCTTTCTTGTCGGTCTCTCATTCCAGTCCATTTCTTTCTGCTTCTCTCTCTCTCCCTCTCTCTCTCTGTTCTCAAGCGGCTTGTGTTTCAGTCTTTCTTCTCTTTGTGCCCGCCATCTTCCCCTCCTGCCTTGATGTGAAGAGCAAAGAGCGAGCGCTGAGTTATTCTCAGTCGAGTGCCACCTTATCTCACATTAGACACATTTCTGCCAGGCTGGCCGTCACACATCTCCTGGGGAGCCGCTGGCACTGGGAGAGATGAGTGATTCAACTCCACGTCCTTTCCAAACACACACACACACTCTCCAACACGTCTTTCCCCTCAGCGCTGGTCTTTTGTTTGCCTTGGAGTGCTGAATCCACAGGAAACAGCAGCGAGGATGAAGACGATCCCGTGGCATTTAGACGTTCAGGTTAATTGAGGCGCGTGTTGGGACTCGATTGAGACAGAAGAGGACAAATGAAGATGCAAAATGTTAAATAACCCTGTTTAATTAGCTGTGTTTACAACCCAAGATTCACTCGCTCAGCCAGTTACCTAAGCTCTGTCCAAACACTCGCGCAGCACCTGCTAACACACTCCAGCGGGTCTCCGTCTCAGTGAAGCTTCCGAATCACTGACCACAGTCTGACTGGCTGGCTTTAATATACTGTGCTATGCATAAGTTTAGACACCCATGCTAAAGTTGACTAAAAAGAGGAATAAAAAATCATCTTTTGGAAATTGAACTTAATGCCTTAATTAAAAAAAAATAGGAAAAATCCAACCTTTAAGGACACCAATTTTCTTTGTGAATGAATAATAAATACACACACTTTTATTTTGGATGCGATTAATCGTTGCCCAGCACTAGTTGATCTATATAAAACCAGAAACACTGCTTGCTCCGCTCAAGTATGCAAATGCAGAGTCCAAGACATTGCAAGAGTTTCCTTGTCTGTGTCTTTAAGACAGATGTGTTGTTATTCAGCATCTGCTATATAAAGCATCCTGACAGAAATGGAAGTAGCTGAATTGGAAAACTCTACACATGTGAAAACTTTGAATTTCACAGTATGGATAAACTATTTTTATTTTACTTTTCAGCTCTGAATGAAGTAAAACTGGAATTTCCCTTGACTCTGTCAACAATTGTATGTCATTTTTTCCACAGAGCTTATTGCAGTGCATTCTGAGATTGCCTTATCTGTGACGGACACATGTGATGTGGCCTGAATTTGGCCAAAAGAAGGCATCTTAGATGGCAGCCTACCTGATGAAAGCAGTCTACATGTTTGTTGATGCCTTTAGTGTTAAATGAGAAAAGCATCAAATAGACATTCCAGTAAGTAGAAAAAAAACCCACTTTATTTGATTCAACGTAGACTTTATTACACAAACTTTCAGGCTTCAACAGCCATGAAGGTGAATAAATGACCATCATGTAAATGTTTTATTAATATGCAAAGAATATGATATGAAATACAAACATTTAATGAAGCAATACTCTAAATAAGAGACTAAAGCTGCCAGTAGGTGGCGGTAAATGTCTAAAGTCATTGAATCGTTCATTCATTCGATTAGTTTAAAGGTCCCATATTGTCAAAACTGAAATTTCCTGGCTTTTTTCATGATAGCAGAGGTCTAGGGGCGATGAAACTACCATATGAGTTACAAAACAGTCAATCCACAGACAAATGCACACAGCCTGCATAAAGCTGTGCCTTTTCATGAGCCGCTGTGACTTACTACTCAGTCACCGCCTTCAGTCCCACCCCGAGCTCAGCCCACCGTCATTACATAGCTCCCGAACAACATTAATATAAGAGACCAGTGGCTAATGTTTATTTATTCGGAAAACCACAGCAATTTAGTTTGACCTTAACCATCTGCTCTGCACAGTCTTCGTCAATCAGGCACAGCTCAACGCCGGTTTTTCAAAGAAGCTAACGCTACTCATCAAAGATGCTGCAGTCCCTACGATAGCAGTGACTCCACTGTCGGGTCCATGTGAGCCAGGGCTTTAAACGGGCCGTGCCGGGCTAAAGGCCTGGCGCACCGGGCCCAAAATCTGCTGCGTTTCCACTGTCGGGCCAGAAGCTCCACAGCGCTTCACTAAAACACGCCTCTCTGGAACAACCCCACACTAAACCCATCATTTCACAAACAAATGGAAGTTTATCAGAAAACTAATCAGAAAGAAATCACTGGAAACAGCGAGATCGCAAAACAAACATGATAAAAGCGACCGTTTGCTGGCATTTTTGTTGTTTACTTGAATATTTAAAACCCAAGCATTGATGTTTTACCACAGGTTTACAATAAAAAGTGATACATTGATCATAATGAATTAAATTATGTCAAAATTGCACATTAGTCACACAGAAATAAAGTGGTTTACCATTAGGTCTATTTCACAGAAGAAAGAGGACACACTTACTTATTCCGTCGCGTCTGTTTCTGTTTATTGGGTAGTTACATGACATATTTACACCACATTTAGAAATATGCCACCAAAAATACGACCTGAGGAGCTTTAGCTCTCTCTCCCAGTAGGCTAGTTATATTTTCAGTCAGAGAAACAGAGGAAGCTCCCGAAAAAAGTTGCTTTATTTTATGATAGTCCAGTATAAAGAGACGAGACGTAGGCGACTGACAGACAAAATAAAAACAGGATTGTGATAGCCATTATGATTTGTCTGATTTGTTCAAGTGTTCATATTTACCATGTTTACTATGGTAATGGTTAGCGTACATAGTCTTTTGCATCGTGTTTAAATATTTCTACCTTATACGGTGATCAGAATCCACACTGGATCACAGACAGAAGGCATTCAAACATGAAAGTGACTTTTGAGGGAAATTATTTTAAAAGTCTTTAATGCTGATAGAATCGTCCGGCGCTGGCGTCTCCAGACTTAGGAAAACCCCGCCTCTGTTCGTAACCACTCCTCTAGCCCAAGCTGGCCCGCTTTGGACCAAGGTATTTGACGGGCCAGGATGGCCACTAGCCCCGAAAGTGACAGTGGAAACGCGACTGGCCCTGGCACGCACTAGCACGCCCGGCCCTGGCCCGACAGTGGAAACGCGGCTATTGTTCAGTCCGACCTCAAATTCGCAACCTGTAAATAAACTTCTAAAACATTTTATGTTACATTATGGAGCCAACATAATCTGAAAGTTTGTAAACGGATATGCAACACTAACGTGTTGCTAAGTTGATGCTGGCGTGTTGTTTTGTACAGTCTATGGTTGCCACAAGCTTTGATAGGAAAACGAGCAACGTATTTTGTCTCGTTTCCAGCAGATATTCTAAGTTACAGACACCGGCCCTGTTGCTTTTATGGAGTTAAAGACGGTGAGATTGAGTTCACTCAGTCTCTGTGTCTTTTGTTTTGCTAACAGAAACTAACGTTTAGTGTAACTTGACGTACTTGCATGGGTAACCTTAACCTTAAAGTTTGTTTACAATCAGTTTAAATTAGCGTTAACATTAAATCTGCGTGCAGCATTGATGTAATGGTAATTATAATACTCTTACAATAACAAAAAAACCCATTAATTACCATTCTGAAACATCCTTTTGTAAGCGCGTTTGAGGAGTTGGTTGTTTGTCTCCTGTCGTCGCCGATTCGGGATCTGAGTCCGACTCGAACATATAAGGCCGGATAACATTTCCCTCAGCAATGTCCATCATTACAGGTGTTTAATTTACATTTCTTGTGAGCATCACCAGCAGGATACACCATGTACCCTAGTTACCTGTGGTTGGCCTGGCCGTGCGTCACTCAGGCCAATCAGAAGAGAGGCTCATGAATATTAATTAGACAGGCCAAAATCGACCTGTTCTCAGCAGAGCTCCTGAGAAAGGAGCTGTAAAAATATACTGAGATGGTTTTTGGCACTTATACCGCAAATATATATTCTTAAGGACATCAAAACCTAAAATAAAACTCCAGAAAGGTGTACAATATGGGACCTTTAAACGGCTGATTCATTCAGGAATGATGTAAATGGCTCTCTTTATGAACGAGTCATTGAATCATTGGTTCGCCCGATTGAATCGCTCAAACTAGGCGGATCCACAACACGCGCACACTCTGCTTATTACACACACACTCTGCTTATTAAACACACAGGGACGCACAGCAGCACACAAACATGCCAAATATTTAAAATAAAAGGATTAATGTAATAGATTATTATTGTGTACATAAAGATATGGTGAATCTGGCTTGTCCCGTAGATGGTCTTCTTGCGCACGATCAGATCCGTTTGCGCTCTGGAGACGGCTTCGGTCTTTCCACTATCAAATTCAGTCATGTAAATAGCGAATCCGCCATGGTGCGAGCGCAACTGGCATTTAAAGGGAATGGGAGATGAGAGTCTGATTGGTTTAACGCACGTAAATCCCAAAACACACCCATTACTCATTAAGAGAATAGGGACAACCCTTTTAGACCTTGCGCCCCGACCATTTTCCCCGTCGTTAAACTAGCAAAAGTGGATTCGGACACGCCCTAAGTGAACTTGCGCCCTGCGCTTTAGATCATGCGCTTAGGTCGTTAAAATAGGGCCATATATCTTGAATTTTAGTGTTGTTCTAACTGTATTATAGGCTCCATCACACAGTGAGCCATTGCTCTGCTTCATGTTCGTCACCAATCAACTATACAAAATGTAAGATGAACTACATAGGTGGCGGGTGCGTTAATGATTTCAACACGTTATTTTTTCCCATAACTAAATTAACGTGTTAAATCGACAGCCCTAATGTACGTAGCATATAAATGAAAATAAACTACCATCACATTATAAAAACTGGACAGTGATTATTCAGTCAGACAGTTTCTTCCTGTGATGTGCATCAGATTTTGTCAATATACGCTAGACTGTGTTGGTAAGAGAGAGAGTGTGTGTGTGTGTGTGTGTGTGTGTACGGTAGCAGGAAGATGTTTGTTGTCAGGCGTGGGTGTAGTGGGGGTGCCTGCCATCTCTCGCTTCATCTGTTTGTTTATTCATTTCGTTGCCGTTGCATTAAATAATTCATCTCTCTGCCCCTCTCCTCTCCTCTCTCCTCATACTAATGATTCTCCAGTGTGTGTGTGTGTGTGTGTGTTTCTCTGCCTTCTCCATCATATATGTGCATGTTGAATGCATTAAGCTATACACACACACTCAGCGCGAGTGTGTGAGCGCCGCGAGCGATGGCCAGCACGAGAGAGATCCCACACGCTGGTGTGTGTCTGATGAATGTAGGACAGCCGTTCGTCCTGAACGTTACTGTGACAATCACACACACGCTTTATCTCTCGCCGTCTCGTTGAAAATGTGATCATCACTAGTGCTAGTTCGAATCTGTGTGATTCCTGACATTATTTCCTGCACCCATCATCCCTATGGAAGTGTTTGAGGGAATTTCACGTCTATATGAAGCCTGTAATAATAATAATAACTGTAATAATGCGAACACATGAAAATATTTACCTAGTTATGGTTACACCTTTAAAATGAAATGCATTTGATTACATGATATAACGCCTGACACTGGGTGTTGATCATGTGTAATAGTCAGTGTTATCATTATTTTTAAAGCTTTTGTTTTTATATTTTCATTTTAATTGTATAATTTCAGCTTTTGTCATTTCTACTAGTTTTAGTTTTTTTTCCCTAGTTTATTTATTATTATTTTATATCTAGTTAGCTAATATTTCTAGTTAGCTTTATTTCATTTTTAGTTTTAGTAACTTAGCACTTCAGCTTATTTTATTTTCCATTTAAATTAAATTTTCACCTGGGTGTTTTTTACATTTAAGTGTAACAATGTTTTTATTTAATTTCAGCTTTATTTTAATTAATTATATATTTTATAGTTCTAGTTTTAACTAACACTGATGACAGTGAATATGTGAGTATTTGTGAGAACATACAATTGATAATAAAGATTATTTTATGATGAAATAAGTATTTTATGATGAATTATATAAACAGGCTTCAAATAAAGTGTTACTTAAAAATCCAGGCATTTGATAGGAAGATTTTGTAGAAGGATTTGGTAACACTTTATTTTACAGTGCTTTGTTACAGATGTTACATGTAGTTACTACAGTAATTACTATTAATTGTGCATAATTACATGCAACTAACCCTAAACCAAACACTAATCCTAACCCTAACCCTATAGTAAGTACATGTTGTTGATTAATTATTACGCAATACTTATATGTATAATTGCTATGGAAGCTTGTTTCCGCCACATAATAAAAAATAAGAATTGTGTGACATAAAGTCAAAATTGCGTGATATAAACTCGCAAATGTGAGTTAAAAAGTCGCAATTATCTTTTAAAGTGTTTTATTCTGTGGCGGAAAGCGTCCATAAATCCCACTGTAACACGGGCACTTTAAAATAAAGTGTAACCAAGTATTTTCTGTATTTTAGGAGCCACCATGTTTTTATTCATCTTTCTGGCTGCCAGATGCACCAGAATTGTATAATATATTATTTACAGTCGTGCTTTATGATCCATAACAACAATTTCCGAACGTACATGCCTATAATTTATCATTTATATGCAGAAAAAGTGTTAAAACGCGCTTAAAACAGCAATGTTCTGCAGAAGAGTGTGATCATAAACAACAAGGAGAAGCTTTAGATCCATATAAAGCACTAAGCGCATAATGAAATGTGTTGTACTTGTTGTTTGACTCATTATGCCGAGCGCAGCTGGTTTGGCTGTGAAACATGACGAGTGTGGTGTGGCCGCGGGGCTGGAGATGTGCTTGTTTCTGCGCTTCGGCGTCTCTCTTTATCTTGGTACTTGTCCCATGACATTATACTATAGATTGTGCTTTATGAGGCGTTGCGTGAGAGAGATGTGAGCTGATTTGAGCCGCCCGAGGGCTGAGGCAGTCGCTCGTGAAGCGGTGTCGTCCAGACGCTGGTGAACGGTCACTGACAGGTCTGTCGACACGAGACCGATGCTTTATGCTGATGCTGTCATCTACAACAAGACATGTTTACAAGCCGAGAGGACGTGAACCATCCCTGAGATTCACCCCGGACTGTTGCAAGCGCAATTCACCACGATTTAAAGGGACGGTACAAACTTACTAAGTTTGAAAACTAAGTTATGTCCGCTTTTGGTGCAAGAAACCATGTTAAAAATGGATTTGTTGGGGAAAAAATGCTATGAAAGTGTAGAATATGGCATTTGTTGGGGTAATACCCATAATGGCATATTGAGGAATTTCTTTATATTTAAACTAGTGCTGGGCAACGATTAATCACATCCAAAATAAAAGTTTGTGTTTACAAAATATATGCGTGTGTACTGTGTATAATTATTTTTTATATATAAATACACACACATCATACCTGTCAACCCTCCCGTTTTTACCGGGATTCTCCCGTATTTTACCTTGCTATCCCGCTGTCATCCCGTTTAAATATTTTCCCGTATTTCTCCCGTATTTTTAATCTTTCTATAAAAAATAAAAAATAAATAAAAAAATCCTACTGGGCGCAAACCAGTTAAGCGGAATGACAGGTATGACACACATGCATGTATATATTTAAAAATGTATTATAAATATAAAAATATATAATTTAATATTTAAAAATATATATTTATATTTGTCTTTATATATAAAATATTTATATTATATTATATAAATTATGTATAAATATATATACATGCAAATATTTCTTAAATGTATACATGCATGTGTGTATTTATATACAAAATAATTATACACAATACACATGCATATATTATGTAAACACAAACTTTTATTTCGGATGTGATTAATCGCTGCCCAGCACTAATTTAATCGATTCCTTGCTATTTAATTTGATGCTTCTTTATAAAATGATCAATTTGACTCTGATTTCTGTAGTTAAATTAAGTGCAATGACAGGATCAACATAGGTTTGTAACAGTAAGTGAGACTGGAATTACTGACGACTCGTGTCAGCAGTTCAGAATCGATTTTTCTTTTTCTTTTAAGACACAATAACTTTATTGATCTGCACTTTGATCTTTAAAACTTTTCTCTTTAAAACTGCAGTGAACCAAAGACAGTCTCAAAAACACGCTTTGAAATCGCTGGTGTTTCTGACGTCACAAACTACCTTGTAACCAATCAGATCAACGTGTGATCGTCAACCAGTGGATCTCTGAGCTGAGTGAGTGAGTGAGTGAGTGGAGGCGGGGCTCATTTGCATATTCATAGAACCGCGCATACTTAATGAGGCAAGGGTGTCGAGTTACATTCAGGCACGAAGAATTTTTTTTTCGAGGAAAGACTTTTTTAAGGGATAAAGTGATTGACTACAGGGACTTTAACTGCAGTCTTTAACTACTTTAACTACATCATTTATCCAGGGAATCTGTGCTTACACATCTCCAAACTGTCACTCATTCATGAAAAGTGAGCGGTCCGTCAAAAAGTCAGCCCATTTTATACACTCCATTAGTGAAGTCAGTTGTAATGAAGCTCTCTTGTGTTGACTGTGTGTGTGTGTGTGTGTGTGTGTGTGTGTGTGTTGACCGTGTGTGTGTGTGATGCGTCTGAAAGATGCAGTGTCATCCTCTCCTGGTGTGTGGCTGAATGTTGAAAGTGACACACTTTCCTTTGCCGTTATTCTTCTTAATACGGCATGGCCAATTCATTCTCCTCTCTCAGCTTTTGTCTTTCTGTCGCACAGCTCGAGTGCTTTTAAAGACGCGCGCTACACTAATGTTCTTTGTGTCACTCTCGCGCTGTGAAGATTTGAAGTAATTAAGTCTAATTACTGAGGGATGCATTCAGTTCCTAAGCCTTTTTCAAAGGCTTTATCTAAAAAACACTGATGGTCATCTGGACAATCATGGTTTTTTTTTTTTTTTTTTTTGCAAATGTAAAAGTGTACATGCTTAAGTTTGTTTTTAAAGAGACAGTCACCTAAATATTTAATTTTTGTCATAATTTACTAGAATGTCAAGCCAATATTATATGGAAAAAATGCTGTTCTTTTCAAACCAATGGTTATTTAGGATTCAATGAGTGTGTGTGTGTTTGTGTGTGTGTTATTTTAGTTGTATTAATATTTTGAATTAGCTTTTGTTGATTTTGGATGAATTATTCCTTAAAACCTTGGGCTGAAATGGCCTACTCTCTTGAGTTGGTGCTTATATTGAATAAGTAATAACTTCAGGACCACTTAAAAAAGTACTTTCTATGTAGTGTGAGTGTGTGTAGTATGAATGTAATCCTCCATGTTTTCGGCCTCCCAGCGTCAGTTACGTCGCTTCACTGTCATTCATATTCTCTCCCGTGGCCTCATGGGATAGTAAAGTGTCCATCATATGCACACTCCAGAATCTCACTGGAAGTCCGGGTCCGGGTTCTTTTCCCTACTCTTTTATGAGGACTGTGAAGTTGGACATTGAATTGTTTGTAAAATCTATTTTCCATGTCTAAAGACGTTTCCATTTTCAACGCCAAATATAGGCAAATCCACGGATAACTAACAGGCGTTTGGACGAACGTAAAGAGGGCGCTTGAGACGCACAAGTCCTGATGATTTATTGGCGTGAAGTTTCGTGCACAATGACAAACAGGTGTGCAACATTCAACAAACAATAAGCAGAGTGGACTGCCATAACATCACTGAAAAACATCACTGCAGGCTTCAACATGGCTGTGTTTACCATTAGAAATGTCAACCAAATTTCGCCTACGTAGGCGATTGTAGCCCGAATCTGTGTCTGTATGCATGAGACTGTCTGAATACCGGCGGAATTTATGGTTTTGTAGTAAAAAGAGACACATTATGCAGAAGTATAGTTTGCTGTTATGCGTGTTTGTCAGAGCCGGCAGTCGCTGTGTGACACGCGTTCGCTGCGGGTGTATCGTGACGAGCTGGACGCGCTCCGAGAGAAGGCCGTTAAAATCGATTCCCTATTTTCGTTTTCAAAACTTGTGTTGGCTGGTCCGATCGATTGCGCAATCGTTTTTCGAACGTAAATTGACAGCCCTACTAGATAGTAGGGAAGTATGTGATTTCAGATGCAGCAAAAAATCTTTATCTAAATATCTCTCCAACCCTCCCTCCCTCCCTCACTCTCACTCTCTCTCACTCTCTCTCTCTCACTCTCTCTCTCTTTCCCTCTCTCTCACACACTCTCTCTCTCACACTCTCTCTCTCTCTCTCTCTCTCTCTCTCTCCCTCCCTCCCTCTCAATTCAATTCAATTCAATTCAATTCAAATGAGCTTTATTGGCATGACTGTGTAAAATAGCACAATATTGCCAAAGCAATAGACATATACAAACATATAGGCACAGGTAGATTAAAAAAAGTGAACAATAAAACATAACATTTCCATAAGCATAAATATATCACAATGAAAAAAATAAAATAATAAGTACAGAGAGCAGTTTAAGGTAAAAGAGGGTTCAGCCCTTGTCCCTCATATGATGGCAGGAAGACACACACTGCGCTGCCAGGAGAACACACTCTTCTTTCTCTCCCAGAATATAAGACAGTTTGTCTGTGAGGCTCGCTTGTTGGAATTGGGGTAAAATCTGTGCTATTAGTGTGAAATAAGTGTCTCTGATGTGTTTGCACTTGCTGCACTCGGTGAGGAAGTGCAGCTCGTCCTCCTCGACTCCATCAGTGCAGTGTGAACACAGTCTGAGCTCTCTGGCTCTCCAGCTCGGCTTGTGTCGGCCCGTCTCCACACACAGACTGTGGTCACTAATGCGATATCTCGTCAGGAGCTTTCTCTGACCATAATTACTGATCTCGGTCAGGTATGGGGCCAATTTATAATCAGACTTTATTTTGTGGAAGTATTTTAATTTATTTACTTGTGTGACCTTTATCTGCCAGTCTTGTATGTATTCTTCTTTGTTTCTTTTCTTTTACTTTTGCGTGTCTGAACTGAATTGTTGGATTAAGTTTGTGTTTTTCCACTAAATGTGTCATGGGGTCGCTCTCAGGGTGTCCTGCCCTGTGTCTGAGAGCGCAGTGATGGTAACTGTCTGTCTGCGCGTCTGATAGATGGAACCAGAACTTTGCGGCTCTCTTCTGGATCTCAGATAGGAGAGGGAATCTGCCTAATTCTGCCCGGCAACCCAGACTCGGAGCGTTTCTGTGAGTTCCCAGGATGTTCTTGCAGAACTCGAGGTGGAAAGTTTCCACAGGGGTTTTGTCCCAGGAATCGTAATTTAGTTTAAATTTGGGGCCCCAGATTTCACAGCCGTAGAGGAGGATGGGTTTGATGATGCTGTCGAAGATTTTCAGCCACAGTTTAATGGGTGGGTTAAATTTGAACAGGGGTTTTCTTATACTATAATAAGCCCTACGTGCTTTATCAGTCAGATCTTTCATTGCAGTGTCAAACTTTCCAGAAGCTGAGATTGTCAGACCCAAATAATTATAACAGGTGACATGGTTAAGAATTGTTCCCCCAAGTGTAAATGTGTATTTGTTGTCAGTAAGGCGAGGTTTCTTCTGGAAGATCATGATTTTGGACTTGTCCATGTTTATGGGTAAGGCCCAGCCGCTGCTGAACTCCTCCAGAAGCAAGAGGCTTTGGTGCAGACCCTCTTCATGAGGAGACAGCAGCAGGAGATTGTCAGCGTACAGGAGGCTTTTGATTTCTCTGTCCTCGAGGGTCAGACCAGGACAAGAGGACTTCGCAAGTGTTGATGCCAATTCATTAATATAGATATTAAATAGAGTCGGGCTGAGGCTGCAGCCTTGACGGACTCCTTTAGTTTGACTGAAATAATCAGTGCGTTTGTCGTTAACGCCGCATTTGTTCCCATTGTAAATGTCCTTTATAATATCATGGCCCGGTTTCACAGACAGGGCTTAGACTAAGCCAGGATTAGACCATAGATCAATTAGGACATTTAAGTAATTTTTATAAACATGCTTAGAAAAAAACATTACCGATGTGCATCTTAAAACTAAAAAGGCACTGATATATTTTTAAGATCAGTCAGTGCAAGTTTATTTCAGTGGAAACAGCTCAGACTTACATTTTAGTCTAGGACTAGTCTTAAGCCCTGTCTGTGAAACCAGGGGCATATGTTCTTCCTCCTATTCCACTTTGAATTAGTTTTAGGAAAAGTCCATTATGCCAAACCGAATCGAAAGCTTTTTTAAAGTCAATGAAGCAGCCGAATATTTTCCCTTGTTTTGTTTGTTGGACGTGTTTTTGTATGAGTGTGTGGAGTGTGTAGATGTGATTTGATGTTCTCTGTTTAGGCATAAAGCCAATCTGACAGCTGTTGAGGATCTTGTGTTCCTGAATGAACTGGACTAGTCTGTCGTTGATGATGGAGCAGAAGAGTTTGCCCAGGTTGCTGCTCACTGTGATGCCCCTGTAGTTATTTGGGTCGTACTTCTCACCTTGTTTAAAAATTGGTGTAATCAAGTTTTCTTTCCAGATCTCAGGAAAGTGTCCTGATTTTAATAAAAGATTGAATAATTTCAGAATTGCCTCTTTCAGTTTGGGGCTGCTGTGTTTCAGCATCTCATTAGATATTAAATCCACACCACAGGATTTTTTATTTTTTAGGGATTTGATCTTGTCTGTCAGTTCGTGTAATAATATGGGCTGGTCTAACTGGTTGAGCTGGTCTTTTACAGTGCGTTCCAGGGTGTAGAGTTGGGAGGTCAGATGTTTTTGGGTGAGGGTTGGTTCGTTTTGTGAATAGAGTTTTCCAAAATGTTCTGTCCAGATGTTTGGGTCATAGATGGGAATGTGTTCGGGTTCTTTTGATTTATCTAAATTATCTCTCTCTCTCTCTCTCTCTCTCTCTCTCTCTCTCTCTCTCTCTCTCTCTCTCTCTCTCTCTCTCTCTCTCCCTCTCCCTCCCTCTCCCTCTCCCTCTCCCTCTCCCTCTCTCTCTCTCTCACTCTCACTCTCTCCCTCACTCTCACTCTCTCTCTCTCTCTCTCACTCTCACTCTCACTCTCACTCTCTCTCTCTCTCTCTCTCTCTCACTCTCACTCTCACTCTCCCTCCCTCTCTCTCTCTCTCTCTCTCTCTCTCTCTCTCTCTCTCTCACTCTCTCTCTCTCTCCCCCTCTCCCTCCCTCCCTCCCTCTCTCTCCCTCCCTCCCGCTCTCTCCCTCCCTCTCTCTCTCTCCCTCCCTCCCTCTCTCTCTCTCTCTCTCCCTCCCTCCCTCCCTCTGGTTTGGTAGTGTTTATGGTGCGGTTTGCTCATGTCCTCCTGCGCCGTGTCGTTTGTCAGTGTCACACTGAACAGGGCGAGAGCGGGAATAGAAACTCGCCAAGCTTTGTTCGACTCCCTGGACTGCATGTTTTCCAGAAAGCCTGTGTTGATCCTCAGGTGGCGGTGCAGAGACTGTTAACTAATCCCCCTGAGACGAGACCAGCTGTGGCGTTTGTGAGGGAAAGTCTTCGGTCCAGGAGGCTTAAGGTGTCTTTCCAGCCAAATCCCTAATGTCCACACTTTTTATAGGAAACTTCAGAGATTTTAGCTCATGGGAATTAATTACCCTGGATAAAAATAGGATGAGAAATGATTTTTTTTAGTTGCTCATGAATGTGCGTGTCAGTGTTATTTTAGTTTTATTAATATTTTGAATTAGCTTTTTAAATTTTTAGTTTTCAGGTTATATTTTAGTTACATTTTTAGTCATTTGGTTATGTGCTTTTGTCATTTTATTAGTTTTTTTGGTGTTTTTTTATTTTTTTTTAAATATTGCTATTTAGGGTTAATTTATTTTTATTTCAGTCTCATTTTTTAGTTAACGTGTGTGTGTGTGTGTGTGTGTGTGTGTACAGTATGTCTGTTTGTCATCATTAGATCTGTCAGCCAAAATGCTGATTAATCACCAGCTTAATTTACATTAAATATGAATAAAGTAGTAAGCATAACTATGTTTTTTATCTTTTTGAAGAAAATGAGTCTAATTTACTAACAGTCCATATGTTTTCATTTAGATATTGTGGTTCATTGATATGTTACCTGAAGTTATTGTGAAAAATGTGCTAAGCTTCACGTTAGTCAAGCTCGCATCAGCTGATCCACGTCTACCTATAGGAATACGACACCTATCACCCTATACATATATAAGCTCCTTCAGTATTATCAGCAGCTATCGCGTTTCTCAGGAGCTAATTACCCTCCTCCATCCCCAGCTCCTCCTCTCGCCAGTCAGGATTTGACATTCTGATTCCCCTTGAATCAGAACAATTATCGAATATGTTATACTTTTAAATCTTGAATTAAATATATTTGCAAACATTCATGTTGGTTCTGTTCTGTTTACCCCAAGGGGGGTTATTGCTGTTTTCCCTGCTCTTATCCATGCTAGGCTGCATGGATGCGCAGGGAGTTCTCGCCCAGAACGGAACCATACCGCCAATCCAAACTGTATGCTAATTGTCAATCATATTTGACGGTAGTGGTCCTGACAGAAATGTTGTATAAATCAGGCGATTGATCTGTGAACAAACCCTTCAGTAAAAACCTTCAGAATATAGATAGGAATAAAACTGTAAAGTTTGGTGTATATAAGGTGTATATAATTATTATTATTTATTTTTTTGAAGATATGTATTGTATGAGACCATGATGCTATAGGGTGTTCTGGGTGGTTGCTAGGGTGTTGCTATAAGGTTGCCATGGTCTTCTGAGTTGTTTTTTGCATTCCTCCAATGCAGTTGCTAGGTGGTTTCTATGGTGTACTGATTGGCTTGTCAGTGTTGCGATGTGGTTGCTATTGTGTTCTGTAAGTATGTGTGCATATCTGCTATGCAGTTGCTAGGGTGTGGTTGTTGCTAGGTGGTTTATAGGGTGTTCTGGGTTGTTGCTAGGGTGTTACCATGCGGTTGCTAAGGTGTTCTGTGAGGGTTCGGTTCTTGCATTCCTGCTATGCAGTTGCAAGGGTAGGATAGTTATGGGTGGTTGTTAGAGTGTTGCTAAGGTGGGGTGGTTTCTTTGTTTCTAAGGGTGTGCTGGGTGGTTACCAGGGCTTTGCTATGCAGTTGCTAAGGTGATGCATGTTTCCATGGTGTTCTGGGTCGTTTTGTTTTCTAGAAATGACCTGGGTTTCTTCTTCAATGAAAGTTGCATAATTTGAGGAGTCAATCATGTTTGGAGCACAAATGCTGCAAGATGATGCACACACTGAATTTTAACACTATAAATTCTAGCTTCTAAATCGAAGTATGAGCAAAAGTAATACTGATGGACTTATGCAATGCAAATAGTGTATTTAACAGTGTGCAAACAACATCCAATCAGTTACATGCCGTTGTGTAGAATCAGGTTTGTGTTTGCTGAATGCATGTGTCTCTCAGCTGATGTTCATGAATGTGTCGGCCCGTCGGGCCTGTGTCTTCATGTGTTGATAAAGAGATTAGACCTGAAGCGCAGAGATCTGTGAACACATCCTCTGATCACTATCAGTCTTGTATCTCTCGGTCTGTGGGTGGCTGGATGGTCTCGAGTGGGTTTGCTCTGGTGGGCAGAGAGATGGAAGATGTGTTCATTCAATTCACACATTATCTTTGCTTTTTACTTGAGCATTGAAAATCTGTTGTGATTTGGTCTCATTTGACTGTCAAAGGCCCTGTTTACACCTGGGGCCCTATCTTGCACCCAGCGCAATTGACTTTGTACACCGACGCATGTGTCATTCCTATTCCAGTCCACAGCGAACTTTTCCCTCCACAGACGTGCGTCGGTAAACTAGAAAATGCATTTGCGCTCCCAGGGGCGGTTCAGCACAAAGAGGAGGCGTGTTCCGGCACAAACGTTCCCTGGTGCTATTTTGCAGGTTTAGAAATCAATTCCGCCACTGACCAGGAAAAACCTCATCTAATGTCAGTGGCGCGTTGCGCATGTTATTCATATGCTATTTTAAGATTGCATGCTTGGCCATAATCAATGTAGCGTGTGCACAACGTACATGCACTTTGCTTCTCTCATCTACACAGACGCAGCAGTTTTCATTTTTAGAAAACCAAACATTATTACAAGGAAAAATATTAACACACGAGGGAAATCATTGTTGTGTCCATGAAGATGTGAAAAAATAGGCATAAATCTAGTTTACACATTTCATTTACCCAAATTATCAAACGCCTGTTTAACAGAAGCTAATCTGGGTGTGTTTCTCCATCCCCAATGTCACTTCTCTGTGTTTCACGGCCCTGACGAGAACGTCGGTCTCCTCGGCTGTGAACCGCTCCTGGCAAATCATTAACACAAGCGTGCCTGCTCTTAAAGGGAATGTGAGATGACGCTCTGATTGGTTTATTTCACGTTACGCCCAAACCACACCTATGAGTAATGAAGCTACTTCAGACCAACACATTTTAGATTTGCGTCGGGCGCAAGAGTCATTTATCCCGCCGGTATTGATAAGAATGTCAGGCGGCACTTACTCAAATTTTGTGTAAGTGCAACAGGGAAAAATGACTCACTGTGGGACAACATAATGAGTATCTTGGTATAGCAATACTTTTTGGGACAAGAGTGTCACTGTGGCACCAAGTATCACAATACTTATTTAATTGATATTTTTATGGTATTATTTTGGTCCATCTACATCTACACTGATATGATGACGATACTATGTTAAAATTCCTGACCACCACAATATGTAACACAACCTTGTTTTTCACAATGTAAATTTAAGCATAAAAATGGGAAGTCCAAAACTGACTGAAATGTGAGGTAGTTAGGGGGGTTCGGGAGCATGCTCCCCCGAGAAAATTAGGATTTCTCTGACATAATTGTGTGCAATTTAGGGCTTTTGAAGGCAAATTTTTTCTATAAGAAATGGCTTTAATACCTTGTCATTAGATTATTTGTCAATACCTGCTCGGTCCTCATCTTCATCTTTCTTTTTCTCTGTCTCCTTATCCTGCCCTATTTCTTCCCCTGCTAAAGCTGAACTTTGACTGATAGTCTTTTCATTTTTCGTGTGTCAGTGAAGAAAGTTAACAAAGGCTCAACTGATATTTATATGTTTTATGAATCATTTTCAAGTTAATTTACTCAAGGCTACCAGGAAAGCTGTAGCCTAAGTCAGTATTGCCAATAGGAACCTTCTACAAGCTTTGGAATTTGAAAACGTCTGTTTTTAAATGTTAAAAGCAATTTTAAATAAGACAAATTATAGTCTATGTTTAACGCAGTTGATGGAATTGGCAGACGTTCCCTTAGGCATCACGCGCTGTGGAAACGCGTCAAAGCATTCTCAGGTATAAATATAATATATAATATAATAATAAATAATCAAATATAATACAAGGGAAAACAAATGTCCGGCGAATATCGAATCTAAAACTGACTTTAGTTAGTTGTAAACCACCGTGAGTGCATTTCACGCATTAGTAATCGCTGGCGTTCAGCGGGAGGGAGGAATGACTTTGTCTGCATGCGTGAACCGGTGTAGATCATATGTGTAGATGCATTTAAATCAGACAGGAGAACCTTGACTGAGAACATAACGTCGGGAAGCGTGTCTGTGAAGGCGGGGCCAGGGGGTGATATTACGTTTTGATTTGATGAATGATGAGAATCATTGAATTTGATGAGAATGATTTGATTTGAATTAATTAATTAATTTATTTATCTGAGGTGCCGGAACGCAGTTCTGGACCGTTCCGGCCCACTTTAACCCCTGTATATATATATATATATATTATCTAAAACAGATTTTTAGTAGTTTGTGCTACAGTTTTAAAGTTTTTTCACTTAGACTTTGTGGGAGTTTGAGCTGATATCAGTATCAGCCTACACTGTAAAAAAATATTTTTTGGTGAAGTAAATACTACTGAAAAAAAAAACAATGTAATTTACATGAAAAAGTTAGTTCAGGCAAGAATTAAAAAAACGAAGTAAATTCCATATCAGTACTTAATTCAAGCGAGTAGAAATGAAAGCGTAAATATCAACTCAATAAAATTAAGTAACAATTACTCAGCTTTTCTGATACTGGGGTTCCCATCATGCACTGGACCTTGAATAATTAATGAGGTTCATTTTTCACTGGTTTCCAGCTGTATTTACACTGTTTTATCATTGCTTTTGTTGTCAGGATTAGTAACTTGCCATTTTGTGACATTTCGAGTAAATTTTCTGCTCAAAATGACACATTCAAACACAAAAATGATCCATCAAATGTTACCGTCATTGTGTATTGTCTACCAAGTATTGAGGTCTTTGCATTCACATGATGCTTAACATCTGACATGATGTATAGTATAAATTACTTAGATAATCTAAGTAAAGCACATACTATAAATGACTGGTATAATTCAATATTATTGTTTGAGTGAAATGTAATGCAAAGGAAATTTCAACTAAATCGATAATCAACCTTTTACTAGCCAAGTTAAAATTACTTATTTTCTGTGTTACTTTCACTTAACTAGGTTAAGTAAAGTTTACTTAATTCCATACTCCAAGTAAATTTAACTTAAAGATTTCTAATTAAAGCTACTGATGAATATGTTTAGGTTTTTACTTGGCAAATCTTTGTAAATTTACTAGCATTTTCTGAGTGAAAAAAGTTGCCTAGCTTTTTTCAAGTAAATCCTACTCCAATTTTTTTTCAGTGTATCATACCTTTTATTGATGCACTTGTATATTATACAAGGTCATGTCAACCGTGACTCAAATATGAACAAACTCCAGCGCTCGTCTTTTCTCCAGCAGTTGATGAAGGTTTTTAACACACGCTGCTTCATTCATCACGCCGCTTCCCTCCATCAGCACGCAGATGTTCCTCAGATGGAAATGAGACTTGTCTTCATTGGGGTTGATGGTGAATAACTGTCATCTGTGCTTCGCTGAGGTTTGCTGTTGTCATGGATACATCAGATGAAATTGGCACAGAGAGCGAGTGAAAGAAAAGCTGTCAGGAATTGTGAAGTTTCTTGAATACTGTCCTCGTTTTGCTAAAGATCTCTCTTCAGGCGTGAGGCGCTGCAGTCCTCGTAAAGCACACAGTGTGTCTGTGGTGAAAGATGACATTTTAACAGCACACCTTTAAACCATCCGAGGTTAACGATTACAGTCATCCAGGCTAAACCCTGCCCGCACAAAACCTCTCTCTAAAAACATGTCTTTATTTAAAAATCAATTGGCACTACTGGCAAAAACAGTGGGTTTTTTTTTTTTCATGCACTGGGAAATTTTGAGATTTTTGGCTATTTTGCTTTTCAGAACATGTCTTCTGTCAGATTAGTGTGAAAGAAAACATCCAGAATACACTTTTACGTGTTTATTTGATTGCACTTTATCTATTTGCATCAGAACATTTCAATTACAGTGCATATCTTTAAAGGGTTTCAAGTGTTTTCCTCCACTTCAGCAGCACTTACATACACCAAACTTTACAGATTTATTCCTGTCTATATTCTGAAGGTTTTTACTGAGGGGTTTGTTCATAAATCATTCACACTGGTTTTATATAACATTTCATTCCTAAAAACATGGTGAAAATGTGTTTTTGACAGTATTTTCTGATTTATGGAGTGATAAAAAGAGAGATCCAAAATCCCTTCAGTAAAAACTGTTAACTCTAATATGTCAACAAAATGAAACAAGAATTTTTAACCTGGATTTATCCAGTGTTCATATATATTTTCTGGAAATCTATGTGAATTATTTATATGTTTTATAAGATAATGCCTAATTTGCTTATTTAAACATAACATTTCAGAAAACTAATACAGTTTTTTGGGGGGGTTTTTGTGTGCAATTTTTAATGTAATCAGTTGGAGAAGTATGGTGATACCTATTATTTTTTTAACCATATTCACCTGTTGTATCTTGAATTAAGGGATTTTCCATTTATAATATTGCGTTTATATAAGAATATTTAATTAATTATTGGTACCAAGTATCACTATTACCATTGCTTGCACTGTAATATATCGGTAGGATATATTCCTATTCTTTTTCAGCTTAAACTGGATCTATGAGTGACAAGACTGTCCCAGGGCCACATGGCTTCCCAGTTTAGAGTTTGTGCAAGTCGCTCTCGGCAATAATGACAACACAAAGATGGACAGACACAAAGAAAAACAGACTTACACTAATAGAGGGACCTGAATATCACTGAGACGTGAGGGTGGACTAATGTAAGACCGCTTAGCAAATAGCAATGCCAAAGTAACCTAAACACCACATTTGCTTTAAATTTGAATATTCTTCTTTAGTCACTTTAGTATTTTTTTTCTTGCATGTATTGAAGTGTGACTTTTTGCAGGGCTTATTTACATTAGTCATAGTTTTTATCTTTTGACGAAAATGTAATTTAGATATTTCATCAAGTTATGTTTGTACCTTTTACTTTGATTGGAATTATAGTTTTAGTCTTTTAGTTGGACGAAAACATGCAAATTGACAAAAAAACGTGTCAAAAGGTTGTTTTGACACGTTTTTTTACAGAAAAGTATACATTTAGAATGTTGTTATAGAACTATATACTTTAGAATTTATATGTACGCAATAAGGTACTCGAGGCTAGTGCTTAGGGACGACGCGAAGTGGAGTAACACCTTCAGCCGTGACTTATTCACGATACAGCACTTGTCTCGAGTACCTTATTGCTTTTATGAAACGGTTACCACACAATACAAATATTAAAGCCAAAAAATATGTATCTATGCAACTTTCATGAAGTCTGCTGGAAAAAATAGTCCCTGACCGTAAACAGCAACATAAGTTACATGTATTATTTCACCATTAGATGGCGGCAGAGACTGTCTTTATGAGTGAGTCCGTCAGTACAGAAGACTTTTACATTGAAAGGACTCAAACCTGTGATCACGGAGAAGGAAGATGCGACAGATGACTATAGGCTCGGGGAAACCCCTTAACTGTTAAAAGGACAAGATATCGCAGCGGACATTCAAACTGATTTTTTTATTATGAATATAAGACTGACCTGAAGGAAAATGCTACGTCTACTGTAAATGCAGGTACACTCACTTACTTGATCTATCTTAAATGAACAATATCAATGAGACCAAACATGTTTACGTTGCTAAGAGTGGTTGCTAGGGGTGTTGTGTAGTGATACATAGAACCATTGGGTGGAGCGGTCATACACAGCTATTGACCAATCAGAATCAAGGATTGGACCTAACCATTTTATATATATATATATATATATATATATATATATATATATATATATATATATATAGTTTAACCAAATGTTTGAAAAAAAAATGTTTTTAAATTTTATTCCAGTTCATGTTTATTTTATTTCCAGTATTATTATTTTTTATAACCCTGTTATCAGCACAAACTAAATACTTACATAAAACTGACCTTGTAAAAAATGTAAGCTCCTAAATAGCATATAATGAATATACTAAAGTTAAAAATGCACTCTTTTCTGTTCTGGAGACTGTTTAGAATATTGCATTATGTGTTATATGTTGTTATGGCAACAGCATATTCACACGTGAGTTGCACATTCTGACTTGCATGTAACTTAGTTCACCTTTTGTATTTGCAACATTTTTTAAATCAAAAACAAAAACAACAAGCATTTTAATTAGTAATTTTGTTGACGAGATTAACACCGATACACTAGCCTGATGCAAAGTGTAAAGAAAGCTTCTATACACCAGTGCTGTTCATTTACTGTGAGTGAATGAGTGTTTGTGTGTGCAGAAGTAGGTGTGTGTGAGCCATCAGGGGATAATTATAGCTCAGCACCTCCTACTTACACAAGCAAACAAATCCATCAGTTGTTGGGTTCTGTTCTGTCTCTTATTTGCTCTGAGATTCCTGATGGATTAGTTTGTTAAACCAGCAGAAAATTCAGAAGGACATGTTGTGTAATTTGAGACAGGAGTGTATCATTTCCTCTGTCATTCTGAACACACATCTGTCTCGGATCAGGTGCAATGCAAATTAAGTTTTCTCTTTCTCAAACCCCGGTGAATCTGCTGTCTACACTGTGTTGCATTAACCAGTGCATTTAGGCTAATTAGGCTGATAAAAACTCATTTAAAACTTTTGTATGAAATATTTTCATTAAATTAAAATCATATTTGTAATTTATTTCTAAATAAATGTATATTTTTATTTTGTGTTTATAATAGTGTATTTTTATGCTTAGTGTAGTACAAAATATTGTCCAATTTTTGTGCAAGAATAAAATGATTTATGTAACACACAATTATGTAATTTAATTTAAAATGTATTTATTATATATTTGTATTACGATATATAATATATAGTTAATTTTATATTTAATAATATATATATATATATATATATATATATATATATATATATATATATATATATATATATATATAGTAATAATCAGTATTTTGATTCTATAAAAATAAAACTCCTTAAAAAGGGTAAAATGACAAAGCACACACAAAATATGTAATTTGTTTATTTATTATATGGATCATACGCTATATAATTTCATTGTATATTTAATATTTTGAATTAATTAAATTAAGTATTGTAAAGACAATACAAATGAGTTTGCTGCTTATTATAGTAAAAATGTGATACATTTTTACAATAATAAGCATAAAAAACATAGCACAAATATGTAATTTAATAATTGTATAATTATCTTAAATTATTATTACATTATATTATTTCATAGTATATTTAATATTTTTAATATTAAATTTAACCTGACAAAATAATTTCATGTCAATATGTTGCTTATTATAGTAAAAACATTCATTTTTATAAGCATGAAAATACATTGCACACTCAAATATGCAATTTAATTAATTCATTTAATATTTAATAATAACTTTATATTTGATTAAATTAGACACAACTTTACCAATATTTTTCAGTATAATAATTAACATTAGCATTTTGACTCACCCATCATCATCTAGGATACAAGTTAATACTGAACTTGTCACAGTGGTATTTTAGTGGGCGGGGCTTTGGACGGGAGGGGGCGTGTCTAATTCACATGCTAAGCGAATGGCAGAAGTTCAAACTGTTGACATCACTTACAGCACCTTTAAGTATGCACATCATGCACTGCATACTTGTGAGCGTGTTGACGTGTGTGTGTGTGTGTGTGTGTGTGTGTGTGTGTGTGTGTGTGTGTGTCAGCTCACTAGGTTTTCTCTTCTGTTTCTCTGCATCTCTCGTTTCTTTTCAGTCTGCCAGCTGCTGTTTATCGTCCACCTCCTCTCATCTTCTGCTCTCTGTATGATGACTGTCATTTCCTCTCTTCCTCCACTCCTGTTTTCTCTCTCTGTCCCGGTTTTATTATAGGAGCAAGGCGGCGTTGTATATCTTTACATGAGTCGGAATCCGTGCGGCGCTGGTGTGATTCATATCAGCAGATTCAGTGCTAATATAATAACAGGATGATGTGAGCGTTCATCATTCTCAGGGCCCGTGTGTCCGCCTGTCCTCCCACTGACACTCATAAAGCGCACGCTCTCTTCATAACACACACACACACACACACACACACACACACACACAGTCGGGAATGACCAGCGTGTGATGAAAACGCTGTGCTGTTTCCACATGATCTGGAAATCCCTGCGGATGATGGTGTGTGAACTACGTACTGTGCAGTGTGTGTATACTGTGAGATGCATGCCACTGTTATCACACTGCTTGTACTGTGCAATATGCAGTATATATGCTGTTATGCATATATCTTTATGCATGTAATCAATGTGCAGAATATGCACTCTAAAAAACACTGGGTTAAAAACAACCCAATTTGGGTTGTTTTCAACCCGAGGGCTGGGTAAATATAGAACAGAACTAATTAATTGTATTAATTTACTAATTAATTCAATTAATTTTACCCAGCAAATTGGGTTGTTTATTTAACCCAACATAATGGGTTAATTCATTTTTACTATAGTATTAGCTTTTTTTCTTTCTTTTTTTACTTTATACATGAATTAATGTTTACGGATTAACTTAAATCCTCTAAACTTTAAAAAAACAAAAATACTCCACAAAACCACTGGTTTGCATGGTAATTCCTTTATTTTTGATCAGATTTTAATCTATTTTATATAGTTTTGAATACATATTGCATACATTTAAGCTCATTTACCAAATATTAGAAGTAAAAATAAAACATTTAGAAGTAATTCAAGTGTAATCGACCAGTCTCATGTTGTCCCGTTTCCACTGTAACGACGCTGGAATATAATATAATAAATAATAAATATGCAGAATATATGTAGAGTTCATTTGCAAAAACAGATAACTTCATTTTTATTAATTTTCATAAATCATGTTTTAATTTTTTTATTGTGCATTCCCCATACAATATCAATCAAACTGCTAAATGTGGAGAATAATAACACACGCAGTCAGTTAATTTTTTTTAAACGTGGTGTTTATTGTTTTTTGCAATGAACTCTTCGTATATACGTATATAAATGCATGCATGCATACAGTGTGCAATAAGTATGCATGGTTACATTTATATTAGCATACTACTGGAATTGTTTCTGTTATATTTTGGAGGTTCATCAGGTTGGTTTGTAGCTTTAAGAGGTTTAGCTGCTGTCAAGTCAAGTCACCTTTATTTATATAGCGCTTTTTACAATACGGATTGTTTCAAAGCAGCTTTACAGTGATAACAGGAAAATAATGCAACAAAGTTTGTTTCTAGAAGAAAATAGCGTCATAATCCAGCTTAAGTAAGTTCAGTGGTGGCTCATTTCTGTTGTAAAAAAGTTATTAATTTAGTTCATTTATATAAATAGCAGCTCTGGAGAAAACCGTGATGCCATCGTCCAGCTCAGTTCAGTTCTCATATAATGGTGTCAATAGACCTTATTCACAGCAGCGCCATCTTTGATTTTTAATGGGAATGAAAGCGAGGCTGTGAGGGACAGACATGCATCTCTTTAATGGGCTGTACTGTTATTTAATGTGTTTTTGGATTGTTCTGCTCATGAAACACTGGAAAAATACCTTTCCAAGAAATTTCAGTTGACAAAAAACTCCCGACAATACAAGCTGTGGAAAATTTTAAGCAATTTAGGAGCTTTATACAGCTTTTTACAGCGGATGCCATTGGAAACACGGCAAGTCTATCCCTCACAGAAAACACTTTCATACCTGGAGCTGCTCTGAATAAGGTCTATATCTTGGCAGATCAATAATATTGTTAAAAATTAAATGTCCCCTACAAAGCAGGATGAAACTGCTGCATTTTTAGTGTCTAGGTTTGGTTTCTTCACTCATATTCATGCTGTGAGATGTTAAAAAATCTCTCGTTCTTGCTGATTTTTGACCATTATATCTAAGTATTATGTTTGTTTGTGTTTAGCAGCATATATCATGTTGTTCTTCCCTACAATCTTTAGCTGGTCTTATACAAATTTACTGTGTTAGCCATAATTTTGGCCAAACTATATTTGCACTTCATATTGCTCTTTATTGGAGACTTAATGGAGTTATGAAGTATGAACTTTTGTTCTAGGAAGAATATTCTAGGAGAAATACTGAGATTTCTGACTTTTTATTGTAGATTTGAGTATTTTGAGTAAGTCTGAGAGCAGTTTGAGCTTTTTGTAAGATCCTTTCTGGAAATATAGAGGAGACGATAGATTCCTTTCGGGAACAATTTATTTTACAGTGTCCTTGTGTTACATGTACTTACCATAGTAATAACAGTAAATCATGCATAATTACATGCAACTAACCCTTACCAAATCCTAATCCTACCCTAACCCTATAGTAAGTACATGTAGTTGATTAATATTACTCAGTACTTAAATATATAATTACACTGTAACAATGACACCTTAAAATAAAGTGTAACCTTCCTTTCTTTTTGTTTTGTTGTCAGTTTGGATGCAGTCGCTCATGTGAGGTTATTTAAGAGAAACACTCGAGATTAAGATATTTCTTTTCTTTTCTGCATGTATAGTTAGTTACAGCAGTAAATCATGAAATATATCACATATCTTTTTCAAACTGAGTAGGAAGCTTTCAGGATATGTTGTTTTGTATGGTATTTATGGTTATACATTTCCATAAGGAAAGATGTTTGTGAGGGTTGTGTTACTGTTCTATACAGGGATTCAGTTGGTACAACATTACTATAATGTTGAAGGTTAAAATTAACTGATTCATGTACAATATCAAAAGTTATGATACTAACTTTATAATTATGTTTCCACTTCAAATTGTTTTTTGAAATATAAACATTTAAAATGGGGCTTTCATAAAAACTTGAACAGAAAAACATGTACTATGGCGCATATATTTATCAAAATGCTCCTTTCTAGAGTTCATTTTTCTAGCTGACTAATGAGTTTATGACTGTTGACTGGCTTTTCTGAGGTAAACGCGACATTACGTAACATTGTTCTCAAGCTGTTTTATTGACGTCTTTCAAAAGTTGTACTGTATCTTTCAACACTTTCTGATGATCATTCATGTTTATTTGATGCTATAACTAGTAGTAAAGCTGAAGAGATGATCGGTTCACGTGCTGCTTGATCTGAGTTTGAATTTCGTAATAAAATGGACAGAATTAGAAATTTGATACTTTGTTTCATATCAAAAGTAACGTAGCACAAAGCTTATTGTGAATTATTGGATGGGAGGTGCGAAACAATATTCTGTTCATTCGTCAACTGGAAACAGCAAGATCGATTCTTGGGATTTAAGAATCAATATCGGTTCATAAAAATGAAAATTGGTTCATAGTTCATAGTTCATATTTCTCAAAATAGAGAAATCATTAGTATTATTTTTTACCTAGCCCTGTTCTTTAGGGGAACCAAAAATGGTTAATCTATGACATTGCTGCGAAAACACCAGTTTGAACTTTATGCTTTATTTTTAAAAATGTGTTTTCATATTACATAAATGTATGTACACACTAAAAAATGCTGGGTTGTTTCAACCCAACTTTGGGTCAAATATGGACAAACCCAGCCGTTGGGTTACATTTTTTAATTACTTTTTTAACCCAACGTTTGGGTTTGTCCATATTTGACAAACACTTTATACTTTATTTTTAAAAATAATTAAAATAATACATTTATTTTAATATGTTACATAAATATATTTACACTCTAAAAAATGCTGGGTTGTTTCAACCCAACTTTGAGTCAAACATGGACAAACCCAGCCATTGGGTTAAATTTTTAAATTACTTTTTTAACCCAACGTTTGGGTTTGTCCATAATTGACCCAAAATTGGGTTAAAACAACCCAGCATTTTTTAGAGTGTAAACATACGTAAAATCTTTTCATTTTCAGGCGTTTGCATGCTTAAAGTTTTTCCACCTGTTGATCAGATCAGGTCCACACCGACCCTTTCAATCCGATCGGAAGCTCAAATGGATTGACGCTGTGTCTACATGAAGGCTTTCCAGGGATTGTGTGAGCGCATGTAAACGCTAGAGCTCCTCAAAGCTGTTCTGCTTTGTGTTTCTTCTCCCGCTGAAGAAGGGATGGTGCGTGAGGATCCACCTCTGGTTTCCAGGGGCAACGGGAGCGCTTGACTGCCACTAGAGCTCATATATGTGAGGGTAAGTGCAGATTAAACGCCACGTTCGCTTTGAACTGAAGCTCTTAGTCTCGCGTTTGACACGCCACCGTCAAGAATCGTGTGGAATTTCAAACGTTTTCGCTTTCATCTTCAATATCGAGCGCTCACCCGCCCAAGAAACGCAGCAGCAAATGTTCCCTGCGTGATGTGGAGAATAAATATTAGATTGTTTCATGAAGTGCTTTTGTGAAGTTTACATCTGGAACTCAGAATCCAAAACTGATCAAATAAACTAAATGAAAAGAACGAGTGACTGAAGGCGTGTTGGTTTTGAGCCGCAGCAGAAACGGTCTCAGTCTAGATTGTTTTATGAAGTGCTTTTCTGAAGTATAAATCTGGAACCAGGGCCGGCCCTGACCAATTTGCTGCCCTAGGCAAGATTTTACCTGGTGCCCCATGCATCACAGCCCATTGTGTTCATGATTATTTAGCCTATATATATATATATATATATATATATATATATATATATATATATATATTAGCAAAAATCAAACCTTTCATTGAAGTAAAAGAATTGAAAGTGGGGGGTAAATCACATTATAAAATAAATGTTTTTCTCCAAAACACGTTGGGCACAATTATTGGCACCCTGTTATTAAATACTTTTTGTAATCTCCTTTTGCCAAGATAACAGTTCTGAGTCTTCTCCTATAATGCCTTATGAGTTTGGAGAACACCTGACAAGATCAGAGACCATTCCTCCATGCAGAATCTCTCCAGATCCAGATTCACAAGTTCATGTTGGTGCTTCTTCTCTTCAGTTCACCCCACTCATCTTCTATGGGGTTCAGTTTAGGGGACTGGGACGGTCATGGCAGAAGCTTCATTTTGTGCTCAGTTACCCATTTTTGTGTTGATTTTGGTTTTGGACCGTTGTCCTGATGGAAGGTCCAACCACGGCCCATTATAAGATTTCTAGCAGAGGCCGTCAGGTTTTGATTTTTTATCTGTTGGTATTTGCTAGAATCCATAATACCATGTATCTGAACAAGATGTCCAGGACCTCCAGCAAATAAATAGGCCCACAACATATAAGATCCAGCAGTATATTTAACCGTAGGCATGGGGTACTTTTTATCCTTGTTTGCTCCACACACATCTGCTGGGTTTGCTGCCAAAAAGCCCTTTTTTTTGTTTCATCTGACCACAGAATCCGGTCCCTTTTGAAGATCCAGTCGTGTCTGACCACTGAATATGCTGGAGTTTATTTTTGGAGGAGCGAGGAGGATTTTTTGCTATTGCTATTTTAATAAACCTGTATATAAATATCATTACTAATTTGGGCAAAAAAAAAAAGAAAAAAAAAAGCCATATATCCCCCCCAAAACTGCACAAAGATAAAACATTAATTAAAAAAGTGATAGTAGGCCTAAATGCGTCTAAAAAACTGACATGATTGTTACAAAATCACACAGTCTGGGGCCTCTGGAGAACTCAGAACAACTGCATAAAGTTTAAGGTAAAAATAACTGCAATTAAATTATAGTATCTTAGCCTACTACTATGCAATTTAATAAACTGTTCATTCATTACATCACTTTACCTCTGTCTTTATCCCCTTTTATCCTCTTCTCTTCTTTTTGACACTGTATCTATTGCAGACTATAATGCTAATTTATAATATGTCATGTAAATTCGCCCATCCGTCACAATCAGGAACTTTCACCGTGTCTAGAGCCGGCGCGAGCTGCCAGGCCCGTTTCTACAGGGGAGCCTGAGTGTGTTAAGCGCCCTCAAACAAAAGCAATGCGGCGAGAGGCGACGCTACACAACAGATCACCAACAACTGATCGCGCGCTCTGTTTCTGACGCACTTCAAGCACTCGCTGGGCGGGGGAAGATTGATGCGCCGGACCGGAGTCGGGGGACTTAGTTAAGTTTTTGTGGAGTTTTTTTTTTGCTTTATTTGGTAGTATTTCAAATTAATGGTTTTAAAATAGTATTAGTAAAAAAAAATCCCCAAAAAATCACTCGTTCACTCATTTTGGCGCCCCTATGGATGAGTGGCGCCCCTAGCATTTGCCTTTTCCGCCTATGCCGCGGGCCGGCCCTGTCTGAAAATCAGAAATCCAAAACTGATTAAATAAACTAAATGAAAAAACGAATGATTGAAGGTGTGCTGGTCTGAAACGGTCTCAGTGCAGATTGTTTGAGTTGTCGATGCCGTGACGTTCTCTCACAGCGTCTCTGAGTCTCAGTGTGCCGGCAGGACTCCTTCTGTTTGTCCAGGCATTGATGAGGTTTGAGGAGGGATTTCACACACACTTGCGTCCTGGAAAGAAAA
This sequence comes from Vimba vimba, assembly GCA_022828995.1. NCBI lineage: Eukaryota > Metazoa > Chordata > Actinopteri > Cypriniformes > Leuciscidae > Vimba > Vimba vimba. The sequence continues at coordinate 30,677,160 of CM040837.1, read as the reverse complement.
TGTCCCGAGACATCAGGAGGAGCGTGAATGACTGTCGTCTCAGATCTCAGCTGATTTCTCATCAACTCATAAGAGGTCAGGCTCTCATATTCAGACGCTTGACTATCAGCAGATCTGTGTAGCGAGAGGTGGTTTCTCTTAAATCCAATGATTATATTTTTTAATATAACTTTATATATTAATATTATTTATTATTTATATTGATTTAAAACCAGATATAAATTACATTTTTATCAGGTTAGTAAAAATTTATTTTTACTATATATATATTTATTTATATATTTAATAAGATTATAATATATATAAATAAATATAATCATTATTTATATATATATATACTGTATATATATATATATATATATACTGATTATATTTATATATATTATAATATATATATATATATATATATATATATATATATATATATATATATATTAATATTTACATTATAATTTACTATTTTAAGAATTATATATTATAACTATATTATATAATCATTTTAAATAAAAAATATTTTTACAAATCAGATTTATGTGGTTTAAAATCAAATTATTAGGAGTGTATTTCAGTGTGAATTAACCTTGTTGTTTCTGGATGCAAAGGCACTAGTTTTGTCACGCGCTGCAGTAAATAATGAATGAGTGAACGAAGGAGTGGATTTGGGTGAGTGTGTGAAAGACAGCCTCTCCTCTGACGCTCATGTTGTCTCCTGCGGCTCGTGACAGTGACAGTGAGATGTCATGATGGACGTGAGCAGCAACAGTCCCGGGTTTCTCTCTCCAGACTTGACAGCGAGTGTCAGCTGGTGTGTGAGAACGTCTCCTGGCATCATGCTTACATTACATCATCTCGATCGTAACTGATGCAGATTGTGTAGATATTGTCCATACTGAACAAACAGATCAGATTTCATATGGCAAGATGCAGACAGTGGATAGTTATCGGGTTCAGTGTGGTTTGATTATGGCTCTCCAACTAAATACTTCAATGTTTTTAATCTAGACTTAATAGCACGAACCTTAAGATGTGCTTATCGTAGAACTACAAGAAAATTATTTCTGAATGAGTTTTTAATAAATAAAGTAGTCCTTTTTGGCTTGTTTGAGTTTTGTAAAATAATAAATAATAATATTTGAGTGTCAGTGCTGCATAACATACAACATACACTTATATTAAAGATGCATTCACTGAGAACAAGTCTTAATATTCACTATTGGTCAAAAGTTTGTTTTTGTGTTTAAAAAAAGTCTCTTATGCTTTTTCTTAGGCTGCATTATTTAATGAAAATGCTGTAAAAACAGTAATATTGTGAAATATTATTACAATTTAAAATTGTAATGGACTTGTGCTGTAGAGGGAGTTCTGAGTATTCTTCTGTGACGGTGTTTACATGCACACAAAGATTCTGGTTAAAGTCTTGATGTTGTTTTTGGGCTCTACTTGAACAAGTTTTCATGCTTGAATGTTCATTATTTTCTCTTATTACACGGCTCTGTGGAATACTTGATTCTGATTGGTCAATCGCTTCATCCAGCGGTGTGATATTCCCAGATAACAACCGCTGAAAACACAGACTCATCCGGGTCACTGAAGTCCGAAGCGCTATACATTGCTAGGAACGTTTTTTCTTCGTGGAAGTTTTGCATTTGGTGAGCTAATAAAATATTATAACTCAGTCGAATCAATATTTTGTGTACAATTATTTAATAATGTCATCCAGTATCGTTGACTCTCTCTCTCTCTCTCTCTCTCTCTCTCTCTCTCTCTCTCTCTCTCTCTCTCTCTCTCTCTCTCTCTCTCTCTCTCATTTCATACAAACGCAGCGTTGTTGGATTATAAGATACATTGTATACAATGTATACATTGTTGGATTATAAGATACAAACAGATACAAATTAAAACAGTTTTATCTCAGATCAATATCTCTTATCACCATAATTATTTATGTGGTGAAATGCTGTGTAATAAGTGGTATGTATACCGTATCTCTTAAATGTGCGTCTAGTTTGAACTTACTGCGCTGAAACTGCTCTCTCCGCAGAAGCTTTGTGTTTAAAGAGCTAATAAAATATTTAAACGAAATATCAATATTTCGTGTCTAATTATTTACTTATGTGGCAAGTAGACATGTAATATTATATCTCTTACAGATTCTCCATTGTTGCAGCTCCTCTCTTCCCAGTCTGTCAGTAACGCTCTGTTTACTTCCTGTCTCTATGAAGCCCCTCCTTCTGAAAAGCACACTGTGCTCTGATTGGTCGGCTGGATCAGTGTGTTGTGATTGGTCAAGCACTTCGAGTGTGTTTGGGAAATGTCCCGCCCCTTACCATAACCGCCAGTTTAACACACTACTAACTAACTCAACCAGGCCCCGCCCCTTTATTCT